>CM042892.1:40009443-41211145 GCA_023653625.1 Triadica sebifera | reverse complement strand
GAGGGTCCTCAGCACTATCCCCTGTGGTTCCGACCACATAATGCACACTTTGGTGTTGCCTGTCTTTGTATCTATATCTGACTACTTGCAACTATAGAAACGAGTCAAAATGATGGTGTCTATCTGGTATACCCCGACTGACCCCGACCCTGACCCTGTCCTCTAGACTGGAAAGGTCTATAACTTCTGCGAGCCTTCTTGTTTGATGTTTGTGCAATATTGTAAGTTGACCCCCTGAAGTCTCTCTTGGATGGCTCCTTTGATTTCTTTAGCTTTATTCTCTTCTCAATACTGATTGCATCTTCTCAATACTAATGGCAGTTGACACTAACTTTGAAAGTCCTCGAACAGGAGTAAAAGCACATGAACTTTGATCTGTCTCTTAGACTGTCCTTAAATTGGCGGCATTTATCTGCCTCATCCCCGATAATGCCATATGCATACCTACTTAGTCTGGTGAACTTTTTCTTGTACACCATTATTATCATGTTTAATTGCCTTAGATTTAAGAACTCATTTTTTTCTTCTCATCAACGTACACTATCGGTATATGTTGTTTCTTGAACTTGGCCACGAATAAAGTCCAGGTAAGTGGCTTTAGAGTTTGAGGCTTTTGAAGAATAGACTTCCACCAATCATAGGCATTCTCCTAGAAAAGGGAAACAATATACCTAACCTTGTGCTCGTCGGCACACTCAAGCACTTCGAAGACCTTTTCGGTCTTCTCTAACCAGTACTCTATGGCCTCAAGGTCATCATCCCTCTTTCATGTGAAGTCCATGGCCCCATACTTCTAGAGCCTGTCAATTTGCATCCTATGCCTTGGTGGTGAAGGAGAAGGTGGTAGTGGCAGTGGCATAACTTGTACCAACCACTGCAACAAAGCAGCTAGATTCTGCATTAGAAGATCCTTAGCTTGATTCACTTGACCAGTCATCACCTGCTATGGAGGAGGACCAACAGGCCCGCAAACACTAGTCTAGCTCTATTGATTCTAAGCCTATATAACTGGTGGACTATTACTCTCAGCTACATCATGCGATTCAATCTCTATACGTGCTTTCTAACCTACACATTGATAGAGAATAACCAACGTTAGAGTCATATAGGATAACACTCGCACACGTGATACAACCTTTCCCACCTTGGCTCTGAACCGCCTAAACCTAAGCTTTGATACCATTAAATGTATCACATTTCGATATAATTAAAAATAAGCCTAATTATACCAAAGAATGTTATGATGCATATGATTTAAAACTTTGATGCACCATGATCATGATGACTTATAGAAAACATAAAATATCATATAACATTAAAAGACTTGCTAAAATTAAAAGATTTAAATAATATATTTATATACACAAGCCTAAGATCTTATAAAATGAATAATTACAAAACTACATGCCTCTGAGAATAAAAACATGTAAATTTATAACTACTCAAACCCAAAAAAACCAAAAAGTACAACAGTTGTATCATCCACCCCAAGTATGAATCCTTGACTCTGATCTTTGGATGCCTTCCTCTATCGCTCCGCTTCTAAGCTCTGAACCTGCGCATGGGAAGCCCATTCGTTTAGGAGAATAATGCTTAGTGGTGTATCACAACATGCAAAGAACTTCATGCAAATGCAATATACATGATATTCTTACCAACATAGCATAACGGTTTACCTCGAAGTCTGTACATACATTAATTCATATACTACATGATATATCAAAATGATGTCACATATTTATACCAAAATGAACATCATATCAATATAATCAATCATACAAGTGTATACCACACTTAGAAAGTTAATTAAATCATTCCATTGTCCGCTTTATAACTATACTAAATTGGATACGAGAATAGCGTACGACTGTCATTCGAACTCTCAGGATACATATCTGAGCTTTCTAGCACATCTGTTTGAGGAAAAGAGTGTGCACAATATATACCGAGGGAAGCTTACTTGGCATAAACCCTGGGTCTTCAAGAATCTTGAACGTGACCAACCTAGGTCACCTGGTATTGATCCCTCCTCAATGACTTGTCATCTATCCTAGCTCTAGTCATAGTTTGAGTATTGGACTTAACCATTTTATCTCACTTACCATATATGATTCATATTTTAACCATGATTCTCATAAATCATAACCATAACATGCATTCTCATATCATGTTATAACCAAACAAACAGAGGTTAACCATCTCAAAACGAATCAACCTAGACTCACATGCAAACACATAAAATTTCCAAGTTAAGTAGTTTCACGCCTGTGAACTACCTTTTATGGTCGTGAAGAACCCCGTCACGAGTAGTTTACCTATGAATCAAACCGTGATTCAACCTATGAATCAGCAACATGTTTCACAGCTGTGATCACCCTTCATGAGGGTGAACCAATTGGTGAACCACCATGAAATAGCCTATGAAGGGTCTATTCATTCAAAACCCAAAAACACGACATTCATGCTCGTGAATCTGGAAATTTTTCTAGAAAATTGAACATGTCATTTCATACCATTACCACGTGCAATAAATATCTATGGTTGACCAATGTCAGTCACCCTATTAATACTCCATCATGCTTATAAACCATATATTATATCCATAACATCTCTACATATCAACATTAATCAATGTAACCTATTTAACATCTTAAATCTATTATCTTAACATATTCACCCTCAATGTAATATAACCCAAAAACATGTCATTGATCACCCCATTGACCATTTACAACATGCATTAAAGGCAAATAACACAAGAACATGCAACTTAAGGCTTTGAATGTGATTGTGTGCAAACCTTACACCTAAGAACTCCAAAAATGGAGAAGGCTTTCTGATGAAGTGAAAAGATGGAAGTGACATATTTGGTTGGGTTTCAGAGAGTGGTTGGCGGATTTAAAGGGATTGGCAAAAAGGAAATCACGGTTGTCCCACCTGCCATGTCTGTCTGAGATTCATGCCCGTGACTTTTCCTTCACGAGCGTGAACCACTCATTCACGGTCGTGACTAACCTTCACAGTTTGTAAATTGAAACCCTGACATTCACGACTGTGACACCATTTGTCACGGAAGTGAAACAACAAATATCAATAACTTCAAAACTTTTAAAACTTTTCTTAACTTCTAACTTTCATCAACTATTATCATAACTTATAAACCTTATTTACGGGCGTTACACATCTGCTTAATTTTTTCTTGTTGTTGCCATTCTTTTTAATTTGTTCAAACAATCCCAATATTTATGAATTGCTAATTATTTTTTTGAATTAGATGACTAGATTTTCTTATGTCATATCAATATTAGGTTTCAAACATATTCTTTTTCTTTCTATTTTGTTTTGTTTTTTTTTTTTCGGTTTGCAAAACTTCTTTTGGGATTCAAACTTGAGTCCTCGTAGATATGGAAACGTCTTCAATACCACTGAACCAGAGGCTTATTGATTCAAACATATATTGTAATGAATTGATTGATTTTTTTCTGGAACTTACTTTTCCCATAGAAACATATTTGTTAATGTGTAAGTATGACTTGGAGGCCAATCATTAATGAGTATACATGATAGTCTATAATCATTTTCTGATTCGTTATTGTTAAAGATTTTGGTGCTAATCAATGCTTATATTCTTTAATAATACTTATGAATTTTTTGTTAAAGTTGACCAATCATATGGTGGTCGGAGAGGGAGGTAAACTAAAACCAGCTCTTGGAGAGAGTTGGAAGAGCATTCCACATGTGAGGCTTTTGCTCTCCTATGACACTGGACACAATATCCGCAACATTGCCATTCTAAAACACTCTTCATTAGTAAGTTCTTTTCATCCTCGATATCATTGGATTAATAACTACTTAATGTGTTTACAATTGTTTATTTCATTCTCATTTCCAGGCTTCTGGCAAGGCTGCAAGATTCACCATTGCTGACTAATTACGAGATTGATATGTAACCTATCTTTGGAATCGTAGAGGAAAAACATTAAAGATGATATGCAATTATACAATGAAGTTGAGTTACACAAAATTTAATTGGGCATGGTAGAAATAGCATTCACACTTTTTGTTTCATATATATATATCATTTTTTTATTTTCTCAATTCTGTTTAAAAATGTTGGTTATTGTGTCTATATTACTTTCTATTTTACATAATCTTTTAATTGACATGCATTTCCTTTTTTCTTTTTTATGTGGGTCTCAAAATTGAAAATAAAGAATGTCATTCAAAGGGTTGAAAAAGGATGTAATTGAAAGTTGTATTATGATAAAGAAAAAATATGGATATATATCAAGAAAGTAAAATAAAGGGTAATACAGTAAAAGTAGTTCACACTATAAGGTTAATCATATTGCACATGTTGTACATCAATGGTTATTCATATTGCACATGTTGTATTTCGTTTGTAGTCCACTTTACCCTTTAAAATTCAAAATTAAGATATAATGTGCCTAAAAATAAAAATGTGTGGTTTCACAGGCACTGATGTGTTGTTATAATCAAATAGGGGTTTGACACATTGCAACAAATATACATTTTTCTATATCTCAAGCATGTGAGTGCTAACACATTAACCACTTCAACAGCTTGCATGTGCTTATAGCTTTGGTTCAAATGAGGCTTTTGCTTATGAAAGCTCTAATTGTTTTGCTTTTGTCCCTTTCTAGCTGGTTTCTTACGGGCCAATTTTACTCCAAATTGAGTCTAATTGAGCGAGGTCTGTTTGGTGCAATTGAGTGTGGGTTCATATCAACCCCATTTGATTATGGATTATATTCTTGACTCATGGAGAGAAAAAAAAAGAGAGGGTAGTAACTTGTAGAGAAGTTTCTCTCATGGTGGTTTTAGAGTTGATAATGAAATCTAAGTTAAGTCTAATTTGAATGCTCTAAGTAGCTTGAATTATGATGTTAATGATGATAGTTTGTTTTTAATGGAAAGCCAAAATCCGCAATGGATATAGGAAAAAGTTTATCATATCTGCTAATTTAGACTCTAAGTCATGAGTTTCACTAAATTTGGGCGTCGGTTCGTTTGAAGTCTAAATTCAGATTTTAACTAGAGAAAAATTAAAATAATGATGAAAAATACTTAATAAAGTATATTAAGTGTGTAAATAAGTTCAATTATGGTAAGGAATCTAAATGCAAAATGTAGAAAGTTTTGAATAAATTCATAATTTATCAAAAATGGGGGACTAATTGGAATATTTATCAATTAAAAGCATAAATTGGTTATAAATCACTAAGTTTGGTTGGCTACATTAAGGAAGAGGGGATTAAGATATTAATTAGTCAAAAATATCAAGTATTATGGTCAAAAGTGGGTCCCATATCAAGACTTTTAGTTTTCTTCATTTCATTTCTTCTTCTTCTTCCTTATTATCTTCTCTTAACTTATTTTCTACCCTTTTACCAGCCCCAAACCGTTCCCCCTAAGCCACCATAGCTAAACCTTAGTTTTAGAAAGAGAAAGCAAAAAAAAAAGAAGAGAGAACTATAGAAAAATGCCATTTTTGTGTATAAGAAAACTTAGGGAAGCTAAAGGAAGCCCTAAGGAAGAGAAAGAAGCTAGAAAATAGGAGAGAGAAATCCTTTTTGGTTTGGTCAAGGTGGAATCAAAAGGAAATGTGAGTTGTTTCTTCCGTCTTTATATCTTTTTCCCTATGAAAAGTAGAATTTTTAGCTCACTAAAGGTCTGTTTATGAAATTATTATATAAAGTGAAGTGAGAGTTTTGATGGAAGAAAAGGTTATAGAGAGAGTTTAAAATCTTTATAATTGAAAGAAGTTGGGTTAGAATGGTTGAAGTAGGCTAAAACCTTAAGTTAGAAAAGAGAGATTTTAGGAGTTGAGAAGAGGGAGAATATGGGTTAGAGATTTAAGGTGGAAAAAGGGATTTTGATGGAATTTTTATATGTTTTAGGTGTTGAAAAAAAAGGAAACCAAGAACAAAGGAAATGGAAAGGAAGTTTAAAGAATCAAAAAGAAAAGGAAGAAAAAAAAAGTATATAAAGAGGTATGTGCATATCCTATTAAAATAGCCTATAAAATTGTTATATGCTTGCATGATTTTATTAATTGGCATGTTAGTTTGTAATTAGAATGGTTTTGGTTTAGTAACTTTGTATGAACTTGGAAATTGAATATGATAATATGAGTTATATTGTTTGTATTGTTTTGCTGAAAATTAATAAGGAGCAGTTTGTATAAATTATATTATAACTAAAGCATTGAAAATCATATTGGTGTGTTCTTTATTGGGTTTGAAACTAAAGACATAGGACTAAAACTTCCATGAGAACATTAAGCTTGAAATGGACCATAGCTATGTTTAATTTGGGCATAAACATTTGAACTGAAAACTGTCTAGAAAATTATGAGCAATATTTTTAATGAGCAATCAGTATTTAAATGAGCATATATTTTGCTGAAGAACTTCAAATTAATTGATTCAAATTTCATATTAAATCTAAGATCCATGTCTAAAGTTCTTAAGAGACCTTGTAATTTAATTTTAATATTAACAGGTCCAAAATTAAAATCCAAAACAAAGCATGAAATATGTCAGTAACAGGGCAGAATTTAAATAGAGGGATTTAATATGTAAATTACATTGGACCTTATTATATTATACAAATAATATTTTTTATTGAGTAATTACGTGATTAATTGAGTCATTAGACCCATGAAATATATGAAGTAAAAGCGTTATTAATTTTATAATGACATCAATTAAGCCCTATAACAACTAGCCTACTATATATATATATATATACACATGTCCTTCTTGATACTAACCTACTATTATATATTTTTCTGTTTGCTTCCAAAACATTCATGCTTGCTCTTGCCTTTCCCACCACTACCTGCACGCAGTTAAATAACTACATATTGAGCATTAATATATCCAGTAATGATTACCAATCTAAAAATTTCCATTGACTTATATTTTCATGCATTCATACATACAAAAACATTTCTAATGCACTATTCAAATTTTCTCTTTAATATATTTATTATTTTTTTTATCAAGGCTTTATTATTCTTTACTCTTACTTTACTATTTAATATCTTCATTTAATTAATAATATTTATCAATTAATCTTATGGTTTTTTTCCTACGAACTTTCAATACATTTCAATTTAATCATTTTTCACTTTACTTCTTTAATTAACCCTTCTTTTCTTTCTTCTTTTTAATCTTTCATTTAATTAGCTACAAATTTCACTTTAATTCCTAAATTTCTATTTATTTACAATTATGCCACTACTATATATTATTTTTATTTTTATTTCATAATTTTAACATTTTTCTCCACTTATATTTTATTTTTCAAATTTACTATTTTTGTCACATTTATCACATTTATCATTATTATTATTATACCATTTTTATCATATTTATTACTTTTATCATATTTATCACTTATCTCATTTTTATCACAATTTTCACTTATTTTATTTTTATAATATTTTTCACTTGCATATTTTCTTATCATATTTTATTTTTTTCTTAAATCATTTTTATCATATTATTCATTTTTACTACTTTTATTCATATTTACCCCTAGTTTCAATCCGATAGAAAATTTTCGGATCAGATACATGAGATGTGGACCTAAAAGTCTACTACACTAAAGAGTAATCTCGAAGGACAATCCGAACATTGCACTATACACTGATCAATGAATCACTATCACTGAAGTAGGCCATCATTGACTTACATAAGCGAGTCGCCATGACCCGTACCGCGATAAGGGTATCCCTATAGTTAGCCAACTATATCTTGGGCTAGATTTAACCATCACAAAAATAACTAAGGACATTGTTTTATTCCTTTAATTCAATTTCCATTAAATTCATAAATTCCATTATTTTTATATTATTAATCACTTAACATTTTATTCAGCCATACAATTTTATTACTACCATAATTTTTCACACTTTCCATTCTAATATATCAATATTTCATTATGAATAATCAATTAAGTTATTAAGCTCATTAAACACACTTTATTCATTAATTTTCATTTCATGCATAATATAATCAATAATTAGAAAATATTCAATATATAATTTAAAATTTTCCAATAAATTTCTACACTCAAAAATATATTTTCTTGCATTTTATGACCAAATTTCATTTAATTAGCAAGAAAAATATTAATTTCTCCTTCCTTATATTTCAGCCAATATTTAATTTTCATCATTAAAATTTGTCTTGAACCTTCTAAATATTCATTCCACTAATTTATACTTTCATTATTCCATATGTACCATAATATTATACTAAAATGTAATTATACCTTAATTTGCATTTTTCACATAATAGAGTCATATTTTCCAATTTCTACTAATTAATTTTTTTAATTAAAATTAACCATTCTAATTTACTTTTTATAATCCCTTAATAATGTTTTAAGTATCAATTATCAATTATATGCAAAACACACAAAATACCTAATTTCTATAACCCTAAATAATACTTAATCAATGGAAATAGATAGATTTTGAAATCACTAACTTTATTTTCTTGCTTTGGCCTTCCTAGGCTTCCTTTTTCTTAACCTTTTTCTTGGAAACACCTTCACTTTCCTTTGAACCTACCATGGCCGAAATTCATTCATCATTAATCTACCAATATTTTACTTGTCTAACTCAATCTAACTTTATAATTATCATCTACATACCTTAAACAACCTATTTGAACCATTAAACTAATTTACAACTATAAATTTCACTTACCTCAAATTTGTATCCTAACTTGTATCTAATTTAACCAAATGAGATTAAAGGATTCTCTTAGCTAATACAGAGGCTGAAATTATTTTAGGGTGGTTGTTTTTAGTGCAAAATTTGGAGAATATGGAAGAATTTTGGAGAAGAAAATGGGATGACAAGTTTCGGCCAAGAGCGAGGGGAGAAAGAAGATGATGGAGCAGAATTCTATCTAGAGAATTCTGGTAATAGAGCCTATTTATAGTGGCTTAAGTTGGGTGGGCTTGGGCCAAACAAAGCCCAACCCATTTAGGTCCAATTAAGCACTTTAAATTAATTCTCTTACTTTCTAAGCTCAATTTCACCCAACTTTAATTCCATAATTCATAAAATATTTTTATATGTCTACACAAAATTTTTTAACTCAATTAGAGTCTATTTTCTGTCTGAATTACTCAAATCGGACTGATAATTTAATTTTCGGTGTTACCGTAAAATTTTTTTTTCAATGTCTAATAATTCTAAATAATATTTGGAATTTATTCATATTTTAAAATAAATTTTTGGATATCGTTTGCTATTTTTCATAGCTCGATCAATGTATAGTCAATCAATTATTTAATTAAACCGGATCCATTTTTTCTTAGTTTTGACTTTTGAGCACTTATTTGACATCATTTTCACTCCAAAATTTACTTCCGGACTAGTCATAACCTATATTTTTTGATGATCAAATAAAATATTTTTACCCACGGGTGTATTTTTGACCCTATGAATATCAATTTCGGAAACCATAGTTTATGACTAATATGGTGTTTAAGCCATTACAGTTCTCCCCTACAAATAAAAATTTTGTCCTTGAAATTTTACCTGTATTGAACAGTTGTGGATACTGTTGCCTCATTGCAGCTTCTGGCTCCCACTTGGCTTCTTCCACATTGTGATGATTCTATAACACCTTCACTAGTGGGATTTGCTTATTCCTGAGTTGTCTAACCTCTTTGGCTAGGATCTTTGATGGTTTCTCTTCATAAGTCAGATCAGCCTGTATCTAAATTTCTTCTGGCTTGATCATGCGGCTAGGGTCTGACCTATACCTTCATAGCATTGACACATGGAACACATTGTGAATCTTTTCCAACTCTTGAGGCAACTTCAATTGATAGACTGTGGATCCCACTCTCTGTATAATCTCATAAGGGCCTAAAAAAGTCAGACTTAATTTGCCCTTCTTGCTAAATCTCATAACTTTCTCCTAGGGTGATACCTTTAGGAACACTTGATCTTCGACCTGGAACTCTATGTCTTTTCTTCTTAAATCTACATATGATTTCTATCGGTCCATGACTTCTTTCAATCTATCCTTGATCACCCGTACCTTCTTTTCAGTTTCTTGAACCAAATCATGTACCCATTAACTTCTTCTCACTCAATTCTATCCCACATAAAAGAGTCCTACACTTCCTTCTATAAAGTGTTTCATATGGTGTCATTTTGATGCTGGACTGATAAATGTTGTTGTAAGAAAACTCGGCCAATGGAAAATACCTTTTTCAACTGCTTTCAAACTCGAGGACACAATTTTGCAACATATCCTCAAGTATCTGAATCACAAGTTCTGACTGTCCTTCAGTTTAGGGATGAAAAGTTGTACTAAGATGAAGTTTTATCCTCAAAGCTTCTTGCAACTTCTTCCAGAACTGGGAAGTAAATCTTGGATCACTATCTCATTAATGTAGATTTTTGCCAACTTGGTCAGTAGATAGTCCCTCCATACTGGTATGAAATGGGTTGATTTCATGAGTCTATTAATGACTACCCAAATAGCATCATGCTTCTTTCCAATCAAAGGCAGTCCCATCACAAAATCCATGGTCACTCGATCCCATTTCAACTTTAGTATTGCGATAGGCTGAAGTAAACTCGATGGAACTTGATGTTCATTTTTCACCTGATGGCATATCAAATATTTGCTCATGAATTATGTCACATCATGCTTCATTCCTAGCCACCAATAGTGTACTTTCAAGTCCTAATACATCTTGTTACCACCAGGATGCATTATGTAGTTGCTATGATGAGCTTCTGTGAGAATGTTCTTTCTCAATTCATCTTGATCGGGTACACAACCTCCGGTTGAAATAAACATCTTCACCCGAAGAGTAATCACCTTTATTGCCCTCTTTTACTCTGTTCACTATGGAAATCAAGCGATCATCTAGCTTTTGTGTTGCTTTCACTTGCTGAAAAAAGTCTGGTTTTACTTACATTTCTGCTATTATCGCTCCATCTTGTGCCATATCCAATCTGACATTCATCACTCAAAGGGCTGCCATAAAATTTCTACTAAGTGCATCAGCTACTACATTTGCCTTTCCTGGATAATAGTCGATTAAGAAGTCACAGTCTTTTATCAATTCAAGCCAATGCCCCTATCTCAAATTAAGTTCCTTCTGTCTGAGCAAATATTTCAAACTTTTGTGATCTCTATAAATGTAACATTTCTCACCATAAAGATAATTTCTCCAAATCTTCAAGGCAAGTACAATTTTTTCAAGCTCAAGATCGTGAGTAGGATAGTTCTGCTCATGAGTCTTGAGTTGTTAGGCAGCATATGCAATCACTTTACCTTCCTGCATCAATACACAACCTAACCCATTCCTAGAGGCATCACTGTAAATCACAAAATCTTTGCCAGATTCTGGTTGAGTTAACACTAGGGCTTCTATCAACATGTTCTTAAGCTTCTCAAAGCTTTTTTTCCATTTATCCATCCACTCAAACTTAATATGTTTTTGTAACAGTCGAGTGAGCGGTGCTGCTATTATGGAAAAACCTTTTACAAATCTCCTATAATACCCTGCCAAACCTAAGAAACTTCTAACTTCTATAACAGTCTTAGGTATTCTCCACTGTAAGATTGCTTCAATCTTCTCTGGATCCACTTTTATCCCTTCAGCTAAAACTACGTGACCCAACAATGATACCTCATTCAACTAGAAGTCGCACTTACTGAACTTTGCATATAACTGATTCTCTCTTAATATCTGCAAAACAATTCGTATGTGTTTGTCATGTTCTTCTAGCGTCTTCGAATACACTAGAATATCATCAATAAATACCACTATGAACTGGTCTAGATAAGGATGAAAGATCCAATTCATTAAATCTGTTGCCTAGATATTGAACCAAGAAGGGGGGTTGAATCAGATATTAAAAATTTTAACTTTTAAGTGCGGAAAGAAAAGTTAAAATGAGTAGGGATAGAAAGATAAGACACATGAATTTTTATAGAGGTTCGGGTGTTAACAAACCCTACTCCTCTCCCTAATCTCAATTGGGAGTTTCACTAACACTCTAAGTGTTACAATTGAGTTTTAAAAGCTCACTCCCAACTACGGTGTTTCTAACAATGGATCACACCTAACCCAAAAGTCCCTTGTGTTTTAATGGCTCACACAATAAACCAATTTCTTGTGTTTTAAAGGCTCACACAAATAACCCTTACAAGTGTTCTACTCTTAACCCCAAAATACCCAAACTCACTTGAATAGATGATTACAGAGAGAAACACTTACAAATCATTAATGCTCAGAGAATGATGAGAAAAAAGATTTTCACAGAGAATAAATGTTTGTTTTGAAAATATTAAATGCACAAATGACTTACAACAAGATTTTGATTCGAAGTATTAGCTATTCTCTTGTTTTGGATTCATAAATGACTTGCATTTATACTTCTATGGCGAATTATAGCCATTTGATTGCATTTAATACGGAAATAGCCATTGCACCAACTCTTATTTTCATGTCTGACATGTTTCTCTTTCCTCTTTCATGGTCGTGATTATGGTTGTCACGGTCGTGACTATTCTTCCAAGTCATGACTTGAGTGGTGACTTTGGCCGTGAAGCATTCTGGAAGGATTTGAAGTGTTTGATCACGGGCGTGACATTATATCTTCACGGGCGTGAACAACCTTCATAGCCGTGGTCTAAGTGGTGACTCTGGTTGTGAAGCTCTCTGGTAGAATTTGTCATGTCTTTTCACGGGCGTGACTTTCTTTCACGGACGTGACTGATATGATCATTCACGGTTGCTATCATTCTTCATGGCCGTGAACTTTAAATGTTAGATAGTTGGCTCTAAGCTTCATCATGGGCATGACATATAAGGTCACAGGCATGAACATGCTATTTCTTCATTTTTTTTATCTTTTTAAGATTAGTCGTCCATTCTCCATTCTTGCTATCATATTCCATACTCTGTTCAATAAACTTAGAAAACAAGTATGTTAAATACATTATTGCTATTTTATTTGTTAGCATCAAAATTACGGAAATACCCCTCAAGGTTCAACAATCTCCCCCTTTTTGATGGTGACAAATAATCTAGCAATATATGCTTTTGAGAAGTCTCCCCCTCAAAAGATGCTTAGGATAAAAAATGCTGAAGTGCAAGAATTGTAAAGAATGATGAAGTATATCATCAAAATATGCTTCCTAGTTTTAAGTATATGCAAGTTATATGCAAGGTATATCCAATGTCTACCAAAAGTTTTCCTTAAAGCAAATTATATTTATGCCAAGTATATTTAAGGTATATGAAGAGTATATCAAGTGCATATTCATTCATGTAACTTGCATCAAGGTATATGCAAAGTATACTTAAGGTATATTTAAGGTATATGAAGCTCATTTGCAAACTTGCATATTCATTTGATTCAAAATAAGTATTGCTTTTAACTTTAAACAATATATTGCTAGGTTCTCCCCCTTTTGTCATAAAAAAAAAGATAAAACATAATGGAAAACAAAAAAAAATATATTAATGTAGAAAAAAAAACAAATACAGAAGTAATTGAAATTCTGAAAGGAAATTTGAAATTCCTACAGCAAACAAGCTAGAAAATAGCACAGCTAACATAAACTCTAGCCGGACATCCTATCTCTAAGGCGAGCTATTTCCACCTCAAGGCTTTCCATGCGAGACTCCATGAAATCCTTGAGGTTCTCTAACCTCTCATCCACCAAAGCCTGCAATTGCTCAAACCGTGGTGCCAAGAGGTTAGCCACTTGTTGAGCCAAGTTTGCTATGAAGGCAGATGATTGTCCAATTTCTTGCTCAACCTCTGGAGGTGCCACCTCAACTCGAACTCTCTTCCTCTGCTGGATTTCTTGAAGGCCAGCTTTGAAGTCACCCGAGTCATTATCATCCCAAATGATCTCACCAGCAGTGTTGGTGAAGCGGTAGTAGATGTTGTTATCAAACACTATACGAACAACCGCTCCCATTTTGATGAAGGACTCGACGTCTAATCGGTCTCGAAGATGTGCTGGTATGAGGTTGAAGTGGTGTTCCTCTAGCTTCAAGTATCCTAGCTTGATGGCTATATGAGTCACGTACCCACCAATCAAAATGTCTCCGGAGGGCTTGGTGGCAATTGACAAAAGATGGTTTGTAAACCATCGAGATAAAGCCACTGTTAGGCCTCTTCGGGCCATCTCCAGGAGAAAGAGCTCTAACTTCCTGATCGATCCATTGCTGTCTCCTCTGGCGAAAATGCTATAGGTTCGAAACCTATGCAAGTACTTGTGCACTAGGGATCAAAGATGGGTGCTTTTCATCTTCTTGACGTCCTAGCTGCAGTCAAGCCCGAAGTGAGTCCATGCCTGAGTAGCATAGAACTCCACTTCACTCTCATTCATGATACCTTCAGAGGGAAGGTTGAACATGTCTCTAAACTCTATGGCAGAGAGGGTGTTTGGATGCTTGCAAATTTGGAATTTCACCATGCCGATAGGAGAGACTTGCAGGGTGCTCAGAAATTCCAGAGTTGGTTCCCTCAGAGTTGGTTGATGAATATCAACGAAATCTTTCAGATGAAAAGCCTGAAGTTGTTATGTCATGCTTGTCTCGAGGCCGAATGTACGGATGGTTTGCCACTCAAATGATCGAGAGGAAAGGAGTGGCCTTTTCTTGAGAACTGAATATCTAGGATGATAATGCTCCAGAATAATGTTTAGAAGGTAATCCGTATACCTTCTTGGAGCATGAGACTTCTTTCTTGTACCCTTGGAGGAGCCTATTTCCATTTTGATTGAAAAATGAACTTTTGAAGAGTGAAAAATCTTATGGAATTTTTTGGAGTAAAACTTAAGATGTTTGATTTTTGATGATGGAAATGGTTTTTGAAGATATTTATAGATGAAATGAATTGCTAGGGGGCCAGAATCTTCAAAATAGTAATCAATGGTGATAAATAAGAGAAGTTGAGAGAAGTTGGAGAGTTGGAATGAAAGAAATAACGATAGAAACGTTATATAGCTGACATCTTCATAGGCGTTAAAAACTAAGTCACGGGCGTGAAGTGTCATGTTCACGGTTTGCTGAAGAGACGCTCTACCCGTGAAGAGAGAGGTGAAATTGTTCACGGTCGTGAAAATTAAAGGTAACGGGCATGAATGATGAACTATCAAGGTTGTGATAGACGAGTCACGAACGTGAAGTACAAACTTCACTATTTGTGATCGTGAAACATAGCGTGACACAAAGTGTGAATGCTTCTGTAAGTTTTTGATGGAAATATTCACGGTCGTGAAAAATCATCATGGGCATGAACAAAGGGTTTCATGGGGGTGAATGAAAAAGGTTATGGTCGTGAAGCATAGTCTTCACTACCTTGAGCCGTGAAGCATGTCGCGAAGCAAGTCGTGAAAGCTACTGGTTCTTTTGGCGATTTAGTTCACGGTCGTGAATATATGTCATGGGCATGAATTGCTTAAAAACCTCATCAAATAAAATTAAGTCTAAAACAAGACTAAAACATTTCAAAGGAGCTTCTATACCCTATAACATATATTTCCATCAAATTAGCTACCTTATTTCTAGTAAGATGAGACAGAAAATACAAGATTATCAATCAAGGTTTGACAATTTTGGCAATCACAAAGTTAATCCATCAATCATACCAAGCTCTCTTCTTATGAAATTAAATCTTCCCTCATTTAGAGACTAAGTGAAGATATCTGCCAATTGATTGTCTGTGCTTATAAATTCCAATACAACATCTCCATATTGAACATAATCTCTAATAAAATGGTGTCTAATGTCAATATGCTTACTTCTAGAATGTTGAATGGGATTTTTTGATAGATTTATAGCACTTGTATTGTCACATCTAATAGGTATATGGTCCATACTATGACGATAATCCTTAAGTTGTTGTTTCATCCAAAGGATTTGTGTACAACAGCATTCTGCTGCTACATACTCTGCTTCAGCAGTAGAAAGAGCAACTGAAATTTGTTTCTTGCTAAACTAAGAAACTAAGCATTCTATAATAAAGTGACAAGTACCTGAAGTACTTTTTCTATCTAAAAGACTTTCAGCATAATCAGCATCTGAATATCCTATAATGTAAAATGATGAATTTCTAGGATACCATAAACCTAGATGCAATGAGCCATGTAAATATTTTAGAATTCTTTTTACTGCATTTAAATGAGACTCTTTAGGACATGATTGAAAGTGAGCACATATGCATACACTATACATTATGTCGGGTCTAGAGGTAGTAAGATATAAAAGTGATCCGATCATACCTTTATAAAGTTTTTCATTAATGCTCTTACCCTTTTCATCCTTGTCCAATTTTGTTGATGTGCTCATTGAAGTCTTGACATTCTTGCATCCTTCCATTCCAAATTTCTTAAGTAAGTCTTTGGCATATTTGGATTGGTTGATGAATATGCCCTCATTGCCTTCTTTTATTTGTAGACCGAGGAAATATTTTAGCTCACCCATCATGCTCATTTTGAATTCCCTAGTCATACACTTAGCAAATTCTTGACAAAGCAATTCATTAGCAGACCCAAATATGATATCATCATTATAAATTTGAACAATTAGAATATCATGCTTATGCTTTTTAATGAACAATGTAGTGTCAACATTCCCATTTGTAAAGTTATTTTCTAAGAGAAAAGAACTTAGTCTTTCATACCAAGCTCTTGGGGCTTGTTTCAAACCATATAAAGCTTTTGAAAGTTTAAATACATGATTAGGCAAATCATAGCTCTCAAAACCTGGTGGTTGTTCTACATAAACTTCTTCTTCTATAAAACCATTTAAAAAGGCACTTTTCACATCCATTTGAAAGAGTTTGAAATTCATATGGCATGCATATGCTAAAAGTATTCTTATGGCTTCTAATCTAGCTACAGGAGCATAGATCTCATCATAATCTATTCATTCTTCCTGATTATACCCTTTTGCAACCAATCTAGCCTTATTCCTAGTTATTGAACCTTGTTCATTTAGTTTATTTCTAAATACCCATTTGCTACCTATAATTTGATGCTCCTTGGGTCTAGGTACTAAGATCCATACCTTACTTCTCTCAAATTGGTTGAGTTCCTATTGCATGGCAATCACCCAACTTTCATCATTAAGAGCCTCATCAATATTTTTAGGCTCAATTTGAGAAACAAAAGCAAGGTCAGAAACTAAATGTTTGAGATGAGATCTAGTACTTACTCCCCTTGTAGGATCACCAATGATTTGCTTTTTAGGGTGATCTTTTGTCAATCTCCATTCCTTTGGGAGCTCTTGCCTATTTTCCTCTTGAGCTTAAGGTAGAGAATTATCTTGATCATTTTTTTTCTCTTCCATTTCCAACATCAAATCTTTCCATGGTACCTACTACATCATCAAGAACACTACCTTTCATAAGATCAAGTCTACTAGATTCATAAAAAATAACATGCATAGATTCTTCAACAGTTAATAACTTTTTATTAAATACCCTATATGCTTTACTAGTTGTAGAGTATCCTAAAAAGATACCCTCATTAGATTTAGAGGCAAAATTTCCAAGGTTGTCCTTGGTATTCAATATGAAGCACTTACATCCAAATACTCTAAAGTATAATATCAAGGGCTTTCTTCCATTCCATAGCTCAAATGAAGTTTTGTTTAGGAGGGGTCTCTTGAAAACTCGATTTGAAATATAACAAGCAGTATTTGTGGCTTCTGCCCAAAAGTAAGTTGGTAAACCATACTCATTGAGCATTGTTCGAGCTATTTCAATTAAAGTTTTTCTTTTGACTACCCCATTTTGTTGAGGTGTCCTAGGAGATGAAAAGTTCTGCGAAATGCCATGTTCAAGACAAAAGCTTTCAAAGTTTTCATTTTCAAATTCTTTGCCATGGTCACTTCTTATTCTTGAAATGCAATATCCTTTTTCATTTTGAACTCTTTTAGCAAAATTTTTGAAAGTTTCAAAAGCATCACTCTTTTGAGCTAAGAAAATTACCCAAGTAAATCTAGAGTAATCATCCACGATGATAAAGGCATAGTGTTTACCTCCTAAGCTTGCAATTCTAGTAGATCCAAATAAATCTAGATGCAGGAGTTGTAGAGGTTTAGAGGTACTTACTATGTTTTTGGATTTGAAGGATGACTTGTGTTGCTTCCCTCTTTGGCAAGGTTCACATGTCTTGTCTTTTTCAAATTTGACTTTTGGCAGTCCCTTTACCAGCTCTCCTATGTTGAGGCTTTGAATTAAGTCTAGGTTCACATGACCAAGCCTTCTATGCCACAACCAAGATTCATCACTAGTAGTCATAAGACACTTAGAGGAATGGTTAGATATTTTGTGTAAGTCTATTATGTAGGTATTGACATCTTTATTTCCTTTAAATATCTCTTGACCATCAATAAAGGTTACATGACATTCGTTGGAAGTAAATGTTACTTTGTTTCCTTTATCACATAATTGACTTACACTCAACAAGTTATGTTTCAAGCTATCAATAAATAAGACATCTTTAATAAAAATAGTACCATTAATACCAATAGCGCCAATGCTAATTACCTTACCCTTAGCATTGTTTCCAAAGACAACTTTACCTCAATCAATACTTTTGATTTCATTGAAGAGTTCTTTGTCTCTTGTCATATGCCTTGAGCATCCACTGTCTACTAGCTAAGTATTTTTGTTTATTGTGGACTTGAGGCATACCTATAGAATCACAATTTAAGTATGGTTTTTAGGTATCCAAATGAGCTTGGGTCCTTAGGGGTTAGCACATGAAGGTTCCCAATGAGCCTTCCTTATCCAGCAATGTTTATTTATGTGACCAAATTTCATACAATAATTACACTATTTAGGTCTAAAAATGCTTTTTGGTCTTACAATGCTTTTGAATGCCATATTTCTATTAGACTGAGTTTGAGAATAATGGCATGCACAATCATGATTAATTGGTGCTTTTCTAGATGTATGCTTCTTATATATAAAGGCATGATTAGCCTTTTGAGGTTTCTTTCTTAGGCTTACCAGACCTTGAACATCCCTCTTATGTATAAAAGTTTTAGTGTATTTTGTGCATTTATCTCTTGGTGCTGTTCCAGCAAATGTGGAGATGTGAGGTTCATTTGACTTAACAAAAGTAGTCTTGTGAGAAGATGATGATGTACCCTTAAATCCTAGACCATGTCTAATTAAGGGTGGTCTTTGAGACACAATGAGATTATCTAAGCTCTTATTTCCTTTGTGAAATTTTGAAATGGAATTTCTAAGTTCCTCAACTTCATTTTTCAAAGTATTATTTTCTTTAAGCAAGGATTTAGTTGAGGGTCTTGAAGAGTATTCATTTAATGACTTTTGAAGAGATTCATTCGATGATTTAAGCTTAAAGTTCTCCATTTCTAAAGCATCAATTTTGATTTTCAAATTAGAAATGTTATTCTTATAACTATTGAATTTACTTCTATATTTTTCTATTTCTAGATTCAATACTTCTATTAAGCTTTGCTCATCATCATCATCTTCACTATTACTATCATTATCACTACTATCATTATTGAAAGAGTATGAGTAAAGTGATCTTACCTTATCCGAGATGTGATCCCCTATAGCCATGAAACATAGGTTGACTTCTTCACTTTCATTGTCATCTTTTGCACTTGAAGAGCTTTCGTCATCCCATGTGGCTTTGTGACCTTTCTCCCCATTGTCTCTTTGGTATTTGCTCTTGTGCTTCTTGAGCCTTGGACATTCAGGTTTAATATGCCCTTTCTTTCCACATTCATAGCACTTTACCTCTTCTTTACTTCTTTGTGTATCATTAGAGGTCTATTTGAGGTTTCTTTGTCTGAAGTTTCTAGAGTTTCTTATTCTTTTCTCAATGATTTTTTTCAGCCTTTTTGAGAGTATAACAATGTCCTCATTTGCATCATCACTCTTTTCTTCATCATCTTCAACTTCCTCTTGAGATTTTGAAGTATAGGCTTTTAGTGCTAAAGGCTTTCTTTTTTCTGGCTCTACTTCAAGCTCTCTATCTCTTTTTACTGCCATTTCATGTGTGAGAAGTTTGCCAATAAACACATCAGTATTCATGATGCTCATGTCTTCATTTGTCTCTCTATACCGACAACTCTTGAACCATAATCTTTGAGATGAAGACTTCTTAGGATTTTGTTATTTACATCTTCCAAGCTCAGGTGTTTCCCAAGTTTTCTCATGCCAATTATGATGGCTAGAAGACAGTCGGTCATGTTAGTAATTGACTCATTAGATTTCATCTTGAAGAGCTCATACTCTGAAGTAAGAAGTTGAATCTTCTTGGATTTAACTTTCTTAGTTCCTTCATGATAGTTTTCCAATGTTTTGCACATGCTGTAAGCTGTTGGGCAGTGTTGTATTCTACAACATTCTTCAATAGATAATGAGCTTAAGAGAATTGTCATTGCCTTCTTGTTTTTGAAGTTCGCTCTTCTTTGAGGCTCTGTCCAATCATCTCTTGATAAGATTTCTTCTTCACCATCAACTCCTCTTCTAGTTGGTGGTGTCCATTCTTTTTGAACACTATCATAGACTTCAATTCCTTCACTATCTAGATATGTCTCCATCCGAAACTTCCAATGAGCATAATTTACTCCATCAAAGTAAGGCTTGAGACATTGGAATCCTTCATTGGCCATATCTTGATCTTTGCTAGCACTGATTAGGCTTTGATGCTAGACTTAGCTCTGATACCAATTGTTGCCCAAATATTGAACCAAGAAGGGGGGTTGAATTGGATATTAAAAATTTGAAATTTTAAGTGCAGAAAGAAAAGTTAAGATGAGTAGGGATAGAAAGATAAGACACAAGAATTTTTATAGAGGTTCGGCTGTTAACAAACCCTACTTCTCTCCCCAATCTCAACTGGGAGTTTCACTAACACTCTAAGTGTTACAATGGAGTTTTACAAGATCACACCCAACTATGGTGTTTCTAACAATGGATCACACCTAACCCAAAAGTCCTTTGTGCTTTACAGGCTCACACAAATAACCTTTACTTTGTGTTTTAAAGGCTCACACAAATAACCCTTACAAGTGTTCTACTCTTAACCCCAAAATACCCAAACTCACTTGAGTAGATGATTACAGAGAGAAACACTTACAAATCTTTAATGCTCAGAGAATGATGAGAAAAAAGATTTTCACAGAGAATAAATGTTTGTTTTGAAAATATTAAATGCACAAATAACTTACAACAAGATTTTGATTCGAAGTATTAGCTATTCTCTTATTTTGGATTCATAAACGACTTGCATTTATACTTCTATGGCAAATTATAGCAGTTTGATTGCATTTAATGTGGAAATAGCCATTGAACCAACTCTTATTTTCGCGCCTAACATGTTTCTCTTTCCTCTTTCACAGTTGTGATTATGGTTGTCACGGTTGTGACTGTTCTTCCAAGTCGTGACTTAAGTGGTGACTTTGGTCATGAAACATTTAGGAAGGATTTGAAGTATTTGATCACGGGCGTGACATTATATCTTCACGGGTGTGAACTGTAATATCCTTGACCTTCCCCACATGCATTTCATTGAACATAAGCATCTTGCATACAATTCAATTGAACACGTGCATTTCATACGTATTTTCATAGGAACAAGTTTATGACATACACTAGCTACGTGTCCAAGTATTTGGTACTTGTATAGAGTCGCACTTGTGTAATTATAACCTAAATGAGGATAACAAAGTATTAGAAATGAATTGAATAAGGTTACTAAATTAATATATGCAAAATGATTAGATTAAGATTAGTAAACATTTACATTGCTAATTTAGTTAAATTGGGCCAAATGATTAAGCTCTATTATTGTGTGAATTAGTGGAATTATAAATATATGTAAATAATAATAATAATATAGACAAAATAAAATGAAAATGACACAAAAGAGAAATAGAAGAGAAGAGAAATGAGAAATGAGAAGAGAAAAGAGAAGAGAAGAAGAGAAAAAGAGAAAATGACAAAATGACAAAAAATAAGTTGGCTTTATCTTCATCTTTCTTCCCCATTTATGCCTTCTTCTCCAGCCCGACTTCTTCTTCATTTTCCTCCATTTCAGAATTCAATTCTTCCTTGTTTCACTTAGTTTTTGAAGCTAATTGATCCCTTGCAAGATTGTTCTTGGTAAGTAATCAATTCTTATTGCTATAGGGTTGATTTGAGTTGCTTAGGTTCAATATTAGGCACTGAATTTCACCCCGATTTTGATATTAATAGAAATTGATTCTGGAAAAGTGTAAAACACAAAAGTTGTTCCTTTATGTCTTAGATTTGTGGATATGTAAACATTTTTGTAAGATGTTATGTATAGGAAGATAGCCTTTCTCTCTACTGAAATTGGTCAGGGTGTGAACCCTAACCAAGTTAGCTACTGTGTGATTTGATTTCGAATATGTTACAGCCATTATTTGAAGTATCCCAAAATATAAAAGTTGTATATATATGAGTGTTGTATCTGTATACCAAATTTTAGGTTCATAGGTCTTGTAAATGGTGAATGGTGAATGGAACCATGACTGTTCCATGGTTTGAACTGCCTACTGAGTGCTCTGGGCAGATCCAGTAAACTGTTTGGATAATTACAGCTCGTTAGAGCTTGATTCTATAAATGATCAAAACATAAAAGTTATAGGTATATGTCTTAGCTAAATATGGGTACTATTTCAGCTTCATTGGTTATGTATAGACTAATTTATGGCCTTTGGAAGTCATACTGGTCCGGAAGCCAATTCTATTCTAGACCAGTAAAAGTTTTGTTATATTTTGAAGCCTTTAGAGACATAATTGATAAAATTTGTAAAATTGAAAAATGTGCCATATGAACCCATATAGGTTTCTGTAAATATTCATTAAAATAGGACTTATAGATGATAAGTTATGATGGACCCAAATGAGTACCCTGAAACTGCCTAAAGGCAGAAAACAAAACACACTTAGAAATTCCACAAAGTATTGTACAATGATCCAATGGGTCTGAAATTTTAATATGTTCTATAATTATATGTTTTTTTTTTAATTAGGAACAAGAATCTGATTATTTGGTCAGGTGTAGAAAAAGTTATAGGCTAAAAGTCCCATAAGGTCACACTGTATTATAGGAAAAATCTTAACTATTGACATGAACAATGCATATTAATTTGTTTAAGCCACATTAAGTCTCCCTAATCATGAGTTAATCAATTATGTTTTCATATTAGGCTCTCAACATATTGGAGACCCACAAGGAGCGGATAAACAATAAGTTAGGGGTCGGAATCAAAGGAGAACGGTGAGTCTAATTATCGATTGAATTCTTTAGTGCAAATGAATGTTGCTTGCTATGTGATTCATATGATTGTCATGATTGGTCTTTGATAATGTAATGATGGATAATTTGTAAAATTGTGGTACATATAAATGGTATACTTGTGGTATATTTGAAGTATATGTTTGACATATGTGATATATATACATGGTATATGTATGGTATATGCAAGGTATATGTGTGGCATTTGAGGTATATATGTGGTATATGTATATTATATGTTATAAGATACAATGGTTGATGGATGCTTAAATACAAGTGCATATGCATATGGACTAAAAAGGCGTTGTGACTAGTTAATTGATATTGTAAAGCAAAAGAAGAGGCCTATGGCCCAACAAATATGCAAATGAAACAAATGATCAGCTAGCTAGCAAATGCAAATGCAAATGTTCACATGGAAACCCGGGGCAATGTCTGTTTAACTTAGTCACAACAAAATGAAATAAGCAAAGCATTTGCATACATAAAGAGTAATGATTATATGTTTCAACTTTATTGATACTTATATGATACTGATGAATGGAATGGAATACATGGTATATATTGGATTTGTGATTTATTACTAAGAGTTGTTTGGTACTTTAGAGCTCATTGGATGGTTATTCTCCCTGAGCCGCAACTCATCAATTTGCATCATTTTTCAGGTAAAGAAAAGTGATAGCTCATTTTGAGTAGTGTATAGAAGACATGGAGCACAGGTCATTGGCTGAGCCTCATCACTCTCTCTCCTTGCATTCCACACAAGCATGAAAATATGTCATAAGTGTTTTGTATTTACGTGCTTGAATATGTATAGTTATTTTGGAATGAGTCTAAAAATGTATAAATGAAATCAACTCGAAAATACTTATGTGTGAAGTTTATGTTTTAATATATGTGATAGATCGTATTGTGGTTTTTAATGTTGACTTAAAAAGTTATTAAGTGATATCACAGGATATGAGACTTGCAAAGTCATTGAATAGAATTACAGGATATAAAACTTGTAAAGGCATTAGTTGATTTTACAGGATATGATATGAAAAAAAAAAAAATTTACTACCACTGTTATTAGGGCATTTTCTCTTTCCAACATGCAGTATATGATTATTTAATACAAAAATAGGTTATACTTAAATGCATATGATGTGGTGTTACATGAACAACCTTCCTAGCCATGGTCTAAGTGGTGACTCTGGCCGTGAAGCTCTCTAGAAGAATTTGTCATGTCTTTTAACGGGCGTGACTTTCTTTCACGGACGTGACTGATATGATCATTCACGGTTGCTATCATTCTTCATGGCCGTGAACTTTAAATGTTAGATAGTTGGCGCTAAGCTTCATCACGGGCGTGAACATGCTATTTCTTCATTTTTTTGTCTTTTTAAGATTAGTCTTCCATTCTCCATTCTTGCTATCATATTCCATACCATGTTCAATAAGCTTAGAAAACAAGTATGTTAAATACATTATTGCTATTTTATTTGTTAGCATCAAAATGATGGAAATACCCCTCAAGGTTCAACAAAATCCATGAAAGGTGTCGGGGTATTCGTAAGGCCAAATGGCATGACTAAAAACTGATAGTGGCCATATCTTGTGTGAAAAGTAGTCTTGGGCACATCTGCTTCTTTTACTTTCAATCGATGGTAGCCCGATCGTATGTCAATCTTTGAAAACACACCTGCTCCTTTCAATTGATCAAATAAGTCTTCAATATGTGGAAGGGGATACTTGTTCTTGATTGTCACCTTATTCAACTGTCTGTAGTCAATGCATAATCTGAGATACCCATCCTTATTCTTTACAAAGAGTACCAGAGCTCCCCATGCTGAAATACTGGGTCTGATAAAGCCTTTATCAAACAATTCCTGCAATTGAATATTCAATTCCTTGAGTTCTGTAGGTACCATCCTGTAGGGTGCAATCGAAATAGGTGTTGTGCTTGGAGCTACATCAATAGTGAAATTGACTTCCCTATTAGGTGGCAAGCCCAGTAGTTCATCAGGAAAGACATATGGATAATCTCTCACTATAGGCACATCTGAAATCTTAAGATCTTCCCTTTTAACTTCCATTGAATAACACAAATAAGCAATGCACTCCTTTCTTATAAGTCTCTTGGCAGGTATAGCTGAAATCACATCTATAAGAAGTCTGTTCTTTCACCCATAAATAGTGATTTCCCGATCATCAGAGAGTTTAAGTGTCATTCTCTTCCATTTATAATCTACTGTCGCTAGATGGGTGGATAACTAATCCATCCCCAATATCACATCAAACTCGTGGAATAGGAGTTCAATTAGGTTAGCTAGGAATTCATAACCTTGCACACTAATGGGACAATTCCTATACACCCTGTTCACCAGAACACTATTTATTGCTTAGAGGATGAACCAAAAAGGGGGTTGAATTGGTTAGAAACTAAAAATTGCTTAACTTGGAAGTGCATAATAAATTCAATACAGTAAGGAATGAGAGATATCACACACAAGATTTATAGAGATTCAGGTATTAACAAACCCTATTCTTCTCCCCAATCTTAATTGGGTGTTTCACTAACACACTAAGTGTTACAATGGAGTTTTTCAAGCTCACTCCCAACTATGGTGTTTCTCTTAATGGCTAACACCTAACCCAAAAATTACATTATGTTTTTCAATGGCTCACACAAAAACCAATTCCTTGTGTTTTATGCTCACGCAATAAACCCTTAAAGTGTTTCACTTTTAACCCGAAATACCCAAACTCACTTTTGAGTAATTGGTTACAATGAAAACACTCAACAACTTACAATGCTCATAAATAATTAGCAATTATGTTTTCACAGTGAATAGAGGTTTGTTGAGAAAAATAATTAATTCACAAGGCTACAACAAGATTAAAGATGCAAAGTAATTGTTGTTCTTTTTTTTGGGATTCATAAATGACTTGCATTTATACTCCCTTTATGAATTATAGCCGTTTGGGTGCATTTAATGAAAAAATAGCCATTAAACCAACTCTAAGCTTCGTTCCTGAAATGTTTCTCTGTCCTCATTCCTGGGTGTAAATATATGTGTCACGGTCGTGAATGTCCTTCCAAGTCGTGGTCCAAGGGGTGACTCTGGCCATGAAGCTCTCTGGAAGAATTTGACATGTTTGGTCATGGGATTGACTGTCTTTCATGGGCGTGACTGCTTGATCATTCACGGTTAGTTTGATCCTTCATAGCCATGAACTTTGAATGTTGGACGCTAAGCTATATTCACAGGCGTGACATTAGTAGTCACGGGCGTGAAGTTGCTATTTCTTTGATTTTTTTTATCTTCAAAAGATGTCTTTCAATCTTGCTTCAGGTTCTAATCAAAGTATATCCTTTTAACACACTTAGAACACAAACATTGTTAAATAGATTATTGCTATTTTATTTGTTATCATCAAAATGATAGAAATCCCTTCAAGGTTCAACACTATTTCCTAAAGGATTGCTCACTATGATGTCCTGGTCTAATTGTGAATTTTTTAACCATTTCCCCCGTGCAACATTGGTATTTACGTAGGAATGTGTGGCAGGATCAACAAGTGCATAAACAGAATCAGTCATAAGTATGAATTTACCTATTATCACATCAGGAGCATCATCTTCTTCTTTGGCTTTCACTGCATAAGTACAGCCTATAGCTCATCCCTGACCTTGGGGTTGCAATGAAGAAGGTCTAGTTGCTGATGGGTTAAGGGTTGCTCCCCTACCTCGGCCTCTAAATGGTAAAGATCCAATCCCAGATGCTGGTGACATAGCTGTAGAAGCTTGAGCCACTAGACAATCCCTAACCTGATGATCTTTTGAACCATACTTGAAACAGGCACCAGTCAAATATCTGCACTCTCCTTGGTGAGATCAACCACAATGGCTACAAGTCTGAACTGTACCTTCTCCTCTGCCTCCTGGTGTACTGCCCACATAAGTGACAGAGGCATTGCCACGGAATGTGTTGCCCAGATATTAGACCAAGAAGGGGGGTTGAATTGGAGTTTCAAAAATTAAACTTTAAAGTGTGGAAATAAAATTGTTAATTTTAAAAGGGATAGAGAAAATTAGACACAAAGATTTATAGAGGTTCGGGTATTAACAAACCCTACTCCTTTCCCCAATCGCAATTGGGAATTTCACTAACACACTAAGTGTTACAATAGAGTTTTACAAGCTCACTCCCAACTATGGTATTTCTCACAATGACTCACACCTAACCCAGAAATCCCTTGTGTTTTAATGGCTCACACAATAATCAATTCCTTTGTGTTTTACAGGCTCACACAAACAACCTACACTTTGTATTTTACAGGCTCACACAAACAACCAATACTTTGTGTTTTACAGGCTCACACAAACAACCTTTTAATTTGTGTTTTGGAGGTTCACACAACTAACCCTTACAAGTGTTCTTCTCTTAACCCAGAACTACCCAATGCTCACTTGAGTAAAGATTACAGAGAGAACTACTTATAAATCTTTGTTGCTCAAATATGAGGAGCAATAAGATTTTTACAGAGAATGGATTTGTTCTCAAAGTATAAAAGTACAAGATAGCTTGTGATTTGAAGTATATGCTAATTTTTTGTTTTTCTTGTCATTCTCTTGTTTCTTAATCCATAAATGACTTCCATTTATACTCCCATGGCTGAATATAGCCGTTGGGGTGCATTAAATAAGAAACTAGCCGTTATACCAACCAAAAAATCGCGCCTGACATTTTTCTCTTTCATTGTTCACGGGCGTGAATATGCCTGTCATGGGGGTGAAAATTCTTTCCAAGCCGTGACTGAAGTGGTGACCTTGGTCGTGAAGCTCTCTGGTATGTTTTGACATATAGAGTCACGGGCGTGACTTTAATCAGTCACGGGCGTGACACTCTTCCCAGCTGTGAACCAAGTGGTGACTCTGGTGGTGAAGCTCTCTGGATGAAATTGAATGAAGCCTTCACGGGGGTGACACATTCATTCATGGGGGTGAACATCTTCCCAGTCGTGACCCAAGTGGTGACTCTGGTCGTGAAGCTCTCTGGTTGAAATTACATGACTCTTCACGGGGGTGACTGAAATGCTTACTTCACAGTTTGGTTTTCCTTCATGGCCGTGAACTTCAAATGTTGGTTTTGGTAACGGCTAGCTTCCTTCACGAGGGTGACTCCTAGAGTCACGACAGTGAACATGCTACTTCTTGCTTTTTATTTCTCAAGGATTATTCTTCCAATTTTCCATTCTTGCTATTTTAATTCATGTCCTGTATAATATACTTACAAAAACAGGTATGTTAAATACAATATTGCTATATTATTTATTATCATCAATGACGGAAATACCCCTTAAGGTTAACAATCTCCCCCTTTTTGATGGTGACAAATAATCTAGCAATATGTGATTTTGAGAAGTCTCCCCCTCAAAATATACTTAGAATAAAAAATATAATATGCAAGAATGGTAAATAAAGATGTAGCATTTTAACTAGTTTTTAAGTATATGCAAGTTATATGAGAAGTATATCCAATACATACCATAATTCCTTTTTAAGACATAAAGTATATGTAAGGTGTATTTAAGATATATCATGGCATGTTGTAACTTGCTTTTAAGGTGTATGCAAAGTATACTTAGGGTATATTTAAAGTATATAGAAGCTCAGTTTTTCAATTATCTACTTTGCATCTGAAAAGTTGAATCAAGATTTTTAAATCAATTCAAAGTCTGTTTCACTTTTTGATTCACTATTCTTATTATTGCTAGTTTGATACTACTTTCCCTTATCATATATTATCTATCATATATTGCTAGTTTTCTCCCCCTTTTGTTATCAATCAAAAAGAATATGTAGATTAAAGTAAACAAAAGAAAATATATATTATGAAGGAAGGGATACAAACTATGAAAGGAAATTTAAGATTTCCTACATAAGCAAACATAACAAACAAAAAATGATCAAACATAACAAATTTAGGCTACACTCTAGCCTATATCCTAGCCAGACATCCTATCACGAAGCCTAGCTACTTCAGCCTCAAGACTGTCTATCCGAGACTCCATGAAGTCCTTGAGGTTTTCCAACCTCTCATCTATGGAAGTCTGCAGCTGCTCGAAATGTGGTACCAAGAGGTCGACCACCTGCTGCGCTAAAGATGGTGTGGAGGCTGAGGACTATCCAATGTCTTGCTCGATGGCTGGAGTTGCTTCCTCAATCCTAGCCCTCTTTTTCTGCTGGACTCCTTGGAGGCCTACTTTAAAATCCTCCGTGTCATGATCTTCCCAGATAATCTCTCCAGCAGTATTAGTGAAGCGGTTGAAGATATCGTTCTGAAAAATGATTCTGACAGCTGCTCCCATCTTGATGAATGACTCTATATCTAGCCTATCTCGTGGGTGTGCAGGAATGATGTTGAAGTGATGGTTATCCAGCTTCAAGTAATTGAGCTTCACTGCCATATGAGTGACATAAGCTCCAATCAGGATCTCCTGTAGGCTTGGTGGCGATGGAGAGAAGATGGTTTGCAAACCATATGGAAAGCGCCACTGTGATTCCCCTGTAAGCCATCTCGAATAGGAAGAGTTCTGACTTCCTAATAGTTCCATTGCTCTCTCCCCGAGCAAAAATGCTATAGGTTAGAAACCTATGCAAATACCTGTGTACTGGGGTCCTGAGATGTGTGCTCTTAGTTTTCTTGACATCCCAGCTGCAATCCGTGCCAAAATGTATCCATGCTGCAGGGGCAGAGAATTCTACCTCAGTCTCATTCAGAACGCCATCAGATGGTAGGTTGAACAATTCTCCAAATGCGATGGCACTGAGGGTGTTTTCATTTTTGCAGAGTTGGAAGTTCACCACTCCAGTTGGTGAAACCTGTAAGGTGCTAAGAAATTCCAGCGTTGGCTCCCGTAGGGTTGGCAGATGAATTCAAAGTTGCATACCGAGGATGGCAACTTTCTGGAATGATGTTCATGAGGTAATCTGAATACCTCTTTGGTGCATGAGACTTTTTTCTCTTTCCCTTTGATGAAGCAGACTCCATATTTGAAGAAATTTAGTAGTTGATGGAGTTGAAGAAGATTTTGACAGAAATTTTGATAAAAGACCCTAGAAATGTCTGTTTTCTGCTAAAGATTCGAACTTTTGATGGTATTTATAGTGAAATATTAAGGCTTTGGGGTCGGAATCTTCAATGTCTCAATGAATGAGAGAAAATGAGAGCGGTTTTGGAAGATGGAGAGTTGAAATGAAGATTGTAACCGGATGTTTTCTTTTATATTCGATACATTCACGGGCGTGGCTTGGGGTGTCACGGGCGTGAATAGTCGTGTTCACGGTTTGCTGAAGCAGTATTCCACCTGTGAATGAAAGCATGAATGCATTCATGGGCGTGATCTATGAACATCACGGGCGTGAATGATCATAGGTCACGGGGGTGAATATATTGTCACGGGCGTGAACTGTTGAATTTCACTACTTATACCCGTGAAGCAAGCCGTGACACAAGGCGTGAAAGCGTTTGTGAGTTTTTGGTTGCAATTAATCACGGGCGTGCCACTCTGTCACGGGCATGACGGTTCTTTGCCATGGACGTGATGAAAGTCGTGAAACTATGTTTCACCACTTGAAGCCGTGAATCATGCCGTGACCCAAAGCGTGAAAGCTTCTGTGAGTTTTTGAGGCGAAATGGTTCACGGGAGTGAAAAATCATCATGGGCGTGAATATTCTTATCCACGGGTGTGACTCAAGCCGTGAAACAGTGTTTCACTACTTGAAGCCGTGAAGCATGTCGTGAACCAAAGTCGTGAACGACACTGCCTCTTTGAGCCACTTAAATCACGGGCGTGAGTATAAGTCACGGGCGTGACTCCCCTATAATTTTCATCAGATTGAAATTAAGTTCTGCAACAAGAGTAAATCATTTCAACAAAGATTTTACTTCATAAAGCATAAATTCTCATAAAAAAACTTTATCTTATAACTTGTGTGATGTTTTAAGATCAACAATTAAAATTTCATATTCTTGTAATTACAAGGTTAATCCATCAATCATACCTAGTTCTCTTCTAATGAAATTAAATCTTTCCTCATTTAGAGACTTAGTGAAAATATCTGCTAATTGCTTTTCTGTGCATACAAATTCTAATTCAACATCTTCATATTGAACATGATCTCTAATAAAGTGATGTCTAATGTCAATATGTTTACTTCTAGAGTGTTGAATAGGATTCTTTGAAAGATTTATAGCACTGGTGTTGTCACATTTTATAGGTATATGGTTCATCTCATGACCATAGTCCTTAAGTTGTTGTTTTATCCAAATAATTTGTGTACAACAACATCCAACTGCTACATATTCAGCTTCAGTAGTTGATAAAGCAACTGAAACTTGTTTCTTGCTAAACCAAGAAACCAAACATTCTCCAATGAAGTGACAAGTGCCTGAAGTGCTTTTCCTATCCAAAAGACTACCAGCATAGTCTGCATCTGAATATCCTATAATATCGAAAGATGAATTCCTTAGATACCATAAACCTAGATGCAATGTTCCATGTAAATATCTTAAAATCCTTTTTACAGCATTTAGATGAGATTCTTTGGGACATGGTTGAAATCACGCACATAAGCAAACACTATACATAATATCGGGTCTAGAAGCAGTGAGATATAAAAGTGATCCGATCATACCTCTATAAAGCTTTTCATTAATACTCTTACCCTTTTCATCTTTGTCCAGTTTTGTTGATGTACTTATAGGAGTCTTGGTATTTTTGCATCATTCCATACCAAATTTTTTGATTAAGTCTTTGGCATATTTGGATTGGTTGATGAATATGCCCTCATTGCTTTGTTTGATTTGTAGACCAAGGAAATACTTAAGTTCTCCCATCATGCTCATTTCAAATTCCCTAGTCATGCACTTAGCAAATTCTTGACAAAGCAGCTCATTAGTAGAACCAAATATTATATCATCAACATAAATTTGAACAATTAGTATCTCATGCTTATGCTTTTTGATGAACAGTCCCTTTGTGAAGCTATTTTCTAGTAAAAAAGAACTTAGTCTCTCATACCAAGCTCTTGGAGCTTGTTTTAAACCATACAAAGCTTTTGAAAGTTTAAAAACATGATTTGGCAAATTATAGCTTTCAAAACCTGGTGGTTGTTCTACATACACTTCTTCATCTATATAGCCATTTAGAAATGCACTTTTCACATCCATTTGAAAAAGTTTGAAATTCATGTGACATGCATATGCTAAGAGTATTCTTATAGCTTCTAATCTAGCTACCGGTGCATATGTTTCATCATAGTCTATACATTTTTCCTGATTATATCCTTTTGCAACTAGTCTTGCTTTATTCCTAGTTATTAACCCTTGTTCATCTAACTTATTTCTAAATACCCATTTGCTGCTTATGATTGGATGATTCTTAGGTCTTGGTACTAGGTTCCATACCTTATTTCTCTCAAATTGGTTGAGTTCCTCTTGCATGGAAATTACCCAACTTTCATCATTAAGAGCCTCATCAATGTTTTTAGGCTCAATTTGTGAAATAAAAGCTATGTTAGTGACTAAATGCTTGAAATGAGATCTAGTACTTACTCCCCTTGATAGATCACCAATTATTTGCTCTTTTGGATGATTTCTGTTCATTCTCCATTCTTTTGGAAGTTCTTGCTCCATTTGTTCATGATTTTGAGGTAGTAGATTTTCTTGATCGTTTTCTTCTTTTCCATTTTCAATGACAAGTTTTTCCATATCATCTACAACATTATCAAGAGCATATGTTTTTGGCTTTGAAAGATGACTTGTGTTGTTTTCCTCTTTGACAAGGATCACATGTCTTGCCTTTTTCATATTTAACTCTTGGTAATCCTTTTACTAGCTCTCCTGTGATGAGACTTTGTATTAATTTCATGTTAGCATGACCAAGTCTTCTATGCCACAGGCAAGATTCATCACTAGTAGTCACAAGACACTTAGAGGAATGGTTAGATAGTTCAAGTAAGTTTATTATGTACGTATTGATATCTCTATTTCCTTTAAATATTTCTTGACCATCAATAGAGATTACAAGACATTCATTTGAAGTGAAGATTACTTTGTTTCCCTTATCACATAATTGACTTACACTTAACAAGTTATGTTTCAAGCCATCAACAAGTAAAACATCCTCAATAAAAGTAATACCATTAACACCAATAGAACCAATGCCAATTACCTTACCCTTTGCATTGTTTCCAAAGGTAACTTTACCTCCATCAATACTTTTGATTTCATTGAAGAGTTCTTTTTCTCCTGTCATATGCCTTGAGCATCCACTGTCTACTAGCCATGCATTTTTGTTTATTGTGGACTTAAGGCATACCTACAGAGTTACAAATCAAGTATGATATTTAGGTACCCAAATGAGTTTGGGTCCTTGGGGGTTAGCACATGAAGGTTGCCAATGAGCCTTCCTTATCCAGCAATTTCTATTTATATGACCCATTTTCATACAATAATTACATTGTTTCGGTCTAAACTTGCTTTTTGGTCTTACAATGTATTTGAATGCTATAATTCTATTAGACTGATTTTGAGAACAATGGCATGCACAATCATGATTAATTTTCATTTTTCTAGATGGATACTTCTTATACATAAAAGCATGATTATTCTTTTTTTGTATAGAAGGTTTAACATGATTATTTCTTGGAGTTGTTCTAACAGGTGTGGAGATGTGAGATTCTTTAGATTTTACAAATATAGTTTTGTGAGAAGATGATGATGTGTCCTTAAACCCTAGACCATGTCTAACTAAAGCTGGTCTTTGAGACACAATGAGAGTATCTAAGCTCTCTTTACCCTTGTGAAATTTAGAAATGGAATTTCTAAGTTCTTCAACTTCATTTTTCAAAGTGTTATTTTCTTTTAACAGTGAAGCTGTTGAGGGTCTTGATGAGTATTCATCTAATGACTTTTGAAGAGATTTATTAGATGATTTAAGCTTTATGTTCTCCTTTTCTAAGCCATCTATCTTATTTTTCAAATTAGAGATATTATTTCTATAGGTACTAAATTTAGTTCTATATTTCTCTAATTCTATATTTAATTCTTCTATTAGGCTTTGCTCATCATCATCATCATCACTATCAGTATTACTATCATTATCACTACTATCATTATTGAAGGAATATGAGTGTAGTGATCTTACCTTATCCAAGATGTGATCCTCATTAGCCATGAAGCATAGGTTGACCTCTTCACTTTTATTATCATCTTTTTCACTTGAAGAACTTTCATCATCCCATGTGGCTTCCTGACCTTTCTCCCCATTGTCTCTTTGGTATTTGCTCTTATGCTTCTTGAGCCTTGGACATTCTGGTTAGATATGTGCTTTCTTTCCACATTCATAGCATTTTACCTCTTCCTTACTTCTGTGTGTATCATTTGAAGTTTGTTTGAGATTTCTTTGCCTGAATTTTCTGGAATTGCTCATTTTCTTCTCAATGATTCTTTTTAATCTCCTTGAAAGCATAGCGATGTCCTCATTTTCATCATCACTCATCTCTTCATCATCTTCACTTTCTTCTTTTGAAGTAGAGGCTTTGAGTGCTAAGGGTTTTCTTTTCTCTGGCTCTGCTTCAAGCTCTCTATCTCTCTTTACTGCCATCTCATGTGTGAGAAGCTTGCCAATCAGCACATCAGTGTTCATGATACTCATATCTTCATTTGCTTCTTCTATGCCAGCAACTCTTGAACCATAGTCTTTAAGAGGAAGACTTCTCAGGATTTTATTATTTACATCTTCCAAACTCAGATGCTTCCCAAGTTTCCTCATTCCATTTATAATGGATAGAAGACGGTTGGTCATGTCAGTGATTGACTCATTTGATTTCATCTTGAAGAGCTCATATTCTGAGGTTAGAAGTTGAATCTTCTTGGATTTGACTTGCTTAGTTCCCTCATGATAGTTCTCCAATGTCTTCCATATACTATATGCTGTTGAGCAGTGCTGTATTCTCCCACATTCTTCAATAGATAATGAGCTTGATAGAATTGTCATTGCCTTTTTGTTTTTGAAATTTGCTCTTCTTTGGGGCTCTGTCCAATCATCTCTTGATAGGATTTCTTCTTCACCATCAGCTCCTCTTCTGGTTGGTGGTGTCCATTCTTTTCGTACACTATCCCAGACTTCAATTCCTTCACTATCCAAGTATGTCTCCATCCTAAACTTCCAATGGGCATAATTTGCTCCATCAAAGTAAGGTTTGAGACTCTGGAATCCTTCACTGGCCATATCTTACTCTTTACTAGCGCTTTTTAGGCTTCAATGCTAGACAAGGCTCTGATACCAATTGTTGCCCAGATATTAGACCAAGAAGGGGGGTTGAATTGGAGTTTCAATAAATTAAACTTTAAGGTGCGGAAATAAAATTGTTAATTTTAGAAGGGATAGAGAAAATCAGACACAAAGATTTATAGAGGTTCGGGTATTAACAAACCCTACTCCTCTCCCCAATCGCAATTGGGAGTTTCACTAACACACTAAGTGTTACAATGGAGTTTTACAAGCTCACTCCCAACTATGGTGTTTCTCACAATGGCTCACACCTAACCCAGAAATCCCTTGTGTTTTAATGGCTCACACAATAACCAATTCCTTTGTGTTTTACAGGCTCACACAGACAACCTACACTTTGTATTTTACAGGCTCACACAAACAACCTACACTTTGTGTTTTACAAGCTCACAAAAACAACCTTTTAATTTGTGTTTTGGAGGTTCACACAGCTAACCCTTACAAGTGTTATTCTCTTAACCTAGAACTACCCAATGCTTACTTGAGTAAAGATTACAGAGATAACTACTTATAAATCTTTATTGCTCAAATATGAAGAGCAATAAGATTTTTACAGAGAATGAATTTGTTCTCAAAGTATAAAAGGACAAGATAGCTTGTGATTTGAAGTATATGATAATCTTTTGTTTTTCTTGTCATTCTCTTGTTTCTTAATGCATAAATGACTTTCATTTATACTCCCATGGCTGAATATAGCCGTTGGGGTGCATTAAATAAGAAACTAGCTGTTATACTAACCAAACAATCGCGCCTGACATTTTTCTCTTTCATTGTTCACTGGCGTGAATATGCATGTCACGGGGGTGACAGTTCTTCCCAAGCCGTGACTGAAGTGGTGACCTTGGTCGTGAAGCTCTCTGGTATGTTTTGACATATAGAGTCACGGGCGTGACTTTAATTAGTCACGGGCGTGACACTCTTCCCAGCCGTGAACCAAGTGGTGACTCTGGTCGTGAAGCTCTCTGGAATGAAATTTGCATGAAGCTTCACGGGGGTGACTGAAATGCTTACTTCATGGTCGTGAACTTCAAATGTTGGTTTCTTGGTAACGGCTAGTTGGCTTCACTGGAGTGACTCCTAGAGTCACGGCAGTGAACATGCTACTTCTTGCTTTTTGATTCTCAAGGATTATTCTTCCAATTCTCCATTCTTGCTATTTTAATTCATGTCCTGTATAATATACTTACAAAAATAAGTATGTTAAATACAATATTGCTATATTATTTATTATCATCAAAATGATGGAAATACCCCTCAAGGTTAACAACCATTACCGACTTAATAATTTTGCACCCAGCGCATTTATAAATTTGTCATTACTGGCTTTTATATTTGGCAACTGAGTGCCTTAGCTCCCCTGATTGGCATGCCAAACTATTCTCTATTCTATTTCTAGATTGGATGTCTTAGGGCTTAACTATTTTTATATTTATTCACAATATTTTCAAAAATGATAATTGTATCAAATTTTTACATATATATGTATTTATTTTTGTTATTTATTCCCATTGTTATTGCATTAGAATATCACAGATAAATAATTTATTAAAAATTTATAATTACAATTTACATCAAGATTCACATTAATTACTATATATACTCATCATACCACATGCAAAAGCCCAATATTTCAAGTTTTTATCTATGACAGATTTCAACTATAATTTTGAGCTTCATATTTAGCCCATTTATAATTTGAATTTGAATTTATGGTCTCATAATATTTTGTAGCTTATTGTCTCATATTTCATATTTATTAAAAATCATTAAAATCCAAAATTGCTATCAAAAGTTATGACCCTTTTACTAAAGAGCGTCCCATTAGTTTTACTTAGTATTTTCTGGATACCTACAGGTTATTTTTTGTTCAATTTTTAGCCCATTTTCAATTAGATTTTGAACTTAGGTTTTGAATTAAATTTTTATCCTTATGAGTCAACTTTCATTTTCAACTAATTTTAACTCAATATTATTACTAGAGCATTAGTTATGATCAAAATAGTAAAGACTGCTCCAAAATTTCTACAACAGGGCCATCGATTGTCACACATCTATCTACTAATTACATCCATCATATGCATTCATTTTATGATAAAGTTTCCATATCACAATTACATTCATATATCTTAATATTTTCACAACATTTAGTCATATTATCATTAAAAAAAAGTTAAAAGCAATAACCAATTACATTTCATGGCAGCCACATTCATATCAAGCATTAAAATATAATTTCACACAAGTAAACAATGTATAAGATTTTTATTAATGAAGCACATACCTAAGAAGACTTGGAGCTTCCATTTTTCCTTATTTTCTTCCCCTCATTAATTTTCTTTCTCTTTGCCTTTGTCACCCTCTTGAGGGCCTCTCATTTGCTCACCTGGTTTTCCTACACAACCATACCATAACTCATTTCTATCATCTATTTTCAAAGCTTTTCATGCCTACATAAAATTCTAATGCTCCTAATATGTTTTATACTTTAATTTAGCCAAAATATACTAAAGTTAAACTTCATTCTTGATATTTCATGGCTACCCAAAAACCTTATCATATATTCCAATTTATTTTCTTCAAATCAACACTATAATCACACTTCATTTACCACCAATTGTGTTGCTTTTTGGTTAACTTAAATTTTCCCCAAATTCACTTAACCAAGGCAACCCCTCATTCCTCCATTAGAGTTACATTTCTCTAGTTTTTAAGTTATAAAATAATTAACTAACATCAATTATCATTAATTTAAAGTTTAACTTCACTTTTCTTCAACTAGTTACAACTTTCAATTCCTAGTTCCATTCTTGGAAAATAACCTTAATCTACGAATTCTAGTCATATTTATCATTCTTATGGGTCTCAAATTGAATAAAAAAGGTTGAAATTAAGAAGAATAAACTCACCTTAATGGTTCTTCAAATTGGTTCCTCCTTTTTTTTTTTCTTTCTTCCTTTTTGCTCCTTAGCTCCCTTTATGGCAAAAACTCTTTAATTCTAAATTTTTCTCTCTCAAAACTAATTTTCTTCTCTCTTTTTCAAGCTTGGATTGAAGCAAAATGATGGCTTTTGAAAGGCTATGGTGGATGGCCAAAGAGGTGAAGAGAGGAAGAAGATAAGTTAGATTTTTGTTTTGTGGAAAAATGTAGAATTTGTCATCTTTTTGACTTTTATACTAAAATTAAGGAATGGGTCCCACTAATTAAAATTAATCATATTTTTCATCAGTTTATTAACTTAATTAGTCTTGATTAACTTTTAAAATTTGAGAAATTCCTTATTTTCCACCAATTCCCTCATCTTCACACTTTTTACCCCAATAATTCCAATAATACAGATTTTGCCCATAGGAAAATTTTATTTTTTCCAGTTCTAGCACTAATCTTTTTAATTCTCAAATAATAATAACCTTAATTATTTTCCACTATTATTAGTCATTTTTTATGAGTCCAAATTTAGACTTTGATTGAACTAGAGCACCCACTATGGTCACATACAATTGGCCCCTAAATAACTAGATGTTACACTTGTATGATTTTGGCTGTTTGATATACCCTGTTCAATGTGTGCATTATATATATATATATGAGATCTTTAAGGTATGTTAGTATGCAAGCTAGTGCATGTGCGGACTTCGAGGTAAGTAGTTATAGTAGCTTGGTAAGTATATTATGCATATTATATATATGACATCTGTGTATTTTGCATGTTGTTATATACGACTAAGCAATAGTCTACTTATCATATAGACTTTCCATGTGTAGGTTCGGAGCCTAGCAATTGATCGCTAGAGGACGCCCAAGGATCAAAGTCAAGGACACATAAGTAGGTTGGTGATTCAACTGTTGTAATTTTTGCTTTTATTGAGTTATGTTGGGTTAGATAGTTATGGTTTTACATGTTGTATTTATGAGACATGTAGTTTTATAACTACTCATTTTGTATAAACTTTGGGCATGTGACTGCCCATTTGATATTGCATTTAAATATTTTATTTCGGTTAAGTCTTTCATGATGTTTTATTTTTAAGTCATTATGGCCATGGTGCATGTAAGTTTTAAATTATCTCATTTTAACTCATATGAATCGTAGTATCCTTTTGGTATAATTGGGTTTATTCTTAATTATACCAAAGAGTGTTACTTATATTAGAGTCTAGGTTTAAGCGGTTCTAAACCTAGGTGGAAAGGGTTGTATCACGTGTACGAGTGTTATTCTATATAATTATGATATGGGCTATTCTCTATCGATGTGTAGGCTAAGAGTGGGTATGGAGATCGAATTGAATGACTCGGCTGAGAGTAACAGGCCTTTGGACATAAAGGCTCATAATCAATCAAGCCAAGCTAGTATACAAGGGTCAATTGGCACACCTCCTCTACAGTAGCTGATGGTTGGTTAGGCGGATCAGGCTCAGGATCTTCTGATTCATAATCTTGTTGCTCTGCTGTAGTGGTTGGTATAGGATATGCCACTGCGACTTCCTCCATCACTAACACCACTTCCACCACCTCCTCAGTCACCACTAAGGCATAAGTTTCAAATTGATAGGCTAATGAAATATGAAGCTACAGACTTCACAGGAAATATTGAGGATGACCTGACAGATGCTAAATTCTAGTTAGAGAAGACCGATAGGGTCTTCGAGGAGTTGAATTATGCCGAGGATCACAGGGCTAGGTATGCTTTTTCACTTCTCTAAGAGCATGCCTATAATTGGTGAAAGTCAATTCTGTAGAAGTTGCAGATCCCAGAGCTACTGACTTGGGATTTCTTTTCAGCTATTTTTAAGAAACAACATATGTCGGTGGTGTATATAGATGAGAAAAAATGAGAGTTTCTGAATTTACGACAGGGAAACATGATAGTGACCATTTATAAGAGAGAGTTTACTTGGTTGAACAAGTTTTCGACTGGTATCATTAGAGACGAGGCAAACAAGTGTCACTGGTTTGAGGATAGTCTAAGAGATGAGATCGGGTTCCATGTGATCTTATAGTAGTATGAGGACTTTGCAAAGTTGGTATCTTCTTCTATTATGATAGAGAAGAGGGTAAAACTGAATAGAGCAGAGGAGTCATCCAGAAGAGACTTCAGAGGGTCAGCTTACAGTGTTATACAGTTATCGAGCAAGAAAGCTCACACCAGTTCTAGACCCTTGTAGTCTAGAGGACAAGGAATAGGGAGAAGGTCGGGGTCGGTCAGGGTACACCAGATAAGTACCATCATCAGGAGTCATTTCCATAGCTGTGAGTTGTCAGGCTCAAACACAAAAAGAGGCAGTACCCCAGTATACAATGTATAGAAGGATCCATAGAGGATAATATTGGGGATACACAGGGTTTTCTTATAGGTGTGAGTCTCAAAACCACTAATAGAGAGATTGTTCATTGCAAAAAATTGAGGCATCCGCTCAGACTCAGAGTTCAATGCCGACTAAGGGTAGGGGATAGGGACAAACTAGTAGGGGTAGAGGTGGACCTAGACAAGTCGTATATGAGTAAGTGAATAGGCTAGGAGCTAGCAAAGCACCAGCGAGGGCTTATGCTATGAAGGCCAGAGAGGATCTGAGAGCTTCGGACATGGTTGTAGGTACATTTCTTATCTTTGACTCATTCTTAATTGCTTTGATTGATTTGGGTTCTATGCATTCTTATATATGTACCAACATAGTTGAGCGGTATTGTAACAACCCCCTCACCTGAACAGCACGTGCCCAGATGGGGGAGTGCTACCCTGAACTTCTTCCTCTTCATATCACTATTTTAAAAAGAATTTTTAAAGAAAGCCATACACATTTTTTTTCTATATCAAAACTTAATGCTTATAGGTATACAAAAATAATATACATTTTTCTTACATAAGATAGTAATTATAAAATACCAAGTTAATTCTTAACATACTATAAAAAATAAATAAATTTACAAATCTAAAAGTTTACAATATGAGCAATAAAATATACAAGTTCAAAAGTTTGTGACCCACTATTTCAAGATTAGTTGCTTTAATTGCCTAGGATCACCGCTTGCTTTGTCTACAAGCTTCAGCTACCTTCCTACATCTGCGCAGAAGGAAAACTCCAACGCTAAGCTCTAAGCTTAGTGGTGCATATAAATAAGGCAATACACTATGTTATGCACCAAGCCTTAACACATGTCATTTTATGCATTAAAAGCTTACCATGCTATTCTTTTTCTCATGCCTTATTACATACGATTATGAGCATTATGCTTTGCTATATATTAAATCATGTCCACTTATCTTTTATGCAAGTATAAATTCCATATTATCCTAACATGCATAAACATCAAATCATATTATTATATGCCATAATTGTTTTTACTTTATCAAAACATCATTATTATCCGTATCACTTTTCATGATTTCCTTTTTTATTTCAATCTATTCTTTATATTCATATCACAGTTCAAGATTTTCTTCTTAACTTTTATAACACCTTTATAGTGCCCAACACCTATGAACCCTTGACTAGGATAACAGAGTTGCCATCGAGGCACTTGGGAGTCCCACACGACAATATAATGTGCTCATACAAGTGCTATTTCTGGCTTCAATAATAGTGTCATTACTGGCTTTATAATAGTGTCATTACTGGCTTCATAATAGTGCCATTACCAGCTTCTAATTCATACCATTAATGGATTTCATCATACTCCCCCCCTTCATGGCATGCCAAACTATCATAAATCCGGTTCTACTTAGGTGTTCTAGGGCATACATAATAACATTAAAATTCATAGCATATCCATTTTTCTTCATTATTTATGGCATATCCTTATTTCTCTACTTAATCACCTTCACAAACATATCAACATTCATTATTTCACTAGATAAACAATCTTATTTCATTTACTTACCTGAATACTCTATTAGGTAATAATGTTCATAATTACTAAAAACAGAGCATTCACGGTCGTGATCACTCATTCATATCCGTGAATTTGTTCACACCCGTGACTCAAAGTCGTGAACGCTTCTGGAATGAATTGTGCCATTTCCACACATAAGTCACAACTGTGACACAATTTCATCATACAGGTGAATTAGCAAGTTAATGCCAGTGACTATCTGTGGGAAATCTACATATTCACTTTCTTATTTATTTGTAGCTACTCCAAATCATACCAAAAATACAAACTCATACATTTCTGAATTTCTTTACTCAACATACATGTTCTAATACATGTAAAATGCCTTAATCAAAACTCAATTCTCTAACATGCATCACTTAACTAAACATATCACAAAAATCTCATTCTTTATAGCTAAACCTATTATTTCATGTCATAATCATCATATATGCAAATAAATCAATAATTATCATGTTAAACATGCATTATTTCAAACAAAGATAGCCTATTGCCTTAAATTATGCATAAACCTCTATTTTTCTACTTCAATCTTCTAGGTAGCTTTTATTTGCCTTTACTCCCTTGAGCTCCTCTTTCTTAAACACTTTGAGCTCCTACAACATCATACATTCATCATTAAAACTTTACTTTTTCCAAACTTGCTAAACCCGAAACTCTCTCTCATGAAATCCTAAACTCTCTCCTTCCATAGAAGCTTTAAATAAGCTCAAAACCCCCAACTTCCTTAAGAAAATATGAAAAAGAATAAGGAATCTTCTTACCTTTACACTTTTCTTCACTTGTTCACAACCTTGGAGGTTTCTCTCTCTTCAAAACTTACTTATTTCTCTTCCTTGTTTCTCTCCTAAACTTCCTTAAGACTTGTAGATCATAAAAATCACTTTGTCTTAGTCTTTTCCCTCTCTTCCCTTCCTTTCTCTCTCTAGATTTCAAAGTTGCCTATGGTGGAAAAGAGGGCCGGTTTGACTGGCTAGTTTTGGGTAGAAAGAAAGAAGAAATGAGGAGAAGAAGAAATGGAAGAAAGAATAAGAGAAATAAAAGTCTTCATGTGGGACCCATCAAATTTGACCATGTCATTGCTACTTAGTTTTAATTAACATTTTTTTTCTTCTTTTCCTTATGAAAATTGGCCAACTCAAAATGTCCAAATTTCATATTTTAATTAGCAAATAATCTCATTAATCCTCTAAATTTTGGTAAATTACAATTTGACCCCAAAACTTGTCAAAGTTTACAATTTAGTCATTTACTGTAAATCAACTTCTTAAAGCTTTATAAACACTTAATTAGGCATATATCAACATAATTTAATCATTACTTGATTAGTTTTGGTCAAAACCAGAATTTAAACTCCATTTAGTTAAACACATCAACTTCGTGACACGTGCGACTCGGGGCCTAAATTAGTGGATATGGCAGGTATAACATGTTAGCTAAGAGTTTGGATTATGAGATCGAGGTGGCTAGCCCTCTAGGGCATTGCACTGTGGTGAATAGAGTATACAAACATTGTCCCATCATCGTCCAAGGGAAAGAGTTTTTGGTGGAACTGATCGAATTGCTTTTCCACAGGTATGATACTATCCTAGGTATGGATTGGCTATCTCAGTAGGGTGTAGTGGTAGACTACAAAAGGAAAACGGTGGAGTTGAGAAATCCTAAGGGAGATACTGTGGTAGTTCAAGGTGAGAGAACCTTATAGCCTTTGAGGGTCATCTCTTTGATGAAGGCTTAGAAAATGATCAAGAAAGGGTGTGAGACCTATTTGGCTTATGTGGTTGACACTAGGAAGGGAAGCCCAGACATTAGGGATATTCTAATAGTAGATAAATTCCTAGATGTGTTTTCAAATGATTTACTAGGGCTACCTCTAAAAAGAGAGATAGAGTTCTCAATTGAGCTTACTTCGGATATAGCTCCTATATCAGTGGCACCATATCATATGGCTCCAATCAGAAATGAAAGAGTTAAAGGCACAGTTAATGGAACCGTTGAATAAGGGCTTCATCAGATTGAGTGTATCTCTATGGGGTGTGCCGGTGTTGTTTTTCAAGAAGAAAAATGGGTCTATGAGGTTGTGCATAGACTACAGGCAGTTGAACAGGGTGACAGTTCAGAATAAATATCCGCTACCATGGATTGATGATCTCTTTGATCAATTGAAGGGTGCTAGTGTGTTCTCCAAGAGTGACTTGAGATCGGGGTACCATCAATTGAGAATTAAGGCAAGCGATGTAAAGAAGACACCTTTTAGAACCAGATATGGTCATTATGAATTTTTGGTTATGCCTTTTAAATTCACCAACACTCCAAAAACTTTTTATAGATCTAATGAACTAGATCTTCAGACCATATCTAAACTAGTTCATTGTGGTTTTCATAGACGACATCTTAATGTATTCGAGAAGCAAAAAAGAACATGAGCATCACTTGGGAATAGTCTTGTAGACTCTTAGAGAGCAGAAGCTATATGTTAAACTCTCTAAGTGTGAGTTTTGGCTAGATGAGATTGCCTTTCTCGGGCATATGATATCGACCGATGGGATTAGAATGGATCTAGGCAAGGTTGAGGCAATCTTGGATTGGAAACTATTGCAGAATATGACTGAAATTACGAGCTTTCTCAGCTTAGCAGATAATATAGAAGATTCGTCAAGGGGTTTTCTATGATAGCTTCTTCATTGACTAGGTTGTTACAAAAAGATATCAAGTTTGACTGGATTGACAAGTGTCAAAATAGTTTCGATTAGCTTTAGAGTCTTCTGACGGAGACTCCAATTTTGACATAGCCAATTCCAGACATATAATGTCATTTACAATGATGCTTTTCAAAACAGATTGGGTTATGTTCTAATGCAAAAAGGGAAAGTCATCTCCTATGCCTCTAGACAATTAAAGCCTTATGAAAAGAACTACCCGATGCACAATATAAAGTTGGCGGCCATTTTCTTTGCATTGAAGATATGGTGTCATTATCTATACAGAAAGAAGTGTTGCATTTACACCGATCATAAGAGTTTGAAGTATTTTCCTACACATTGAGATTTGAATTTGAGACAGAAAAGTTGGCTAGAGTTGATAAAGGATTATAACTATATGATCAAGTATCATAGAGAAAAGGCCAATGTGATGGCTGATGCACTTAGTAGGAAGACTTCAGTAGAGTTGCATGTTTGACCAACCTTGGGTCAAGAGATTAGAAATGCACAGAAGCTTGATGGAAAGCTAGTGGAGTTAGTTGTTTTGGTTTCCAAGGGGGGGGGGAGACTGGGTTTTTCAATCGAGCTAAATGATAGTTTACACTGCCATGGTAGGTTATGTGTGTCAGATGTCTTAGAGTTGAGACAAAAGATTATAAGAGAGGCCCATAAGATGAGATTTGCAATGCACCCAAGGAGTAACAAGATGTATCAGAACCTAAAAGGGTTGTTTTGGTGGTCAAGGATGAAGAAAGATATCACAGAGTACACGACTAGATATCTTACATGTCAACAGGTAAAAGTCAAACATTAGGTACCTTCAGGTTTGTTGCAGAAAATCACAATTTCAGAATGGAAATGGGAGAAAATCACTATAGACTTTATGATTAGATTGCCTTTGACATCGAGTAAGTACGATGCCATATGGCTGATCGTGGATAGGTTAATGAAGTTGGCTCACTTCTTACCTATTCGGATAGATTATCCTTTGAACTAGTTGGTAGAGTTATACATCAATGAGACAGTACATCTTCATGGAGTTCCAATCTCCATCATTTTGGATCGAGATCCATGATTCATATCTCAATTTTGGGTAGTCTATAGTGAGCTTTGGGTACAAAGCTCAACTATAGTACGATTTTCCATCCCTAGATAGATGGTTAGTTAGAAAAAGTTGTTCAGGTCTTGGAAGACATGATGAGATGTTGTGTGATTGAGTTTGAGGGAAGTTGGGGTAGATATGTAACATTGATGGAGTTCGTATACAACAACAGTTATCAGTCCAATATCCAGATGGCCCCGTATCGAGGCATTTTGTGGTAGAAAATATCGAACACCGTTGTGTTGGGCTGAGCTTAGTGAGAGAAAGTTAGTGGGGCCAGACTTAGTACAAGAGACAGAAGAAAAAGTGAAGATCATTAGAGATTGACTTAAAGCAAATTCTGATAGAAAAAAATCCTATGCAGACCTCAAGAGAAAGGATGTGGAGTACTCATTGGGAGATAAGGTCTTTTTTAAGGTATATTAATGAAAAAAGGTTATCAGGTTTGGAAAAAAATGGAATTTTGAGCCCTAGGTCTATTGGACCTTATGAGATCCTAGAGAGGATCGGACCAGTTGCATACAGACTCACTTTTCCACCAGAGTTGAATATGATACACAATGTCTTCCATGTATCCATGTTGAGAAGGTATCCGCTACCATGGATTGATGATCTCTTTGATCAATTGAAGGGTGCTAGTGTGTTCTCCAAGAGTGACTTGAGATCGGGGTACCATCAATTGAGAATTAAGGCAAGCGATGTAAAGAAGACACCTTTTAGAACCAGATATGGTCATTATGAATTTTTGGTTATGCCTTTTAGATTCACCAACACTCCAAAAACTTTTTATAGATCTAATGAACTAGATCTTCAGACCATATCTAAACTAGTTCATTGTGGTTTTCATAGACGACATCTTAATGTATTCGAGAAGCAAAAAAGAACATGAGCAGCACTTGGGAATAGTCTTGTAGACTCTTAGGGAGCAGAAGCTATATGTTAAACTCTCTAAGTGTGAGTTTTGGCTAGATGAGATTGCCTTTCTCGGGCATGTGATATCGACCGATGGGATTAGAATGGATCTAGGCAAGGTTGAGGCAATCTTGGATTGGAAACTATTGCAGAATATGACTGAAATTACGAGTTTTCTCAGCTTAGCAGATAATATAGAAGATTCGTCAAGGGGTTTTCTATGATAGTGTAGCGCTCACTTACCCTACTAATCGCTAATAGGATATGGAAGTGCTACTAAGCTCATTTAATTTAAAACCAACGCTCAATTTCGTATAAATATTTTTTTTTTCAATTTTAATATATATCTAGTGATGGGAATATTGTGATTCAAAATAACTTATTCATTAAACCATGATATTTAAAAATATAACTACAATAATTCTAGATATATATAATTACCAAATCCATTACTTATAAATATTACAAGCCACAAATTTACATCAACAAAATTCTTAAAACTTAATTTTTACAACATCATTATCAAAACATACAAAAAGAACTAGACTGCTGCAATATGATCTTGGGGTTCCCTCTTCTTCGGTCGCCCTATCGGAACAGCTACTTCTATTTATCTGCGCGTGAAACACACGCGCTAAGCTACTAGTTTAGTGATACGTTTGACAACTATCCAATCATTACATAAATAATTCTAAAATAAAAATTTTAGAAACTACAATTAACCTATTTAGCATGCCAAATATTCAATTAATAATAAACTATTTTCTTCATGCAAAAATATTTAATTCATGAATTATGATATCTTATTCATTAAGCATGCTTGAAATTTTAACAATACAAGATATAAAATTTACAATATGAATTTCTTACTTCACATTTTTTTTCTGTTATTTATTTAATAGCCCACGACATCTTAGACCGGAACTAAACACTGGATACAGGGTTTCTGCTCTCTGGCAGTATACTCGGCGCCTATGTAATTATTTTATAACTCGGCGTTTAACGCCTACATTTTCAATAACAACTCAGCACCTTTTTGGTGCCTACGTAAATTTCGAACTCAGCACTAATTCTTAGTGCCTAACTAAATTTCAACTCAGCACTATTATTTTTAGTGCCTACATTTCTACCCTTTTATTGGCATGCCAACTCAGCATTAATTCTTAGTGCCTAAGTAAATTTCAACTCAGCACTATTATTTTTAGTGCCTACATTTCTACCTTTTATTGACATGCCAACTTATCCTAATTTCTAGTTCTCGACTTGATGTTATAGGGCTTAAATTACATTGGTTACCTTTATTCATATTTGCATAAATTATGTAGGGAAACATTAATATAAATTCCATATAAATGCAATAATTCTCATTCAATATTTTACAACCTCATACTAGCTCATTTAATCATTATAACTATAAGAAAAATTCAATCAATACATTTTCTAACACATAAATCCACAATCAACACATTTCTACCAGCTGTCCTATTCTGGACAGCATTTCTACCTTATGTTGCTCTGCATTTTTCGTCTATTTTTAGACAGAATTTGGACATGTGATCACCTAAGAAAATATATATACATGTCTTATCTTTAATTTCCAACTGGAATCACATCAAAAAAAAATTTTGTAGCAAAAGTTATACATTTTCTCCTAAGTTACGTTCGCTGCAATCTGCCCAGTATTTTACTGGACAGATTTCTGCCTTATATTTCTATATCTTTTTCATCCATTTCTAGATGAAATTTGGACAAGTTATCAACTAGAAAAATGCAGGTACATGTCTTATCTTTAATTTCCAACTGGAATCACATTAAAAATAGTTTCTTTGCAAAAGTTATGAATTGTTTTCCAACCTATATTCACTGCAATCTGCCCAGTATTTTTTTTTTCTGGACAGATTTCTAGTTCAAAGTTTGAGTCCATTTTTCACCTAATTCCAGGCATATTTAGGTCTAATGGTATGAATGAAAGTTCAAGCCCTATGTCTTAAATTTCCAATCGAGCAATAATTACTCAGAAATGATTTCCAGAACTCAAGTTATGACCAAAACACTAGACACTGTTCATAAGACGAATTTTCCAGCACATCAAATAATTCATACATTTTCCATTTTCATGCATCAACCTCATTTTCTAGTCTTTATTTTCACATTCATGGCATCATTTAATCACTCAATCAAATGTTCAGAATTTCATACATAAATTCACCACATCACAAAATCAAAATCAATACTTTTCTATATTGAATTTTTGCCAAATGTACATACCTCAAAGTTCTATTTTTCTTCACTTTTCTCTTCCTCTTAGATAGCCTTTTCCTTGCCCTTACTTCCCCTTTGATTTTGGTTCAAAGGTTGTTCACTTCCTTGCCCTAACAATAAATTTTACACTAATCAAACACTAATCACACTAATCCACCCTTAATCACCATTAGCATACTAATAACCCTAATTTACTAGCTATAATGGCAACTAACCTCAAACTCAAAGAAAAGAGAAGAAGAAAGTAAGGAGATGGAAAATCTAAACTCACCTTTGATGATCTTCCAAATGGCTAAAAACTCTTTTTTTTTTCTTCCTTTCTTCCTTCCTCTTCCTTAGTTTTGCTCACTTTACTTCACTTTCTTCATGATCTTGCCTTAGTCCCCTTTTTTTTCATCTAATCTTAGCTTGATTTGAAGAAAGAAAAACAAAAGTAAATGGGAGAGGAGAAGCTCACGGCAAAGAAGAAGAAAAGAGAGAGAAATGAGTTTGGTCAAGATGAAGAAGAAGAATGGTCAAAAAAGTGAAAATTTGACTTTTTATAGTTGGATTAGGTGGGTGGTTAGGATTAGTTACTAATCTTGCTTCCTATTGGTCCATTAATTTAAATCACTCTTATTTTATTTTAATCAAAAGAATATTCCTTTCCTTAGATAAAGAATATTCCATTTTTATGCCCTCTTAGAATTTCTGTGCCAAAAACACTGCAATTCCAAATTTCGTTCAGCGAAAAATAATTTTTTTTTCCCAATTTTAATTCCAAACTTCAAAATTCTCAATTAATAATATTCAAAATATTTTTCTCCCATCTTATTATTATTTAAATTTATTTCTTTCATGTCCAAATTTAGACCCCGATCGGTTCAGCGCGCCAGATTTCGGTCAACCGCGACCGTGGCCTAAAATATCGGGCATTACAATTTTCCTCTCCTTAAAAAAAATTTCGTCCTCGAAATTTACCTTTTTAGCTGGAGTGGAATAATTGTGGATACTGAGCCTTCATCACCTCTTCATTTTCCCAAGTTGCCTCTTCTGACTTTTGATTTTTCCACAGGACCTTCACCAATGGTACCTTTTTGTTTCGTAGCTATTTCATTTCTCGAGCTAAAATTTCCACTGGTTCCTCTTCATAAGTTAAATCTGGTCGTATCTCTATAGGTTCTGTTGATATGATATGAGATGGATCTGATCGATATCTTCTCAACATGGACACATGGAATACGTTGTGAATCTTGTCTAACTCTGGTGGTAGAGCTAATTTGTACACCACTGGACCTATGCGTTCAAGTACCTCGTATGGTCCAATGAACCTAGGACTCAACTTTCCTTTCTTTCCAAATCGGAAAATCCTTTTCCAAGGTGAGATTTTTAAGAACACTTTGTCACCAACTGTATATTCAATATCTCTCCTTTTCAAATCTGCATATGATTTCTGTCTATCAGCAGCAGCTTTTAGTCTATCTCTTATTACTTTCACTTTTTCCTCTGTCTATTGAACTAGATCTGGACCCATTACTTTCTTTTCACTAAGCTCGGTCCAACCTAGAGGCGTTCTACATTTTCTCCCATATAAGGCTTCATATGGTGCCATACCGATACTGGCTTGGTGACTATTATTGTAGGCAAATTCTATCAATGGAAGATATTTATCCCAACTGCCTTCAAATTCTATCACACAACTCCTCAACATATCTTCCAATATCTGTATGACCCTCTCTGATTGTCCATCTGTTTGTGGGTGGAACGCTGTGCTGAAATTGAGTCGAGTACCCATGCCTTGATGCAAACTTTTCCAGAATTGTGAAGTGAACCGCGGGTCTCGATCTGAAATGATTGAAACTGGCACACCATGTAAACGGATTATCTCATTAACATAGATCTCTGCCAAACGGTTAAGTGGATAATCCATCTTGATCGGTAGAAAGTGAGCTGATTTGGTGAGCCGGTCTACTACTACCCATACTGCATCATGCCTCTTTTGTGTCAAGGGCAAACCAGAAACAAAGTCCATTGTGACTCTTTCCCATTTCCACTCCGGAATTGAAATAGACTGCAATAATCCACTTGGTACTTGATGCTCTGCCTTCACTTGCTGACAAGTTAAACATCTAGTAGTATACTCCGTGATATCTCTTTTCATTCCTGGCCACCAGTAATATGCCTTCAAGTCATGATACATTTTGTTGCTTCCTGGGTGCATTGCATAAATAACGTTGTGAGCCTCCTTCAAAATATCTTGTTTCAATTCTGGTATGTCTGGCACACACAACCTGCCCTTATGCCTTAAACTCCCATCTGCTTCAATAGTAAATTCTGGTTTTTCACCCTTTTTCACCATTTCAAAGATTTTCTTTAATTTCGTGTCTTGCTTCTGATTGTCCTTTACTTGTTGGATCAATGTGGGTTGAATCCGCAATTCTGCCAAAATAATATATAAAGAACTTATTATTCCATTTTTTTTCACTTAATAAATTTAAGTTTTAACATTTACCTGCAAGAGTTTTTCTACTCAGCGCGTCAGCTACCACATTGGCCTTACCGGGCTGATAGTCAATGATACAATTGTAGTCTTTGATCAATTCTAGCCATCTCCTCTGTCTCAGATTGAGTTCCTTTTGTGAAGGCAAATATTTCAAACTTTTATGGTCTGTATAGATAAAACATTGCTCACCATACAAGTAGTGTCGCCATATTTTCAATGCAAACACAATGGCTGCTAGTTCCAGATCATGTGTTGGATAATTTCTCTCATGAGGCTTCAGTTGTCTGGAAGCATAAGCGATCACTTTGCCTTCTTGCATTAGTACACAGCCCAAACCATTAAGGGAAGCATCACTGTACACCACATAATCTTTTCCCGCAGTAGGCTGTGTCAACACTGGTGCCTCTGTCAACATTTTCTTCAACTTATCAAAACTAGTCTGGCATCGTTCTGACCACTCAAATCTGGTCTCCTTTCTAAGCAATTTTTTCAGTGGTGAGGCTATCATTGAAAATCCTTTCACAAATCTCCGATAATAACCAGCCAAACCAAGAAAACTTCTCACCTCTGTCACATTCCGAGGCGGTTTCCAGTTGAGGATTTCCTCTACCTTACTAGTGTCGACTCTGATCCCATTGGCTGAGACAATATGCCCTAGAAAGGCCACCTCATCTAACCAGAATGCACATTTCCACAACTTCGCATATAATTGATTCTCTCTCAAGGTATGGAAGACAATACGAAGATGTTGATTATGCTCTTCTTTGCTTCTAGAGTACACCAAGATATCATCTATGAACACCACCACGAACTGGTCCAAATAAGGCCTAAAGATTCTATTCATTAGATCCATAAATGCTGCTGGGGCATTCGTCAAGCCAAAAGGCATTACTAAGAACTCGTAATGACCATACCGAGTCCTAAATGTTGTTTTTGAAAAGTCTGATTCTTTAATTCTCAATTGGTGATAACCTGATCTGAGGTCAATCTTAGAAAATACCCTGCTCCCTTCAACTGATCAAACAAGTCATCTATTCTCGGAAAGGGATATCTGTTCTTAATTGTCATCTTGTTCAACTGACGATAATCAATGCACAACCGAAAGGTGCCATCTTTCTTTTTCACAAATAGAACAGGAGCACCCCAAGGTGAGACACTAGGCCTGATAAACCCTTTCTCTAACAACTCTTGCAACTAGACCTTTAATTCTTTTAGTTCAGCAGGTGCCATTCTGTAGGGAGTGATCGATATCGGGGCTGTGCCTGGCAAAACATCAATGGCAAACTCTATCTCTCTGACAGGTGGTAACCCTGGCAAGTCCTCAGGAAATATATCTGGATATTCACATACTGTAGGAATCTCCCTGAGATCTAGACTCTCCTTTTTGGTATTTACAATATGTGCCAAAAATGCTTCACATCCTTTTTTGATAAGCTTACTTGCCTTCGTCATAGAAATGACATTAGTCAAGTATGGTCGGTTCTCGCCTAGGACAATCACGTCATCTGCCCTGAATTCTTGAAAGTCACTCTCCTATACTGACAATCCACCACTGCCTTATGCCGAGTTAACCAATCCATCCCCAAGATTGCATCAAACTCACGGAATGGAAACTCTATTAGATTAGCTGGGAATTCTACATTCTGAGCTTTGATTGGACTATTTTTATAGACTCGACTAACTTTCACTCCATGACCCAAAGGATTGGTCACTAATATATCATAATCTAATTCCTCTGCTACCATATTACCGTGACTAGGTGGTGACATACATAAATATGAATGTGTAGAACCCGGATCTATCAGTGCAAATAAATCAGTATCATAAAGAGAAAATTTACCAATTATCACATCCGGGGCATCCTGCTCCTCACGAGCTCTCATGGCATATGCTCGGGCTGGGGCTCGACTACCTTCTGATCTATTCACTGATTTTGATATACTCTGCCCAATTCTGCCACTTCTAGACTGTCCTTGTCCCCTGCCTCTGCCTCGAGTGACATTATGAAGCTGAACTGATATTACACCACCTGTACCTCTTCCTCTCGGGCAATCTTTCTGTTTGTGCTAAGTAGATCCGCATCGTAAGCATGCTCCAGTAATCCACCAGCAATCACCTGCATGTGATCTCCCACAATGTTGACATGTGACAGATATGAATCTCCTATTACCCGAAGCTGGTGCACTAGCTGTAGATCCCTCTGGCCTTGACCGCTGGCTTTGCCTAGTTGAAAAGTTTGATCTAGTACCCTGTGACTGGAAAAACCTAGGCACTGTCCGCCCCCTTTTACCTGATGTCTGGCCCATGATAAATGTCTGTCTCCGTGGTAGCTCTTCTATCCTCTTTCTCTTTGACCTCTTTTCCACACTAATGGCTGAGGATACTAGTGTAGCAAAATCCTCAAGCTGAAGGGCGGTCACCATATTCCCAATATCATCATTAAGCCCATCCTCAAATCTTCGACATATGTCTGCTTCATCAGCGATGATTCTAGTCGCATATTTACTTAGTCGGGTGAATTCCATCTCATACTCGGCGACTGACATGCTTCCCTGCTTCAAGTCTTGAAACTCCCTTTTCTTTTCATTCACATAAACTCTTGGCGCATATTTCTTGCTAAATTCTGCCTTGAAGAAATTCCAGGAAGGTGGCTTTGGTGTTTGGGGCTTTGATAAAATTAATTTCCACCAATCATAGGCATGATCTTTTAAAAGGGACACTGCATATCTAACCTTCTGTTCCTCTAGACACTCCAATTCCTCAAACACCATTTCTGTGGATTCCATCCAAAACTCTGAAGCTGCTGGGTCATCCTCTCTCCTTCCCATAAAATCTGTGGCCCCATATTTTTTCAGCTTATCAATCTGGGATTTTGGCTGAGGTGGAGGAGGAGGTGGAGCTGGTTGTGGAACTGCTTGTACTATCCGTTGCAATAAATTAGCTATCTGCTCCATAAGAGGCTCCTGTCCTAAATTATCCTGTCTCTCTGCTCTCGGAGGAGCTACTACACTCGGCTCGGAATCTCTCACAGATTGAGGTTGTCTGGGATTGGCTGAGCGTGAAGGACTATTACTCAGTTCATCTTCTGAGAAATCTTGTTCCGATTCCGAATCCATATCTACCTATAAACCAAGAGAAGGGACCCAAATCAGATAATTGCAGCATTTTATGCATATAAATGAGACACATTTCTATTTTACACCCACTGATTAAGAATCATTAACCTGTCTCTGATACCACTAAATGTAGCGCTCACTTACCCTACTAATCGCTAATAGGATATGGAAGTGCTACTAAGCTCATTTAATTTAAAACCAACGCTCAATTTTGTAGAAATATTTTTTTTTTCAATTTAAATATATATCTAGTGATGGAAATATTGTGATTCAAAATAACTTATTAATTAAACCATGATATTTAAAAATATAACTACAATAATTATAGATATATATAATTACCAAATCCATTACTTATAAATATTACAAGCCACAAATTTACATCAACAAAATTCTTAAAACTTAATTTTTACAACATCATTATCAAAACATACAAAAAGAACTAGACTGGTGCAATCTGATCTTGGGGTTCCCTCTTCTTCGGTTGCCCTATCGGAACAGCTACTTCTATTTATCTGCGCGTGTGAGCTTAGTGGTACGTTTGGCAACTATCCAATCATTACATAAATAATTCTAAAATAAAATTTTAGAAACTACAATTAACCTATTTAGCATGCCAAATATTCAATTAATAATAAACTATTTTCTTCATGCAAAAATATTTAATTCATGAATTATGATATTTTATTCATTAAGCATGCTTGAAATTTTAACAATACAAGATATAAAATTTACAATATGAATTTCATACTTCACATTTTTTTTCTGTTATTTATTTAATAGCCCACGACATCTTAGACCGGAACTAAACACTGGATACAGGGTTTCTGCTCTCCGGCAGTATACTCGGCGCCTACATAATTATTTTATAACTCGGCGTTTAACGCCTACATTTTCAATAACAACTCAGCACCTTTTTGGTGCCTACGTAAATTTCGAACTCAGCACTAATTCTTAGTGCCTAAGTAAATTTCAACTCAGCACTATTATTTTTAGTGCCTACATTTCTACCCTTTTATTGGCATGCCAACTTATCCTAATTTCTAGTTCTCGACTAGATGTTATAGGGCTTAAATTACATTGGTTACCTTTATTCATATTTGCATAAATTATGTAGGGAAACATTAATATAAATTCCATATAAATGCAATAATTCTCATTCAATATTTTACAACCTCATACTAGCTCATTTAATCATTATAACTATAAGAAAAATTCAATCAATACATTTTCTAACACATAAATCCACAATCAACACATTTCTACCTTATGTTTCTCTGAATTTTTCGTCTATTTTTAGACAGAATTTGGACATGTGATCACCTAAGAAAATATATATACATGTCTTATCTTTAATTTCCAACTGGAATCACATCAAAAAAAATTTTGTAGCAAAAGTTATACATTTTCTCCTAAGTTACGTTCGCTGCAATCTGCCCAGTATTTTACTGGACAGATTTCTGCCTTATATTTCTATATCTTTTTCATCCATTTCTAGATGGAATTTGGATAAGTTATCAACTAGAAAAATGCAGTTACATGTCTTATCTTTAATTTCCAACTGGAATCACATTAAAAATAATTTCTTAGCAAAAGTTATGAATTGTTTTCCAACCTATATTCACTGCAATCTGCCCAGTATTTTTTTTTTCTGGACAGATTTCTAGTTCAAAGTTTGAGTCCATTTTTCACCTAATTACAGGAATATTTAGGTCTAATGGTCTGAATGAAAGTTCAAGCCCTATGTCTTAAATTTCCAATCGAGCAAGAATCACTCAGAAATGATTTCCAGAACTCAAGTTATGACCAAAACTCTAGACACTGTTCATAAGACGAATTTTCCAGCACATCAAATAATTCATACATTTTCCATTTTCATGCATCAACCTCATTTTCTAGTCTTTATTTTCACATTCATGGCATCATTTAATCACTCAATCAAATGTTCAGAATTTCATACATAAATTCACTACATCACAAAATCAAAATCAATACTTTTCTATATTGAATTTTTGCCAAATGTACATACCTCAAAGTTCTATTTTTCTTCACTTTTCTCTTCCTCTTAGATAGCCTTTTCCTTGCCCTTACTTCCCCTTTGATTTTGGTTCAAAGGTTGTTCACTTCCTTGCCCTAACAATAAATTTTACACTAATCAAACACTAATCACACTAATCCACCCTTAATCACCATTAGCATACTAATAACCCTAATTTACTAGCTATAATGGCAACTAACCTCAAACTCAAAGAAAAGAGAAGAAGAAAGTAAGGAGATGGAAAATCTAAACTCACCTTTGATGATCTTCCAAATGGCTAAAAACTCTTTTTTTTTTCTTCCTTTCTTCCTTCCTCTTCCTTAGTTTTGCTGACTTTACTTCACCTTCTTCATGATCTTGCCTTAATCCCCTTTTTTTTCATCTAATCTTAGCTTGATTTGAAGAAAGAAAAACAAAAGTAAATGGGAGAGGAGAAGCTCACGGCAAAGAAGAAGAAAAGAGAGAGAAATGAGTTTGGTCAAGATGAAGAAGAAGAAGAATGGTCAAAAAAGTGAAAATTTGACTTTTTATAGTTGGATTAGGTGGGTGGTTAGGATTAGTTACTAATCTTGCTTCCTATTGGTCCATTAATTTAAATCACTCTTACTTTATTTTAATCAAAAGAATATTCCTTTCCTTAGATAAAGAATATTCCATTTTTATGCCTTCTTAGAATTTCTGTGCCAAAAACACTGCAATTCCAAATTTCGTTCAGCGAAAAATAATTTTTTTTTTCCAACTTTAATTCAAAACTTCAAAATTCTCAATTAATAATATTCAAAATATTTTTCTCCCATCTTATTATTATTTAAATTTATTTCTTTCATGTCCAAATTTAGACACCGATCGGTTCAGCGCGCCAGATTTCGGTCAACCGAGATCGTGGCCTAAAATATCGGGCATTACAGATAGCTTCTTCATTGACTAGGTTGTTACAAAAAGATATCAAGTTTGACTGGATTGACAAGTGTCAAAATAGTTTCGATTAGCTTTAGAGTCTTCTGACGGAGACTCCAATTTTGACATAGCCAATTCCAGACATATAATGTCATTTACAATGATGCTTTTCAAAACAGATTGGGTTATGTTCTAATGCAAAAAGGGAAAGTCATCTCCTATGCCTCTAGACAATTAAAGCCTTATGAAAAGAACTACCCGATGCAAAATATAAAGTTGGCGGCCATTTTCTTTGCATTGAAGATATGGTGTCATTATCTATACAGAAAGAAGTGTTGCATTTACACCGATCATAAGAGTTTGAAGTATTTTCCTACACATTGAGATTTGAATTTGAGACAGAAAAGTTGGCTAGAGTTGATAAAGGATTATAACTATATGATCAAGTATCATAGAGAAAAGGCCAATGTGATGGCTGATGCACTTAGTAGGAAGACTTCAGTAGAGTTGCATGTTTGACCAACCTTGGGTCAAGAGATTAGAAATGCACATAAGCTTGATGGAAAGCTAGTGGAGTTAGTTGTTTTGGTTTCCAAGGGGGGGTGGGAGACTGGGTTTTTCAATCGAGCTAAATGATAGTTTACACTGCCATGGTAGGTTATGTGTGTCAGATGTCTTAGAGTTGAGACAAAAGATTATAAGAGAGGCCCATAAGATGAGATTTGCAATGCACCCAAGGAGTAACAAGATGTATCAGAACCTAAAAGGGTTGTTTTGGTGGTCAAGGATGAAGAAAGATATCACAGAGTACACGACTAGATATCTTACATGTCAACAGGTAAAAGTCAAACATTAGGTACCTTCAGGTTTGTTGCAGACAATCACAATTTCAGAATGGAAATGGGAGAAAATCACTATGGACTTTATGATTAGATTGCCTTTGACATCGAGTAAGTACGATGCCATATGGGTGATCGTGGATAGGTTAATGAAGTTGGCTCACTTCTTACCTATTCGGATAGATTATCCTTTGAACTAGTTGGTAGAGTTATACATCAATGAGACAGTACATCTTCATGGAGTTCCAATCTCCATCATTTTGGATCAAGATCCATGATTCATATCTCAATTTTGGGTAGTCTATAGTGAGCTTTGGGTACAAAGCTCAACTATAGTACGATTTTCCATCCCTAGATAGATGGTTAGTTAGAAAGAGTTGTTCAGATCTTGGAAGACATGATGAGATGTTGTGTGATTGAGTTTGAGGGAAGTTGGGGTAGATATGTAACATTGATGGAGTTCGTATACAACAACAGTTATCAGTCCAATATCCAGATGGCCCCGTATCGAGGCATTTTGTGGTAGAAAATATCGAACACCGTTGTGTTGGGCTGAGCTTAGTGAGAGAAAGTTAGTGGGGCCAGACTTAGTACAAGAGACAGAAGAAAAAGTGAAGATCATTAGAGATTGACTTAAAGAAAATTCTGATAGAAAAAAATCCTATGCAGACCTCAAGAGAAAGGATGTGGAGTACTCATTGGGAGATAAGGTCTTTTTTAAGGTATATTAATGAAAAAAGGTTATCAGGTTTGGAAAAAAATGGAATTTTGAGCCCTAGGTCTATTGGACCTTATGAGATCCTAGAGAGGATCGGACCAGTTGCATACAGACTCACTTTTGCACCAGAGTTGAATATGATACACAATGTCTTCCATGTATCCATGTTGAGAAGGTATCGTTCTAATCCTTCTCACATTATCATAGTTGAGAGCATAAAGTTGAGACCAAATTTGATTTACGAAGAGGAACCAGTTGAGATCTTAGTTCAAGAGGTTAAGGAGCTCAGGAATAAACTAGTACCGTTAGTGAATGTTTTATGAAAGAGCCATAATGTTAAAGAAACAACTTTGGAAAGCGAGGAAGTGATGAGGGCACAATATCCTTAGTTGTTCTGAGATGTTATGACAGGTAATTTTAGGATAAAATATGTTAAACCTTGAGGGGTATTTTTGTCATTTTAATGATAACAAATAATATAGTAATATTGTATTTAACATATTTGTTTTTCTAAGTATATTATACAGGACATGGATTAAAATTGCAAGAATGGAGAATTGAAAGAAGTGTTGATGGAGGTAAAGTTACCTTTGAAAACAATGCAAAGGGTAAGGTTATTGGCATTGGTTCTATTGGTGTTAATGGTACTACTTTTATTAAGGTTGTCTTACTTGTTGATGGCTTAAAACATAACTTTTTAAGTGTAAGTCAATTATGTGATAAAGGAAACAAAGTAATCTTTACTTCTAATGAATGTCGTGTGATCTCTATCGATGGTTATGAAATTTTCAAAGGAAATAGAGATATCAATACATACATAATAAACTTGCATGAACTATCTAACCATTCCTCTAAGTGTCTTGTGACCACTAGTGATAAATCTTGGCTGTGGCATAGAAGACTTGGTCATGCTAACATGGACTTAATACAAAGTCTCAGCACAAGAGAACTAGTAAAATGACTGCCAAGAGTTAAATATGAAAATGGCAAGACATGTGATCCTTGTCAGAGAGGAAAGCAACACATGTCATCTTTCAAAGCCAAAAACATAGTAAGTACTTCAAAACCTCTTCAACTCCTGCATTTAGACTTGTTTGGACCTACTAGAATTGCTAGCTTAGGTGGAAAACATTATGCATTTGTCATCGTGGATGATTACTCTAGTTTTACTTAGGTAATTTTCTTAGCTTAAAAGAGTGATGCTTTTAAAAATTTCAAAAACTTTGCTAAAAGAGTTCAAAATGAAAAAGGGTACTTTATTTCAAAAATAAGGAGCGATCATGGGAAATAATTTGAAAATGAAAACTTTGAAAGCTTTTTCCTTGAACATGGCATTTGAAAGGAAGTATCAAACTTTAATTGAAATGGCTAGAACAATGCTTAATGAATATGAATTACAAACTTATTTTTGGGCAGAAGCCACAAACACTGCATGTTATATTTCAAATAGAGTTTTCAAAAGACCTCTTTTAAACAAAACCTCATTTGAGCTATGGAATGGAAGAAAGCCCTTGATATCATGCTTTAGAGTATTTGGATGCAAGTGTTATATATTGAACACCAAGGACAATCTTGGAAATTTTGCCTCTAAATCTGATGAAGGTATCTTTTTAGGATACTCTACAACCAGCAAAGCATATAGAGTATTTAATAAAAGATCATTAACGGTTGAAGAATCCATGCATGTTGTTTTTAATGAATCTAGTAGACTTGATCTTGTGAAAGGTAGTGTTCTTGATGATATTGTAGGTAATATGGAAAAACTTGGTATTGGAAATGGAAAAGAAGAAAATGATCAAGAAAATTTACTGCAATATGACACTCTTCCTCAAAATCAAAAACAAATTGATCAAGAACTTCCAAAAGAATGGAGAATGACGAAAGATCATCCAAAAGAGCAAATAATTGGTGATCTATCAAGGGGAGTAAGTACTAGATTTCATTTCAAACATTTAGTCACTGACATTGCTTTTATTTCTCAAGTTGAGCCTAAAAATATTGATGAGGCTCTTAATGACGAAAGTTGGGAAATAGCCATGCAAGAGGAACTTAACCAATTTGAGAGAAATAAGGTATGGAACCTAGTTCCTAGACCCAAGGATCATCAAATCATAGGTAGCAAATGGGTATTTAGAAACAAATTAGATGAACAAGGGTTAATAACCAGGAATAAGGCAAGACTAGTTGCAAAAGGATATAATCAGGAAGAAGGTATAGATTATGATGAAACATAAGCACTTGTAGCTAGATTAGAAGCTATAAGAATACTCTTAGCATATGCATGTCACATGAATTTCAAACTTTTTCAAATGGATGTGAAAAGTGCATTTCTAAATGGTTATATAGATGAAGAAGTGTGTGTAGAACAACCACCAGGTTTTGAAAGCTATGATTTGCCAAATCATGTTTTTAAACTTTCAAAAGCTTTGTACGGTTTAAAACAGGCTCCAAGAGCTTGGTATGAGAGACTAAGTTCTTTTTTATTAGAAAATAACTTTACAAAGGGAAATGTTAACACTACACTATTAATCAAAAAGCATAAACATGATATACTAATTGTTCAAATTTATGTTGATGATATAATATTTGGTTATACTAATGAGTTGATTTGTCAAGAATTTGCTAAGTGCATGACTAGGGAATTTGAAATGAGCATGATGGGAGAACTTAAGTATTTCCTTGGTCTACAAATAAAGCAAAACAATGAGGGCATATTCATCAACCAATCCAAATATGCCAAAGATTTAATCAAGAAATTTGGTATGGAAGGATGCAAAAATGCCAAGACTCCTATGAGCACATCAACAAAATTGGACAAAGATGAAAAGGGTAAGAGCATTAATGAAAAGCTTTATAGAGGTATGATCGGATCACTTTTATATCTTACTACTTCTAGACCCGATATTATGTATAGTGTTTGCTTATGTGCACAATTTCAATCATGTCCTAAAGAATCTCATTTAAATGCTGTAAAAAGAATTTTAAGATATTTACATGGATCATTGCATCTAGGTTTATGGTATCCTAGAAATTCATCTTTTTATATTATAGGATATTCAGATGCAGACTATGCTGGTAGTCTTTTAGACAGGAAAAATACTTCAGGTACTTGTCACTTCATTGGAGAATGTTTAGTTTCTTGGTTTAGCAAGAAACAAGTTTCAGTTGTTCTCTCAACTGCTGAAGCTGAATATGTAGCAGTTGGATGTTGTTGTACACAAATTCTTTGGATGAAACAACAACTTAAGGACTATGGTCATGATATGAACCATATACCTATAAAATAGGACAACACAAGTGCTATAAATCTTTCAAAGAATCCTATTCAACACTCTAGAAGCAAACATATTAACATTAGACACCACTTTATTAGAGATCATGTTCAATATGGAGATGTTGCATTAGAATTTATAAGCACAGAAAATCAATTAGCAGATATTTTCACTAAGTCTCTAAATGAGGAAAGATTTAATTTCATTAGAAGAGAACTTGGTATGATTGATGGATTAACCTTGTGATTGCAAAAATGTGAAATTTTAGTTATTGATCTTAAATCATATCACAAGTTTTAAGATAGAAATTTTGATGAAAATTCATGTTTTAAGGAATAGAATCGTTGTTGAAATGATTTAGTCTTGTTTTAGGACTTAATTTTAATTTGATTAAAATTTTAGGGGAGTCACGACCGTGACATATATTCACGCCCGTGACTTAAATGGCCCAAAGAGGCAGTGTCGTTCACGACTTGGTTCACGACATGGTTCACGGCTTCAAGTGGTGAAAATTTATTTTCACGGCTTGCGTCACGCCCGTGATGCATTTTCACTCCCGTGAACAATTACACCCCAAAACTCACAGAAGCTTTTTACACCTTGTGTCACGGCTTGCTACAAGGGCATAAGTAGTGAAATTCAACAGTTCACGCCCGTGACCATTTATTTACCCCCATGACCGATGATCAATCACACCCATGATATTCAAAAATCACGCCCGTGAACGTATTCACGTCTTCATTCACAGGTGGAACACTCCTTCAACAAACTGTGAACACGACCATTCATGCCCGTGAATGTATCGAATATATAAGAGAACAACCGGTTACAACCTTCATTTCAACTCTCCATCTCCCAAAACCGCTCTCATTTACTCTCATTCATTAAGACATTGAAGATTCCGGCCCCAAATACTCAAACTTTTCTTATAAAAACCACAAAAAGTTCGAATCTTCATCAGAAATCATACATTTCTAGGGTTTCCTTGAGTTTTCTGTCCAAATCTTTCCAACTTCATCTTCAATAAATTTCTTCAAAAATGGAGTCTGCTTCATCAAAGGGAAAGAGAAAGAAGTCCCATGCTCCTAAAAGGTATGCAGATTACCTCATGAACCGCATTCCGGAGAATTGTCATCCTCGGTATGCAACTTTGAAGAAGAGACCTATTTTGTCATTAAGGTCCTTCAATTGGCAGACAGTCCAAAGTCTTGGGCTTGAGACGGCTATGACAGAGCAACTACAAGCCTGTCATCTCAAAGATTTTGTTGAAATTCATCAGCCGACTCTGAGGGAGCCAACACTGGAATTTCTCAACACATTGCAGGTTTCACCTACAGGAGAGGTGAAATTCCAACTTTGCAATAATCCTAACACCCTCAGCACCATCGCATTTGGGGAATTGTTCAACTGACCATCTAGTGGCATTCTGAATGATACTGAGATAGAATTCTCTGCCCTACGAGCTTGGACACACTTTGGCACCGATTGTAGCTGGGATGTCAAGAAGACAAAGAGCACACATCTCAGGGCTCCAGTGCACAGGTATTTGCATAGGTTCCTATCCTATAGCATTTTTGCTAGGGGAGAAAGTAATGGGACAATCAGGAAGTCGGAACTATTCCTCCTTGAGATGGCTCGCAGAGGAGTCACAGTGGCACTTTCCAGATGGTTTGCTAACCATCTTCTCTCCATAGCCACCAAGCCCACAGGAGATATTTTGATTGGGGCATATGTCACCCATATCGCAGTGAAGCTCAATTATTTGAAGCTGGATGCACATCACTTCAACATCATCCCTGCACATCCTAGAGATCGCTTGGATGTCGAGTCGTTCATTAAGATGGGAGCGGCTGTCAGAATCGTTTTCCAGAACGATATCTTCTACCACTTCACTGACACTGCTGGGGAGATTATCTGGGAAGATAATAACACGGAGGATTTAAAAGCAGGCCTCCAGGGAGTCCAGCAGAAGAAGAGGGCTTGGGTTGAGGAAGCACCTTCAGCAGCCGAGCAGGACATCGGACAGTCCTCAGCTTCCACACCATCCTTAGTGCAGCAGGTGGTTGACCTCTTGGCACCACGTTTTGAGCAGCTGTAGACTTTGATGGATGAGAGATTGGAGAACCTCAAAGACTTCATGGAGTCTCGGATGGACAGCCTTGAGGCTGAAGTGACTAGGCTTCGTGATAGGATGTCTGGCTAGGAGATAGGCTAGAGTGTAGCCTAAATTTGATTGTTTTTAGCTTGTTTGTTATATTTATGTTTGCTTGTGTGTAGGAAATTTTTAAATTTCCTTTCTAAATATTTTAACTTAGTTTGTATCCTTTCCTTTATGCTATATATGTTTGTTTTTGTTTACTTCAATCTTCATATCCATTTTGATTGATGATAAAAGGGTGAGAAAACTAGCAATATATGATAGGCAATATATGATAGGGAGAATGATATCAAACTAACAACATAAGATCAAACTAGCAATATATATTAAGGTAAATAAATTTTGAATCAAATAATTAAAATTGAATTGACTTTGAAATGGATTAAAAATCTTGATTCAAAATTTCATATGCAAAGTATATAATTGGAAAATTGAGCTTTATATACCTTAAGTATACTTTGCATATACCTTAAAGCAAGTTACAAATATAAATATGCCATGATATACCTTAAATATACCTTACATATACTTCATGTCTTAAAAAGGAATTATGGTATATATTGGATATACTTCTCATATAACTTGCATATACTTAAAATCTAGTTTAATGCTACATCATTATTTACTATTCTTGCACATTATAAATTTTTTATCCTAAGTATATTTTGAGGGGGAGACTTCTTAAAATCACATATTGCTAGATTATTTGTCACCATCAAAAAGGGGGAGATTGTTAAACCTTGAGGGGTATTTCCATCATTTTAATGATAACAAATAATATAGCAATATTGTATAACATATTTGTTTTTCTAAGCATATTATACAGGACATGGATTAAAATTGCAAGAATGGAGAATTGAAAGAATAATCCTTGAAAGACAAATTTCAAGATGTAGCATGTTCACTACCGTGACTCTATGAGTCACTCCCGTGAAAGAAGCTAACCGTTACCAAAACCAACTTTTGAAGTTCATGGTCATGAAGGAAAAAAAAACCGTGAAGTGGGCATTTCAGTCACCCCCGTGAAAATTCATGCAATTTCATCCAGAGAGCTTCACGACCAGAGTCACCACTTGGATCACGGCTGGGAAGCTTGTCATGCATGTGAATGAGTATGTCACGCCCGTGACTCTATATGTCAAAACATTCCAGAGAGTTTCACGACCAAGGTCACCACTTCAGTCACAGCTTGGGAAGAAATGTCACCCCCGTGATAAGCATAGTCACGCCCGTGAACAATGAAAGAGAAAAATGTTATGCGTGATTTTTTGGTTGGTACAATGGCTAGTTTCATATTTAATGCACCGCAACGGCTATACTCAGCCATGAGAGTATAAATGGAAGTCATTTATACATTCAGAACAAGAGAAAATGAAGAGAATAACAATAGAATAACACATACTTCGAATTTAATTCTTATTACAAGCTATTTGTACTTTCATACTTTGAGAACAAAATCTATTCTCTGTAAAAATCTTTTTTCTCTTCATATTTGACCAATTAAGATTTGTGAGTGCTTCTCTCTGTAATCTTTACTCAAGTGAGCTTTGGGTATTTCTGGGTTAATAGTAGAACACTTGTAAGGGTTAGTTGTGTGAGCCTCCAAAATATAAATTAAAAGGTTATTTGTGTGAGCCTGTAAAACACAAAGTGAAGGTTATTCGTGTGATCCTATAAAAACACAAAGTGAAGGTTGTTTGTGTGAGCCTGTAAAACACAAGGAATTGGTTATTGTGTGAGCCATTAAAATACAAGGGATTTCTGGGTTAGGTGTGAGCCATTGTGAGAAACACCATAGTTGGGAGTGAGCTTGTAAAACTCCATTGTAACACTTAGTGTGTTAGAGAAACTCCCAATTGCAATTGGGGAGAGGAGTAGGGTTTGTTAACACCCGAACCTCTATAAATCTTTGTGTCTGATTTTTTCTGTCCCTCATAAAATTAATTATTTATTTCCGCACTTTAAAGTTTAATTTTTTTTAAACTCCAATTCAACTCCCCTTCTTGGTCTAATATCTGGGCAACAATAGGAGGAGAGAAATATAATGCATGTAATTAGGGCATATAAGTTATATTCTTGGTTAGTGAGAGTTAGGGATTAAGTGAAGTTTTGGAAGTTTGAGAGTTGTTGAAATAAACTATTTCATGCCTGTGAAAATGGGTGTCACAACCTTAAATATCAAGTTTTAGTTAGTAGCTGCAATGAGGTTCTTCACGATTGTGAAAAAGTGGATCATGCCTGTGAAAGATGAGTCATGACCATGAAGTCTAGGCCATCAGGACAAGAGAAGGAGTAACATTTTCCTTCATGCCATCTTGTAATTAGGGCATATAAGTTATGTTCTTGGTCAATGAGAGTTGGGGACTAAGTCAAGTTTTGGAAGTTTGAAAGTTACTAAAATTAATTGTTTCATGCCTGTGACAATGAGTGTCACAACCGTGAATATCATGTTTTAGTTAGCAGCTACAATGAGGTTCTTCACGACCATGAAGAGTTTCTTCATAATCGTGAAGGAGTGGATCATGTCCGTGAAAGATGAGTCACAGCCATGAAGTCTCGGCTGTCAGGGCAAGAGAGGCAGCCACATTTTCCTTTTTGTCATCCCTTTAAATGAGCTTTCCACTCCATGTTAACCAACCAAACATGCCAATTGAATTTTTTTCTTCCTCTAGAACCCTTTTTCCTTCATTGTTGAGGCTTGGAGACCTTGTTTCAATAGAGAAAGTGAGAGAGAAGAAGTTTGTGAGGTTTGAGGGAAAAGCTTGGTTTTTATGTTTATGGGTTTTGGTTAGAGCTTTAGAGGCTTAAAGGAGGACGTTTTCTTCTTGCTATGATCTAGTAGAGGAGCTGGGAATCCATCTCAAGGGAGAGGATAAGTTTGAAGAGCTCAAGCTTTAGCTAATCTCCATCCTAGGTGTAAGGTTTGTACATAACCACATCCAAGGCTTTGTTTGGCATGTTTCTGTTTTCCTTACTTTACATGCATGATGTCTATGGTCATTGAGTAGTTAAATTCCATAATATGGGATTGATATGCATGATGGAGTTATTATGTTATCATAGTCATATTGAGATGTTTGATGAGTTATTTTGGTTAATATGGATAATTAAATAGTACATGGTTGTGCTAAATGTCTCAAATGCATGTTAGAATATTGATAGGGTGATTAACATTGGTTAATCATAGAAAGATTGCATGAAAATGGTTGTGCTCTGCTTTGGTATGAAATCTAGGAAACTTCCAAATTCACGATCGTGAACCCATTCACGGGCATGAATGTTGTGAAAATGAATTTTATTATTGAGGCAGACCTGTTCACGAGCAGTTTCACAATTGGGTTCACAGTTTGGTTCACGCGCCGTGAAAAGGTGATCATATCCGTGAATGTGTGCTGATTCACAGGATGAATCATGATTTGGTTCATGGCTATGAAAAGAGTGTTTATGGGCGTGATGTTGTTTAACTTGAGAAATTTGTATGCTTGCATGTGAATAAAAGATTGATTCATATTGAGCCAAAGTAACTATGTTGTATGTTATAACATTGTATGATAATACATGTCATAGTTGTGATTTATGAGAAATCATGGTTGATGAATAATATGAAACTCATGTGGTATGCGTTGTGAAATTGTAAGCCCAATACTTTGACTAGGACTAGAGCTAGGATAGATGGCATGGAAATAAAGGGGGAGATCGGTACGGGGTGACATATATTGTTCATGATTGAGATATTTTGAAGGCCTAGGGGTAAGCATAAGAGCTTTCTTATTTGGGTTATTTTAAAGGCCTAGGGGTAAGCAATGAGAGCTTCCTTAGTTGGGTTATATATGAGATGTTTTGAAGTCTCAGGGTTAAGCCAGGTGGGCTTCCTTTTATAGCTATTTTGTGCTCTCATTTTACCTCAAATAGGTATTCTAGAAATCTCACGCAAATGTCCTGAGTGCTTTAGTGAGAGGCGCAGAGTACATATATACATTTTAGTCTTGTTATGAGTATAGTGGACAACAAAATGGTAGGTAATGGAAAGTAATGAAAAGTACATACTTCTAAGTGTGGTATACACTTGTATGATTCTGGTTGGTTGTTGGAGATACCATGTTCGATATGTGCATTATATATATGAGATCTTTATGGTATGTCATGTAGTATGCAATCTAGTGCATATGCACATTTCGAGGTAAGTCATTATTGTAGCTCAATAAGTATATCACGCATATTATATATATGACATGTAAGTGTTATTTGCATGTTGTTATGTACTACTAAGCATTAGTTTGCTTAGCGTATGGGCTTCTGATGCACAGGTTTGAAGCCCAGGAGTTGATCGCTAGAGGAGGATGCCCAAAGATCAGAGTCAAGTACGCATAAATGGGGTGGGTGATACAATTATTGTACATTTTTCTTTTTATCGAGTTATGTTAGGTTGGGTAGTTATAGTTTTACATGTTACATTTCAAAGACATGTAGTTTTATAACTACTCATTTTGTATAAACTTTGGGTATGTGACTACCCGTTTGATATTGCATTTAAATCTTTTATGATGTTTTATTTTAAAGTCATCATGGCCATAGTGCATGAAAGTTTTAAATTATCTCGTTTTAACTCATGTGCATCGTAGCATCCTTTGGTATAATTGGGTTTATTCTTAATTATGTCAAAGGGTGTTACAAGGAATCTTCTTGATCTCACTTTGAAGACACTTTCCAGGGTTCAACTTTAGCTGGAATCTTTTTAAAATGAGAAGAACTTCTTTCAGATCCTTCTCATGATCCTCCATCTTGGTGCTATTTACTATTATGTCATCCACATAAACTTCTTCCATCTTCTCGACGTGCTGTTTGAACATCATGTTGACTAGCCTTTGATATGTAGCCCTTGCATTCTTCAACCAGAATGGCATGGTGGTATAACAATACAAACCCTTGTTTGTAACAAAAGCAATTTTTTCTTGATCGGTCTCACCCATTTTAACTTGATGATATCTAGCAAAAGCATCAACGAAACTATAAATGTGATACCGAGTTGTGGAATCAACCAATTGGTCTATGCTTAAAAGCAGGTATCCATCCATTGGGAATGCTTTGTTAAGATTCATAAATTCAACACACGTCCTCCATCTCCAATTTGCCTTTTTACCATAACTACATTGGATATCCAATCCGGGTAGTGGACCTTCCTTATGAAGCCTATCGACATAAGCTTTTCTACTTCATGTACAATGGTCGTCTGTCACATCCAGTGATTTAGGCCCCGATTGCATGTAACAATAATGCGGTGCACTGGTTCAATCAGAGTCTAAATTTGAACCTATAAAAAAATGAATAATAATAATAAAAATAATTAATGGTATTATTATTTGGGAATTAAAAATATTAGTGCTAGAATTGGAAAAAAATAAAATTACCCTACGGACAAAATCGATATAATGGCAATTGTTGGGGGAAAAAGTGTGAAGATGAGGAAATTTGTGGAAAATAAAGAATTTCTCAAAGTTTAAAAGTTAATCAAGATTAATTATGTTAATGAACCAATGAAAATTAGGATTAATTTTAATTAGTGGGACCCACTGCTTAATTTGAGTATAAAAGTCAAAAAGAGGAAGAATTTTACATTCTTCCACCTAAAAATCTAACTCATTTTCTTCTTCCTCTTTCTCTTCTCTTTGGTTGTCCACCTCTCCCTCCAAAAGCCAACATTTTTGCTTCAATTCAAGCTTGAAAAAAAGAGAAAAAAATTAGTTTTCAGAGAGGAAAATTCAGAATTGAAGAGTTTTTTCCATAAAGAGAGCAAAGGAGCAAGAAGGAAGGAAGAAATAAGAAAAGAAAAGGGATGAACTTTGGGACAGATTCGGTCCACCTTAGAGAGCTATTAAGGTGAGTTTATTCTTCTTAAATTCAACCATTTTCCTTCAATTGGAGACTCATAAGGATGATAGATATGCTTAGGAATGGTAGATTAAGGTTATTTGCCAAGATTGGAACAAGAATTTGAGATTTGTAACTAGTTGAAGAAAAATGTAGCTAAACTTTTAATTAATAATAATTGATGTTAGTTAATTGTTTTATGACTTAAAAACTAGAGAAAGGCAACTCTAATGGAGGAATGAGGGGCTGCCTTGGTTAAGTTAATTTGGAGAAATTTTAAATTAACCTAGGAGCAATACAATTGGTGATAGATGAAATGTGATTAGAGTGTTGATTTGAGGAAAATAAACTGGGACCAATGATAAGGTTTTTGGGCAGCCATGACATATGAAGAAAGAAGTTTAACTTTAGTAAATTTTGGCTAAATTAAAGTATAAAACATATTAGGAGCATTAGAATTTTCTGTAGGCATTAGTTTTGATAATGGATGATAAAAATGAGATATGGTATGGTTGTATAGGAAAACCAAGTGAACAAATGAGAGACCCTTAAGAGAGTGACAAAGGCAAGGAGAAAGCAAATTATTAAGGGGAGGAAAAGAAGGAAAAAAGGAAGCTCCAAGGCTGATTAGGTATGTGCTTCAGTGATAAAAAAGTTACATGTTAAAATGTGTGTAATTATGTATTAAGGTTTGATATGAATGTGTTTTGATATGCAATGTGATTAGTTGTTGCTTTTGATATTTTATGTGGTAATGAAACCCAATAGTGTGAAATCATTAAGATATGTGAATGTAAATGTGATATGGAAACTTTTCCATAAAAATGAATGCATATGATGGATGTAATTAGTAGATAAGGTTGTGCTAGCAAATGACCCTATTGTAGAAATTTTGGAACAATCTTGACTATTTTGATCAAAACTAATGCTCTACTAATGCTATTGAGGTGAAATTAGTTGAAAATGAAACTAGACTCATAATTCTAAAAATTGCATTTAGAACTTAAGTTTAAAATCTACTTCCAAATGGGCTAAAAATTGGACACAAAATCCCAGACTTGTAGGTATCTAAAAAATACTAGGTAAAACTAATGAAATGCCCTTCGGTAAAAGGTCCATACCTTTTGATAGCAAACTTGGATTTGTGTGATTTTTAATGCATCTGAAAATTGAGACATTAAACTAAAAAATATTACAAGACCATAACTTCAAATACGAATTATAAATGAGCTAAAAATGAGCCCCAAAATCAGGGCTGAAATCTGTCATAAACAAAAATGTGATTTATTAGGATTTTGCAAGTAGTATCATGAATGTATATAGCAATTAATGGGAATTCTGAGTTAAATTGTGATTATAAATTTTTAATAAATTATTTATGTGTAAGGTTATAATGCAATAACAATGGAAACAAATAGTAAATATAAATAAATATATATGTAAAAATTTAACATAATTATTATTTTTGAAAATATTGTGAATAAATATAAAAATAGTTAAGCCCTAAGACACCTAATCTATAACTAGAATAGAGAATAGTTTGGCATGCCAATCAGGAGAGTTAAGGCACTCGGTGCCAAATATAAAAGTCGATAATGAAAAATTTATAAATGTGCTCGACCCAAAATTACTTAGCAGGTAATGACACTATTATGAATGCGCTCAGCGCAATATTATGAAAGTCGGTAATGGCAACCCCGTTATTCCTATTAGTTAGTTCGATTATAGGTGTTAGGAGCACTAGAAAAATGAAAAATAATAATAATATAAAAGTATGCCACTTTGATAATGTTATGTTAAATTAAAATTATTAAATATGAAATGTTTGATGAAATTTATTTATTTTCATATACTTCTTTTATTTTATGCCTTATTTATGAAATTATTAATTGACATGTAAGAAAATATATGTATGTAAGATTTTTATCCTTGAAGCACCACTAAACTAGTAGCTTAGCGAGGGTGGTTTCCTCTCACGCAGGTTTCAAAAGGTAGTCGTAAATAGTAAAATTGTCAGAAGAAAAAGGGTACCTAGACGAAAGCAGCTAAAAGATTTGAACTTATTTTTGGTATATTTTATCAAAAACTTTGTAAATTAAATTATAGTTTTTATCTCATATAGTATGTATCGGGGATGTGTAACTTCAGTGTAATGGACATAGTTGGATGTAAAATAATATATTTTGTAAATAAATAAAATTTTGAATATCAATATTGGTAATAAATTTATTTTAGTGCATGTAATATTTCTACAAAAAAAATGTATACTTCATTATGATTATAAGACAACTAGTTAGGTAATGCTCACTTACTTTGCTGAACTAAAGTGGGGTAAGGGGGTGTTACAATTTTTGGTATCAAAGCTATAGGTTTAGACGATTCTTACTTAGTGGGTATGGGAAGATAAATGCATGTTTTCAGCATTTGCATTGTTTTAAGCTGCTATATTATGATAAGGGACCCTTCTTCTGACAATATAGGTTTTAATGGATTCGAAATCAAGACAAAGTCTCGAAGAATAAAAGGGTGATAATATAGCTAACTCAGCTGCTCATAGATAGTTAGCATTAATTAGAGCCTCAGAACCTAGTGTTATAGCTCCACAACATGCTGAAGAACAAGTTGATCCGAGCCAAATACCCTTTATGCAACAACTGACTACTTTGTTACAGTAGATAGTACAAGTTGTACCACCACCAGCTCCCCCACCTTAACCAAAACCCCAGATTGATAAACTAAGAAAATATGGGGCTATGGATTTTACGGGTAAGAAAGAGGATGGCCCAGCAGCAGCAGAATTTTGGTTGGAAAAGATAGAACAGGTTTTCGAGGAGCTTCAATGTTTGAAGGAGTACAAGGTTAGATATGTAGTGTCCCTTCTTTAGGAGCATGCCTACGACTGGTGGAAATTGGTATTAGCAAAACCCCAAACTTCAAACCCTCAAACATGGGATTTATTTGTGATAGAGTTTAAAAAGAAATATGTGCCAAGAATTTATGTTGATGACAAAAAGCAACAATTTATGAATTTTAAGAAGAGGGGTATGACAGTAACTGTGTATGAGATGGAGTTCACCAGGCTGAGCAAGTATGCAATGAGAATTATTGGAGATGAAGCTGATAAATGTCGTAGATTTGAAGATGGCCTCGATGAGGATATTGGATATTTAGTGGCTTTCCACCAGCATACAAACTTTGCTACACTAGTGTCTTCTGCCATTAGTGTTTAAAGAAGGAAAAAGCTGAAGACAGAAGAGCTCTCCAAGAAATCAATGGCTAGTGTGACCCATACATCTGGTAGGAAAGGGCAGATAGTACCCATACCATTTCAGTCATGGGTTACTGGGCAGACTTTTTTGGTAGGTGGGGTTAATATTTCAGACCCGCAGCATCATTTACTAGCTCACCAGCATCATTTTCCAATAGACCAGCTCTTGCTATGTGTCAGTATTGTGGTAGATCTCATACAAGAGAGTGTTAGTGGTTGAGTGAGGCATGCTTGAGATGTGGAGCTACTGACCATATGAAGAGAGATTGTCCTAGATTTAGCACAAGTAGTATGGCACTAGCACAGACTATGGCACTGGTACAGAGCTGTGGTAGAGGTCGAGGCCAGTTTATAGGTGGTCATACCAGATAGAGTCAGGGGGTATCAGAGATAGTGGACAGACCCGAAGGTAGTAGAGCTTCAGCTCAGGCAAATGTGAGAGCTCATGAGGACCAGGATGCACTAGATGTCATAGTTGGAAAACTATCTTTAGTTGACTTTGATTTACATGCATTGATAGATCCTAGTTCCACACATTCATACAAAAGCACAGTTTCACTTAAACAAGGGAACATGATACTTGTGACCTTATAATATGAGATAGTTATGACCAATACACTAGGACATAGTGTGAAAGTGAATTAGATCTATAGAAACAGTTCAATAATAATTCAGGTTAGAGAATTTCCAGCAGACTTAATCAAATTACCTTTTCATGAATTTGATGCTATTATGGGCATGGATTGGTTAACAAAGCATGGAGCTATAGTCGACTGTCAATCTAGAAGAGTTGTATTGAAAATTCCTGGGCAGGATGACACTATCATTGATGGTGAAGGTCAAACATGTTTGACTAGTGTTATTTATGCATTAAAAGCTCATAAATACATTAAGAAGGGATGTGAGGCATATTTGGCCCATGTGATAGATACCAAGAAGGGGAGTCTGGAACTCAAGGACATCCCCACAGTGTGTGAGTTCCCAGATGTGTTTCCTGAAGACTTGTCAGGGTTACTACAGATAGGGAGATAGAGTTTGCTATTGATGTGACTCTTAGTACAACCCCAATACCAATCACTCCTTATAGAATGACACCTATATAATTGAGAGAGTTAAAGGTTCAATTGCAGGAATTGCTAGACAAGGGGTTCATACGACCTAGTGTGTCACCATGGGGTGCTCCTGTGTTGTTTGTGAAAAAGAAGGATGACACCTTTCGATTATATATTGATTACCGATAATTGAACAAGGTGACAATTAAAAATAAATACTCACTACCTAGAATTGATGATTTGTTTGATCAATTGAAGGGAGTAGGAGTATTCTCTAAGATTGATATCAGATCCAGGTATCATCAATTGAAAATCAAAGAATCAAATGTATCCAAAATAGCCTTCAGGACTCGATATGACCATTATGAGTTCCTGGTTATGCCTTTTGGCTTAACAAATGCACCAACTACCTTTATGGATATGATGAACATGATTTTTAGGCCTTACCTTGATCATTTTATGGTAGTTTTTATAGATGACATCCTGGTGTATTCAAAGGAAAAAGGAGAACATGAAAGACATATCAGAATAGTACTTCAAACTTGTATGCAAAGCTATCAAAATATCAGAAGTCATAATTTTTCATAGATTTGTTGGTTACTACAGAAGGTTTTTGAAGGGATTTTCAAGCATAGGTGCACCAATTACCAAGCTGCTCGGAAGAGAAACTAAATTTGAGTGGATAGATCGATGTCAGACAAGCTTTGAAAAACTAAAAGTCATGCTAACCGAAGCACCTGTTTTGACCCAACCTACTCAAGGGAAAGATTTTTTTATATACAGTGATGCCTCTCATAATGGGCTAGGCTGTGTATTAACGCAAGAGGGTAAAGTAGTTGCTTATGCATCTAGGCAATTGAAGCCTCATGAGCTAAATTACCCTACTCATGATTTGGAGTTGGCAATAATAGTGTTCGCTCTAAAAATATGGCGACATTATTAGTATGGCAAGCAGTGCCACATATATACAAATCATAAGAGCCTCAAATATTTGCCCTGTAAAATGAGTTAAACTTAAGGGAAAGACACTGGTTGGAACTAATTAAGGATTATAATTGTATTATTGATTATGAGCTAGGCAAAGCCAATGTAGTAGCTAATGCCTTAAGAAAAAAAACACTGGCAGGTATAGTTTATAATTTTCTCATTATAATATAATATATATAATAATTAATAATAAATTAATAGGAGACTCATATTTTATTGTGGCAGTGTTACGAGTTCAACCTACTTTAAGGCAACAAGTGAGAGACGTTTAGACACATGATCATAAATTGATGATAATTACTGAGGCAGTTAAAAAGGGGGAGAGACCTAAACTTAAGGTTAAAGAGGATGGAAGTATAAGTTATAAAGAAAGATTGTGTGTGCCAAATGACAGCAGATTAAAGCAAATAATTCTAAAAGAGGCGCATAATACAACTTATTCCATGCATCCAAGGAGCAATAAAATGTATCAAGAACTGAAGACTTATTATTGGTGGCCAGGAATGAAGAAGGATATCGTGTAATACACTAAAAGATGCTTGACATGCCAACAAGTGAAAGCAGAGCACTAGGTACCATCTGGATTGTTGCAACCTAATGCTATTCTAGAATGGAAGTGGGAAAGGATTACGATGGATTTTGTATCTGTGTTGCCTTTGACACAAAAGAAGCATGATGCAGTATGGGTAATTATTGACAAGCTTACCAAATCAGCTCACTTTCTGCTAGTTCGGATGGATTATTCGTTAAGCCGATTAGTAGAAATATATGTTAATGAAATAATTCGACTGCATGGGATGCCAGTATCTATTATTTTTTATTAAGACCCACGATTCACAACAAAAGTTTGGAAAAGTCTACAACAAGAATTGTGTTGCCCAGATATTAAGCCAAGAAGGGGGGTTGAATTGGAGTTTAAAAATTAAACTTTAAAGTGCAGAAATAAAAGATTAATTTTAGGAGGGATAGAGAGAATTTGACACAAGGATTTTATAGAGGTTCGGGTGTTAACAAACCCTACTCCTCTCCCCAATCGCAATTGGGAGTTTCACTAACACACTAAGTGTTACAATGGAGTTTTACAAGCTCGCTCCCAACTATGGTGCTTCTCACAATGGCTCACACCTAACCCAGAAATCCCTTGTGTCTTAATGACTCACACAATAACCAATTCCTTGTGTTTTACAGGCTCACACAAACAACCTTCACTTTGTGTTTTTACAGGCTCACACAATAACCTTTTGATTTGTGTTTTGAGGCTCACACAACTAACCCCTTACAAGTGTTCTACTCTTAACCCAAAAATACCCAAAGCTCACTTGAGTAAAGATTAAAGATAAAATCACTTAAAAATCTTAATTGCTAAATAAATGAAGAGCAACAAGATTTTTTACAAAGAATAGATTTTGTTCTCAAAGTATGAATGTACAAATAGCTTGTAATAAGATTTTGATTCAAAGTAATTGCTATTCATTTGTTATTCTCTTTTTCTAAATGCATAAATGACTTCCATTTATAATCCCATGGCTAATTATAGCCGTTGGGGTGCATTAAATATGAAACTAGCCGTTGTACCAACCAAATAATCGCGTATGACATTTTTCTCTTTCATTGTTCACGGGCGTGACTATGTTTGTCACGGGCGTGACATTTCTTCCCAAGCCGTGACTGAAGTGGTAACCTTGGTCATGAAGCTCTCTGGAATGTTTTGACATACTGAGTCACGGGCGTGACATACTCATTCACGGGCGTGACAAACTTTCCAGCCGTGATCCAAGTGGTGACTTTGGTCGTGAAGCTCTCTGGATGAAAATGCATAAACATTCACGGGGGTGAACTGAAAATGTCCTCTTCATGGTTTGTTCTTCATTCATGGCCGTGAACTTCAAATGTTGGTTTTGGTAATGGTTAGCTCTTTCACGGGCGTGACACATAGAGTCACAGCAGTGAACATGCTAATTCTTGAATTTTTGTCTTTCAAGGATTATTCTTCCAATCTCCATTCTTGCTATTTTAGTCCATGTTCTGTATAATAGACTTAGAAAACAAGTATGTTAAATACAATATTGCTATTATATTTGTTATCATCAAAATGACAGAAATAACCCTCAAGGTTTAACAATCTCCCCCTTTTTGATGGTGACAAATAATTTAACAATATGTGATTTTGAGAAGTCTCCCCCTGAAAATATACTTAGGATAAGGAATTTATAAAATGCAAGAATTGTAAAGAATGATGTAGCATTGAAATAAACTTACTAGATTTTAAGTATATGCAAGTTATATGAGAAGTATATTCAATATATACCATAATTCCTTTTTAAGGCATGAAGTATATGTAAAGTATACTTAAGGTATATCATGGCATATTTATTTTTGTAACTTGCATGGAGGTATATGCAAAGTATACTTAAGGTATATCTAATGTATATAAAGCTCAATTTCTCAATTTTATACTTTGCATATGAATTTTTTGAATCAAGGTTACTAATCCCTTTTAATCTATTTCAATGTCGATTCATTTTTAATTTTTAATTCAAAATTCATTTACCTTAATATATATTGCTAGTTTATCCTTAAATTGCTAGTTTGATACCATTTTCTTTGATACCATTTTCCCTATAATATATTGCTAGTTTTCTCCCCTTTTTGTCATCAATCAAAAAGGATAAAAATATATCAATGAGATAAGCAAAAGCAAATACATTAATTAAAGGAAAAGATACAAATAAAGTTAAATGTTCAGAAAGGAAATTGAAAATTTCCTACACAACAACAAACATAAAATAAGAAATAAACAAGCAAAACAAGCAAATTTAGGCTACACTCTAGCCTAACTCCTAGCCGGACATCCTATCACGAAGCCTAGCTACTTCAGCCTAAAGGCTATCCATCCGAGACTCCATGAAGTCTTTGAGGTTCTCCAATCTCTCATCCATCGAAGTCTGCAGCTGCTCAAAACGTGGTGCCAAGAGGTCAACCACCTGTTGCGCTAAAGTCGGTGTGGAAGCCAAGGACTGTCCGATGTCCTGCTCAGCTGCAAGAAGTGCTTCCTTAACCCGAGCCCGCTTCTTCTGCTGGACTCCCTGGAGGCCTACTTTAAAGTCCTTCATGTCATTATCTTCCCAGATGATCTCCCCAGCAGTGTCAGTGAAGCAGTAGAAGATATTGTTCTCGAAAATGATTATGATAGCCGCTCCCATCTTTATGAAGGACTCGACATCCAAGCGATCTCAAAGATGTCCAGGGATGAGGTTGAAGTGATGCTCATCCAGCTTCAGATACTCAAGCTTCACTGCTATGTGGGTGACATATGCCCCAATCAAAATATCTCCAGTAGGCTTGGTGGCAATGGATAAAAAATGGTTTGCAAACCATCTAGAGAGTGCCACTGTGAGTCCTCTGCGAGCCATCTCAAAGAGGAAGAGCTCTGACTTCCTGATAGTCCCGTTGCTTTCTCCCATAGTGAATATGCTATAGGTTAGGAACCTATGCAAATACCTGTGCACTAGGGACACGAGATGAGTGCTATTTGTCTTCTTAACATCCCAGCTATAATCATGGCCAAAATGTGTCCAGGCTCGAGGGGTAGAGAATTCTACCTCAGTATCATTCAGGATGCCATTAGATGGTAGACTGAACAATTCCCCAAATTCGATGGCACTGAGGGTGTTAGGATTGTTGCAGAGTTGGAATTTCACCACTTAAGTAGGTGAAACCTGCAACGTGCTGAGGAATTCCAGTGTTGGCTCCCTCAAGGTTGGCTGGTGAATTTCCACAAAATCTTTTAGATGACAGGCTTGTAGTTGCTCTGTCATAGCCATCTCGAGTTCGAGACTTCGGACTGTCTGCCATTCGAAGGACCGTGATGACAATAGAGGTCTCTTCTTCAAAGTTAAGTATCAAGGATGGCATTGCTCCGGAATGCGGTTCATGAGGTAATATGCATACCTCCTAGAAGCATGGAACTTCTTTCTTTTTCCCTTGGATGAAGTAGTCTCCATTTGTTTTGAAGAAATTGGTTTGTGATGGATTGGGATGAATTTTGACAGAAAATAAAATTTTTTATGAAAAACCCTCGAAATATATGATTTTTTATGAAGATTTGAACTTTTAGTGGTATTTATAGGAAAAGTTTGAGTCTTAGGGGTCGGAATCTTCAATGTCTCAATGAATGTGTGTAAATGAGAGTGGTTTTGGGAGTTGGAGAGTTGAAATGAGAAATATAACCAACTGCTCTTTTATATACTCGATACATTCACGGGCGTAAATGGTCGTGTTCACGGTTTGCTAAAGGAGTGTTCCACCCATGAATGAAGGCGTGAATAAGTTCACGGGCGAGACCTTTGAAGATCATGGATGATCAACCATAACGGGGGTGAACAAATAGTCACCGGCGTGAAATGTTGAATTTCACTACTTAGGTTCGTGAAGCAAGCCGTGACTTAAGGCGTGAAAGCCTCTATGAGTTTTGGGGTGTAATAGTTCACAGGAGTGAAAATGCGTCACGGGCGTGAAAATCTCTTATCATGGGAGTGAATGAAGTTGTGAAAATAAGCTTCACCACTTGAAGCCGTGAACCAAGTCGTGAACGACACTGCCTCTTTTGGCCATTTAAGTCACGGATGTGACTCCACTAAAATTTTCATCAAATAAAATTAAGTCCTAAAACAAGACTAAATCATTTCAACAAAGATTCTATTCATTAAAACATAAATTTTCATCAAAATTTCTATCTTATGTCTTGTGATATGAATTAAAATCATCAATTAAAATTTCATAATTTAGCAATCACAAGGTTAATCCATCAATCATACCAAGTTCTCTTCTAATGAAATTAAATCTTTCCTCATTTGGAGACTTAGTGAAAATATCTTCTAATTGATTTTCTGTGCTCATAAATTCTAATGCAACATCTCCATATTGAACATGATCTCTAATAAAGTGGTGTCTAATGTCAATATGCTTACTTCTTGAGTGTTGAATAGGATTCTTTGACAGATTTATAACACTTGTATTATCACATTTAATAGGTATATGGTTCATCTCATGACCATAGTCCTTAAGTTGTTGTTTCATCCAAAGAATATGTGTACAACAACATCCAGGTGCTACATATTCTGCTTCAGCAGTTGAGAGAGCAACTGAAACTTGTTTCTTGCTAAACCAAGAAACTAAGCATTCTCCAATGAAGTGATAAGTACCTGAAGTACTTTTCCTGTCTAAAAGACTACCAGCATAGTCTACATCTGAATATCCTATAATATAAAAGGATGAGTTCTTAGGATACCATAAACCTAGATGCAAAGATCCATGTAAATATCTTAAAATTCTTTTTACTGCATTTAAATGATATTCTTTAGGACATGATTGAAATCGTGCACACAAGCAAACACTATACATTATATCGGGTCTAGAAGTAGTGAGATATAAAAGTGATCCAATCATACCTCTATAAAGCTTTTCATTAATGCTCTTACCCTTTTCATCCTTGTCCAATTTTGTAGATGTGCTTATAGGAGTCTTGGCATTCTTGCATCCTTCCATACCAAATTTCTTAATTAAATCTTTGGCATATTTGGATTGGTTGATGAATATGCCCTCATTGCTTTGCTTTATTTGTAGACCAAGGAAATACTTAAGTTCTCCCATCATGCTCATTTCAAATTCCCTAGTCATGCACTTAGCAAATTCTTGACAAAGTAACTCATTAGTAGAACCAAATATTATATCATCAACATAAATTTGAACAATTAGTATATCATGCTTATGCTTTTTGATGAATAATGTAGTGTCAACATTTCCCTTTGTAAAGCTATTTTCTAATAAAAAAGAACTTAGCCTCTCATACCAAGCTCTTGGGGCCTGTTTTAAACCATACCAAGCTTTTGAAAGTTTAAAAATATGATTTGGCAAATCATAGCTTTCAAAACCTGGTGGTTGTTCTACATACACTTCTTCATCTATACAACCATTTAGAAATGCACTTTTCACATCCATTTGAAAAAGTTTGAAATTCATGTGACATGCATATGCTAAAAGTATTCTTATGTCTTCTAATCTAGCTACATGTGCATATGTTTCATCATAATCTATACCTTCTTCCTGATTATATCCTTTTGCAACTAGTCTAGCCTTATTCTTGGTTATTAAACCTTGTTCATCTAATTTGTTTCTAAATACCCATTTGCCACCTATAACTTGATGATCCTTGGGTCTAGGTACTAGGGTCCATACCTTATTTCTTTCGAATTGGTTGAGTTCCTCTTGCATGGCAATTACCCAACTTTCATCATTAAGAGCCTCATCAATATTTTTAGGCTAAATTTGTGAAATAAAAGCAATGTCAGTGATTAGATGTTTGAAATAAGATCTAGTACTTACTCCCCTTGATAGATCACCGATGATTTGCTCGTTTGGATGATCTTTCGTCATTCTCCATTCTTTTGGAAGTTCTTGTTCACTTTCTTCTTGATTTTGAGGTAGAGAGTCATTTTGATGTAAATCTTCTTGATCATTTTCTTCTTTCCCATTTCCAATATCAAGTCTTTCCATATTACTATGTTTTTGGCTTTGAAGGATGACTTGTGTTGCTTTCCTCTTTGAAAAGGATCAAATGCTTTGCCTTTTTCATATTTAACTCTTGGCAGTCCTTTTACTAGTTCTCATGTGCTGAGACTTTGTATTAAGTCCATGTTAGCATGACCAAGTCTTCTATGCCACAACCAAGATTCATCACTAGTAGTCACAAGACACTTAGAGGAATGGTTAGATAGTTCATGTAAGTTTATTATGTATGTATTGATATCTCTATTTCCTTTAAATATCTCTTGACCATTGATAGAGATAACAAGAGATTCATGTGAAGTAAAGATTACTTTGTTTCCTCTATCACATAATTGACTTACACTTAACAAGTTATGTTTCAAGCCATCAACAAGTAAGACATCTTTAATAAAAGTTGTACCATTAATACCAATAAACCCAATGCCAATTACCTTACCTTTTGCATTGTTTCCGAAGGTAACATTACCTCCATCAATACTTTTGATTTCATTGAAAAGTTCTTTGTCTCCTGTCATTTGCCTTGAGCATCCACTGTCTACTAGCCAAGCGTTTTTGTTTATTGTGGACTTGAGGCATACCTATAGAATCACAATTCAAGTATGATTTTTAGGTACCCAAACGAGTTTGGGTCCTTGGGGGTTAGCACATGAAGGTTCCCAATGAGCCTTCCTTATCCAGCAATATTTATTTATGTGACCCATTTTCATATAATAATTACATTGTTTTGGTCTTACAATATTTTGGAATACCATTTTTCCATCAAATTTATTTTGAGAATGATGACATGCATAGTTATGATTAATTTTACATTTTCTAGATGCATGCTTTTTATATATAAAGGCATAATTATTCTTTTTATGTATAGAAGGTTTAACATGCTTATTTCTTGGTGCTATTCTAATAGGTGTGGAGATGTGAGATTCTTTAGACTTAACAAATATAGTTTTGTGAGAAAATGATGATGTGTCCTTAAATCCTAGACCATGTCTAATTAAGGGTGATCTTTGAGACACAATGAGAGTATCTAAGCTCTCTTTACCTTTGTGAAATTTAGAAATGGAATTTCTAAGTTCCTCAACTTCATTTTTCAAAGTATTATTTTCTTTTAACAATGAAGCTGTTGAGGGTATTGATGAGTATTCATCTAATGACTTTTGGAGAGATTCATTAGATGATTTAAGCTTTATGTTTTCCTTTTCTAAGCCATCTATCTTATTTTTTAAATTAGAGATATTATTTCTATAGGTACTAAATTTAGTTATATATTTCTCTAATTCTAGATTTAATTCTTCTATTAGGCTTTGCTCATCATCATCATCATCACTATCATCATCATTATCACTACTATCATCATTATTCAAAGAGTATGTGTGTAGCGATCTTACCTTATTTGAGACATGATATTCGATAGCCATGAAACATAGGTTGACCTCTTCACTTTCATTATCATCTTTTTCACTTGAAGAGCTTTCATCATCCCATGTGGCTTTGTGACCTTTCTCCCCATTGTCTCTTTGGTATTTGCTCTTATGCTTCTTAAGCCTTGGACATTCTGGTTTGATATGTCCTTTCTTTCCACACTCATAGCACTTTACCTCTTCCTTACTTCTATGAGTGTCATTAGAAGTTTGTTTGAGGTTTCTTTGCCTGAATTTTCTAGAGTTGCTCATTTTCTTCTCAACGATTCTTTTTAATCTCCTTGAAAGCCTAGCAATGTCCTCATTTTCATCATCACTCATTTCTTCACCTTCTTCACTTTCTTCTTGAGATTTTGAAGTAGAGGCTTTTAGTGCTAAGGGCTTTATTTTCTCTGGCTCTGCTTCAAGCTTTCTATCTCTCTTCACTGCCATCTAATGAGTGAGGAGTTTGCCAATCAGCACATCAGTATTCATGATGCTCATATCTTCATTTGCTTCTTCTATGCCAGCAACTCTTGAGCCATAGTCTTTAAGAGGAAGACTTCTCAAGATTTTATTGTTTACATCTTCCAAACTCAGATGCTTCCCAAGTTTCCTCATTCCATTTATAATTGCTAGAAGACGGTTGGTCATGTCAGTGATTGACTCATTGGATTTCATCTTGAAGAGCTCATATTCTGAGGTCAGAGGTTGAATCTTCTTGGATTTGACTTGTTTAGTTCCTTTATGATAATTCTCCAATGTCTTCCACATGCTGTATACTGTTGGACAGTGTTGTATTCTCCCACATTCTTCAATAGATAATGAGTTTGATAGGATTGTCATTGCCTTCTTATTTTTGAAATTTGCTCTTCTTTGAGGCTCTATCCAATCATCTCTTGATAGGATTTCTTCTTCACCATTAGCTCCTCTTCTGGTTGGTGGTGTCCACTCTTTTCGTACACTATCCGAGACTTCAATTCCTTCACTATCCAAGTATGTCTCCATCCGAAACTTCCAATGGGTATAATTTACTCCATCAAAGTAAGGTTTGAGACTTTGGAATCCTTCACTTGCCATATTTTAATCTTTACTAGCGCTTTTTAGGCTTCGATGCTAGACAAAGCTTTGATACCAATTGTTGCCCAGATATTAAGCCAAGAAGGGGGGTTGAATTGGAGTTTAAAAATTAAACTTTAAAGTGCAGAAATAAAAGATTAATTTTAGGAGGGATAGAGAGAATTTGACACAAGGATTTTATAGAGGTTCGGGTGTTAACAAACCCTACTCCTCTCCCCAATCGCAATTGGGAGTTTCACTAACACACTAAGTGTTACAATGGAGTTTTACAAGCTCGCTCCCAAGTATGGTGTTTCTCACAATGGCTCACACCTAACCCAGAAATCCCTTGTGTTTTAATGGCTCACACAATAACCAATTCCTTGTGTTTTAGAGGCTCACACAAACAACCTTCACTTTGTGTTTTTACAGGCTCACACAAAAACTTTTTGATTTGTGTTTTGAGGCTCACACAACTAACCCCTTACAAGTGTTCTACTCTTAACCCAAAAATACCCAAAGCTCACTTGAGTAAAGATTACAGAGAGAACCACTTACAAATCTTAATTGCTCAATAAATGAAGAGCAACAAGATTTTTTACAGAGAATAGATTTTGTTCTCCAAGTATGAATGTACAAATAGCTTGTAATAGGATTTTGATTCAAAGTAATTGTTATTCTCTTTTTCTAAATGCATAAATGACTTCCATTTATACTCCCATAGCTAATTATAGCCGTTGGGGTGCATTAAATATGAAACTAGTCATTGTACCAACCAAATAATCGCGCCTGACATTTTTCTCTTTCATTGTTCACGAGCGTGACTATGTTTGTCACGGGTGTGATATTTCTTCCCAAGCCATGACTGAAGTGGTGACCTTGGTCGTGAAGCTCTCTGAAATGTTTTGACATACTGAGTCATGGGCGTGACATACTCATTCACGGACGTGACAAACTTCCCAGCCGTGATCCAAGTGGTGACTTTGGTCATGAAGCTCTCTGGATGAAAATGCATGAACATTCACGGGGGTGACATGTTTATTCATGGGGGTGACTGGAAATGTCCTCTTCACGGTTTGTTCTTCATTCAAGGCCGTGAATTTCAAATGTTGGTTTTGGTAACAGTTAGCTCTTTCACGGGCATGACACATAGAGTCACGACAGTGAACATGCTACTTCTTGAATTTTTGTCTTTCAAGGATTATTCTTCCGATCTCCATTCTTGCTATTTTAATCCATGTCCTGTATAATAGACTTAGAAAATAAGTATGTTAAATACAATATTTCTATTATATTTATTATCATCAAAATGACAGAAATACCCCTCAAGGTTTAACAAATTGGGGACTCAACTTACTTTTAGTACAACATTTCACCTATAGATAGATGGGCAATCTGAATGAGTTATTCAATTGCTGGAAGACATGCTTAGAAGCTATGTAATTGACTTTGAGGGTAGTTGGGATAGGTATTTACCATTGATGGAATTTGCATATAACAATAGTTATCAAGCTAGTGTCGACATGGCTCCATATGAAGTTTTGTATGGAAAAAAAATGTAGGACACCGTTATCATGGATATAACTTGGTGAAAAGAAATTAATGGGCCCATAATTGGTGCAACAGATAGAGAAGAAGGTCAAATTAATCCAAGACAGATTAAAAGTTGTAACATATCGACAAAAATCTTACACTTATTTGAAGTGGAAGGATATTGAATATGTTGTCGGAGACAAGGTATTTTTAAAAGTCTTGCCTTGGAAGAAAGTACTTCATTTTGGTAAAAAAAGGAAATTGAGTCCTAGGTTTCTTAGACCATACAAAATACTTGAACGTGTGGGTCCAGTGGCTTACGGGTTGGCCTTACCACAAAAATTGGATAAAATCCATAATGTGTTTCATGTCTCAATGTTGAGAAGATACAAATCAGATCCAACACATATAATACCTATGGAATCAATAGAGGTACAACTAGACTTGACCTATGTAGAAAAGCCGGTGAAAATCTTAGCTCAAGAAGTCAAAGAACTACAAAATAAAAAGGTACCATTAGTAAAGTTCCTATGGTGCAATCATGCAGTAGAAGAAGCCACCTGGGAGAGTGAAGATATGATGAGAACTCAATATCCTCAGTAATTCAGCTCCATCTGATCAGGTAAATTTCAAGGAAAAAATTTTCTTAAGGGGAAGAAAATTGTAACATCTAGTGATTTAGGCCCCGATTACGTGTGATCGTAGTGGGCTGAGCTGATTCAATCGGAGTCTAAATTTGAACCCATAAAAAATTACTAATAATAAAGGAAAATAATTAAGGGTATTATTATTTGGGAATTAAAAAGATTAGTACTAGAACAAGAAAAAAATAAAATTACCCTAAGGACAAAATAGCTATTATGGCAATTGTTGGTGGAAAAAGTGCAAAGATGAGAAAATTTATGGAAAATAAGGAATTTCTCAAAGTTTAAAAGGTAATCAAGATTAATTATGTTAATAAACCAATAAAAATTAGGATTAATTTTAATTAGTGGGATACACTCCTTAATTTGAGTATAAAAGTCAGAAAGAGGAAGAATTTTACATTCTTCCACCTAAAAATCTAACTCATTTTCTTCTTCCTCTTTCTTTTCTCTTTGTTCGTCCACCTTTCCCTCTAAAAGACACCATTTTTGCTTCAATTACAGCTTAACAAAGAGAGAAAAAAATTAGTTTTCAGAAAGGAAAATTCATAATTAAAGAGTTTTTTCCATAAAGGGAGCAAAAGAGCAAGAAGGAAGGAAGAAAGAAGAAAAGTGTAACATCCTTGACCTTCCCCACATGCATTTCATTGAACATAAGCATCTTGCATACAATTCAATTGAACACATGCATTTCATACGTATTTTCGTATGAACAAGTTTATGACACGCACTAGTTACGTGTCCTAGTATTTGGCACTTGTATCGAGTCGCACATGTGTAATTATAACCTAAATGAGAATAACAAAGTATTAGAAATGAATTGAATAAGGTGTCTAAATTAAAGTAAGCAAAATGATTATATTAAGATTAGTAAACAATTACATTGTTAATTTAGTTAAATCGGGTCAAATGATGAAGCTGTATTATTGTGTGAATTAGTGGAATTATAAATATATGTAAATAATAATAATAATATAGAAAAAATAAAATGAAAATGACACAAAAGAGAAATAGAAGAGAAGAGAAAAGAGAAATGAGAAGAGAAAAGAGAAGAGGAGAAGAGAAAATGACAAAATGACAAAAAACAAGTTGGCTTTGTCTTCATCTTTCTTTCCCCATTTCTGCCTTCTTCTCCAGCCCGACTTCTTCTTCAATTTCCTCCATTTTAGACTTCAATTCATCCTTGTTTCACCTAGTTTTTGAAGCATATTGATCCCTTGCAAGGTTGTTCTTCGTAAGTAATCAATTCTTATTGCTATAGGGTTGATTTGAGTTGCTTAGGTTGAATATTAGGCACTGAATTGCACCCCAATTTTGATGTTAACAGAAATTGATTCTGGAAATGTGTAAAACACAAAGGTTTTTCCTTTATGTCTTAGATATGTGGATATGTAAACATTTTTTAGTGCAAATGAATGTTGCATTATCGATTGAATTCTTTAGTGCAAATGAATGTTGCTTGCTATGTGATTTATATGATTGTCATCATTGGTCCTTGATAATGTAATGATGGATAATTTGTGACATTTTGGTACATATAAATGGTATACTTGTGGTATATTTGAGGTATATGTTTGACAAATGTGATATATATACATGGTATATGTATAGTATATGCAAGGTATATGCTTGACATATGAGGTATATATGGAATATATGTATGTTGTATATGATAAAGATGCAATGGTTGATGAATGCTTAAATACAAGTGCATATGCATATGGGCTAAAAAGGCGTTGTGACTAGTTAATCGATATTGTAAAGCAAAAGAAGAGGCCTATTGTAACGTTACACCTCTTATGCATTTTAGTATAACCTATCCAAATATCAAGTAATCATACATGGCGTACTGGAAAGGTAAAATATCCTGTTAACAATAGTAGTAAAATTTGTTTTCACATCCTGTAATATAATTCCATGACTTTGCAAGTCTCATATCCTATAATTTCATTCAATGACTTGCAAGTCTCCTATCCTGTAATATTATTCACTGACTTTGCAAAGTTAACACTGAGATTTTCACCACAATATAATATATCAATATATTAAAACATAAACTTTACACATAAGTATTTTCGAGTTGATTTCATTTATACATATTTAGACTCATTCCAAAATGACTATACATATTCAAGCACGTAAAAACAAAACACATATGGCATATTTCCATGCTTGTGTGGAATGCAAGGAGAGAGAGAGTGATGAGGCTCGGCCAGTGACCTGTGCTCCATGTCTTTTATATGCTACTCAAAATGAGCTATCACTTTTCTTTACCTGAAAAATGATGCAAATTGATGAGTTGTGGCTCAGTGAGAATAACCATCCAATGAGCTCTAAAATACCAAATAACTCATAGTCATAAATCACAATTCCAATATATACCATGTATTCCATTCCATTCATTAGTATCATATAAGTATCAATAAAGTTGAAACATATAATCATTACTCTTTATGTATGCAAATGCTTTGCTTATGTCATTTTGTTGTGACCAAGTTAAACAGACATTGCCCCGGATTTCCATGTGAATATTTTCCATGTGAACATTTGCATTTGCATTTCCTAGCTAGCTTGATCATTTGTTTCATTTGCACATTTGTTGGGCCATAGGCCTCTTCTTTTGCTTTACAATAACGATTAACTAGTCACAACGCCTTTTTAGTCCATATGCATATACACTTGTATTTAAGCATTTATCAACCATTGCATCTTTATCATATACAACATACATATATTCCATATATACCTCATATGTCAAGCATATACCTTGCATATACTATACATATACCATGTATATATATCACATTTGTCAAACATATACCTCAAATATACCACAAGTATACCATTTATATGTACCACAATGTCACAAATTATCCATCATTACATTATCAAGGACCAATCATGACAATCACATGAATCACATAGCAAGCAACATTCATTTGCACTAAAGAATTCAATCGATAATTAGACTCACCGTTCTCCTTTGATTCCGACCCCTAACTTATTGTCTATCTGCTCCTTGTGGGTCTCCAATATGTTGCGAGCCTAATATGAAAACATAATCGATTAACTCATGATTAGAGAGACTTAATGTGGCTTAAACAAATTAATATGCATTGTTCATGTCAATAGCTAAGATTTTTCCTATGAGGCAGTGTGACCTTATGGGACTATTTAGCCTATAACTTTTTCTATAATTGACCAATTATTCTGGTTCTTATTCCTAATTAAAAATAACATATAATTATAGAACATATTCAAATTTCAGACCAATTGAATCATTGTACAATATTTGGTGGAATTTCTAAGAGTGTTCTGTTTTCTGGCTTGTTTTCTGCCTTTAGGCAGTTTCAGGGTACTCATTTGGGTTCATCATACCTTATAATATATAAGTCATATTTTAATGAAACTTTACAGAAACTTATATTGGTGAATTTGGAACATGTTTAATGTTTACAACTTTTACCAATTATGTCTCTATGGTCTTCTAATTATACAAAAACATTTTACTGTTCCAGAATAGAATTGGCTTCCGGCCCAGTATGAGTTCCAAAGGCCATAACTTAGTCTATATATAACCAATTAAGCTGAAATTAGTACCAAAATTTAGATAATACATATACCTCTAACTTTAATGTTTTGATAATTTACATAATCTAGATCTAACAAGCTCAAATTTGCCAACCAATGTACTGGATCTGCCCAGGGCACTCAGTAGGCAGTTCAAACCATGGAACAGTCATGGTTCCATTCACCATAACTCACCATTTACAAGACCTATGAACCTGAAATTCGGTATACAGATACAAAACACATATATATACAACTTGTATGTTTTGATAGACTTCAAATAAGGGCTTAAACATATTCTAAATCAAACCACACAGTAGCTAACTTGGTTAGGGTTTACACCCTGACCAGTTTCAGTACGAAGACCATATCTCTCCCTATACATAACTTCTTGCAAAAATGTTTACATATACACAAATCGAAGATATAAAGGAACAACTTTTGTGTTTTACACATTTCCAGAATCAATTTCTTTTAATATCAAAATCGGGGTGCAATTCAGTGCCTAATATTGAACCTAAGCAACTCAAATCAACCCTATAGCAATAAGAATTGATTACTTACCAAGAACAACCTTGAAAGGGATCAATTAGCTTCAAAAACTAGGTGAAACAAGGAAGAATTGAAGTCTGAAATGGAGGAAATTGAAGAAGAATTCGGGTTGGAGTGAGGAGGTAGAAATGGGGAAAGATATATGAAGATAAAGCCAACTTGTTTTTTGTCATTTTGTCATTTTCTCTTCTTCTCTTCTCTTTTCTCTCCTCATTTCTCTTTTCTCTTCTCTTCTATTTCTCTTTTGTGTCATTTTCATTTTATTTTGTCTATATTATTATTATTATTTACATAGATTTATAATTCCATAAATTCACATAATAATACGGCTTAATCATTTGACCCCATTTAACTAAATTAGCAATGTAAATGTTCACTAATCTTAATCTAATCATTTTTCTTACTTTAATTTAGACACCTTATTCATTTCATTTCTAATACTTTGTTATCCTCATTTAGGTTATAATTACACATGTGTGACTCGATACAAGTGCTAAATACTATGACACATAGCTAGTGCATGCCATGAACTTGTTCCTATAGAAATACGTATGAAATGCATGTGTTCAATTGAATTGTATGCAAGATGCTTATGTTCGATGAAATGCATATGGGGAAGGTCAAGGATGTTACAATTCTCCCCTCCTTTTAAAAATTTCATCCTCGAAATTCATACCTGGAAACAGGTGTGGATATTGCTTTTTCATATTTTCTTATGTTTCCCATGTTGTCTCTTCATGTAAATGGTTACACCATAATACCTTAACCAAAGGTATTTCACGATTTCTTAGCTGTTTAGTCTTGTATCCAATGATTTGCACTGGTTCCTCAACATAACTCATGTCCTCTGCAATCTCAATGGCTTGATCTTTAAGTACATGTGTAGGATCTGACCTGTATCTTCTAAGCATGCTCACATGAAACACATTATGAATCTGAGCCATCTCGGGTGGTAACGCCAATCTATATGCCAATGGACCAATCTTCTCAAGAATTTCATAAGGCCCTATATACCTTGGGCTCAATTTACCCTTTTTGCCAAATCGAATTATCCCTTTCCATGGAGACACACGAAGAAATACCTTTTCACCCAACTCATATTCCATCTCCCTTCTATGCTGATCAACATAACTTTTCTGCCTATCCTGTGCTGCCTTTAGCTTGTTCTTGACAACCTTGATCTTATCCACTGTGTCTTGCACTATCTCTGGCCCTTCTAATGCACGTGCTCCTTCTTCATCCCAAATGATAGGGCTTCGACACTTTCTACCATACAATGCTTCATATGGTGCCATCTGGATACTGCTATGATACTGGTTATTGTAAGCAAATTTAATCAATGCTATATATTCATCCCAAGCACCTCTGAATTCCATAGAACATGCCCTAAGAATTTCTTCCAATGTCTGTATAGTCCTTTCTGACTGTCCATCAGTCTGTGGGTGGAATGCAGTGCTAAAGTTCAATTTTGTTCCCAATACATTCTGTAAACTCACCCAAAAACGTGAAGTAAACCGTGGATCTCTATCAGACACAATGGACACTGGAATGCCATGCAATCTGACTATCTCATTCACATATAATTTGGCCAAACTCTCAAGTGTACAACCCCATCTGATAGGTAGAAAATGTGCTGACTTGGTTAATCTGTCAATAATTACCCATACTGCATCATTTTTCCATGGACTTCTTGGCAATCCATAGACAAAATCCATCGTTATTCTTTCCCATTTCCATTCTGGCACTGGCAATGGATGTAGTTTACCAACTGGTGCTTGATGTTCAATTTTAATCTGCTGACATGTCAAGCATTTGGAAACATATTTTTCTATATCTTTCTTCATTCTTGGCCACCAGTAATGAGGCCTTAAACTGTGATACATCTTTGTCATCCCTGGGTGCATTGCATACGGTGCATTGTGTGCCTCTTCCATTATTTCCTGATGCAAGTTCTCAGTGTCTGGAACATATATGCGTGACTTTAACATCAGTACATCATCCTGCAATTGAAAATCTTTACTATTTCCCTGCCTTACTGATTCAATTTTCTCACACAATTTAGGATCTTTGCTTTGTGCTTCTTTGATCCTCTCCTTTAGTATAGGTCTGACTTGAAGAGTAGCAATTAGTGATCCTTCATCATGTATATTTAATTCAACATTCATAGATCGTAATTAAATCAAATATGGAAAAGAGGATACTTGCAAGTGAGCTACACTTCCACTAGCCTTCCTACTTAATGCATCTGCTACCACATTGGCTTTCCCTGGATGGTATTCAATTGTACAGTCATAATCTTTCAATAGCTCTAACCACCGTCTCTGCCTCATGTTTAATTCTTTCTGTGTCAGCAAATAACCCAAGCTTTTATGGTATGTGAAGATTTGGAATCTCTCACCATACAGATAATGCCTCCAAATCGTCAATGCAAATACGACTGCAGCCAGTTCTAAATCATGCACTGGATATGAGATCTCATGTGGTCTCAGTTGTCTGGATGCATAAGCTATCACCTTACCATGTTGCATCAACACACATCCCAAGCCTTGGTGTGAAGCATCACTATATACTGTAAACCCACCTATACCTGTAGGGATGGTTAACACTGGTGCTGAGGTTAGCCTGTGTTTTAGTTCATCGAAACTCCTCTAACATTCTGGAGTCCACTTGAAAGGCACATTCTTTCTCAACAATTTAGTCAAAGGGCTAGCAATTAAGGAGAATCCATCAACAAATCTACTATAATATCCGGCTAAACCCAGAAAACTATGCATTTCTAAAATATTTTTAGGAGCTTCCCAATTTACCATAGCCTCAATTTTCTTTGGGTCAACCTCTATTCCCTTAGACGACACCACATGTCCAAGAAAAACCAAATGATCTAACCAGAATTCACATTTACTCAATTCGGCATATAATTGTTTCTCCCTCAAAGTTTGAAACACAATTTTTAAATGTTGTTCATGTTCTCCCCTATTCTTTGAGTACACCAATATGTCATCAATAAATACTATCACAAACCTATCCAAACATGGTTGAAACACCTTATTCATTAAAGCCATAAATGCAGCTGGAGCATTAGTCAATCCAAATGGTATTACTAAAAATTCATAATGCCCATACCTGGTTCGACAGGCAGTCTTTGGAACATCTGCTTCTGCTACCTTCAGCTGGTAATAGCCTGATTTCAGATCAATCTTGGAGAATATTTGGGCTCCTTGCAACTGGTCAAACAAATCATCTATTCTAGGCAATGGATATTTGTTCTTCACCGTCATTTTGTTCAGTTGCCTATAATCGATGCACAATCTCATTGTTCCATCTTTCTTTCTAACAAATAACACTGGAGCTCCCCAAGGTGATACACTAGGTCTAATATACCCTTTGTCAAGTAACTCCTGCAATTGGGCCTTTAGTTCTTTCAACTCAACTGGGGCCATTCTGTAGGGTGACCTTGATATTGCTGCAGTTCCTGGTACTAATTCAATAGTAAATTCTATCTCTTTATCTGGTGGTAAACCAGGTAGATCATCTGGGAATACATCAGCAAATTCCCTTACCACTGGTATATTTTCAAGCAAGCTATCAGTGGTTCTTGTATCAGCCACATATGCCAAATATGCTTCACATCCCCCTTTGATCATTCGAAATGCCTTTACAGCTGAAACTAGACATGTAGCCACAAGTTTTCTTTCACCTAGAAATACTACCCTTGGCTGGTTTGGTGATTCCAAAATTACTTCCTTAGTAAAGCAATTCACTATTGCATGATGTCTAGTTAACCAATCCATTCCCAGTATCACATCAAATTCATATATTGGCAATAAAATCAGATCAGCTATTAACTCAGCTCTATCAATACATATCAGGCAATCACGACAGACCTTATTCACAACTACCACGGTTCCTAATGGCGTACTCACATTTATGTCAATCCCCAAAGTCTCATGCATTTGATGCAATTCAGATGCCATATGCAATGATATAAATGAATGAGTGAAGCCTGGGTCAATCAATGCATATGCTAATATTTCATAAATATAAATATTACCAGTGACTACTTCGGGAGCATCCACTGCCTCTTGTCTAGTCATAGCAAACACCTTGGCCTGAGTAGGAGGTATAGAACTCTGACCTTCAGATCTAGTCACTCCTTTGCCCAGTGTACCAGTCCTGCCCCTGCCTCTTCCTCTGCCTTGTGTCCCACTAGTAGGGTAGACCCTCGGTGCCTCAACAGTAGTCTCAGATACTCCTCTGCCTATGCTAGTTTGGCCCTATTTGGATAGTCTCTATACATGTGCTCCATCGATCCACAGAAATAACATGCTCCTGTGAGCCTTCTACATTCGCCCGTATGTTGTCTGCCACAATGACTACATGTGGGCCTCTGTTCAACATATTGGCTCTGTCCTCTGCCTGGGTAAGAGAAAGTCATTCCTCAACCTCTAGAACTGAAGTACCCACATCTGTTACCAGATTGTGCAAGCATATATCTACCTCTTTTCCCCAACCTTCTGCTAGACTCACCAAAGAATTCACGTGATGGCCTTTTTATTTGTTGTTCCCCAGCTTCTTTCATTAACCGTTCAGCTCTGATTGCAGCAGCTCTGAGCCTAGCATAACTATCAAGATCAGTAGTTGTAATTCTGTTTCTGATCTCATATTTGAGGCCCTTCTCAAACTTCCTACATTTGTCTCTTTCAGTAGAGACCATGAAAGTGGCATAATGGGAAAGCTTGTTAAATTGTACTTCATACTCCGCAATAGACATATTCCCCTGTTTCAGGTTCAGGAATTCCTTCCTCTTCTCATCTTTATATGCTTCAGGCATGTAATTGTTCTGAAATTCCAGGAGAAAATCATTCCATGTCAACACTGGTGGTTGTGCATCACTGTCTGGGACTGTCTCCCACCATTCATAAGCATTTCCTTGCAGTAAGGATACTGCATAATCGAATTTCTCATCTAGAGTACATCTCATCATATTCAGTACCCTCTGTGTCCTTTTCAGCCATGTCTCAGCTTCTGCTGGGTCTGTTGTGCCATTGAAATCAGTTGCACCATGTTTTCTCAACTTGTCATAACGTCTTTTCTTGTACATTTCAGGACCATATACTTCTTGTTCTAGGTTTTCATGGGGTACTTCTGCATGAGATGACTGTGATGCATGTAATGGAGCTCTAGCTACTATTGCTGGTTGCTCTCTATGTAAATGAGGTGATGCCTCATGAGAATGCATTTCGGCCGGCCTCTCCCTCCTTGGTGTATCATGTCTTATGATGTCCCTAAAATAAATGAAAATATGTCACTACATAATGTTCAACACATATGATGCATATGTTATCATGCGCTTATGCATATGCATGTTCCCATGGAACCTATCCCTGCTCTGATACCAAAAATGTAACACCACATCTTATGCATTTTAGTATAACCTATCCAAATATCAAGTAATCATACATGGCGTACTGGAAAGGTAAAATACCCTGTTAACAATAGTAGTAAAATTTTTTTTCACATCCTGTAATATAATTCCATGACTTTGCAAGTCTCATATCCTATAATTTCATTCAATGACTTGCAAGTCTCCTATCCTGTAATATTATTCACTGACTTTGCAAAGTTAACACTGAGGTTTTCACCACAATATAATATATCACATATATCAAAACATAAACTTTACACATAAGTATTTTCGAGTTGATTTCATTTATACATATTTAGACTCATTCCAAAATGACTATACATATTGAAGCACGTAAATACAAAACACATATGACATATTTCCATGCTTGTGTGGAATGCAAGGAGAGAGAGAGTGATGAGGCTCGGCCAGTGACTTGTGCTCCATGTCTTTTATACGCTACTCAAAATGAGCTATCACTTTTCTTTACCTGAAAAATGATGCAAATTGATGAGTTGCGGCTCAGTGAGAATAACCATCCAATGAGCTCTAAAATACCAAATAACTCATAGTCATAAATCACAATTCCAATATATACCATGTATTCCATTCCATTCATTAGTATCATATAAGTATCAATAAAGTTGAAACATATAATCATTACTCTTCATGTATGCAAATGCTTTGCTTATGTCATTTTGTTGTGACCAAGTTAAACAGACATTGCCCCGGGTTTCCATGTGAATATTTGCCATGTGAACATTTGCATTTGCATTTGCTAGCTAGCTTGATCATTTGTTTCATTTGCAAATTTGTTGGGCCATAGGCCTCTTCTTTTGCTTTACAATAACGATTAACTAGTCACAACGCCTTTTTAGTCCATATGCATATACACTTGTATTTAAGAATTTATCAACAATTGCATCTTTATCATATACAACATACATATATTCCATATATACCTCATATGTCAAGCATATACCTTGCATATACTATACATATACCATGTATATATATCACATTTGTCAAACATATACCTCAAATATACCACAAGTATACCATTTATATGTACCACAATGTCACAAATTATCCATCATTACATTATCAAGGACCAATCATGACAATCACATGAATCACATAGCAAGCAACATTCATTTGCACTAAAGAATTCAATCGATAATTAGACTCACCGTTCTCCTTTGATTCCGACCCCTAACTTATTGTCTATCTGCTCCTTGTGGGTCTCCAATATGTTGCGAGCCTAATATGAAAACATAATCGATTAACTCATGATTAGAGAGACTTAATGTGGCTTAAACAAATTAATATGCATTGTTCATGTCAATAGCTAAGATTTTTTCTACAAGGCAGTGTGACCTTATGGGACTGTTTAGCCTATAACTTTTTCTATAATTGACCACTTAATATTATTCTTGTTCCTAATTAAAAATAACATATAATTATAGAACATATTCAAATATCAGACCAAGTGGATCATTGTACAATATTTGGTGGAATTTCTAAGAGTGTTCTGTTTTCTGCCTTGTTTTCTGCCTTTAGGCAGTTTCAGGGTACTCATTTGGGTTCATCATACCTTATAATATATAAGTAATATTTTAATTAAACTTTACAGAAACTTATATTGGTGCATTTTGAACATGTTTCATGTTTACAACTCTTACCAATTATGTCTCTATGGTCTTCTAATTATACCAAACATTTTACTGTTCCAGAATAAAATTGGCTTCCGGACCAGTATGAGTTCCAAAGGCCATAACCTAGTCTATATATAACAAATTAAGATGAAATTAGTACCAAAATTTAGATAATAAATATACCTCTAACTTTCATGTTTTAATAATTTACAGAATCTAGATCTAACAAGCTCAAATTAGCCAACCAATGTACTGGATCTGCCCAGGGCACTCAGTAGGCAGTTCAAACCATGGAACAGTCATGGTTCCATTCACCATAACTCACCATTTACAAGACCTATGAACCTGAAATTAGGTATACAGATACAAAACACATATATATACAACTTTTATGTTTTGAGAGACTTCAAATAAGGGCTTAAACATATTCTCAATCAAACCACACAGTAGCTAACATGGTTAGGGTTTACACCCTGACCAGTTTCAGTACGAAGAGCATATCTCTCCCTATACATAACTTCTTGCAAAAATGTTAACATATCCACAAATGGAAGATATAAAGGAACAACTTTTGTGTTTTACACATTTCCATAATCAATTTCTATTAATATCAAAATCTGGGTGCAATTCAGTGCCTAATATTGAACCTAAGCAACTCAAATCAACCCTATAGCAATAAGAATTGATTACTTACCAATAACAACCTTGAAAGGGATCAATTAGCTTCAAAAACTAGGTGAAACAAGGAAGAATTGAAGTCTGAAATGGAGGAAATTGAAGAAGAAGTCGGGCTGGAGTGAGGAGGTAGAAATGGGGAAAGATATATGAAGATAAAGCCAACTTGTTTTTTGTCATTTTGTCATTTTCTCTTCTTCTCTTCTCTTTTCTCTCCTCATTTCTCTTTTCTCTTCTCTTCTATTTCTCTTTTGTGTCATTTTCATTTTATTTTGTCTATATTATTATTATTCTTTACATAGATTTATAATTCCACAAATTCACACAATAATACGGCTTAATCATTTGACCCCATTTAACTAAATTAGCAATGTAAATGTTCAATAATCTTAATCTAATCATTTTTCTTACTTTAATTTAGACATCTTATTCATTTCATTTCTAATACTTTATTATCCTCATTTAGGTTATAATTACACATGTGCGACTCGATACAAGTGCCAAATACTATGACACATAACTAGTGCATGCCATGAACTTGTTCCTATAGAAATACGTATGAAATGCATGTGTTCAATTGAATTGTATGCAAGATGCTTATGTTCGATGAAATGCATATGGGGAAGGTCAAGGATGTTACACCTATGGCCCAACAAATGTGCAAATGAAACAAATGATCAAGCTAGCTAGCAAATGCAAATGCAAATGTTCACATGGCAAATATTCACATGGAAACTCGGGGCAATGTCTGTTTAACTTAGTCACAACAAAATGAAATAAGCAAAGCATTTGCATACATAAAGAGTAATGATTATATGTTTCAACCTTATTGATACATATATGATGCTGATGAATGGAATGGATATATGATATATATTGGATTTGTGATTTATTACTATAAGTTTTTTGGTGCTTTAGAGCTCATTGGATGATTATTCTCACTGAGCCGCAACTCATCAATTTGCATCATTTTTCAGGTAAAGAAAAGTGATAGCTCATTTTGAGTAGTGTATAGAAGACATGGAGCACAGGTCATTGGCCGAGCCTCATCACTCTCTCTCTTTGCATTCCACACAAGCATGAAAACTTGTCATCTGTATTTTGGACTTATATGTTTGAATATGTATTATCACTCTAGATTAGTTTTGAAATGTATAAATGGAAACAACCCGTAATCAGTCGGATGTGAAGTTTATGTTTTAATATATGTGATATATCGTATTGTGGTTTTTAATGTTGACTTGAAAAGTCATTGAGTGATATTACAGGATATAAGACTTGTAAAGTCATTAGTTGATTTTACAGGATATGATATGAAAAAAAAATTTACTACCACTGTTATCAGGGTATTTTCTATTTCCAACATGCAATATGTGATTATTTTATACAGAAATAGGTTATACTTAAATGCATAAGATGTGGTGTTACAAAAAGAAAAGGGAGGAACTTTGGGACAAATTTGGTCCACCATGGAGAACCATTGAGGTGAGTTTATTCTTCCTAAATTCAATATTTTTCCTTCCATTTGAGACTCATAAGGATGATAGATATGTTTAGGATTGGTAGATTAAGGTTAGCTGCTAAGATTAGAACTAGAATTTGAGATTTGTAACTAGTTGAAGAAAAGTGTAGCTAAACTTTTGATTAATGATAATTGATGTTAGATAATTATTTTATGACTTAAAAGCTAGAGAAAGGTAACTCTAATGGAGGAATGAGGGGCTGCCTTGGTAAAGTTAATTTGGAGAAAATTTAAATTAACCTAGGAGCAATACAATGGGTGATAGATGAAGTGTGATTAGAGCATTGATTTGAAGAAAATAAATTGGGACCTATGATAAGGTTTTTGGACATAACATATGAAGAAGGAAGTTTATCTTTAGTACATTTTGGCTTAATTAAAGTATAAAATATATTAGGAGCATTAGAATTTTATGTAGGCATGATACAAATGAGATATGGTATGATTGTGTAGGAAAACCAAGTGAATAAATGAGAGGCCCTCAAGAGGGTGATAAAGGCAAGGAGAAAGAAAATTAGTAAGGGGAGGAAGAGAAGAAAAATGGGAAGCTCCAAGGCTGATTAGCTATGTGCTTCATTGATAAAAAGTTTAAATGTTGTTCAAATGTGTGTATTTATGTATTAAGGTTTGATGTGAATGTGTTTTGATATGGAATGTGATTAGTTGTTGCTTTTGATATTTTATGTAGTAATTGTTGGGTTTTGAAGATTGAATCACATCCATAAACGCATCGAAAAAATAAAATGTTCCAAACCCGAAACAAAAGATCATACTTGTGGCATTAACACTAATTTATATAAATATAGAGGTTATAAATTATACCTTGTAATTTCTTATTTGTTATTCAAATCTTCATTTTGTTGGGTTGTAGTAAACTACAACAATCCACACTAGGATGTCTCTAATGATAATTCACGCAAATAATGAAGAAGAAACTATCAAAAGAAATGGTTTGAACAAATTCAAAGTGTTATCTTTGAAAGTGTTCTTGAAAGAATTTTATTGTGTTTTAAAAATATTTGTCATAAAAAAATATATTTCTGTCTATTTTCTACCATTTGATGTCTTTTCTATTTAAATCAAATTCAAAGAAAAGATCAAAAGCCAAAAATGGAGAAAAGGGAATTGAATGACTAGTGAATGTGCTTAATGGTCGTAATTGGCCTAATTAAAGTCAAATTCACCAGTTGGCCAACGGGAGGCAACAGTGCGCGCTAGGCCGGCTACGGGTTGCCGCTATGTAGCCTATTTAACCCGCTAGGTAGGCTAGTAGCCTGCCTAGCTCGCGCGGGCCCGTGACCCTACCAAATGATTTTTCCATGCGATCTCATCGCGATCCATCCCGAAATAATTCTCTCATATTTTTGATCCCATCCAAGATAATTTTACTCATTCTCTATATCTTCAATGCGTGTGATCCGTTAGGTTTCTGGTTATGTTGGCCATTTAAATTAACAATTAATTTATTGTAAGGCTGAGACATCATTTCCCATTAATAATATGTTATCTACATATAACACAAGAAACACGATTGCATTCCCATTAACCTTTTTGTAAACACAAAGTTCATTCGGATTTTGTAATGAACCAAACTGTTTGATTGTGTCATGTACACATCCTCAGCCAAATTTCCATTAAGGAAAGTTGTCTTCATATCCATTTGTCATATCTCATAATCATAATGAGTAGTAATGGCTAGGAGTATCCTTATGGGTTTAAGCATAGCTATTGGGCTAAAAGTTTCATCATAGTCAATCCTTGTCTTTGACGATAACCTTTAGCAACAAATCTAGCTTTATAGGTAATCACATTTCCATCCATGTTAGTTTTCTTTTTGAAAACCCACTTGCACCCTATCGGCTTTATCCCTTCGGGTTGGTCAACCAAAGTCTAGACTTGATTTTCATATATGGAATCCATTTCTGACTTCATGGCTTGAAGTCATTTGTTAAATTCTAAACTATTCAGAACTTTTTCATCGGTTGTAAGCTCATCGTTTTGTATGAGCAATATGTCGTTCTGTTCACTAATGAGAAATTCATATCTTGAATAGTACGTATCCCACTTGACCTACGAAGCTCTTGTGCTTCAGAAGGTTGAACTGTTATATCAGCTGTATAAGTAACAAGCTCGGATTTAGGCAGTTCATTAGCATATGTTTGAGCATCTTGAACTTTCTCAAGTTCAATTTTGCTCCCACTATCTCCTTTTATAAGGAATTCTCTCTCTAAAAAGAAAACATGTCTTGAAACAAAAAATTTTTATTCCAAGGGGTGGTAAACTTGATATCATATGACATTTTTGGATATCCGACAAATAGACATCGGTCAGACTTAGCTTCTAGCTTATCTGACATTGTCCGCTTCATATAAGTAGGACAACCCCTAATTCTCATGTAAGAAAATGTGGGCTTTTTGTTATACCATATCTCCTATGGAGTAACATTAACTAACTCCGAAGGAACTCCATTTAATATATAAATGGCAGTCTCTAGTGTATAACCCCAAAAGGATTTAGGAAGTTCCGAAAAACTCATTGTAGACCTTACCATGTCTAACAAGGTTTGGTTTCTTCCTTCAGCCACACCATTATGTTGTGGCGTGTAAGGTGGAGTCCATTTAGATAAAATCTCATTATCGCTAAGATAATCAAGAAACTCTTAGTTCAAGTATTCAGCACTTCGATCTTATCGAAGTGTTTTAATACTTTTGCCAAGTTGTTTCTCTACTTCATTTATGAATTTTTTGAACTTTTCAAAAGCTTCAGATTTATATCTCATAAGATACATGTACCCATATCGTGAGTAGTCATCGATAAAAGTAATGAAGTAGATGAAACCACCTCTGGCGTGTGTAGACATTGGACCACATACATTTGAATGTATTAAGTCTAAAAGTCCATTAACATGTTCACCTTTTCCCTTAAAGGGCAATTTAGTCATCTTGCCTAATAAGCAAGATTCACATATGTCATATGATTCATAATCAAATGACCATAAACTACCACTCTTGGGTAGCTTAGCCATACGTTTCTCACTTATATGACCAAGGCGACAATGCCATAAGTAAGATGATTTCAACATATCTTGTTTTTCCATTTATTATCATTGACGTTTAAAACTGGATTTGACATATCTAATATGTATATTCCATTGCATAATGTACCACTAGCATAAAGAATTCTATTCAACATAATAGAACAACAATTGTTACTGAAAGCTAAATGGAAACCATTTTTATTTAGACTTGAAATAGAAATAATGTTTTTAGTCAAATAAGGTACATAATAGCAATTATCTATATTTAACATAAGCCCATTAGGGAGGGTTAATACATAAGTTCCTACGGCTAATGCAACAACGCTTGCTCCATTTCCAATGCATAGGTCTGACTCTCCCTTATTGAGCTGCCTACAATTCCTTAGGCCCTGCATATCAGTGCACATATGTGAGCCACAACCGGTATCTAATACCCATATATTATTATTGGAAACAGTATTAATTTCAATGACAAAAATACCTAAAGTAGATGGGGCATGAGATGCCTTCTTCTTCAAGGACTCCAAGTAAGCCTTGGAGTTTCTCTTCCAATGGCCATCCTTGCCACAATGGAAGCATGTTCCCTTTGGAGCAATCTCCTTGGCCTTCTTCTTGGCCATGCCTCCCTTAGGCTTCATGAACTTCTTATTCTTCTTAAGGTTCTTCTTTTTATAACCTGAAGAGTTCACCAACATCACAGCCTTACTGTCCTTCTTGACAGATGGCTCAGCTGTTTTGAACAACTTAATCTGCTCAGGAATAGTGGTAGAGATTTGGTTCATCCTATAGTTAAGCAAAAAATGTGAATAACTATCGGACAAATTGGTTAGAATTAATTCAATACTTAATTCATGGTCCATCACAAATCCCAAGGTGGCCAACCTCTCAATATAGCCATTCATCTTCAATGCATATTGCACTGGAGATGTCCTCTCAACCATTTTAGTGCGGATGAGCAACTTCAAAGTTTCAAACCTTTTGGAATGCGCTTGCTCATCAAAAAGCTCTCTTAAACGGTATACTATGGAATTAACATTTATAGCCTCATGCTACTTTTGTAACATCTTCGACCTTCCCCACATACATATCCATATGCATTTCATTTGAACATGTGCACCTTGCATATAATTCAATTGAACAGGTGCATTTCGTATGTATTTTTGTAGGAACAAGTTTATGACTCACACTAGCTACGTGTCCTAGTATTTGGCAATTTTATTGAGTCGCACATGTGTACTTATAACCTAAATATGGATAACAAAGTATTAGAAATAAATTGAATAAGGTGACTAAATTAAAGTAAGCAAAATGACTAGATTAAGATTAGTAAACATTTACAATGATAATTTTGTTAAATTGGGCCAAATGATTAAGTTGTATTATTGTGTGGCTTAGTGGAATTATATATATATGTAAATAATAATAATAATAATAATATAGATAAAATAAAATGAAAATGAAACAAAAGAAAAATAAAAGAAAAGGGAAGAGAAAAGAGGATAAAAGAAAAGAGAAAAGTGAAGAGAAAAGAGAAAAGAAAAGGAGAAAAAGATAAAAATACTAAAACAAAAAGGTTGGCTTTATCTTTTTCCTCCCATTTCTGCCTCCTCACTTCAGCCCCATTTTCTTCTTCATCTCCCCCATTCCACCTTCAATTCTTCCTTGTTTCACTTAGTGTTTTCAGCAAATTGGCCCATTTCAAGTTCGTTCTTGGTAAGTAATCAATTCTTATTGCTATAAGGTTGATTTGAGTTGCTAAGGTTCATTAATAGGCACTGACTTTCACCCCAATTTTTATATCAATATAAATTGATTTTGGAAATGATTAAAACACAAAAGTTGTTCCTTTATGTCTTAGATTTATGGATATATGAACAATGTTGCAATATTTGGTGTATAGAAAGAGATATCTTCTCTCTAATGAAACAAGTCAGGGTGTGAACCCTAGCCAAGTTAGCTACTGTATTCTTTGGTTTTGAATATGTTAAAGCCATTATTTGAAGGTATCTTTATACCAAATTTAGGGTTCATATGTCTTGTAAAGTGTGAGTTATGGTGAATAGAACCTTGACTATTCCATGGTTTGAACTGCCTGCTTAGTGCCCTAGGCAAATCTAGCAAATTTTTTAGCCAATTTGAACTTCTTAGAGATCGATTATGTAAATTATAAAAGCATTAAAGTTATAGGTATATGTATTATCTAAATTTGGGTAATAATTGCAGCTTAATATGTTATGTATAGACTAAGGTATGACCTTTGGAAGTCATGCTTATCCGGATGCCAACTCTGCTCTGGACCAGCGAAATGTTTCTTATAATTTCAAGACCTTAGAGACATAATTACAAAAGTTGTAAACATGAAAAATGTTCCCTTTGAACCCATATAAGTGTCTGTAAAGTTTAATTGAAATATGACTTATATATTATAAGTTATGATGAACCAAAGTTGGTACCCTGAAACTGCCTAAGGGCAGAAAATAGGGCAGAAAAAAGAATGCACTTCAAAATTCCACCAAAATTTGTACAATGCTCCACTTTCTCTGAAAATTTAGTATGTTATATAATTATATGTTATTTTTAGTGAGGAATAAGAATCAGATTAACTGGTCAAGTATATAGCAATATATAGGCTAAATAGTCCCATAAGGTCATATTGCCTCATAGGAAAAATCTTAGCTATTGATATGAACAATGCATATAATTTGTTTAAGCCACATTAAGTCTCCCTACTCATAAGTTAATCGATTATATTTTCATATTAGGCTCACAACATATTGGAAACCCACAAGGAGCATATAGACAATAAGTTATGGGTCGAAATCAAAGGAGAAAGGTGAGTCTAATTATCAATTGAATTCTTTAGTGCATATGAATGTTGCTTGCTATGTGATTCATATGACTGTCAAGATTTGCCCCTAATAATATGATGATGGATAATTTGTGACATTTGTGGTACACATAAGTGGTATACTTGTGGTATATTTGAGGTATATGTTTGACATATGTGATATATATACATGGTATATGTATAGTATATGGAAGGTATATGCGTGGCATATGAGGCATATATGTGATATATGTATGTTATGGATGATAAGATACAGTGGTTGATGAATGCTTAAGTGCAAGTGCATATGCATATGGACTTAAAAGGCATTGTGACTACTTAATCAATATTGTAAAGCAAAAGAAGAGGCATATGGCCCAACAAATGTGCAAATGAAACAAATGATCAAGCTAGCTAGCAAATGCAAATGATCACATGGAAACCCGGGGCAATGTCTGTTGAACTTGGTCACCACAAATCGAAATAAGCAGAGCATTTGCATGCTTAAAGAGTAATGATTATATGTTTCAACTTTATTGACACTTATATGATACTGATGAATGGAATGGAATACATAGTATGTATTGGATTTGTGATTTATTACTATGAGTTTGTTGCCCAGATATTGTACCAAGAAGGGGAGTTGAATTGGATATAAAAATTTCTTAACTTTTAAGTGCAGAAAGAAAAGTTAAGTTGAGTAGAAATAGGAAGATATCACAAAGGAATTATTATAGAGGTTCGTGTGTTAACAAATCCTACTCCTCTCCCCAATCTCAATTGGGAGTTTTACTAACACACTAAGTGTTACAATGGAGTTTTATAAGCTCACTGCCAAATATGGTGTTTCTAACAATGGAACACACCTAACCCTGAAATCCCTTGTATTTTAATGGCTCACACAATAAACCAATTCCTTGTGTTTTAAAGTCTTACACAAATAACCCTTACAAGTGTTCTACTCTTAACCCAATATACCCAAACTCACTTGAGTAGTAGATTATAAAGAGAAACACTCACAAATTTATAATGCTCAGAAAATAATGAGCAAAAAGATTTTTACAGAGAATTAATATTTGTTTTGAAAGTATTAAATGCACAAATGGCAATAACAAGATTTTGATTCAAAGTATTAGCTATTCGTCTGTTCTGGATTCATAAATGACGTGCACTCATAAATGACTTGCATTTAATGCGGAAATAGCCGTTGCACCAATTCTTAATTTCACGTTTGACATATTTCTCTTTCCTCTTTCACGGTCGTGAATAAGTGTGTCACGGTCATGACTGTTCTTCTAAGCCATGACTTGAGTGCTGACTTCGGCCGTGAAGCATTCTGGAAGGATTTGAAATGTTTGATCACGAACGTGACATTATTATGTCACGGGTGTGAACATCCTTCCTAGCCGTGGTCCAAGTAATGACTCTGGTCGTGAAGCTCTCTGGAGGAATTTGACATATTTTCTCACGGGCGTGACTGATATGACATTCACAGTTTCTATGATCCTTCATGGCTGTGAACTTTAAATGTTGGATAGTTGGCGCTAAGCTTCATCACTAGCGTGACATACAAGGTCACGGGTGTGAACATGCTATTTCTTTATTTTTTGTCTTTTTAAGGTTAGTCTTCATTCTCCATTCTTGCTATCATGTTCCATACCCTATTCAATAAACTTAGAAAACAAGTATGTTAAATACATTATTGCTATTTTATTTGTTAGCATCAAAATGACAGAAATACCCCTTAAGGTTCAACAATCTCCCCCTTTTAGATGGCGACAAATAATCTAGCAATATGTGCTTTTGAGAAGTCTCCCCCCTCAAAAGATGCTTAAGATAAAAAATTACTGAAGTGCAAGAATTGTAAAGAATGGTGAAGTATAACATCAAAATATGCTTCCTAGTTTAGGTATACGCAAGTTATATGCAAGGTATATCCAATGTATACCAATTTTTTTACTTAAAACAAGTTAAGTATGTGCAAAGTATATTTAAGGTATATTCAAAGTATATGAAGTGCATATTCATTCATGTAACTTGCATCAAGGTATATGCAAAGTATACTTAAGGTATATTCAAGGTATATCAGCTCATTTGCATACTTGCTTATTCATTTGATTCAAATAAGTATTTCAAATATATTGCACTTAACTTTAAATATAATATATTGCTAGGTTCTCCCCCTTTTGTCATCAACAAAAAGAATAACAAAAAATAAATCATAATGGAAAACAAATGCAATTATATTAATATTAAAAGAAGAATACAAGGATTTGAAAAGTGATTGAAAGTCCTACATCAAACAAGCTAGAAAATAACATAGCTAAAATATAGTCTAGCAAGATTTGGAGCCGGACATCCCATCTCTAAGGCGAGCTACTTCTGCTTGAGGCTCTCCATGCGAGACTCCATGAAATCCTTGAGGTTCTCTAACCTCTCATCCATTGAAGCCTGCAATTGCTCAAACTGTGGTGCCAAGAGATCAGCCACTTACTGAGCTAAGTTTGGTATGGAGGTAGAGGATTTTCCAATTTCCTGCTCAACCTCTGGAGTCGCCATCTCAACTCGAACTCTTTTCCTCTACTGGATTCCTTGGAGGTTAGCCTTGAAGTCGTCCGAATTGTTGTCCTCCCAAATAATCTCACCAGCTGTGTTGGTGAAGCGGTAGTAGATGTTCTCATGAACTATACAAACAACCGCTCCCATTTTGATAAACGATTCGACGTTTAGTCGGTCTTGAGGATGTGTTGGTATAAGGTTGAAGTGGTGCTCCTCTAGCTTCAAATACCCAAGCTTGATAGCAAGGTGAGTCACGTACCCACGAATCAGAATGTCTCTAGAGGGCTTGGTGGAAATAGACAGTAGATGGTTTGCAAACCATCTAGATAAAGCCACTATTAGGCCTCTTCGGGCCATCTCCAGGAGAAAGAGCTCAGATTTCCGAATCGATCCGTTGCTGTCTCCTCTGGAAAAAATGTTATAGGTTAGAAACCTATGCAATTACTTATGCACTAGGGATCAAATGTGGGTGCTTTTCATCTTCTTAACGTCATAGCTGTAGTCAAGCCCGAATTGAGTCCATGCCTGAGTAGTATAGAACTCCACCTCACTCTCATTAAGGATACCGTCAGAGGGAAGGTTGAACATGTCACCAAACTCTATGGCAGTGAGGGTGTTCGGATGCTTGCAAAGTTGGAATTTTACCGTGCCAGTAGAAGAGACTTGAATGGTGCTTAGGAACTCGAGAGTTGGTTCCCTCAGTGTCGGTTGATGGATATTAACAAAATCTTTCAGATGACAAGCCTGGAGTTGTTCCGTCATTCTTGTCTCGAGACCAAGTGTTCTGATAGTTTGCCACTCAAATGATCGAGAGGAAAGAAGTGGTCTTCGCTTGAGAACTGACTATCTTGGATGACAATGCTCCAAAATAATGTTTAGAAGGTAGTCTATGTACGTTCTTGGAGCATGAGACTACTTTCTGGTACCTTTGGAGGAGCTGGGTTCCATTTTTTATTGAGAAATATATTTTTGAAGAGAGAAAATCTGATGGAATTTTGGAATAGAACCTAAGGTGTTTTGATTTTTGATGATGGAGACAGTTTTTGAAGGTATTTATAGATGGAATGAGTTACTAGGGGGCCAGAATCTTCAAAATGGTATTTAATGGTGATAAATAAGAGAAGTTGGAGAGTTAGAAATGAGAGAAATAACGGCAGAAAATGTTTTATAGCCGACATCTTCACGGGCGTGAAATGTCATGTTCACGGTTTGTTGAAGAGACCCTCTACCTGTGATGAGGGATCTGAAATGATTCATGGTCATGACAATTAAAGGTCACGGGAGTGAATGATGAAATATCACGGTGGTGACAAAAGAGTCACGGTCGTGAAGTACAATCTTCACTACTTGTGACCGTGAGATAGAGCGTGACACAAAGCGTGAACGCTTCTGTATGTTTTTGGTGGAAATGTTCACGGTCATGAATAAGTGTCACGGGCGTGAACAAATGTTTTCACGGGGGTGATAGAAAAAGATTATGGTCGTGAAACATAGTCTTCACTACCTTCAACCGTGAAGCATGTTGTGAAGCAAGGCGTGAAAGCTACTAGAGCTTTTAGCGATTATGATCTGTGAATATATATCACGGGCATGAATTGCCTAAAATCCTCATCAAATAAAATTAATTCTAAAACAAGATTAAAGCATTTCTAAGGAGCTTCTATCCCTTATAACATATATTTCAATTAAGTTAGCTACTTCATATCTAAAAAGATGAGACAAAAAACACAAGATTATCAATCAAAGTTCGAAAATTTTGGCAAATCATAAAGTTAATCCATCAATCATACCAAGTTCTCTTCTCATGAAATTAAATCTTTTCTCATTTAGAGACTTGGTGAAGATATCTGCTAATTGATTGTCTGTGCTTATAAATTGCAATACAACATCTCCATATTGAACATGATCTCTAATAAAATGATGTCTTATGTCAATATACTTACTTCTAGAGTGTTGAATGGGATTCCTAGATAGATTTATAGCACTTGTATTGTCACATCTAATAGGTATATGGTCCATACTATGACCATAATCCTTAAGTTGTTGTTTCATCCAAAGGATTTGTGTACAACAATATCCTGCTGTCACATACTCCGCTTCAGCAGTAGAAAGAGGAACTGAAACTTGTTTCTTCCTAAACCAAGAAACTAAGCATTCTCCATTAAAGTGACAAGTACCTGAAGTACTTTTTATATCTAAAAGACTTCCAGCGTAATCAGCATCTGAATATCCTATAATGTGAAAGGATAAATTTTGAGGATACCATAAACCTAGATGCAATGAGCCATGTAAATATTTTAAAATTCTTTTTACTGCATTTAAATGTGACTCTTTAGGACATGATTGAAAGCGAGCACATAAGCATACACTATACATTATATCAGGTCTAGAGGCAATAAGATATAAAAGTGATCCGATCATACCTCTATAGAACTTTTCATTAATGCTCTTACCCATTTCATCCTTGTCCAATTTTGTTGATGTGCTCATTGGAGTCTTGGCATTTTTGCATCCTTCCATTTCAAATTTCTTAAGTAAGTCTTTGGCATATTTGGATTGGTTGATGAATATACCCTCATTGCCTTGTTTTATTTATAGACCGAGGAAGAATTTTAGCTTACCCATCATGCTCATTTCGAATTCCTTAGTCATACACTTAGCAAATTCTTGGCAAAGCAATTCATTAGTAGACCCAAATATGATGTCATCAATATAAATTTGAAAAATTAGAGTATCATGCTTATATTTTTTAATGAATAATGTAGTGTCAACATTCCCCTTTGTAAAATTATTTTCTAAGAGAAAAGAACTTAATCTTTCATACCAATCTCTTGGGGCTTGTTTCAAACCATATAAGGTTTTTGAAAGTTTAAATACATGGTTGGGCAAATCATAGCTTTCAAAACCTGGTGGTTTTTCTACATAAACTTCTTCTTCTATAAAGCCATTTAAAAAGCACTTTTCACATCCATTTGAAAGAGTTTGAAATTCATATGGCATGCATATGCTAAAAGTATTCTTAGTCTCATCATAATCTATTCCTTTTTCCTGATTAAATCATTTTGCAACCAACCTAGCCTTATTCCTAGTTATTGAACCTTGTTCATCTAGTTTATTTCTAAATACTCATTTGCTTCCAATGATTTGATGCTCCTTGGGTCTAGGTACTAATGTCCATACCTTACTTCTCTCAAATTGGTTGAGTTCCTCTTGCATAGCAATCACCCAACTTTCATCATTAAGAGCCTCATCAATATTTTTAGGCTCAATTTGAGAGAGAAAGGAAAGATTAGAAACTAAATGTTTGAGATGAGATCTAGTACTTACTCATTTTTTAGGATCACCAATGATTTGCTCTTTGGGTGATCTTTTGTCAATCTCCATTCCTTTGGGAGCTCTTGCCTGTTTTTCTCTTGAACTGGAAGTAGAGTATCATCTTGATGTGAATCTTCTTGATCATTTTCTTCTCTTTCATTTTCAAGATCAAGTATTTCCATGGTACCTACAATATCATCAAGAACACTACCTTTCACAAGATCAAACTTACTAGATTCATCAAAAATAACATGCATAGATTCTTCAACAGTTAATCACTTTTTATTAAATACTCTATATGTTTTGCTAGTTGTAGAGTATCCTAAAAAGATACCCTCATCAGATTTAGAGGCAAATTTTCCAAGGTTGTCCTTGGTATTCAATATGAAACACTTGCATCCAAATACTCCAAAGTACGATATCATGGGCTTTCTTCCATTCCATAGCTCAAATGAAGTTTTGTTTAAGACAGGTCTTTTGAAAACTCGATTTGAAATATAACATGCAGTATTTGTGGCTTCGGCCCAAAAGTAACTTGGTAAACCATACTCATTGAGCATTGTTCTAGCCGTTTCAATTCAAGTACAATTTTTCCTTTCAACTACCCCATTTTGTTGAGGTGTCCTAGGAGATGAAAAATTCTGCGAAATGCCATGTTCAAGACAAAAATTTTCAAATTCTTTGCCATGATCACTTTTTATTTTTGAAATACAATATCCTTTTTCATTTTGAACTCTTTTAGCAAAGTTTCTGAAAGTTTCAAAGGCATCACTCTTTTGAGCTAAGAAAATTACCTAAGTAAATCTAGATTAGTCATCGATGATGACAAAGGTATAGTGTTTACCTCATAAGCTTGCAATTCTAGTAGGTCCAAAAAGATCTAGATGCAGGAGTTGTAGAGGTTTTGAGGTACTTACAATGTTTTTGGTTTTGAAGGATGACTTCTGTTGTTTTCCTCTTTGGCAAGGTTCACATGTCTTGTCTTTCTCGAATTTGACTTTTGGTAACCCCTTTACCAACTCTCCTTTACTGTGGCTTTGAATTAGATCCATGCTTGAATGACCAAGCCTTCTATGCCACAGCCAAGATTCATCATTAGTAGTCACAAGACACTTAGAGGAATGGTTAGATATTTTGTGTAAGTCTATTATGTAGGTATTGACATCTCTATTTCCTTTAAATATCTCTTGGCCATTAATAGAGGTTACAAGACATTCGTAGGAAGTAAAGATTACTTTGTTTCCTTTATCACATAATTGACTTACACTTAACAAGTTATGTTTCAAGCCATTAACTAGTAAGACATTTTTAATGAAAGTAGTACCATTAATACCAATAGAGCCAATGCTAATTACCTTACCCTTAGCATTATTTCCAAAGGTAAATTTACTTCCATCAATACTTTTGATTTCATTAAAAAATTCTTTGTCTCCTGTCATATGCCTTGAGCATCCACTGTCTACTAGCCAAGCATTTTTGTTTATTGTGGACTTAAGGCATACCTATAGAATCACAATTCAAGTATGGTTTTTAGGTACCCAAAGGAGCTTGGGTCCTTGGGGCATAGCATATGAAGGTTCCCAATGAGCCTTCCTTATCTTGCAATGTTTATTTATGTGACCAAATTTCATACAATAATTACATTGTTTAGCTCTAAATATGTTTTTTGGTCTTACAATGCTTTTGAATGCCATATTTCTATTAGGTTGAGTTTGAGAGCAATGCCATGCACAAGCATGATGAATTGGTGCTTTTCTAGGTGCATGCTTCTTATACATAAAGGCATGATTAGCCTCTTGAGGTTTCCTTCTTAGGCTTACCAATCCTTGATCATCCCTTTTATGTATAGAAAATTTAGTGTATTTTGTGCACTTAGCCCTTAGGGCTGTCACAACAAATATGGAGATGTGAGGTTCACTTGACTTAACAAAAGTAGTCTTGTGAGAAGATGATGATGTACCCTTAAATCCTAGACCATGTCTAATAAAGGGTGGTCTTTGAGACACAATGAGAGTATCTAAACTCTCATTTCCTTTGTGAAATTTTGAATAGCGTTTCTATGTTCCTCAACTTCATTTTTCAAAATATTATTTTCTTTAAGCAAGGATTTAGTTGACGGACTTAAAGAGTACTCATCTAATGACTTTTGAAGAGATTCATTAGATGATTTAATCTTAAAGTTCTCCTTTTCTAAAACATCCATTTTGATTTTCAAATTAGAAATGTTATTCTAATAAGTATTGAATTTACTTATATATTTCTCTAGTTCTAGATTCAATACTTCTATTAGCCTTTGCTCATTATCATCTTCACTATTACTATCATTATCACTACTATCATTATTGAAAGAGTATGAGTGAAGTGATCCTACCTTATCCGAGACGTGATCCTCTATAGCCATGAAGCATAGGTTGACCTCTTCACTTTCATTGTCATCTTTTTCACTTGAAGAGCTTTTGTCATCCCTTATGGCTTTGTGACCTTTCTCCCCATTGTCTCTTTGGTATTTGCTCTTGTGCTTCTTGAGCCTTGGACATTCCGATTTAATATGCCCTTTCTTCCCACATTCATAGCACTTTACCTCCTTTTTACTTCTTTGTGTGTCATTACAAGTTTGTTTGAGGTTTCTTTGCCTGAATTTTCTAGAGTTGCTGATTCTCTTCTCAATAATTCTTTTTAGCCTTCTTGAGAGCATAACAATGTCCTCATTTGCATCATCACTCTTTTCTTCAACTTCCTTTTGAGATTTTGAAGTAGAGGCTTTTAGTGCTAGAGGCTTTCTTTTTTCTGGCTCTGCTTCAAGCTGTCTATCTCTTTTCACTGCCATTTCATGTTTAAGAAGTTTGCCAATAAGCACATCGGTATTCATGATGCTCATGTCTTCATTTTCCTTTTCTATACCGACAACTCTTGAACTGTAATCTTTGAGAGGAAGACTTCTTAGGATTTCGTTATTTACATCTTCCAAGATCAGTTGTTTCCTAAGCTTTCTCATGCTATTTATGATGGCTTGAAGATGGTTGTTCATGTTAGTAATTGACTCATTGGATTTCATCTTGAAGAGTTCATACTCTGAAGTAAGAAGTTGAATCTTCTTGGATTTAACTTGTTTTGTTCCTTCATGATAGTTTTCCAATGTTTTCCACATGCTGTAAGCAATTGGGCAGTGTTGTATTCTGCCACATTCTTCAATGGATAATGAGCTTGAGAGAATTGTTATTGCCTTTTTATTTTTGAAGTTTGCTCTTCTTTAAGGCTCTGTCCAATCATCTCTTGACAGGATTTCTTCTTCACTATCAACTCCTCTTCTAGTTGGTGGTGTCCATTCTTTCCGAACACTATCCCAGACTTCAATTCCTTTAATATCCAGATATGTCTCCATTCGAAACTTCCAATGAGCATAATTTGCTCCATCAAAGTAAGGCTTAAGACTTTGGAATCCTTCATTGGCCATATCTTGATCTTTGCTAGCGTTGTTTTAGGCTTCAATGCTAGGTTAAGCTATGATACCAATTGTTGCCCAAATATTGTACCAAGAAGGGGGGTTGAATTGGATATTAAAATTTCTTAACTTTTAAGTGCAGAAAGAAAAGTTAATTTGAGTAAGGATAGGAAGATATCACATAGGAATTTTTATAGAGGTTCGGGTGTTAACAAACCCTACTCCTCTCCCCATTCTCAATTGGGAGTTTCACTAACACACTAAGTGTTACAATGGAGTTTTACAAGCTCACTCCCAACTATGGTGTTTCAAACAATGGATCACACCTAACCTAGAAATCCCTTGTGTTTTAATGGCTCACACAATAAACCAATTCCTTGTGTTTTAAAGGCTTACACAAATAACCCTTACAAGTGTTCTACTCTTAACCCAATATACCCAAACTCACTTGAGTAGTAGATTACAAAGAGAAACACTCACAAATTTATAATGCTCAGAAAATAATGAGCAAAAAGATTTTTACAGAGAATTAATATTTTTTTTGAAAGTATTAAATGCACAAATGGCTACAACAAGATTTTGATTCGAAGTATTAGATATTCTTCTGTTTTGGATTTATAAATGACTTGCATTTATACTTCCATGGAAAATTATAGCTGTTTGGTTGTATTTAATGCAGAAATAGCCATTGCATCAACTCTTAATTTTGCATCTGACATGTTTCTCTTTCCTCTTTCACGATCGTGACTGTTCTCCTAAGCCATGACTTGAGTGTGACTTTGGTCGTGAAGCATTCTAGAAGGATTCAAAATGTTTGATCATGGGCATGACATTATTATGTCACGGGCGTGAACATCCTTCCTAGCTGTGGTCCAAGTAGTGACTTTGGCCGTGAAGCTCTCTAGAGGAATTTGACATGTTTTCTCATGGGCGTGACTTTCTTTCATGGGCATGACTGATTTGATCATTCACAGTTGCTATGTTCCTTCATGGTCATGAACTTTAAATGTTGGATAGTTGGCGCTAAACTTTATCACGGGCGTGACATACAAGGTCACGGGCGTGAACATACTATTCTTCATTTTTTGTCTTTTTAAGGTTAGTCTTCCATTCTCCATTCATGCTATCATGCTCCATACCCTGTTTAGTAAACTTAGAAAACAAGTATGTTAAATACATTATTGCTATTTTATTTGTTAGCATCAAAATGATGGAAATACCCCTCAAGGTTCAACAGAGTTGTTTGGTACTTGAGAGCTCATTTGATGATTATTCTCACTGAGCTGCAACTCATCAATTTTCATGATTTTTCAGTAAAAAAAAAGTGACAGCGCATTTTGAGTAGTGTATAGAACACATGGAGCATAGGTCACTGGCTGAGCCTCATCACTCTCTCTCCTTACATTCCACATAAGCATGAAAATATGTCATATGTATTTTGTATTTACGTGTTTGAATGTGTATAGTCATTTTGGAATGGGTTTTAAAAATGTATAAATGAAAACAACTCGTAAATACTTATGTGCAAAGTTTATGTTTTAATATATGTGATATATCATATTGTGGTGAAAGCCTTAAAGTTGACTTGCAAAGTCATTGAATGATATTACAGGATATGAAAAAAAATCTACTACCATTGTTAACAAGGTATTTTGCCTTTCCTGTATGCTATGTGTGATTATTTGATACAGGGATAGGTTGAACTCAAATTTATAAGATGTGGTCTTACAGCTTTTGCAACTCTGCTGACATAGTAGCAAGCATAATGCAGCTTGCCATCTCACTATCATTGAGATGCTTTTGATATGCCTTCTGAACATCTTCAGAAGCATTAGCAACAGGGAGATTAGGGAGTGCCTCATCTAGGACATAGCCAATCTTTTTGGATTTGAGAACTATTCTCAAATTTCTTAGCTAATCCAAAGAATTAGGTCAAGTCAACTTATTTGATTCCACTATTGATCGCAAATTCACACTTGTCATGATGATGATTCTAGCAACCTAGATGTAAAATAGAACATGTTAGAATGTACATAAAATGCATGTTTGTTAGGTATTTAAGAAATCACATTATGACTCCCACTATTTTATTGAGAATCCATTGCCCTCACTATGAACCGAGAGAACTTATATGAAAGTTCTTCTAGTGGGTCGATATCCAAGTAGCTAAGAATAACCTTCAGACAAATCAATAAGCTATCCTTAGTTTGGTTGGTAGGTATATAATCCATACCAATTGCATTATTCATGCCACTATCGAATCTTGTGCTATCAACTTATTGATGTCTGCACATACATTGGGCTATCAACTTTTGATATGTGTACATCTCATGTATACAAACCCAACTTCGCCTTCAATACTCATAACCTTGCTGCAAATACAACAAGTTAATAATATCGGTTAAGTCTAACCCATTAATCATGAAATCTAATTTCAATAGTTTGAACATATTCTTATAGAGTGAGTTTGAGGCAACTCAACATCCCTAACTCTAGAGGAACTGTGGTTCTACCCACATTAATGGAAGGCTTAAAACTTAATTGTTTATTTAGCGAAGGGTTTCTTTGTTAAGTCTCATCAAGTTATTATTTCATGCTTTTATATATCATACAATCTTCACATGGATATATAAAGATATAAATATATGGCATGATTATGGACACACCAAAGTCAATCTCTTGAGCCAAAGAGAAATTGACAAGGTCTTACATAGTTATATGCAAGAATTTACAACCCAAAATAGAAATCAAATTTCTATTTCTAAGTCCTCTTGTTTATGGTACCACCTTCCATGTAATCTAATTACATATTTCAAAGTATAGAAAACCTCAATTTACATTTGAGAGGAGTAAAATGAGAAGAGAAATACATAAGAAAGAAAGAGAGGTAGGGACATGCAGGCCTTATTTACCATAAACAAAACAGTTCTATGCATGCTCAATCACATTGAGCCTAAGTCCATAATCATCCATCATGCCTTTTCATACACCTCTAATATGCATTTTCTAATGCATAAAATAAAAAATGATAATTTTGGATTTCAATTTGTAAATCGATTCAATTTTTGGACTGAAATTGTCTACTTGTGTTCTATCAATTAATTTAATTTTGTATGTCATTTTATAGTGGAATTTAATATTTAATCAAATTAAATTAAATTCATATTTTCAGAATTAATTAAAACTTAATTCTCCTTAAAATCATAATATTATGATGTTAAAATTAAGCAATTTAATTTTAATATACATACTAATTTATAGTCATACTAGAATTACAATTGCTCAACTTAAATTAATTTAAAATTAATTTCCAAAATTTCTAAAATTTTTCAGAACTTCAAATCATCATTCTAATCATCTTTAGCTCAGCTGAAGTTCATCAAAATATTTTTGGCACAAGCCAAAATTACTAAGACAAATGAACCAACACACTTAGACGCTTAAAATGACTCATTCGACATCTATAATTTTTTTAAAATTTCAAATGCATGCAAAATAATTTTGGCAAGCATCTAATATCAAATAACATATTTTTAATCCTAGAAATTTTTTTTAAGGTTCTGGAAACAAAATAAACACATAAAAAATCAAATAAAATAGCCCCATCGGGTATGTTAAAATAGTATCGTTTTCGTATTTGTTTGAAAAGTTAATTAAAATAATTTTTAATTAATTATTGGACACTCCTAGAGGTATAAATAATTTTTTCATAATCAAATTACAAAAGAAATATAACCAGCCCCATTAATTAAACCAAACAACAACACATGTTCATAAACAAGGACATTTTAGGCACTTTTGAAATAAATCTGAAATTAATTATTTGAATCACATTTAAATCATTTTTCAATTAAAATAATTATTGTTCATCATCCCATTATCATATTAGAGAAAGAAAAATATGTAAAACATATTGTACAAATTAATTTCAATTGACACAAGGGGTCTTTGATACCACTATTGGATTTTGATGAATGAATCACATTCATAAACGTAGTGGAAAAATAAAATTTTTGAAATCCGAAACAAAAGATCATGTTTGTGCCATTAAAATTAATTTATATAAATATAGAGGTTAGAAATTATAGCTTGTAATTTCTTATTTGTTATTCAAATCATTACTTTATTGGGTTATAGCAAACCACAACAATCCATATTAGGATATCTCTAATGATAATCCACGCAAAGAATGAAGAAGAAATTATCAAAAGAAATGATTTGAACAAATTCAAAGTGCTAGCTTTGAATGTGTTCTTGAGAGAATTTTATTATCTTAAAAATATTTTTTTCACAAAAAAATATTTGCATGTCTATTTTCTACCATTTGATGTCTTTTCTATTTGAATCAAATTCAAAGAAAATATCAAAACTTAAAAATGGAGAAAATTGAATGAATAGTTAATGTGCTTAATGGCCATAATTGACCTAATTAAGGCAAAAAATGGAGGCAACAACGCATGCTGGGCCTACTGCAGGCTACCGCTGTGCGGCCCAGCTGACGCACTAGGCAGGCCAGCAGCCTCCTAGCCTACGCAGGCCCGTAAGCCTCTTGAATAATTTTTTTGTGCGATCTTATGGCGATCCATCCCGAAATAATTCTCTCATATTTTGGATCCCATCCAATACTATTTTACTCATTTTTCATATCTTCAATGCGTGTAACCCATTACTTTTCTAGTTATGTTGGCCACTTAAATTAACAATTAATTTAAGAAAGTCATGAGCGGTATCTAGCAACACATCAAGACCCCCAATTGGCAGAAAAGTTAGTGGTTTGACTACGAACCTTTCCATAGATAATTTTCGTGCAATTATTCCTTTCACCATTCTATACCTCACTTGGTTTAGAGTATGGACATCTGTTAACTCCCACTAGATGGACTACATCATGTCTAGTCCAAGTAATATTAATTCTTGTCTCTGAGGCTCATTACTATCTTAGATATGTCATTGAAGACTATCTTTATGACATTTTCACTCCAACCAGAGATTCTCGAGTAATGACCATGACAAGAGGCCATGGGTATACACTCCTTCTATCATGAGTGGTGAATCCTTTGTTGGGTACCCAATTACCTTGGAATAACTCAAGTTGTATCCAATCACCACCTTATGAGCAACATCCCTGAGGCAACAAGGAATAGTGTCAAAATACAGCATCAGTATCCAAGATATCCTTGAGTACCTCAAGTCTAAGGATACTTGCACCATTGCTATGATGAGATTATCATTGACATTTGAATAGATTATCCATATGATTGTCTTATATCTGGTCATCCAATGTACTTAGCTACACTTAGCAAGCATCCACATGTTAACTCTAAACATCTCATGTTTACAGATTATGAGATCTACTACTCGATCCAATCAAGGAGTGTAACATGTGCTAGTCTGTCTAGATTAACAATGTCCCGTCTCATTAATACTATGACTAGGGATATTTTTGATACTAAAATAATTACACATGATAAGAATCTCAATATCATGATCTTATCATGATTTCCTTCATGTTATGTTATGTATCAAGAACTTAATTGATTGATTTAAGATCACTATCAATTCATCTATAAATAAATATCAAATTTATGAAAAAGTCTTTTATTAATCAAATAAATTTGTACAATAAGTGTTAAAGGTGATTGCCTTTAGAGCACTCCTCTAACAAGCTCCCACTTGCACTAAAGTCAATCACCTTTGTATTTAATTCCATGGGTGAGTACATGAGAAGCATATTTCTTTTGGGGAAGTGGCTTAGTCAAAGGATCAGCAATATTCTTATCAGTGGGCACTCTTTCTATCTTTACATCATTTCTACCAATGATTTCTCTAATCAAATGGTATATTCTAATTACATGTTTGGATCTCTGATGTGACTGTGACTCCTTTGCTTGCAATGGTTTCATTATTATCACAATACAATTGTATTGGATCAATAATGTTGGGAACCACTACTCAATTTATTGTATAATTATTGTTTCAATTTTCGAGTTTATTATTAGCGGAATATTTATTACTCTAATTCTTTTTTTTATCATTTAATATGTAACTAGTGATGTAAATATTTCAATTTAAAAGAACTCATTCAGTAAAGCATAATATTTAGAAATACATTTACAAATAATACCAAAATATATAAATTACAAAATTCACTCCTTATAAATCCTACATGCCACAAATTTACCTCAAAATTAATTCTTAAAATTTAATTTTTACAATACAATTTCCAAAACATACAAAAAGAAATTAAATTGTTGCAATTTGATCTTGGGGTTCCCCTTATCTTCGGTCGGCCTAATGCAATAGCTACGTCTATTTATCTGAAACACATGTGCTAAGCTACTAGCTTAGTGGTACATTTGGCAACTATCCAATAATTATATAAATATTTCCAAAATATAATTTTAGAAACTACAATTAATTTTCTAAGCATGCCAAAATATTGAAATAGTATCAAAACTATTTACATCATGCAAAAATATACAATTCATCAATTATGACATTTCATTCATTAAGCATGCTTGAAAATTATTTAACAATGCAAGATATACAATTTAAAATATCAATTTAATAATTTACATTTTTTTCTGTTATTTATTTGATAGCCCACGACATCTTATACCAAAACTAAACACTAGATATAGGGTTTCTACTCTCCAACAGTATACTCAGTGCCTATTTAATTATTTTATAACTCGGCATTTAACACCTACATTTTCAATAACAACTCACACTTTTGTGGTGCCTATGTAATTTCGAACTTAGCACAATTTCTTAGTGCCTACATAATTTCAACTCAGCACTATATGTTAGTGCCTATGTAAATTAAATCTCAGCACTATTTTCTAGTGCCTACATCTCTACCCTTTTATTGGCATGCCAACTTATCCTAATTTATAGTTCTCGACTAGATGTTATAGGACTTAATTATATTTGTTACATTTATTATTTTTTATATAAATTTTGTAGGTAACACTAATATAAATTCCATATAAATGCAATAATTCCCATTAAATATTTTACAATCTCATACTTGCTTAATTAATCATTATAACTATAAGAAAAGTAAAATAATATATTTTTCTAACACAAACTTCCATAATCAATACATATATGCAAGCTACCCTAGCTTGGATAAGCGGCATGTCATTGAGGGGGTTACAATACTGTAGTATATTTATATTATTATATCAATCAGGATGACTTAAGCTTGAGTAAAAGTGCTCTTGATTGCTTAGAGACAAGGTGGCTTAAGCTTGGGTAAGAGGACTCCTAATTTGATACGCAGAATTTGCAATATAGACAGATGCAGTGTCATATTCGCTAATTTAGACCTAAGTCATGCAAGTTGTTAAATTGAATCTTCAGTTTGAAAATATCTAATAAAGTGTTCAAAATATTTTAAGATGTTAAATTACGGTAAGGGACAAAATTGTAAATTTTGAAAAGTTTAGGGGTCAATTTGTAATTTACCAAACTATTGGGGATTAATCGGGATAATCATAGATTAAATGCATGAATTGAGACGTAAATTGCATGTGGAGGCCAGCCACACCAAGTGGAAAATTTGAAGAAGCCAAGTAACATACATGCATTTAGTATTAATATAAACTTCTAGATTGAGCTTATGTGTCCCCCATCTTGATGACTTTTGTCATCTTCTTCTTGATTGTTTCTTCCTCTTCCTTATCCATTTTTCATTGAGAAAAATTCAGTTCTCCAAACCAGCCACGTTTTTCGCTTGGACAACCATAACCAAACCTTGTTCTAAGAAGAGAAAGTGAGAAAAAAAGAGAGAAAGACATGGGAAATTCCATTTTCATGCCTAAGGAAGCTTAGGAGAGTAAGGAAAAAGAGAAAAATTAGGGTTTATGAAGTTTTAATAATCTGATTTTAAATTTTAGGAATTGAAGTTAACAAGGAACTAGATCAAGGGAGCAAAGGAAAGGAGAAAAAGAAGTAAAGAGAAAGAAAAGAGAAAAAGAGAGATTTGTGCATAACCTAAGGCAATAGCCTATTTTAACTTTTTTAATTACATAAATTAATTATTTGGCATGTTTATGATTTTAAATTAATATTATTTGTGATGAAAAATCTTGAGAATGCATGTTTTCTAGACTTAGGATTTATTTTGATAAAAATTGAAGATAGTTCATGTATGTATTCTGTGCTGGAAATTGATGAGCAGTGAGCACTTAAACTGTTATCACTTAATTTCTAGAAATCAGTTTTACATGTTATTTGTTGGGTTTTAAATATAAGACGTGGGCTATAACTTTTGTTTAGACCATAAAACTTGAATATGTCTGTAATTGTCCAGAAAAATTCATAAAGTTCGGACATAGAATCTGTCCAAAAATTATGGGCAGAATTGTTAGTAATGAGTAATAAGTACTTAAACTATTATAACTTGAGTTTTGGAGCTTTGATTTGTGTGTTATTTGTTCGGTTTGAAATCTAAGACATAGGGCTATAATTGTTATTTAGACCATAATATCTGAATATGTTTGTAATTGTCCATAAAAATTCATAAAGTTCAGACTTAGAATCTGTCAAGAAAATTCTGGGCATAATTGCTAGTAACCAGGCAGTGTTCATTTTATCATATCCTTTGATAAAGAACTCAGAATTAAGTGATTCAAGTTGAATATTAAAGATAAGATCCATATCTAAAATCGTTATGAAGATTAGGTAACTAAATTTAGAACTAAATAGGACCCAAATTGAGGTCCAACACAGAGAACAAAATCTGCCAATGATAGGGCAGCATGTGAGTTGAGGAATGAAATGAGTAAAATGATAAGAAATTTGTTATATTATGTAAATATTATTTTAATTGAGTGATTATGTGATTATTTTGAGCTATTACATGCATGAAAAGTGTGAAATTAATTTCTATGAATTTTAATGAGATTGTATAAGCCCTATAACACCTAACTAGAACCAACTTAGGAGAGTTTGACATGCCAAATAGGGGGGAGTATGATGAAAATGATTAAATCCATTAATGGTATGATTACCTACGCCGGTAATGGCACTGTTATCTATGCCGGTAATGGCACTTTTATTTATGCTAGTAATGGCACTTTTATCTATGCTAGTAATGGCACTTTTATCTATGTCGGTAATGACACTGTTATCTACGCTAGTAATGGCACTTATATGCGCACATCATATTGCCCGGGTGGCACTCCTAAGTGCATGGATGACAACTCCATCATCCGAGTTAGTGGTTCATAGGTATCCTGGGCATAAATAAAAAGTCATGGAACATAAAAGAATTATTGATAATAAAAAATGGAATTATGAATTTTTGCATGTATAGAAAAAGATTTAGTGTTATACAATAAGGTGGTAATAAAATAAATAAATATGAGATAAAAAAATGTAATTTGATGTCTATACATGCTAGAATACCATGATATGTATATTTGCATGAGAATATGATTAAGCATGAGTTGAGATATGATAATGCATGATTGCATAAAATAGTTTATTGTCTTATTTATATGCACCACTAAGCATTGAGCTTAGTGTGGGAGTTTCCTTCTGCGTAGATTTAAAGAAGTAGCTGAGGTTTTTGGATAAAGACACGGTGATCCAAGTCCAGTAGGGCAGCTCGTATCAAATATTGTGGGTCAGATAAATTATGTAATTATGGTTTGAGTTTTATTTTATAGTATTTGTAGAATAAACAGCACGTTTTGTAAAGAAAATGTTATTATATAAAAAAATATAGTCTATCTTTTATGTTATAATTTCTTTTATATAGCAAAGTATATATATATATATATATATATATATATATATATATATTCAGTTATACACAATTTAATAAAATGATATTTTAACCGATGAAGTCAGCGTAGCACACCCTTATCCGGGCATAAGTTGCTAGGATGAGGGGGTGTAACAGTTTTTGGTATCAGAGCACCAGGTTGGTGTTTCTGGATTTTGGTATTAAAGCTCGGTTTGGGTAGTTTGGGATTTTAAAATGGTTTTCAAAAATAATTATGATATGTGTGTACCCACAATTAAGTATTAAAGTTGCTGCTTACTGATTGGGCGCCATTATTTTATTATATAGGTAGAGTATGGCTTCAGGGTCACGACATATTGTGGCTGAAGGAGGCGAAAGTAATGAGCCTACTGAAAGGGAGGCTTCATCGCGACCCAATCATTGTCGAGCTACTGTATCTAGATCTAGTGCTAGCCTATCAAGAGGGTAGTCTATTGCTGGCACAGGACAAACAGAGCTTATGAGGAACATGATCAATTTGCTATTCAACCAACCTCATTCGGGTTGCAATTTGAGAGGCTGAGGAAGCTAGGGGCATCTGATTTCTAAGGTAAACGGGAAGATGACCCCTCAGTGGCAGAGTTTTGGCTAGAACGGGCAGAGAGAGTTTTTGATCAACTGCATTGCATAGATGAGCATAAACATGAGTATGCATTATCTTTACTACAGGATCATGCATATTACTAATGGCGATCTGAATCACATAGCACAAAGGCTCCTGACCCTATGACATGGGAGTTCTTTCTAGAGAAGTTTAAGGAGCAATATATTCCTCCTATCTACACAGACAACAAGAAAATAGAGTTTTTGATGCTGAAACAAGGAAATTTTTCAGTAACAGAATATGAAAGAGAATTTACACATCTCTGCAAATATGCGGGAGGCATTATATCCACTGAGTCAGATAAGTGTCGACGATTTGAGAGACCGAATCAAGCTACAGGTCTCAGCCTTACGCCTGATGAGTTTTCTTAGTTTGCTAACATCTGCCAGAATAGTTGAGAGAGTTCTAGCAGCATTGCAACCAGCACAAGGTAGAGGGTTCAGGAGACCCATGCCACAACTGAGTAGAGTACAGTCAAGTGGCAAAAGAGCCAGATCTTCCAGTGGCCGATTTCAGGCTGGGGGTTCCAGCAGACCTTCTACTTTTAAGCAAGGACAACCCACGAGATCTATTTCTTCGGCAGCCAGTGCACCGACACAGACACCATATAGATCTCTACCCCTACCAGAATGTCAACATTGTGATCGTTCTTGTAATGCTTGATAATTGAGACCACAGTCGCGGTTGACTGAAATCAGCATGCCAAACCGATTGGAGTCTAAATTTGAACATAAAAAAAATAAATTAAAATAATAATAAGATGTGAGAAAAATATTTTTGATATTATTAATTTATAATTTTGAAGTTCGGAAGTAAAATTAAAAAAAATTAATTTTTCGCTGAACGAAATTGGAAATTGCAGTGTTTTTGGCAAAGATATTTTAAGAAAGCATAAAAATGGAATATTCATTATCTAAGAAAAAGAATATTCTTTTGATTAAAATAAAGTAAGAGTGATTTAAATTAAAGAAAGAGGAAGGAAGAAAGGAAGAGAAAAAGAGAAACAAGACTTGAGTCATTTTAAAGATCATCAAAGGTGAGTTTAGATTTTCCATCTTCTCACTTTTCTTCTTCTATTTTCTTTGATTTTGGGGTTAGTTCCCATTAAAGTTAGTAATTTAGGGTGATTAAGATGTTAATGGTGATTAAGGGTGGATTAGGGTGATTAGTGTTTGATTAGTGTAAATTTTGTTGTTAGGATAAGGAAATGAACAAACTTTGAACCAAAATCAAAGAGGAAGTAAGGGCAAAGAGAAAGCTAGCTAGGAAGAAGATAAAAGTGAAGAGAAGTGAAATTTTTGAGGTATGTACATTTGGCAAAATTCAATGTATAAAAATGTTGATTTTAATTTTGTGATGTGTATGAAATTCTGGATATTTGATTGAGAAATTAAGTGGTGATTAAATGATGCCATGAATATGAAAATAAAAACTAGAATATGAGGTTGATGCGTGAAAATGGAAATTGTATGATTTAATTGATGTGCTGGAAAATTAATCTTATGAACAGTGTCTACTGTTTTGATCATAACTTGAGTTCTGAAAATCATTTTTGAATGATTCTTATTGGGTTGGAAATTTCAGACACAGGGCTTCAACTTTTATTCAGACCATTAGACATGAAAATGACTGGAATGAGGTTAACAATGGACTCAAACGTTAAACTAGAAATCTGTCCAAAAAAAAAGCTGGGCAGATTGCAGTGAGCATAGGTTAGAAGAAAATTCATAAATTTTGCTACAAAATTATTTTTAATGTGATTCCAGTTGAATAGTACAGATACGATGTGTACCTACATTTTTATAGTTCATCACTTGTCCAAATTCCATCTAAAAATGGATGAAAAAGACAGATAAATATAAGGCAGAATTATATCTAGTAAAATACTGGGCAAATTCATAAAGTTTGCTAAACAATTCTTATGAACAGTGTCTACTGTTGTGATCATAACTTGAGTTCTGGAAATCATTTTTGAGTGATTCTTATTGGGTTAGAAATTTCACGCATAGGGCTTCAACTTTTATTCAGACCATTAGACATGAAAATGTCTGGAATGAGGTTAACAATGGACTCAAACGTTAAACTAGAAATCTGTCCAAAAAAAAAACTGGGCAGATTGCAGTGAGCATAGGTTAGAAGAAAATTCATAAATTTTGCTACAAAATTCTTTTTAATGTGATTCTAGTTGAACAGTACAGATACGATGTGTACCTACATTTTTATAGTTCATCACTTGTCCAAATTCCACCTAAAAATGGATGAAAAAGACAGATAAATATAAGGCAGAATTATGTCCAGTAAAATACTGGGCAAATTCATAAAGTTTGCTAAACAATTCTTTTTAATGTAATTCTAGTTGGAAATTAAAGATAAGACATGTACCTACATTTTGTTAGTTTATCTCTTGTCCAATTTCCATCTAACAATGGACGAAAAATACAGATCAACATAAGGCATAAATACTGTCCAGAATTGGACAACTTGTAAAAAAAATGTATTGATTGTGAAATTTTGTGATAGAAAATATATTAATTGACTTTTCTTATAGTTATAATGATTAAATGAGCAAGTTTGAGGTTGTAAAATATTTAATGGGAATTATTGCATTTATGTAGAATTTATATTAATGTTACCTACATAATTTATGTAAATAATAATAAAGGTAACAAATATAATTAAGCCCTATAACATCTAGACGAGAACTAGAAATTAGGATAAGTTAGCATGCCAATAAAATGGTAGAAATGTAGGCACTAAAAATAATAGTGCTGAGATTTAATTTAAGTAGGCACTAAGAAATAATGCTGAGTTGAAATTACATAGGCACTAAGAAATAGTACTGAGTTTGAAATTACGTAGGCACCAAAAAGGTGCTGAGTTGTTATTGGAAATGTAGGCGTTAAACACCGAGTTATAAAATAATTATATAGGTGCCAAGTATACTGCCGGAGAGTAGAAACCCTGTATCCAGTGATTAGTTTTTAGTCTAAGATGTCGTGGGCTATTAAATAAATAATAATAAAATATATATATATATATATATATATATATATATGAATTATGAAATTGATATTGTAAATTTTATATCTTGAATTTTTAAGAAATTTCAAGCGTGCTTAATGAATGAAATGTCATAATTGATGAATTAAATATTTTTGCATGAAGAAAATGATTTTATTATTAATTGAATATTTGGCATGCTTAATATATTAATTGTAGTTTCAAAAATTTTAGTTTAGAATTATTTATGTAATTATTGGATAGTTGCCAAACGTACCACTAAGTTAGAAGCTTAGCACATGTGTTTCACGCGCATATAAATAAAAGTAGTTATTCCGATAGGTAGATCGAAGAAGAGGGAACCCCCAATATCAGATTACAGCAGTCTATTTCTTTTTGTATGTTTTGAAAATTATGTTATAAAAATTAAATTCTAAGAATCTTTTTTTGATGTAAATTTGTGGCATGTAGGATTTATAAGGAATGAATTTTGTAATTTTATAAATCTAGTATTATTTCTAAATATTATTGTTTAATTGCATGAGTTCTTTTAAATGAAACTATTTCCATCACTAATTATATATTTAAATGGAAAAAAATAGTAATAAATATTTCGCTAATAATAAACTCTAAAAAAAAAATTATTACAATGATTTGAACATTGGTTGTAAAACAAATGAGCTTATTAGCACTTCCATATCCTATTAATGTTTATTAGCATTACAGTTCTCATCCAGGAGAATGTTGGTGGATGATAGGAGCATGCAAGAGGTGTGGCTCCAATGACCACTTGAAAAGATATTGTCCCTTGTTACAGTATGGCAGAGGTTCCGGGAGCACTGAGCTAATACAGACACATGCTTCTGGGCAAGGCAGAGGCAGAGGCCGAGGTTGAAGGCAAGGCAGAGGAGGCCGATCAGGGTCCCATCAGTTCAGATTAGAGATAGTTGAGAGGCCAGAAGGTAGTAGAGCTGCCCCAACTAAGGCATATGCCATGCGAGGCCGAGAGGAGCAGGATGCACCTAATGTCTTTATTGGTAAATTTCTTCTCTTTGGCTTTGATATTCATGCATTAATAGATCCGGGGTCAATGCATTCATACATATGCACACCACCACCGGGTCGAGAAGGTTTAGAACCACAGTCTCTAGAATTTGAGATTCTTATGACTAATCCATTAGGACACAGTGTGAGGGTTAGCAGGGTATTGAGGGGTTGCCCAGTTGAAATTCAAGGAAGGCAATTCCCAGCAGACTTGATTGAGTTACCATTCCATGAGTTTGATGTGATCTTGGGAATGGATTGGTTAGCTCGTTATGGAGTGGTAGTGGATTGTGGAAGAAGACAGATGATCATTAGAATTCCATAACAAGATGAGATAATGGTGATGGGTGAGAATAGAAGATACCCAGACAATGTGATATCAGTGTTGAAAGCTCATAAACTCATTAGTAAGGGATGCGAAGCATACTTAGCGTATGTAGTTGGTATGGAAAAAGCAAGTCCAAAGTTGATGGATATTCCTACTGTTAGTGAGTTTCTCGATGTATTTCTAGAGGAGTTGCCAGGGTTACCGCCAGATAGAGAAATTGAATTTGCTATCGATTTGGTACCCGACACCATCCCTATTTCTATTACACCATATAGGATGGCACCAGCAGAGTTGAAAGAGCTGAAGGTACAGTGGCAAGAGTTGTTAGATAAGGGTTTTATAAGACTCAATGTATCACCATAGGGTGCTCCAGTATTATTTATCAAGAAGAAAGATGACACTCTTCGTCTTTGCATCGATTACAGGCAACTTAATAAGGTGACTATTAAGAATAAATACCCGCTGCCTAGGATTGATGACTTATTTGACCAATTGAAAGGTGCATCCATATTTTCAAAGATAGATCTTCGATCGGGGTATCATCAACTGAAGATAAAAGAGTCAGATGTACCTAAGATGACATTCAGGACTCGTTATGGTCATTATGAGTTCCTGGTTATGCCCTTTGGATTGACGAATGCACCGGTAGCTTTTATGGACCTAATGAACCGAGTGTTCAGACCATATCTTGATCAGTTTGTAGTGGTGTTTATTGATGACATTCTTGTGTACTCTAGAGACCGAGAAAAACAAGATCAACATCTTAGAATAGTGCTACAAACATTTTGGGAGAAGTAGTTGTATGAAAAACTATCTAAGTGCGAGTTTTGGCTTAAATTAGTCAGTTTTCTAGGTCACATGATTTCAGCAAAAGGTATTCGGGTTGATCCTAGTAAAATTGAGGCTATTTTTAATTGGAAACCACCGTGAAATATGACTATAGTGAGAAGTTTCCTCGGATTAGCTGGATATTATAGGAGGTTCGTGAAGGGATTTTCATCCATAGTGACTCATTTGACACGACTGCTATGAAAAGAGGTTCGTTTCGAGTGGACAGACAAATGTCAAGCAAGCTTTGATCGACTAAAGGCAATGTTGACTGAAGCACCAGTTTTGACTCAACCTACTCCAGGAAAAGATTTTATTGTGTACAGTGATGCTAGTCATAATGGTTTGGGTTGTGTTCTTATGCAAGATGGAAAGGTGATTGCTTATGGCTCAAGACAACTTAAGCCTCACGAGCTTAACTATCCGACACATGATTTGGAGTTAGCTGCGATAGTTTTTGCCCTTAAGATTTGGAAACATTATCTGTATAGGGAAAGATGTTATATCTATACATATCACAAAAGTCTTAAATACCTTCACTCACATAAAGAGTTGAATCTGAGACAACGAAGATGGTTGGAGTTGATTAAAGATTATGACTGTATGATCGACTACCAGCCAGGCAAAGCTAATGTGGTTACAGATGCACTAAGAATGAAGATTTTAGCTGAGATGCGAATACAATCTACTTTGATGCAGAGGATCAAAGATGCTCAGAAGTAAGATGAGAAGTTAGTAAAAATAGTGGAGACAGTGAAAAAAGGAGAAAAGCCTGAGTTTTCATTGACAGAAGATGGCACAATATACTTCAAGAATTGGATTTGCGTTCCTAATGTAAAAGAGCTGAAGTCCGATATTTTAAAAGAAGCACATGAAATAGTATATACCATTCATCCAGGCGGGAACAAGATGTATCAAGATTTGAAAACTTAATATTGGTGGCCAGGGATGAAGAAGGATATCACTAAATATGTTGCTAAATGTCTAACTTGTCAACAAGTGAAAGTGGAATACCAGTTGCCCACAGGATTGCTGTAACCTATACCGATTCCAGAATGGAAATGGGAAAGAATCAAGATGGATTTTGTGTCTGGGTTACCGATGACTCAGAGAAAACATGATGCAGTATGGGTGATAGTAGATCAATTGACGAAGTTGACATACTTCTTACCAATCAGAATGAACTACTCATTGAACAAACTAGCTGAAATTTATGTAAGTGAGATAGTGAGGTTTCATGAAGTGCCAATGTCCATCATATCTGATAGAGATCCCAGATTTACTTCACAATTCTGGAAGAGTCTACAACAAGCTTGGGAACTCGACCCAATTTCAGCACGGCCTATCATCCGCAGACGGATGGACAATCAGAGCGAGTTATTCAGTTGCTAGAGGATATGATGAGAAGTTGTGTGCTTAAATTTGAGGGAAGTTGGGATAGATATCTACCTCTTATGGAATTTGCCTACAGCAATAGTTATCAGACAAGCATAGGCATGGCTCCATATGAGGTATTGTATGGAAGAAAATGCAGGACACCAGTTTGTTGGACCGAATCGAGTGAAAAGAAGTTGATAGGGCCAGAGTTAGTGCAACAAACAAAAGAAAAGGTTAGAATTATCCAACAAAGATTGAAAGCAGCTCAAGATCGACAGAAATCATATGCTAACCTCAAGAGGTGAGACATTGAATATGATGTTGGAGATAAAGTGTTTCTCAAGGTTTCACCTTGGAAGAAAGTGTTTAGATTTGGTAAAAAGGGAAAGTTAAGTCCGAGATTCATTGGTCCCTATGAGATTCTGGAAAGAACTAGATCGGTGGCATATCGGTTAGCCCTTCCACCAGAGTTAGATAAAATCCATAATGTTTTCCATGTATCTATGCTAAGGAGATATAGGTCTGATCAGACTCATATTATACCAATTGAGGAGATAGAAGTGCATACTAACTTGACTTATAAAGAGGAACTGGTGGCTATATTAGCACGAGAAGAAAAAGTTTTACGAAACATGAAAGTTCCATTAGTTAAAGTGATATGGCAGAATCATGCTACTGAAAAAGCCATATGGGAGAATGAAGAAGTAATGAAGAAGCAATATCCTCAGTTGTTCACAGAATTAACAGGTAAATTTCGAGGACGAAATTTATTTTAAGGGGGAGAGAATGTCATATCCTGTAACATCCTTGACTGTAACATCCCTGACCTTCCCTACATGAATTTCATTGAACATAAGCATCTTGCATACAATTCAATTGAACACGTGCATTTCATACGTATTTTCATAGGAACAAGTTCATGGCATGCACTAGCTACGTGTCCTAGTATTTGGCAATTGTATCGAGTCACACGTGTATCCTTATAACCTAAATGATGATAATAAAGTATTAGAAATGAATTGAATAAGGTGACTAAATTAAAGTAATAAAAATGATTAGATTAAGATTAGTGAACATTTAGATTGTTAATTTAGTTAAATCGGGTCAAATGATTAAGCTGTATTATTGTGTGAATTAGTGGAATTATAAATATATGTAAATAATGATAATAATATAGACAAAATAAAATGAAAATGACATAAAAGAGAAATAGAAGAGAAGAGAAAAGAGAAATGAGAAGAGAAATGAGAAGAGAAAAGAAAAGAGAAAAGAGAAGAGAAAAGAGAAGAGATGAAGAGAAAATGATAAAAAGCCAAAAAAGCAAAAAGGTTGGCTTTATCTTCCTTCCCCATTTCTACCTTCTTCTCCAGCCCGACTTCTTCTTCAATGTCCTCCATTTCAGACTTCAATTCATCCTTGTTTCACTTAGTTTTTGAAGCATATTGATCCCTTGCAAGGTTGTTCTTGGTAAGTAATCAATTCTTATTGCTATAGGGTTGATTTGAGTTGCTTAGGTTCGATATTAGGCACTGAATTGCACCCAGATTTTGATGCTAATAGAAATTGATTTTGGAATATTGTAAAAAACAAAAGGTGTTCCGTTATGTCTTAGATTTGTGGTTATATAATTATTCTTGCAAGATTTTATGTATAGGAAGAGATATTCTCTCTCTACTGAAACTGGTCAGGGTGTGAACCCTAACCAAGTTAGCTACTGTGTGATTTGATTTCTAATATGTTAAAGCCATTATTTGAAGTATCTTAAAACATAAAAAGTTATAGATATATGTGTGTTGTATCGTTGTACCAAATATCAGGTTCATAGGTCTCGTAAATGTTGAGTTATGGTGAATGGAACCATGACTGTGCAATAGTTTGAATTGCCTGCTTAGTGCCTTGGGAAGGTCTAGCAACTTGTTTGGCCCATTAGAGCTTGTTAGAGCTAGATTATGTAAATTCTCAAAACATTAAAGTTATAGGTATATTTCGTTGAGAAATGGTGGTACAAATTTCAGCTTCATTGGTTATGTATAAACTAAGTTATGGCCTTTGGAAGTCATACTGGTCCGGAAGCCAATTCTATTCTGGACTAGTAAAAGTTTTGTTCCTTATGAACCCATATAAGTTTCTGTAAAGTTTTATTAAAATAGGACATATAGATTATAAGTTCGGATGAACCCAAAGGAGTACCCTGAAACTGCCTAAAGGCAGAAAACAAGGCAGAAAATAGAACACTCTTAGACATTTCACCAAATATTGTAACATGATCCAATTGGTATAAAATTTTAATATGTGCTATAATTATATGTTAGTTTTAATTTGGAACAAGAATCAGATTAATTGGTCAAGTATAGAAAATGTTATAGTCTAAATAGTCCCATATGGTCACACTGCCTCATAGGAAAAATCTTAACTATTGACATGAACAATGCATATTAATTTGTTTAAGCCACATTAAGTCTCCCTAATCATGAGTTAATTGATTATGTTTTCATATTAGGCTCGCAACATATTGGAGACCCACAAGGAGTGGATAGACAATAAGTTAGGGGTTAGAATCAAAGGAGAACGGTGAGTCTAATTATCGATTGAATTCTTTAGTGCAAATGATTGTTGCTTGCTATGTGATTCATATGATTGTCATGATTGGTCCTTGATAATGTAATGATGGATAATTGTGACATTGTGATACATATAAATGGTATACTTGTGGTATATTTGAAGTATATGTTTGACATATGTGATATATATACATGGTATATGTATAGTATATGCAAGGTATATGTGTGGCATTTGAGGTATATATGTGGTATATGTATATTATATGTTATAAGATACAATGGTTGATGGATGCTTAAATACAAGTGCATATGCAAATGGACTAAAAAGGCGTTGTGACTAGTTAATCGATATTGTAAAGCAAAAGAAGAGGCCTATGACCCAACAAATGTGCAAATGAAACAAATGATCAAGCTAGCTAGCAAATGCAAATGTTCACATGACAAATGTTCACATGGAAACCCGGGGCAATGTCTGTTTAACTTAGTCACAACAAAATGAAATAAGCAAAGCATTTGCATACATAAAGAGTAATGATTATATGTTTCAACTTTATTGATACTTATATGATACTGATGAATGGAATGGAATACATGGTATATATTGGATTTATGATTTATTACTATGAGTTGTTTGGTACTTTAGAGCTCATTGGATGGTTATTCTCACTGAGCCGCAACTCATCAATTTGCATCATTTTTCAGGTAAAGAAAAGTGATAGCTCATTTTGAGTAGTGTATAGAAGACATGGAGCACAGGTCATTGGTCGAGCCTCATCACTCTCTCTCCTTGCATTCCACATAAGCATGAAAATAAGTCATAGGTGTTTTGTATTTACGTGCTTGAATATGTATAGTCATTTTGAAATGAGTCTAAAAATGTATAAATGAAATCAACTCGAAAATACTTATGTGTAAAGTTTATGTTTTGATATATGTGATATATTATATTGTGGTAAAAACCTTAGTGTTAACTTTGCAAAGTCAGTGAATAATATTATAGGATATGAGACTTGCAAAGTCATTGAATTATATTACAGGATATGGAAAAACAAATTTACTACTATTGTTAATAGAGTATTTTACCTTTCTAGTATGCTATGTATGATTACTTGATACAGGGATAGGTTATACTCAAATGTATAAGAGGTGGTGATACATTGACCTTCCCCACATGCATATCCACATGCATTTCATTTGAACATATGCATCTTCCATATAATCCAATTGAACATGTGCATTTCATACATATTTTCTTAGAAACAAGTTCATGACAAGCACTAGCTACGTGTCCTAGTAAATTGCAATTGCATCGAGTCGCACATGTGTATTTATAATCTAAATGAGGATAAAAAGTATTAAAAATAAATGAAATAAGGTGACCAAATTAAAGTATGCAAAATGACTAGATTAAGATTAAATTGCATATTGTGTTGAATTGTGTAATAATAATAAGAATAATTAGAAAAAAAATAAAAAAATAAAAAAAATAAGAATAAAAATAAAAGTCAGAAAAAAAGAGAAAAAAAAAAAAGAAAAAGTGGACGGATGAAACAAAGGAAATGGTGGTGCCTTTTAACTTATTAGGTTGCCACCATATTCATTTCCTTTCCTCATATTCTTCTTCTTCTTTGCTTCATTCCTTCCATTTCTTTTCAAGTTCCAGCCACCATTTCTTCCCTCTTTCACTCCAAAAATTGCAACAACAAGATTATCCAAGAGTGATTATAGGTGAGTAAACATTTTTTTTTGTGTTAAGCTTGATTATGGTGTTTAGGGTTCGTTAATAGGCAGTATTTTGTGCCATTGTTTTGATGATCTTAGAGATTGAATCTAAAAAAGCTTAAAACACAAAGGTTGTTCCTTTATGTCTTAGATTTATGGATATGTAAACATTTTTGCAAGATGTGCTGGATATCAAGAGATATCCTCTCTGTACTGAAACTGGTCCAGATGTGAGTAAGTTAGCCACTGTGTTTGTTAGTTTGAATATGATAAAGCCATTATTTGATGTATGTCAAAACATAAAAGTTGTAGATATATGTGTTATGTATCTGTATACCAAATTTAGGTTCATATGTCTTGTAAATGTTGAGTTATGGTGAATGGAACCATGACTGTTCCATGGTTTGAACTGCCTACTGAGTGCCCTGGACAGATCTAGCAACTTGTTTGGCTAATTTGAGCTCGTTAGATCTATATTATGTAATTATCAAAACTTGAAAGTTATAGGTATATGTCTTAGCTAAATTTGGGTACTAATATCAGCTTAATATGTTATGTATAGACTAAGTTATGCCATTTGGAAGTCATACTGGTCTGGAAGCCAATTCTATTATGGACCAGTGATCATAATTTGAAGACCTTTGAGACATAATTTATAAAAGTTGTAAACATTAAAAATTTCCATTTGAACCCATATAAGTGCCTGTAAAGTGTAATTAAAATAGGACTTATAGATTAAGTTATGATGAACCAAAGTGGGTACCCTGAAATTGCCTAAAGGCAGAAAACAAGTCAGAAAACAAAATACAATTAGAAATTCCCACCAAATGTTGTACAATGATCCAATTTGTCTACAATTTTAATGTGTTACATAATTATATGTTAATTTTAATTATGAATAAGAATCAGATTAATTGGTCAAGTATAAAAAGAAGTTATAGGCTAAACAGTCCCATAAGGTCACACTGCATCATATGAAAAATCTTAACTATTGATATGAACAATGCATATTAATTTGTTCAAGCCACATTAAGTCTCCCTAATCATGAGTTAATCAATTATGTTTTCATATTAGGCTCGCAACATATTGAAGACCTACAAGGAGTGGATAGACAATAAGTTAGGGGTCAGAATCAAAGGAGAAAGGTGAGTCTAATTATCAATTGAATTGTTTAGTGCAAATAAATCTTGCTTGCTATGTGATTCATATGATTGTCATGATTGGTCCTTGATAAAATGAGGATGGGTAATTTGTGACATTGTGGTACATGTAAATGGTATACTTGTGGTATATTTGAGGTATATGTTTGACATATGTGATATATATACATGGTATATGTATAGTATATACAAGGTATATGCATGGTATATGAGGCATATATACGCTTATGTATGTTATATGTGGTAAGATATAATGGTTGATGAATGCTTAAGTACAAGTGCATATGCATATGGACTTAAAAGGCATTATGACTAGGTAATCGATATTGTAATGCAAAAGAAGAGGCCTATGGCCCAACAAATGTGCAAATGAAATAAATGATCAAGCTAGCTAGCAAATGCAAATGTTCACATGGAAACCCGGGACAATGTCTGTTTAAATTGGTCACAAAAAAATGAAATAAGCAAAGCATTTGCATACGTAAGGAGTAATGATTATATGTTTCAACTTTATTGATATTTATATGATACTGATGAATGGAATGGAATACATGGTATGTATTGGATTTGTGATTTATTATTATGAGTTGTTCGGTACTTTAGAGCTCATTTGATGGTTATTCTCACTGAGCCGCAACTCATCAATTTGCATCATTTTTTAGGTAAAGAAAAGTGATAGCTCATTTTGAGTTGCGTATAGAAGACATGGAGCACAGGTCACTAGCCGAGCCTCATCACTCTCTCTCCTTGCATTCCACACGAGCATGAAAATATGTCTTCTGCATTTTGTATTTACGTGTTTGAATATGTATATTCATTTTGGAATGGGTTTTAAAAATGTATAAATGAAAGCAACTCGTAAATACTTATGTGCAAAGTTTATATTTTAATATATGTGATATATCGTATTGTGGCAAAAGCCTCAATATTGACTTGCAAAGTCATTGAATGATATTGCAGGATATGAGACTTGCAAAGTCATTGAATGATATTACAGTATATGAGACTTGCAAAGTCATTGAATGATATTACAGGATATAAAAAATAATTTAGTATCAATGTTAACAGGATATTTTGTCTTTCCAGCATGCTATGTGTGATTATTTGATACCGGGATAGGTTATATTTAATTGCATAAGGTATGACGTTACATATCTGCTAATTTAGACCTAAGTCATGCGAGTTGTTAAATCGACTCGTCAGTTTGACCCAAAGTCTAAAATTGAATTTTTATCGAAAAATAATGAAAGTAATGGCAATTAAGTATGAAAAATATCTAATAAAGTGTTCAAAATATTTAAGATGTTAAATTTTGGTAAGGGACTAAATTGTAAATTTTGAAAACTTTAGAGGTCAATTTGTAATTTACCAAAATTTTGAGGATTAATCGGGATAATCATAGATTAAATGCATGAATTGAGACATAAATTGCATGTGGAGGCCAGCCACACCAAGTGGCAAATTTTAAGAAGCCAAGTAACATACATGCATTTAGCATTAATATAAACTTCTAGATTGAGCTTAGGTGTCCCCCATCTTGATGACTTTTATCATCTTTTTCTTGATTGTTTCTTCCTCTTCCTTATCCATTTTTCATTGAGGAAAATTTTGTTCTCCACACCAGCCACGTTTTTCTCTTGGACACTTATAACCAAACCTTTTTCTAAGAAAAGAAAGTGAGTAAAAAAGAGAGAAAGGCATGGGAAATTCCATTTTCATGCCTAGGTAAGCTTAGGAGAGTAAGGAAAAAGAGAAAAAATAGGGTTTATGAAGTTTTAATAATCTGATTTTAAATTTTAGGAACTCAAGTTACAAGGAACTAGATAAAGGGAGCAAAGGAAAGGAGAAAGAGAAGTAAAGAGAAAGAAAAGAGAAAAATAAAGGTTTGTGCATAACCTAAGGCAATAGCCTACTTTAATTTTTTAAATTACATAAATTAGTTATTTGGCATGTTTATGATGCTGAATTAAAATTATTTGTGATGAAAAATCTTAAGGATGCATGTTTGCTAGACTTAGGATTTATTTTGATAAAAATTGAAGATAGTTCATGTATGTATTCTGTGCTGAAAATGGATGAGCAGTGAGCACTTAAACTGTTATAACTTAATTTCTAGAACTCCATTTTATATGTTATTTATTGGGTTTGAAAGATAAGACATGAGGATATAACTTTTAGTTTGACCATAAAACTTGAATATGTCTGTAATTGTCCAGAATAATTCATAAACTTCGGACATAAAATCTGTCCAGAAATTCTGGGCAGAATTGTTAGTAATGAGCAGTAAGTACTTAAACTATTATAACTTGAGTTCTGGAGCTTGGATTTATGTGTTCTTTGTTCATTTTGAAAGCTAAGACATAGGGATATAAATTTTATTGAGACCATAATATTTGAATATGTCTGTAATTGTCCAGAAAAATTCATAAATTTCAGACTTAGAATCTGTACAGAAAATTCTGGGCAGAATTGCTAGTGACCAGTCAGTGTTCATTTTATCATATCTTTTTATGAAGATCATGTAACTAAATTCGGAATGAAATAGGACCAAAATTAAGGCCTAAGACAAAGAACAGTATCTGCTAGTGATAGGGCAGCAAGTGAGTTGAGGAATGAAATGAGTAAAATGATGAGAACTTTGTTATATTATGTAAATATTATTTTAATTGAGTGATTATGTGATTATTTTGAGATATTACATTCATGAAAAGTGTGAAATTAATTGCTATAAATTTTAATGAGAATGTATAAGCCCTAGAACACCTAACTAGAACCAACTTAGGATAGTTTAGCATGCCAAATAGGGGGTGAGTATGATGAAAATGATTAAATCCATTAATGGTATGATTATCTACGCCAGTAATGGCACTGTTATCTACACCGGTAATGGCACTGTTATCTACTCCGGTAATGGCACTTTTATCTACGTCGGTAATGGCACTTATATGCACACATCATATTGCCCGGGTGGCACTCCTAAGTGCCTAGATGGCAACTCCGTTATCCGAGTCAGTGGTTCATAGGTGTCTTGGGCGTAAATATAGACATAAATAAAAAGTCATGGAACATAAAAGAATTATTGATAATAAAAAATGGAATTATGAATTGTGGCATGTATAAAAAGAAGATTTAGTGTTATACAATAAGCTGGTAATAAAATAAATAAATGTGAGATAAAATAATGTAATTTGATGTCTATACATGCTAAAATACCATGATATGTATATTTGCATGAGAATATGATAAAGCATGAGTTGAGATATGATAATGCATAACTGTATAAAATAGTTTATTGTCTTATTTATATGCACCACTAAGCATTGAGCTTATTGTGGGAGTTTCCTTCCGCGCAGATTTAAAGAAGTAGGTGAGGTTTTTGGATAAAGACACGGTAATCTAAGCCCAGTAGAGTAGCTTGTATCAAATATTGTGGTTCACACAAATTATGTAATTATGGTTTGAGTTTTATTTTGTAGTATTTGTAGAATAAACAACACGTTTTGTAAAGAACATGTTATTATGTAAAAAAATGTAGTCTATCTTTTATGTTATAATTTCTTTTAGATTGCAAAGTAAAAAAAAAAAAATATATATATATATAAGTAATTTTCAGTTACACACAATTTAATAAAATGATATTTTAACCGATGAAATCAGCGTAGCACACCCTCATTCGGGCATAAGCTGCTAGGGTGAGGGGGTGTAACACGCATATAGTGAGCAGGGTGGTTTAATAAAATGATATATGTACCACTAAGCTTTCAATAGCTTAGCATGTGGGCTTCCCTACATGCAGTTGGAGCCAATAGATAGCTGAGTTGGCAAAAAGAGAAGACTAAGCCAGTCAAAGTAGTCATAGTTGACCTGTGTGGGTGTGTTCATTTATTTTATTCATTTCATTATTTTGCATGACATGGGATAGAGACATACTTTTTGAGTATGATTTTAATAAGGATTTGTAATTGAGTTTAATCATTTTTATGAGGATGATTTTGTAATAAGGGTTGATGTTGCCCAAACTAGATTGCAGTCAGAACATGATTTTATTATGAGATCAATTCAAATATAGATGTGGTTTTAAATTGCTTATTATATGATATATTGATATTGATACAAAAATAAGATAGAAAAAGTTTTAATTTAGAATATGTTTAAACAAATTCGGTCATGTGACAACTGTCTGCATAGTGAGGTTTGCTCTGGCTGTATAGAGGGGTGTTTCATTTAGTGGTATCAGAGCTTAGGTTAGATGGTTATAGACCTAAGTGGAATTTAGGGTTATCATGCATACATACTTGTGTCTCATTTAACTCTAAATTAGGCTACTTCTCTGTCAAGTTGTACGATTAGAGTGAGATGGCGTCTGAATCGAATGATATTGCTAAGAGCCAAAGCTCTCCACATAATAGGGCACCAAACCAGCCTAGTGCAACAAGTGTTCAAAGTTTAGGTGTAATACCGGTCCCTAACCAATAGGCTCCTAAATAAGCTAATCTGGACTAGACTCTATTGATGTAGTAGATGGCAAGTTTGTTGCAGCAAATAGCTAGAACTGTACCACCAACACCAACTCCTCCACCTCCACCACCGAGGCAAAGAGTATAGCTAGACAAGCTCTGTAAGTTTGGAGCTACTAATTTTCTAGGAACAAAAGACAAAGATCCTATTCTTGCAGAGCATTAGATAGATAAGGTAGAGAGAGTTTGTGATGAGTTTGAGGTGGCCATTGATCAAAAGGCCAAGTATGCCATTTCCCCACTACAGGATGACACTTAAGACTGGTGGAAGACAATGTTATTGAAACTAGATGTCCCTTAACCAATGACATGGGATTTCTTTGTTACTGAATTCAAGAAATAATACATTCCCCCGGTTTACATCGATGAGAAAAATAGGGAGTTTCTGAGTCTCAAGCAAGGAAGGATGATAGTTACTGAGTACCAAAGAGAGTTTACTCAATTGAGTAAATATGCTTTAATGATGATCACAAGTGAGAGAGACAAGTACATAAGATATGAGTATGGTATCAATGCAAAAACAGGTGACTTTGTGACAAAACTCCAGCATGTTAGCTTTACTCAGTTGATTGCTTTCGCAGTTAGTATGGAGCATAGAAAGAGGAAGAGAGCAGAGGAAGCATCTAGACAAACAATGATCCAATCTTCTAACAAGAAGGGTCAATTCTACCCAGGACAATTTTATGGCAGGAGTCAGGGATAGAGTAGGGGTTATACATAGGGTGTGCCACATGGGAGGGGACAACCCTTTAGAGTTACATCTACAGTTGGTATCATTCAAATACAGGCTACCCAAGAGAGTATTCCAATTTGTGGCACTTGCCACAAGTGTCATAAAGGAGAGTGCTGGAAAAATATAGGTGCTTGCTACAGATGTGGATCTAAGGATCATATGAAGAGGGATTGTCCTCTATGATAGACAGTGGACCTGCCCAAACTACTCAGTTAGCTCCAGCTCAGACTAGATAGCAGACAAGAGGAAGTCATATAAGACTTACCCAGGCAGTCTCTAAGATTGTCAATAGGTTAGAACTAGACCAAACACCAGTTAGAGCTTATGCTATGAGGGCTAGAGAGGACTAGGAAGCTACTAATGTGATAGTGGGTATGTTTTCTTTATATGACTCTAATATATGTGCATTAATTGATCTTGGTTCAACACTCTTATATATGCACAAGTACAATTGGACAAAAATAACATGGTTACTGAAAATCTTGAATATGAAATTGAGGTTATGAATCCCTTAGGACATAGTATAATAGTGAACAGGGTTTATAGAAGATGCCTTTTGATTGTACATGGAAGTGAATTTTTGGTAGACTTGATAGAGTTGCATTTCATGAATTTGATGCCATTTTAGGCATGGATTGGTTATCATAGCATAAGGCAATTGTAGACTGCAAGAAAACATTTGTGATGCTGAAAACACCCAAGCAAGTGAATGTAAAGGTGGAAGGTGAGTTGTTTCCATGGCTTCCACGAGTCATTTTAATGATGAAAGCTAAGTGAATGATGAGAAAAGAATATGAAGCCTATTTGACTCATGTGGTTGATACTAGAAAGGTTCATTCAGAACTTCAGGATATCCCTACAATGAATGAATTTTTATATGTTTTTTCTGAGAAAATACCGGGATTACCACCTAACAGAGAAGTTGAGTTCTCTATAGAGCTTACCATAGGCACAACACCTATATCAATAACACCATACAAAATGGCATTATCTGAATTGAAAGAGCTTAAGACTCAGTTGTAGGAATTGTTAGATAAGGGGTATATCAGACCGAGTGTATCTCTATCAGTTGCACCAGTGTTATTTATGAAAAAGAAAGATGGGTCTATGAGATTATGTATAGATTACATACAGTTGAATAAGGTGACAATCAAAAATAGATAGTCGTTACCAAGAATTGATGACCTATTTCATCAGTTGAAGGGTGCAGGTTATTTTTTAAGATTGATTTGAGATCAGGGTATCATCAATTGAGAATTAGGGCATAAGATATAGCCAAAACAACATTCAAAACCAGATACGGGCATTATGAATTTGTGGTTATGCCTTTTGGATTAACTAATGCTTTAGCAATCTTTATAGAGTTAATGAACAGAGTATTCAATTCCTACCTAGACGAGTGTGTTGTAGTCTTCATCAATAATATCCTGGTGTATTTTAACATACCTAAAGAGCATGATTAGCACCTGAGAATAGTGTTATAGACACTTAGGGATCAGAGATTGTACGCTAAGTTCTTAAAATATGAATTTTGGCTGGAAGAGGTAGCTTTTCTTGGGCATATTATGTCTTCATATGGTATATGGCTTGATCCTAGTAAGGTATACTATTATGAGTTGGAAGCCTCCTTGCAATGTGATAAAAGTCAGAAGTTTCCTTGGATTAGTTGGTTACTACAGGAGGTTTGTTAAGGGCTTTTGAATGATTGTTTCTCCTTCAACTAGACTACTAAGGAAATATGTGAAATATGAGTGGACAGCCAAATGTTAGGAGATTTTTGATAGTCTGAAGAAGATGTTAATACAAGCTCCTATTTTGACACAACCAGTCCCTAATAAGGAATATATCATCTATAGTGATGTTCCTCACAATAGACTGGGGTATGTATTGATGCAAGAAGGCAAGGTTGTAGCATATGCTTCCAGGTAGCTAAAGCCGCATGAAAAGAATTTCCCCACACATGACTTAGAATTGGCGACCATTATATTCGCATTGAAGATTTGGTGTCACTATCTTTTATGGGGAGAAATGTTTTATTTATATAGACCATAAGAGTCTGAAGTATCTTCCCCACACAAAGAGAACATAATTTGAGACAGAGTTGGTAGTTAGAGTTGATAAAAGATTATAACTATGTTATTGATTATCACCTAGGCAACACCAACATAGTGGCTGATGCTTTGAGTAGGAAGATGGTAGCAGATTTCCACATCTAGCCTACACTTGATCAAAAGATTATTGATTCATAGAGGTAGGATAGTAAGCTTGTTAAGACAATCGAGTTGGTCTATAAAAGGGAAAGACCCGATATTACAATTGACACAGATGGTGGGTTATACTACTAGAGTCATTTATGCATGCCCAACGTTGATGAACTGAGACAGAGGATATTATCGGAAGCATATGAAACCAAGTATATGATGCAACCAGGAAGCATAAAGATGTATCATGACCTGAAGAGTAAGTACTGATGGACATACATGAAAAGAGATATCACATAGTACACAACCAAATGCCTAACTTGTCAGCAAGTCAAAATAGAACATCATGTACCATCAGGATTACTATAGCCTATCACTACACTAGAGTGGAAATGGGAGCATACTTGGTATTATCTTATGGACTTTGTGATTGGGTTGCTAGTTATGCCTTAAAAATATGATGTTGTATGGATTATAGTGGATAGGCTTATGAAGTCAGCTCATTTCTTGCCTATCAAGCAATATTTCCCTTTGAACAGGCTAGCAGAACTTTATGTCAATGAGACAATATGACTACATAGAATGCTAGTCTCCATTATTTCATATAGGGGCCCTAAGTTTACTTCTCAATTTTGGAGTAGTTTGTAGAGAGCTTTATGTCATGACCCTAGAATTGAACTAGCAATCGTGCGGCACTTAGCACGGTTCGTTGCACTAAGCCTGCCTTCCAAACCGATAAAAGCACTCCAAAAATAATAGAACGGAACTTAGAGATTGAGAAGATTCAATAGCAAAACAAGAACACAAGAGTTTGTGAAGAATGCTTTGTATTACTTGAAATGCTTAATTGCTTGAATGATTACAAATGAATTTACATAAGGTATATATAGGCCTCCACCTCCTCAATGGATGGCCGAGATCAATTCCCACCTACCAGATGGATGGTTAGGATTAACTCCCACCTACCAAATGAATGGCTAGGATTGATTCCCACCTACCAAATGGATGGTCAAGATCAATTCCCACCTACCAAAATAGATGGTTAGGATTGATTCCCACCTACCAAATGGAGGGCTAGGATTAATTCCTACCTACCAAAATGGACGGCCATGATCCATTTAATCTAACGGTTTACAATGGCCTTCTAGAATATTACATATGTGTGGAAAAATGTAATTGTGCAGGAAATCTCGTATGAACCTTTGCGGGGTGTGATATTCTCCCCCACTCAAGTTTGCGACGCCCTCGTCGCGCCTTCAAGCTTGAACCTTTCTAGGTCATTTTTGAACTGCCATAAAGTGTCTTCAGGTTCCCAGCTTGCCTCTATGTCCGGGGCATTCTTCCATTTGACCAAGTATTCCCGATAACTTGGTACACCTCTTTGCCGAATTAGGCGGTATGCCAAAATAGAATCCATTCCTCTATCAAAGGAGGTTACTATCGCAGTGGGTGCCCTTTTCGACTCTCCTCGACTTGCATCTTCCTCGTCTCCATGATAAGGCTTCAACATGCTTACATGAAAGACTGGATAGATCTTAAGCTTGGGAGGTAGTTGTAGCTTGTAAGACACCTTACCAACCTGCTTAAGGACAGGAAATGGCCCTTCGTATTTCTGTACCAACCACTTGTGAACCTTCCGCAAGGACTTGAACTATTATGGTAATAATTTGACAAGGACCAAATCTCCTTCTCGAAATTCGACCATTCTTCTTTTCTTGTCAGCCCACTTCTTCATCTTTTTGGATGCCTTGTTCAAATAGGCTCGGGGTAACTCAGCTTGGTCATGCCATGTCTTAGCAAATTTGAAAGCTGCAGGACTCTTCCCTTCATAGCTTGTGACCAAAGCATGAGGGGTCATAGGTTGTTGTCCCGTAATGATCTCGAAGGGACTCTTGCCAGTGGATTCACTTTTCTGCAAGTTGTAAGAGAATTGGGCTACATCCAGCAACTTAGCCCAATTATGTTGGTTGGCACTAACAAAGTGCCTTAGATATAGCTCCAGTAATGCATTGGCACGTTCCGTCTGCCCATCGCTTTGCGGATGAAAGCTTGTGGAGAAATTCAAGTCTGATCCCAGCAGCTTGAACAATTCTGTCCAGAAGCTTGTGGATGAAAGCTTCTCGAAGGGTCTCGATCACTCACGATATTAGATGGAATACCCCAATGCTTCACAACATTCTTGAGGAATAACCGTGCAGTCTCATCCGCGGTGCAATCTGCCGAGGCAGGTATGAATGTTGCATATTTGCTGAAGTGATCAATGACCATTATTATACTGCCAAAGCCTTATGATTTTAGCAAGCAAGTGATGAAGTCCATCGAGACACTCTTCCATGGTCTCTCCGGAATAGGCAGTGGTTCTAGCAAGCCACTGGGTGCATGTTGCTCTATTTTGTCTTGTTGGCAAACAAGACAAGTTCTTACATAGGCTTCAACATCATCCCACAGTTGAGGCCAATAGTAAATAGACTTGATCAAAGCAAGGGTGCGTTTCATGCCTGGGTGTCCAGCCCATAGTGAATCATGACATTCCTTGATCATCTCTTTTATCAAGTTCCCCCACTTAGGAACGTAGATGCGATTTTTCTTGGCATAGAGTAGTCCGTCACTCCGCCAAAATAGCCTTGTCTTTCCTTCTTTGATGAGGACTATGAGGTTTTGAGCCAGGGCATCATGCTCCAACCCTTCTTTGATCTTTTCCCGCAAGGGACTGTTTGGTCTACTCAAAGCTGCTAATTCCACCTTTCGACTTAGTGCATCAGCCACCACATTGGCCTTACCGGGCTTGTATTCAAGCTTGTTGTCGAATTTTGCCAAAAAGTCTTGCCACCGAGCTTGTTTGGGACTCAACTTCTTTTGAGTTTGGAAGTAGCTAGTTGCTACATTGTCTGTCATAATCACAAAGTGAGAACCCAACAAGTAGTGTCGCCGCACCCTTAGACAATGGATGATAGCAGTCATCTCTTTTTCCTGCATCGTGTAGCGGCGTTCGATGTCATTGAGCTTGCGGCTCTCATATGCTATCGGGTGCCCATCTTGCATCAATACTCCACCAATGGCAAAGTCTGAGGCATCTGTATGCAACTCATACATCTTACAGGGGTCTGGCAAGTAAAGCACTAGTTCTTCGGTAATGGCCCTTTTTAAGTCATCAAACGAGGCTTGACACTTGTTTGTCCACTCCCAAGTATTGTTTTTCTTGAGTAGGTCGGTTAGTGGAGCTGCTCTTGCTAAATATGACTTGATGAATCTCCGGTAGTAGTTCATAAGTCCAAAGAAAGACCTTAACTCGGGGACCTTAGTAGGAGGTACCCATTCTTGGATGGCTTTCACCTTGTCTCCATCCATCATAAGCTTCCCATCTTTTATCCCATGACCCAAGAACATCACCTCATCTTGGGCAAAAGAACATTTCTCCCTCTTAACATATAGCTCATTTTCTCTAAGGACCTCAAACACATTCTTCAAATGCTCAAGATGTTCTTCCATAGTCCGGCTATATATTACAATATCATCAAGATATACTACCACGAACCGATCGAGGTAGGGATGGAAAAGTTTATTCATGAGAGTGCAAAAGGTAGTAGGTGCATTGGTGAGACCAAATGGCATAACAAAGAATTCATAAGCACCGTACCTTGTTACACATGTAGTCTTCGGCTCATCCCTTTTTGCTATGCGCACCTGGTAGTATCCCGACCGCAAGTCCAACTTGGAGAAGTATCTAGCATTCCCCAATTGATCAAACAAATCAGTAATGAGTGGGATAGGATACTTGTTCTTTACCGTGATCTTGTTTAAAGCGTGGTTGTCAATGCACATTCTCAGTGAACCATCCTTCTTTTTCTAAAAAAGCACTGGGGCGCCAAATGGGGCTTTGGATGGTCTAATGAAACCAGCATCCAATAGCTCGTTGAGTTTCTTTCGTAGTTCTGCCAACTCCGAGTTTGCCATCCGGTAAGGACTCATTGTTGGTGGTCTTGTGCCAGGCCCTAGCTCAATTTCATGGTCCACCTCCCTCTTTGGGGGTAATTGTTTTGGCAACGCCTCTGGCATCACATCCTGGAACTCATCCAAGACAACTTGCACCTCCGTTGGCAAGCTTAGTTGTGGTGATGCTTCATCATCATCATACTCCTTTAGAGTGGCCAAGTAACTCTCTTCCTCCCTCTTCAATCCCTTTTTGAATTGAAGTGCTGAGAGCGCTTGGGTAGTAGGCTTAGTGGTCCTTTCCGTCGGTACTAGACAAGCCTTTGGTCCATCCATAATGCACATAGAGTTTGAACATGGAACAAGGAAAGCTCTAACCTAATCCAAGAACTCTATGTCGAATACCACCGACAAATCATCCATGGGTGCCACAGATAAATCCACTTGGCAAGTCCATGCACCGAGACTAACCTTCACTCAGCGGGCAATTCCTTGGAGAGGTTGTGCCCCCGAGTTAACTGCTTTGAGGGAGCCACCTCCATTGGTAACCTTGAGACCAAGTCTCTTGGCTTCCTCTAGCGAAACAAAGTTGTGAGATGCACTTGTGTCGACCAGGACTTTGGTGACTTTCCCATTGATGGATGCATCCACAAACATGAGTCCCTTGGGGGATGTCAGGGCACTTTGCAATGCACTAAGCAACCGCAAAGATCCCATCTTCGCACCTTCATCTGCCTCACTTCTGTCTTGATCATGAGTGGAGGCAACTAAAGCATTCAATGTCTTTCTTTTGGGACATTCTCGTGCCCAATGCAGTCCGTCGCATATGAAGCACATCACACGGGGCTTTGAGGTACCACATTCTTCCCTTTCCTTCCCTTTGTCTCGTGGCTTGAATGAGGAGCTTTCTCTGTGATTTTTGTAGCTTTAACTCTTAGCATGGCCTCCCCCATTCCTTGCTCCAACAAACTTTCTATCAGCTGGCCTCTGGCCTTCTTTGTTTGAGGAGTAATCAATAAGACTTTCAGCAATGACAATGGCCGAAGATAAGTCTTGGACACCATGTCCTTTGAGCTCAAGGTTAGCCCATCATTGGAGACCATCCATGAACAAGAATAATGCATATTTGTCCGATGTGTCAGGGACTTCTAGCAGCAAGGTTGTGAACTCCTTCACATATTCCCTTATGCTACCTATCTGCTTTAGTCGTCGAAGCTGGCCCCTCGCCTCTTCCTCAGCATTTACGGGGAAGAATTGGCTTTTGAAGTCCTTAAAGGTATCAATTGTGCACACCCCACGTTGCACATCTCCATGCCTTCGTCTCCACCACAGCATAGCAGTGTCGGTCAAGTACATGGCAGTAGTTCGGATTTTGCTGGCATAGTCCGTTAGGCCAGTAGCCTCGAAGTATTGATCCAGCCCCCATAAGAAGTTCTCAACTTCCCTAGCATTCCGAGCACCATTGAAAGTCTTTGGCTTGGGAACTTCCACTTTCTTGGCCTCAATGATAGTGGTTGTATTGGTTCCCGAGGCCATAGCCCATTTGCATAGGGCTAGATCACCACCCATATCCTCAACTATAAGCAACACATTAGAAATTTCTCTTTGGAAGAGATCACGTACCTTGGCAAGTTCAGATTTCAACCCATCAATCTCTTGCCTTAACCCACCGTCTAGCTCGTTGAGGGACATCTTGACCGCTGCATGAATCTCCGCATCCTCAGCCTCCAAGCCGCTGCAACGTTCCTCCAAGTTGTCCACTCGGTCGAACAACTCTCGCAAGTTGTCCTGAGCACTCACAACACATGATTCCAAGCTAGAAATCATGTCTTTCGACTTGGCTCGAGATTCGTTAGATGGTTTCTGAACTTCCTCATGACCACGTTCCATTGGTGGAACTTCCACGCTAGGTGTAGCTGGGGCAGTAGCCTTAATTATGCCAAAGGTAGTAAAGCTTCAAACCAGGCTCTGATACTAACTGTCACGACCCTAGAATTCAACTAGCAATCGTGGGGCACTTAGCATGGTCCGTTGCACTAAGCCTGCCTTCCAAACTGATAAAAGCACTCCAAAGATAATAGAACGGAACTTAGAGATCGAGAAGATTCAATAGCAAAACAAGAACACAAGAGTTTGTGAAGAATGCTTTGTATTACTTGAAATGCTTAATTGCTTGAATGATTACAAATGAATTTATATAAGGTATATATAGGCCTCCACCTCCTCAATGGATGGCCGAGATCAATTCCCACCAACCAGATGGATGGTTAGGATTAACTCCCACCTACCAAATGAATGGCTAGGATTGATTCCCACCTAACAAATGGATGGTCAAGATCAATTCCCACCTACCAAAATAGATGGTTAGGATTGATTTCCACCTACCAAATGGAGGGCTAGGATTAATTCCTTCCTACCGAAATGGACGGTCATGATCCATTTAAGTCAATACTTAATTCATGGTCCATCATAAATCCCAAGGTGGCCTACCTCTCAATATAGCCATTCATCTTCAATATCTTCAGAAGAGCAACCTTGAAGTTTCGAACCTTTCAGAACGTGTAATATCCGCTAATTTAGGTTCCGAGTCGCACGTGTTGCGAAATTGACGCGTGTGACCGATCGGAGTCTAAATTCAGATTTTTACAAAAAATTGATTAAGAAATGGTTAAACTAAATAATAAATGTCTAAATAAGTGATTATAGAGTTTAAAGAAGTTGATTTACGGTAAAGGACTAATTTGCAAAATTTGATAAGTTTTGGGGTCAAATTGCAATTTACCAAAAATTGGAGGATTAATGAGATTAATTGATAATCAACATGTTAATTTTGGGCACATTTTGATAGTATTGGCCGGCCATGATGTTAAAGAAAGATGATTAATATTGGTTAAGTGTAAAATTGGGAGAAAATGGTCAAATGGTGGGTCCCACATGAATATTTTTGGGTACCCTATTTAAGGCTTTATTTTCTTCTTCTTCTCTTCATTTTCTGCTCCTTCTCTCTTTTCTTTACCAGTCACGCCAGCCACAATTTTCCTCCAAAACTCATCTTGATTCTAGAGAGAGAAAGGAAGGGAAGAGAAGGGAAAGAGCAAGACAATGTGATTTTCATGTTCCATAACTTATAAGGAAGCTGGAAAGAACAAGAAAGAGGAAGAAAAATCAAGTTTGGTAGAGAGAGAAAATCTCCAAATTGGTGATCAAGTGAAGAAAAGAGTAAGGTAAGAAGTATTTCTTCTTCTTCTTCATCTTTTCTAAAGGAAGTTCGAATTTTGAGCTCATCCAAGACTTATATGGAATGAGAGAGAAACTAGGGTTTTGAGAGAGAAAAAGAGAGTTTAGTGTCTTAATGAAATTAGATTATGATGAAAATGATCTATGATGTTGTAGGAGTTCCAAATGACAAGGAACAAGCTCTAAGGAGCAAAGGAAAAAAAAGAAAGCTACCTAAAGGAGTGAAGGAGAAAGATTAAGGTTTGTGCATAATTTAAGGCAATAGCCTATATTTGTTTGAAATAATGCATGCTGAACATAATTGTAGATAAATGCAATTTCAAGAATGATGATGATTATGGCATGAAACCATAGGTTTAGACATATATGAATGAGATAATTGTGACATTGAATTAAGGATGCATGTTAGAGAATCTTGTATGATCAAGGCATATAAATGTATTGAAGAGTAATAAGTTAAGTAAAGAGCCTTAGAAATGCATGAAATAGAAATTGGTATGTTTTGGATGATGTTTGAATGAATGAAAAGTGAATATGCAGATTTCCTGCTGAAAGTCACGGGTGTGACTACTGAGTCACGGGCGTGAACTTGAGGGTTCACAGTTGTGACTGATTGTGTCACGGTTGTGCATTTCTGGGTGGAAATGGTACTATTCATTCCAGAATCGTTCACGGGTTGGAATCACGGCAGTGAACTTATTCATGGGTGTGAATGAGTAATCACGACCGTGAATGCTTTTGGGCGATTCATTCCAGTAGCGTTCACGGTTTGGGATCACGGGCGTGAACTAATTCACGGGCGTGAAAATAGTAATCACGGCCGTGAATGCTCTGCATTTGAAATTATGGATATGGTCATTAAATGAGGAATTCAGATAAGTAAATGAAAGTTATTGTCTATCCAGTGAAATAAGAATGATATGAATATAGATATATGTATATATATTGATGTGAGAATATGATATGTTGTGATATAGAAAAATGAATTGATGTAGAAAAATGTATTGTCATGGATAATATATGAAATCAGATGCAGATGATAAACATGAGAATATTGATGAATCTAGTAAATGAATGAAAAGATGTATGAGTATGACTATATGCTTGTAAAACAAGAAAATTGAGATGTTGATAAATATGAGAAAAATGGATGTGTTGAAATTGAGAATAATGATTGATGTGAAAATATAAAGAAGCCCATTACTCTACTTGCGGACTAAAATCAGGATAGATGACATGTCATTAAGGGGGCGAACGGTACCGTACTATACCTCAACCAATGTGGCTAAAGCTTGTGTGAGCGCCATTGGTCTGGGATGTTCAGTCAGTGTGGCTAAAGCTTGTGTGAGCGCTACTGACTTGAGAAAGCTCCGATGAGCATATATAAATGAGGACAAGGTGTCATAAGCTTGTGTGAGTGGCCTTGATCCGGTTATTCATCTCTGATGAAATATTACTCAATCAATGTGGCATAAGCTTGTGTGAGCGCCATTGATTTGAGAAGCTCTTATGACCCAGATAGTGGACAGGGTGGCATAAGCTTGTGTGAGCGCTCCTGATCCATAACCCGTATCCAGTCAGTCCAAAGATTTAGAGTGATGTGGGCAAGATAATGAGGATATGTCGGAAAAATAAGAAAAGGAAAGAATAAGAAAATAATGATGATATGAGATGGAAATGTAATAATAAAGAGATTTGTAGAATAAATTGCTATCAAAGATAAATGAAAATAACAATGTCTATATGAGCATGACATTTGTACTTTTATGAAATAGGAATATGTTGATGGTCATGCATGCAAACATTTTAATGCACGAAATGATAATTGTTAATGCTTGTTGCATGATATAGTATATTGTCTTCTTTATATGCACCACTAAGCTTAGAGCTTAGCGTGGAGTTTAATTTCCACGCAGATATAGAAAGGTAGCTGAAGACGCTAGATAAAGCAAGCGGTGCTCCCATACAAGTAAAGCAGCCGAGTCTTGAGAAAGTGGGTTATAAGTTTTGAAACTTTTGTATTTGACTTTTATATTAAAGAAATGTTTGAGTTTATAAAACTTACTTTTAAAGTTTGGTCAGAATTAATCTGATGTTAAAAATTACTATATTATGTAAATAAATTGTACTCTGATTTTTATTTATATTCATATATAAATGAGTAAAAAAAAATGTAAATATATATATATATGAAGTATGAGAAAGAAATGACATTAGCGCTCCCTCATCCGGGCACGTGTTGTTCGGGTGAGGAGGTGCTACAGAACGTGCTTGCCCATCAAAAATTTCTCTTAGATGGTATACTATGGAATTAGTATCCATAGTCTCATGCTGCTTTTGCAACTCAGTTGACATAGTAGAAAGCATAATGCAGCTTGCCATCTCACTATCATCGAGATATCTTTGATATGCCTTCTGAATATCTTCAGAAGCATTAGCAGCAGGGGGATTAGGGAGTGCCTCATCTAGGACATAGCCAATTGTTTCGAATTTGAGAACTATTCTCAGATTCCTTAGCCAATCCAAAAAATTGGGCCCAGTCAACTTATTTGATTCCATTAGCGAAATTCACACTTGTCATGATGATGATTCTAGCAACCTAGATGTAAAATAGAACATGTTAGAATGTACATAAAATGCATGTTTATTGGGTCTTTAATAAATCGCATTATGGCTCCCATTATTTTATTGCAAATCCATAGCCCTCACTATGAACCTGAGAAAACTTATATGGAAGTTCTCCTAGTGGGTCGATATCCAACTAGCTAAGAATAACCTTGAGGCAACTCAACAAGCTATCCTTAGTTATGTTGGTAGGTATCTAATCCATACCAATTGCATTATTCATGCAACTATCGAATCTTGTGCTATCAACTTAGGCTATCGACTCTTGATATGTGTACATCTCATGTATACAAACCCAACTTCGCCTCCAATACACATTAACCTTGGCGGAAATCCAACAAGTTAATAATATCGGTTAAGTCTAACCCATTAATCGTGAAATCTAATTTCAATTGATTGAACATATTCTTATAGAGTGAGCTTGAGGCAACTCAACAACCCTAACTCTAGAAGAACTTTGGTTCTCCCCATATTAATGGAAGGTGTAAGACTTAATTATTTATTTAGTGAGGGATTTCTTTGTTAAGTCTGATCAAATTATTATTTTATGCTTTTATAAATCATACATTCATGACATGGATATATAAAGATAGTTACATTAACTATATGGCATGATTATGGACATACTAAAGTCAATCTCTTGAGCCAAAGAGAAATTGACTAGGTCTTACTTAGATATATGCATGAATTTACATTTAGACCATCGGACTATAACTTTCATTAAGACCATAAAATATGAATATATCTGTAATTATCCAGAAACATTCGTAAAGCTCAAACATAGAATCTTTTAGACGATAATATTTTAATATGTCTGTAATTGTCCAGAATAATTTATAAAATTTAGACTTAGAATCTGTCCAGAAAATTCTGGGCAGAATTATCAGTGACTAGTTAGTGTTAATATTATCATATCTTTTGATACAGAACTCAGAATTACATGATTCAAGTTGCATATTAAATATAAGATCCATATCTAAAATATGTATGAAGATCAGGTAACTAAATTCAGAATGGAACAGGACCAATATTAAAGTCCAAAACAGAGAACAAAATCTGCCAGTGACAGGGCAGCATGTGAATTGAGAAATGAAATGAGTAAAATGATGAGAAATTTGTTGTTTTATGTAAATATTATTTTAATTGAGTGATTATGTGATTAGTTTGAGATATTACATGCATGAAAAGTATTAAATTAATTGTTATAAATTTTAATGAAATTGTATAAGCCCTAGAACACCTAACTAGAACCAACTTAGGATAGTTCGGCATGCCAAATAGGGGGGAGTATGATGAAAATGATTAAATCTATTAATGGTATGATTATCTACGCCGAGTTTGGCAATGTTATCTACATCGAGTTTGACACTATTCTTTATGCCGGGTATGGCATTATTATCTATGCCGAGCTTGGCACGGTTATCTACGCCGGGTTTGTCACTTATATGCGCATATCATATTGCCCGGGTGGCACTCCTAAGTGCCTGGATGACAACTCTGTTATCCTATTCAGTGGTTCATAGGTGTCCTGGGCATAAATAAAAATATAAATAAATAAGTTATGGGACATAAAAGAATTATTGAAAGTAAAACGGGAATTATGATTTGTGACATGGATAATAAAAATGGAATTATGAATTGTGGCATGGATAAAAAGAAGGTTAGTGTTATACAATAAGGTGGTAATAAAATAAATAAGTATGAGATAATATAATATAATTTGATATCTATACATGCTAGAATACCATGATTTTCATGAGAATGATGATTTGATTATGTTAAACAAAATGAGATACAATAAATTAATGTTATGCATACTAGAATATTATGAAATGTACGTTTGCATGATTTGATCATAAATTTTTATATGACAATGCATGTGACATTAAAAATAGTTTATTGCCTTATCTATATGCACCACTAAGCCAAAAGCTTAGCGTGGGAGTTTTCTCATGCAGATTTAGTAAAGAATAAAAAGAAAATAGTAGACAAAGCCAGCGGTGACCTAATCCAGTAAAGCAGCCTGTTGCACACGTCGTGGGTTACACAACTTTTGTGTATTATCTTGTAAATTTTATTTTGTAGTATTTCTAAAATAAACAGTATGTTTTGTAAAGAACATATTACTATATAAAAAGGTAATTTAACTTTTATGTTATATTTCTTTTATAAATGCAAAGTAAATAAATAGTGAATATTGGAAATGAAAAAAAAAATGTATGAGTGATTTTCCTTTATATATAACTTATATAATGATATTTTAATTGATGAAGTCAGTGTAGCACACCCTCATTCGGGCACGAGCTACTGAGGTGAGGGGGTGTTACAGTTTTGGTATCAGAGCACCAGGTTGGTGTTTCTGGATTTTGGTATTATAGTCAATTTGGGCAGTTTTGGGATTTTAAAATGATTTTCAAAAATATAATTTTGATATGTGTGTACCCACAATTAAGTATTAAAGTTGCTGCTTACTGATTGGGGCCGTTATTTTATGATATAGGTATGGTATGGCTTCTGGTTCACAACATATTGTGGCCGAAGGAGGCGAAAGTAATGAGCCTACTGAAACATAGGCTTCCTCGCGACCCAGTCATCGCCAAGCTAATGTATCTAGATCCAGTGCTAGCCTATCAAGAGCACAGTCTATTGCTGGCACAGGACAAACAGAGCTTATGAGGAACATGATAGATTTGCTACAAAGAGCATCACAACCAGCCTCATCAGGATTACAATTTGAGAGACTGAGGAAGTTAGGGGCACCCGATTTCTACGGTAAACGGGAAGATGACCCCTCAGTGGCAGAGTTTTGGCTAGAATGGGCAGAGAGAGTTTTTGATCAGCTGCATTGCACAAACGAGCATAAATATGAGTATGCAGTATCTTTACTACAGGAGCATGCATATGACTGGTGGCGATCTGAATCACAGAGCATAGAGGCTCCTGACCCTATGACGTGGGAGTTCTTTCTAGAGAAGTTTAAGGAGCAGTATATTCCTCCTATCTACACAGATGACAAGAAAAAAGAGTTTTTGTTGCTGAAACAAGGAAACTTATCGGTAACAGAATATGAAAGAGAATTCACACATCTTTTTAAGTATGCTGGAGGCATTGTATCCACTGAGGTAGATAAGTGCCGACGATTTGAAGATGGATTGAGAGACCCAATCAAGCTACAAGTCTCAGCTCTATATCTGATGAGTTTTCCTAGTTTACTAGCATCTGCCAGAATAGTTGAGAGAGTTCTAACCACACAACAGTCAACACAAGATAGAGGGTTCAAGAGGCCTATATCACAACCGAGTAGAGTACAGTCAAGTGGAAAAAGAGCTCGATCTTTCAATGGCCGATTTCAGGCTGGGGGTTCCAACAGGCCTTCTTCCTTTAGGCGGGGACAACCCGCAAGATCTGTTTTTTTGGTAGCCAGTGCACCGACACAGACACCATATAGATTTCTACCCCTACCAGAATGCCAACATTGTGTCGTTCTCATCCTACAGAGTGTTGGTGGATGACAAGAGCGTGTTTTAGATGTGGCTCTAAAGACCATATGAGGAGAGATTGTCCCTTGTTACAGTATGGTAGAGGTTCGGGGAGCACTGAGCTGATGCAGAAACAGGCTTCTGGGCAAGGCCGAGGCCGAGGGCAAGGCAGAGGAGGCCGATCAGGGCCCAGTCAGTTTAGATCAGAGACAGTTGAGAGGCCAGAAGGTAGTAGAGCTACCCTAACCAGGGCATATGCCATGCAAGGCCGAGAGGAGCAGGATGCACCGGATGTCTTAATTGGTAAATTCCTTCTTTTCGGCTCTGACATATATGCATTGATAGATCCGGGGTCAACGCATTCATACATATGCACACCACCACCAGGTCGAGAGGTTTTAGAACCACAAACTCTAGAATTTGAGATTATTGTGACTAACCCGTTAGGGCACAGTGTGAGGGTTAGCAAAGTGTTTAGGGGTTGCCCAGTTGAAATTCAAGGAAGGCAATTCCCAGCAGACTTCATAGAATTACCATTCTATGAGTTCGATGTGATCTTGGGAATGGATTGGTTGGTTCGTTATGGAGTGATAGTGGATTGTGGAAAAAGACAGATGATCATTAGAATTCCAGAACAAGATGAGATAGTGGTGATGGGTGAGGATAGAAGATACCCAGACAATGTGATATCAGTGTTGAAAGCCCAGAAACTCATCAATAAGGGATGTGAAGCATACTTAGCGTATGTGGTTGATATGGAAAAAAAAAAAAGCAAGTCCGAAGTTGGTGGATATTCCTACTGTTAGTGAGTTTCCCGATGTATTTCCAGAGGAGTTGTCAGGGTTACCGCCGGATAGAGAAATCGAATTTGCTATCGATTTGGTACCCAGCACCACCCCTATTTCCATTACACTATATAGGATGGCACCAGCAGAGTTGAAAGAGCTGAAGGTACAGTTGCAGGAGTTGTTAGATAAGGGTTTTATACGACTCAGTGTATCACCATGGGGTGCTCCAGTATTATTTGTCAAGAAGAAAGATGGCACTCTTAGTCTTTGCATCGATTACAGGCAGATTAATAAGGTGACTATTAAGAATAAATACCCGCTGCCTAGGATTGATGACTTATTTGACCAATTGAAAGGTGCAGCCATATTTTCAAAGATAGATCTTCGATCAGGGTATCATCAACTGAAGATAAAAAAGTCAGATGTACCTAAGACATCAATCAGGACTCGTTATGGTCATTATGAGTTCCTGGTTATGCCCTTTGGATTGACGAATGCACCAGCAGCTTTTATTGACCTGATGAACTGAGTGTTCAGGCCATACCTTGATCAATTTGTAGTAGTGTTTATTGATGACATTCTTGTCTACTCTAGAGACCGATTAGAACATGATCAACATCTCAGAATAGTGCTGCAAACATTGAGGGAGAAGCAGTTGTATGCAAAGCTATCTAAGTGCGAGTTTTGGCTTGAATCAGTTAGTTTTCTAGGTCATGTAATTTCAGCAGAAGGTATTCGGATTGATCCTAGTAAAATTGAGGCTATTCTTAATTGGAAACCACCATGGAATGTGACAGAAGTGAGAAGTTTCCTCGGATTAGCCGGATATTATAGGAGGTTTATGAAGGGATTTTCATCATTAGCGACTCTTTTGACACGAATGCTACGAAAAGAGGTCCGATTCGAGTGGACAGACAAGTGTCAAGCAAGTTTTGATCGGCTTAAAGCAATGTTGACCGAAGCACCAGTTTTGACTCAGCCTATTCCAGGAAAAGACTTTATTGTGTAAAGTGATGCTAGTCATAATGGTTTAGGTTGTGTTCTTATGCAAGAAGGAAAGGTGATTGCTTACGCCTCAAGACAACTTAAGCCTCATGAGCTTAACTATCCGACACATGATTTGGAGTTAGTTGCAATAGTTTTTGCTCTTAAGATCTGGAGACATTATCTGTATGGGGAAAGATGTTATATCTATACAGATAACAAAAGTCTTAAGTACCTTCCCTCACAGAAAGAGTTGAATCTGAGACAATGAAGATGGTTGGAGTTGATTAAAGATTATGATTGTGTGATAGACTACAGCCAGGAAAAGCTAATGTGGTTGCAGATGCACTAAGTAGGAAGATTTTAGCTGAGATGTGAATACAATCTACTTTGATCTAGAAGATCAAAGATGCTCAGAAGCAAGATGAAAAGTTAGTAGAGATAGTCGAGGCAGTGAAAAAGGGAGAAAAGCCTGATTTTTCATTGACAGAGGATGCACAGTGTACTTCAAGAATAGGATTTGTGTGCTTAGTGTAGAAGAGCTGAAGTCTAATATTTTAAAAGAAGCACATGAAACGGTATATACCATGCATCCAGGCAGGAACAAGAAGTATCAAGATTTGAAAACTCAATATTGGTGGCCAGGGATGAAGAAGGATATCACTAAATATGTTGTTAAATGTCTAACTTGTCAACAAGTGAAAGCGGAACACCAGTTGCCCACAGGATTGCTGCAACCAATACCGATTCCAGAGTGGAAATGGGAAAGAATCACGAAGGATTTTGTGTCCGGTTTACCGATGACTCAGAGAAAGCATGATGCAGTGTGGGTGATAGTGGATCGATTGACGAAGTCGGCACACTTCTTACCTGTTAGAATGGACTACTCATTGAAAAAGCTAGCTGAAATTTATGTAAGTGAGATAGTGAGATTGCATGGAGTGCCAATGTCCATCAAATCTAATAGAGATCCTAGATTTACTTCACAATTCTGGAAGAGTCTACAACAAGCTTTGGGGACTCGACTCTATTTCAGCACGACCTTTCATCCGCAAACGAATGGAAAATCAGAGAGAGTTATTCAGTTGCTAGAGGATATGATGAGAAGTTGTGTGCTTGAATTTGAGGGAAGTTGGGATAGATATTTACCTCTTATGGAGTTTGCCTACAACAACAGCCATCAGACGAGCATAGGCATGGCTCCGTTGAGGCATTGTATGGAAGAAAATGTAGGACACCAATCTGTTGGACTGAATTGAGTGAAAAGAAGTTGATAGGGCCAGAGTTAGTGCAACAAATAGAAGAAAATGTTAGAATTATCCAAGAAAGATTGAAAGCAGCTCAAGATTGACAAAAATCATATGCTGACCTTAAGAAGCGAGATATAGAGTATGCTGTGGGAGATAATGTGTTTCTTAAAGTTTCACCTTGGAAGAAAGTATTAAGATTCGGTAAAAAGGGAAAGTTAAGTCCGAGGTTCATTGGTCCTTATGAGATTTTGGAAAGAATCGGACCAGTGGCATATCGGTTAGCAATTCCACCAGAGTTGGATAAAATCCATAATGTTTTCCATGTGTCGATGCTAAGGAGATATAGCTCTGATCCGACTCATGTTATTCCAACTGAGGAGATAGAAGTGCAGACTGACTTGACGTATGAAGAGGAACCAGTGGCTATATTAGCACAGGAAGAAAAATTTTTACGAAACAAGAAAGTTCCATTAGTTAAAGTGCTATGGCGAAATCATGCTACTGAAGAAGCCACATGGGAGAGCGAAGAAGTCATGAAGAAGCAATATCCTCAGATGTTCAACAAAGAATGAACAGGTAAAAATTTCGAGGATGAAATTTATTTTAAGGGGGAGAGAATGTCATAGCTAATTTAGACTAAAGTCACGCGAGTTGTTAAATCGACTCGTCGGTTTGACCGAAATCTAAATTTGGACTTTTATCGAAAAATAATGAAAATAATGGTAATTAAGTAAGAAAAATATATAATAAAGTGTTCAAAATATTTAAAGATGTTAAATTTCAGTAAAGGACTAAATTGCAAATTTTGAAAAGTTTAGGGGTCAGTTTGCAATTTATCAGAAATTGAAGGATTAAATGGGATAAATATATATTAAATGCATGAATTGGGACATAAAATGAATATGGAGGCCAGCCAAACCAAGTGGCAACCCTTAATTGGCCATATAACATGCATGAATGAGACATTTAATGTATATAAGCTTACGTGTCCCATAATTGATTAAGTTTTTCATTTTCTCTTAATTGCCTCTCTTCTTCCTTATCACTTAAACATCTAGAAGACTTTTATCTTCCCTCAAACTAGCCTAGCATTAATGAAAGCTTCTAGATTGAGCTTAGGTGTCCCCCCATTTTAATGACTTTTGTCATCTTCCTCTTGATTGTTTCTTCCTCTTCCTTATCCATTTTTCATTGAGAAAAATTCTGTTCTCTCAAACCAGCCACGTTTTCCCTTCTTCCTCCATAGCTAAACCTTGATTCTAGTAAAAGAAAGTGAGAAAAAGAGAGAAAAAGGATGGAAAATTCCATTTTCATGCTCAAGGTAGCTTAAGAGAGTAAGGAGAAATAGAGATTAGAGTTTATGAAGTGTTAATAATCTGGTTATGAACTTTAGGAACTCAAAGTGACAAGGATCTACTCAAAGGAGCAAAGGAAAGGAGAAAGAAAAGTAAAGAGAAAGAAAAGAGAAAAAGAGAGGTTTGTGCATAACCTAAGGCAATAGCCTATTTTTTTTTTATTTGCATGATTTAATTATTTGGCATGTTGATGATTCTGAATTGATATTATTTTGTGATTAAAATCTTGGGGATGCATGTTTGCTAGACTTAGGATTTAATTTGGTAAAAATTGAATGTGATTATCTTGTATGTTCCTTGCTGGAAATTGATGATCAGTGTTCACTTAAACTGTTATAACTTAATATCTGGAGCTCGGTTTTGTATGTTCTTTGTTGGGTTGTCAGGATAAGACATAGGACTATAACTTTCATTTAGACCATAAAATTTGAATATGTCTGTAATTATCCAGAAACATTCATAAAGCTCAGACATAGAATTTGTCCAGAAATTCTGGGCAGAATTGTTAATAATGAGCAGTAAGTACTTTAACTATCATAACTTGAGTTCTGGAGCTTGGATTAATGTGTTATTTGTTCTGTATGAAAGCTAAGACATAGGGATACAAGTTTTATTCAGACCATAATATTTTAATATGTCTGTAATTGTCCAGAACAATTCATAAAAGTTAGACTTAGAATCTGTCCAGAAAATTCTGAGCAGAATTATCAGTGATCAGTTAATATTATCATATCTTTTGATACAGAACTCGGAATTACATGATTCAAGTTGCATATTAAATATAAGATCCATATATAAAATTTGTATGAAGATCTTATAACTAAATTCAAAACGGAACAAGACCAATATTAAAGTCCAAAACAGAGAACAAAATCTGCCAGTGACAGGGCAGCATGTGAATTGAGAAATGAAATGAGTAAAATGATGAGAAATTTGTTTTTTTATGTAAATATTATTTTAATTGAGTGATTATGTGATTATTTTGAGATATTACATGCATGAAAAGTATTAAATTAATTGTTATAAATTTTAATGAAATTGTATAAGCCCTAGAACACCTAACTAGAACTAACTTAGGATAGTTTGGCATGCCAAATAGGGGGGAGTATGATGAAAATGATTAAATCCATTAATGGTATGATTATCTATGCCGAGTTTGGAAATTTTATCTATGTCGGGTTTGACACTGTTATTTATGCCAGGTATGGCATTCTTATCTACGCCGAGTTTGGCACGGTTATCTACGCCAGATTTGGCACTTATATGCGCACATCATATTGCCCGGGTGGCACTCCTAAGTGCCTGGATGGAAACTCCGTTATCCTATTCAGTGGTTCATAGGTGTCCTGGGCATAAATGAAAACATAAATAAAGAAGTTATGGGACATAAAAGAATTATTGAAAGTAAAACGGGAATTATGATTTGTGACATGGATAATAAAAATGGAATTATGAATTGTGGCATGGATAAAAAGAAGGTTTAGTGTTCTACAATAAGGTGGTAATAAAATAAATAAGTATGACATAATATAATATAATTTGATGTCTATACATGCTAGAATACCATGATTTGCATGAGAATGAGGATTTGATTATGTTAAACAAAATGAGATACAATAAATTGATGTTATGCATACTAGAATATTATGAAATGTATGTTTGCATGATTTGATCATAAATTTTTATATGACAATGCATGTGACATTAAAAATAGTTTATTGCCTTATCTATGTGCACCACTAAGCCAAGAGCTTAGCGTGGGAGTTTTCTCACGCAGATTTAGTAAAGAATAAAAAAAAATAGTAGACTAAGCCAGCGGTGATCTAATCCAGTAAAACAGCCTGTTGCACACGTCGTGGGTTACACAACTTTTGTGTATTATCTTGTAAATTTTATTTTGTAGTTTTTTTAAAATAAACAGTATGTTTTGTAAAGAACATATTACTATAAAAAAAGGTAGTTTAACTTTTATGTTATATTTCTTTTATAAATGCAAAGTAAATAAATAGTGAATATTGGAAATGAAAAAAAAATGTACGAGTGATTTTGCTTTAGATATAACTTATATAATAATATTTTAATTGATGAAGTCAGTGTAGCACACCCTCATTCGGGCACGAGCTACTGGGGTGAGGGGGTGTTACATTGCAAGTCAACATTAAGGTTTTCACCTCAATATAATATATCACATTTATTAAAACTTAAAGTTTACATCCGAAGGATTACGAGTTGCTTCCGTTTTTATATTTTAAAACTAATCATGGGTAACCATACATGTTCAAAGATATAAGTCCAAAATACAGATGACATGTTTTCATGCTCATGTGGAATGCAAGGAGAAAGAGTGGTGAGGCTCGGTCGGTGACTTGTGCTCCATGTCTTCTATATACTACTCAAAATAAGTTATCACTTTCTTTTACCTGAAAAATGATGCAAATTAATGAGTTGTGGCTCAATGAGAATAATTATCAAACAAGCTCTAAAGTGCCAAATAACTCATAGTATCACAATCCATATCCATATTATGCATTCCATTTCATTCACTAACATCATATAAATACCAGTAAAATTGAAGCATATAATCATTACTCATTATGTATGCACATGCTTTACTTATTTCATTTTGTTGTGACCAAGTTAAATAGATATTGCCTCGGGTTTCCATGTGAACATTTGCACTAGCTAGCTAGCTTGATCATTTGTTTCATTTGCACATTTGTTGGGCCATAACCCTCTTCTTCTACCTTGCAAAGTCAATTAACTAGTCACAACATCTTTTTAAGTCTTTATACATATGCATTTGTAACTAAGCATTCATCAACCATTGTATCCTTATTACCTATAGCATACATATACCTCATATATATCTCATATGCCACACATATACTAAATAAATACCATGCATACATCACGTATGCCACATATGTCACAAATTATCCATCATCTCATTATCAAGGTCAATTCATGGCAATCATATGAATCACGTAATCATAAGTCAATTCACATTTCACATAGCAAGCAATGTCCATATGCACTAAATAAATTATTTGATAACTATTCTCACCTTTCTCCTTTGATTCTAACCCTTAACTTATTATTTATCCCCTCCTTGTGGGTCTCAATATTTTGTGAGCCTATGGAAATATAATCGATTAATTTATGACTAAAGAAACTTAATGTGGCTTAAAAAAATTAATGTGCATAGTTCATATACATAGTTAGGGTTTTTCCTATGGGGCAGTGTGACCTTATGAGACTAATTAGCCTACAACATTTTCTAACATTGTCCAATTTATGTGATTTTTATTCCTAATTAAAATAAAAATATAATTATATAACATATTAAAATTTTAGAGAAATTGGAGAATTGTATACTATTTGGTGGAATTTCTAATTGTGTTATGTTTTATGCCCTATTTTAGCCCTTTAGCAGTTTTAGGGTATCAATTTTGGTCCCTATATATTACAATATGTATGTCATATATAATTTAACTTAGTAAAGACTTAGATAGGTTAAAATGGAACATTTTTTATGTTTAAAACTTTTATTAATTATGTCTTTAAGGTCCTCAAATTATAAAAAATATTTCACTGGTCCATAACAGATTTGGCTTCCAGACCAGTATGACTTGAAAAGGCCGTATCTTACTCTATATAATATATTAAGGTAAAATGTATACCAAACTTTAGGTAAGATATAAGCCTATAACTTTTATGTTTTGATAAATTACATATTCTATCCATAAGAGCTCAAAATGGCCAAACAAGTTGTTAGATCTGCCCAGGGTACTAAACAGGCATTTCAAACTATGAAATAGACATGGTTGCATTCACCATAATTCAACATCCACAAGAGATATGAACCTAAAATTTGACATACATATATATAAAACATGTATTTACAACTTTCAATTTTTTATCTTTCTAAAATACAGGCTCTATCATATTCAAAACCAATGAATATAGTAGTTAACTCAGCTAGAGATCATACCTGGACCAGTTCCAATAAGATGAAAATATATTTTTATATACACCAAATCATGCAAAAATATTTGTATATACACAAACCTAAGACATAAAGGAACAAATTTCATGTTTCAAAATTTTCCAAAATCAGTTTCTATTGGTATCAAAATTGGGGTGCAAAATGCCACTAGAACTTAACCCTAACAGCTCAAACAACACTAGAATAATGGAGAGAATATTACTTACCAAGAATGAACTTGAAAGGGATGAATTTACTGAAAAATGTAAGTGAAATAAGGAAAAAAATAAGGCTGAAATGGTGGAATAAGAAGAAGAAACGAAATTGGAGTGAGGGAGGCAGAATGGTGAGGAGGAAGATAAGGTCCACCTCATTATATACCTTACCATGTCTAACAAGGTTCAGTTTCTCCTTTCAGCCACACCATTGTGTTGTGGCATGTAAGGTGGAGTCCATTGAGATAAAATCTCATTATCCTTAAGATAATCTAGAAACTCTTGGCTCAAGTATTCACCTCCTCGATTTGATTAAAGAGTTTTAATACTTTTACCAAGTTGTTTCTCTACTTCATTTCTGAATTCTTTGAACTTTTCAAAAGCTTAAAATTTGTATCTCATAAGATATACGTACCCATACCATGAGTAGTCATCGATAAAAGTAATGAAGTAGATGAAACCACCTCTAGCATGTGTAGACATTGAACCACAAACATCTGAATGTATTAAGTCTAAAAGTCCATTAGCACGTTCACCCTTTCTCTTAAAGGGTAATTTAGTCATCCTGCCTAATAAGAAAGATTCAAATGTGTCACATGATTCATAATCAAATGACCCCAAACTACCACTCTTGTGTAGCTTAGCCATACGTTTCTCACTTATATGACCAAGGCGACAATGCCATAAGTAAGATGATTTCAACATATCTTGTTTTTGTCTTTTATTATCATTAATGTTTAAAATTGGATTTAACTATCTAATATGTATATTCCATTGCCTAATGTACCATTAGCATAAAGAATTCCATTCAACAAAATAGAACAACAATTGTTACTAAAAGCTAAAAGAAAACCATCTTTATTTAGACTTGAAACATAAATAATGTTTTTAGTCAAAACAGGTACATAATAACAATTATCCAAATTTAATATAAGCCCACTAGGGAGGGTCAATACATATGTTCCTATAGCTAATGCAGCAACCCTTGCTCCTTTTCCAATGCATAGGTCAGACTCTCCTTTATTGAGCTGCCTACAGTTCCTTAGGCCTTGCATATCAGTGCATATGTGTGAGCCACAACCGATATCCAACACCCATATATTATTATTGGAAACAATATTAATTTCAATGAAAAAAATACCTGAAGTAGATGGGGCATTATATGCCTTCTTTTTCAAGGACTCCAAGTAAGCCTTGCAGTTTCTCTTCCAATGGCCATCCTTGCCACAATGGAAGCATGTCCCTTTTGGAGCAATCTCCTTAGCCTTCTTCTTGGCCACGCCCCCCTTAGGCTTCATGGACTTCTTCTTCTTCTTAAGGTTCTTCCTTTTAGAACTTGAAGAGTCCACCAGCATCACAGCCTTACTGTCCTTCTTGACATATGGCTCAGCTGTTTTAAGCAAGTTAATCAGCTCAGGAATAGTGGTAGAGATTTGGTTCATCCTATAGTTAAGCAAAAAATGTGAATAACTATCAGACAAACCGGTTAGAATTAAGTCAATACTTAATTCATGGTCCATCATAAATCCCAAGGTGGCCAACCTCTCAATATAGCCATTCATCTTCAATATCTTCAGAAGAGCAACCTTGAAGTTTCGAACCTTTCGGAATGTGCTTGCCCACCAAAAATTTCTCTTAGATGGTATACTATGAAATTAGTATCTATAGTCTCATGCTGCTTTCGCAACTCAGTTGACATAGTAGCAAGCATAATGCAGCTTGCCATCTCACTATCATCGAGATACTTTTGATATGCCTTCTGAATATCTTCAGAACCATTAGCAGCAGGGGGATTAGGGAGTGCCTCATCTAGGACATAGCCAATCGTTTTGGATTTGAGAACTATTCTCAGATTCCTTAGCCAATCCAAAATATTGGGCCCAGTCAACTTATTTGATTCCATTAGCGAAATTCACACTTGTCATGATGATGATTCTAGCAACCTAGATGTAAAATAGAACATGTTAGAATGTACATAAAATGCATGTTTATTAGGTCTTTAATAAATCACATTATGGCTCCCATTATTTTATTGCAAATCCATAGCCCTCACTATGAACCTGAGAAAACTTATATGGAAGTTCTCCTAGTGGGTCGATATCCAACTAGCTAAGAATAACCTTGAGGCAACTCAACAAGCTATCCTTAGTTATGTTGGTAGGTATCTAATCCATACCAATTGCATTATTCATGCAACTATCGAATCTTGTGCTATCAACTTAGGCTATCGACTCTTGATATGTGTACATCTCATGTATACAAACCCAACTTCGCCTCCAATACACATTAACCTTGGCGGAAATCCAACAAGTTAATAATATCGGTTAAGTCTAACCCATTAATCGTGAAATCTAATTTCAATTGATTGAACATATTCTTATAGAGTGAGCTTGAGGCAACTCAACAACCCAACTCTAAAAGAACTTTGGTTCTCCCCATATTAATGGAAGGTGTAAGACTTAATTATTTATTTAGTAAGGGATTTCTTTGTTAAGTCTGATCAAATTATTATTTTATGCTTTTATATATTATACATTCATGACATGGATATATAAAGATAGTTACATTAACTATATGGCATGATTATGGACATACTAAAGTCAATCTCTTGAGCCAAAGAGAAATTGACTAGGTCTTACTTAGGTATATGCATGAATTTACAACCCAAAATAGAAATCAAATTCCTATTTCTAAGTCTTCTTATTTATGGTACCACCTCTTTTGGTTCTTGCTCCTTTGTATCTTCATTTTATTCTAATCCTATGTAATCTAATTACATATTTCAAATTATGGAAAACCTCAATTTACATTTGATGGGAGTAAGATGAGAAGAGAAATACATAAGAAAGAAAAAGAGGTAGGGACACGCAGACCCCATTGACCATAAAACAAAATAATTCCATGCATGCTCAATCACATTGGGCATAAGTCCATAATCATCCATGATGCCTTTTCATACACCCCTAACATGCATTCTCTAATGCACAAAATAAAAATGACAATTTTGAATTTCATTTGTAAATCGATTCAACGCTTGAACCGAAATTGCCTATATGTGTTCTTTCAGTTAATTTATTTTTGTATGTCATTTTAAAGTGGAATTTAATATTTAATCAAATTAAATATATATTACAACATTATACTCACTTATTAAATTATTATAAATATAAGAAAAGTCAAATAGTATATTTTTCTATCATAAAATTCAGCAATATACTCATATACACAAGCTGCCTCATTCTGGGTAGAATTTATATCTCATACTACCCTATATTTTTCATCCATTTTTAAATAGAATTCAGACAAGTGATCAACTAATAAAATATAGATAAATGTCTTATATTTAATTACCAATAGAAATCACATCAAACATAATTTTTTTAGCAAAAATTATGAATTTTATAATCATCTACATTCATGTTCGCTCTGCCCAGTATTTTATTGGACAAATTTCTAGTTTGACTTTTGAGTGAATTTTAAACCTAAATGCAGGCATATTTAGATCTAATGGTCTAAATAAAAGTTGAATATCTATGTCTTAAATTTCAAACCCAATAAGAAAAACTAAAAAATAACATTTCGAACACAAGGTATGCCCTAAAATTTAGACACTGTACATAAGACAAATTTTCAGCAACTTCATTAAATCACACAATTTCCTATCTTCATGCATCATCAACATAATCTAAATTTTATTTTCATATTCATGGAATCACTTAATCACCATTTCATCACTCAATTAAAATGTCAATAATTACTTATACAATTATACATAATATTATACTCAACATAGCAATACAATTAACAATTAACATTTTTTTTACCATATTGAATTTTTGCCAAATGTACATACGTCAAAAAGTCAACTTTGATACACCCTTCTCTACTTCCTAATTGGCTTTCTCCTTGCCCTTATTTTCTTTTTGATTATGGCCCAAAGGTTGCTCTCCTCCTTAGCCTAATAATAATTTTGCACATACACTTCAATTTATATCTTATACTTTAATGTTACATATACACATAAAGCTCAGTTAAACCACTAATTATGTCTACCCCATCTTAGGTCCATAACTACTCTTCTAATCCATCATTAACCCTTAACTCACACTAATCAAGCATTAATTATACTAATCAACTCTTAATCACCATTAACATACTTATAACCCAAAATTACCAACCTTAATGGTAGCTAACCTAAAAAAGAGGGTAAAGAGGAGAAGAAAAGTAAGAAGATGAAAAATCTAACCTCACCTTTGTAGATCTTCAAGATGGCAAATCCTTCTTTTTCTTTCTCTTCTTTTCTTCCTTCCTTCCTTCCTCTTCCTTTGTTTAGCTCACTTTGCTTCACTTTCTTGTTGATATTACCTTAATCCATTTTTTTCTATCTAAATCTTAGCTTTAATTGAAGAAAAAGAAGAAGAAAGATGAGGTTGTGGTCACGACAAAAAGGGGGAGAAAGAGAGAATTTTTTTTGTTTAAGATGAGGAAGAAGAAGAAATAGAAACAAAAAAAATGAAATTTTGACTTTTTTAGTTGGATTAGGTGGATGGTTAGAATTAATTAGATAATTTTGTCTCTCATTGGTCCATTAATTTAAATCAATCTTACTTTATCTTAATCCAAAGAATATTCCTTTTCTTAGATAAAGAATATTCTATTTTTATTCCTTCTTAAAATATTCGTATCAAAAACACTGTAAATTCAAATTATGTTCAGCAAAAAGTCATTATTTTCTAAATTTTAGTTCTGAACCTCAAAATTTTCAATTAATAATATCCAAAATATTTTTTCTCATATTTTATTATCATTTTATTTTTTTCTTTCATTTCCGAATTTAGACCCTGATAAGTTCGACGTGCCGAATTTCGGTCACCCGCAACCATTGCCTAAATTATCGGGTATTACAATTTTCCCCTCAAAAAAATTTTGTCCTCTACATTTACCTTTTTAACTAGAGTTGAACAATTCTGGATACTGAGCCTTCATCACCTCTTCATTTTTCCAAGTCACCTGTTTCGAATTATGATTTTTCCAAAGAACCTTTACCAATGGTACCTTCTTGTTCCATAGCTCCTTCATTTTTAGGGCTAGAATTTCCATTGGCTTCTCTTCATATCGTATCTCCATAGGTTCTATTGATATAATATGAGTTGATTAGATCAACATCTTCTCAACATAGACATATGAAATACGTTGTGAATCTTGTCTAACTATGGTGGTAGAGCTAATCTGTATGCCATGGGACCTACACGTTCAAGTACCTCGTATGGTCCAATGAATTTAGGATTCAACTTTCCTTTATTTCCAAATTGGAATATCCTTTTCCAAGGTGAGACTTTTAAGAATATTTTGTCACCAACTGTATACTTAATATCAATCATTTTTAAATCTGCATATGATTTCTTTCTATCTTTCAGCCTATCTCTTATCACTCTCACTTTTTCCTTTGTCTGCAGTACTAACTCTGGACCCACTACTTTCTTTTCACTAAGCTCGGTCCAACATAAAGGCATTCTACGTTTCCTCCTATACAAGGCTTCATATGGTTCCATATCGATACTGGCTTAGTGATTATTATTGTAGGCAAATTCTATCACCAATAATATGCCTTCAAGTTAAGATACATTTCATTGCTCCCCAAGTGCATTGAATAAATAACATTATGAGCCTCTTTCAAAATATCTTGTTTCAATTATCGTATATTTGGCATATATAACATGCTCTTATGCCTTAAACTCCCATATGTTTCAATAGTGAATTCTAGTTTTTTGCCCTTTTTCACCATTTCAAAGATTTCCTTTAATTTCGTGCCTGCTTTTGATTGTCTTTTACTTGTCGGATCAATGTGGGTTGAATCCATAATTTTTCCCGAGTTTTTTACTCAGAGCGTTACCTACCATATTGGCCAATAAATGATACAATTGAAGTCTTTGATCAATTCCAACCATCACCTCTACCTCAAATTGAGTTCCTTTTATGAAAACAAATATTTTAGACTTTTATGGTCTATATAAATATAACATTTTTCTCGCCATACAGGTAGTGTCGCCATATTTTCAATGCAAACAAAATGGCTGTTAGTTCTAAATCTGGTGTCAGATAATTTCTCTCATGAGGCTTCAGTTGTCTTGAAGCATACGTGATCACTTTGCTTACTCGCATTAACATGCAACTCAAACCATTAAGGGAAACATCACTGTACACCACATAATCTTTTCCCACAATAGGTTGTGACAACACTAGTGCCTTTAACAACATTTTCTTTAACTTATAAAAACTAGTCTGGCACCGATCTGTCCACTCAAATTTGTTTCCTTTCTAAGCAATTTTGGTAGTGGTGAGGCTACCATTGAAAATCCTTTCATGAACCTCCGATAATAACCATCCATGTAACATCTAGTGATTTAGGCCCCGATTGCGCGTGACTGTAGTGGGGTCCACTGGTTCAATCGAAGTCTAAATTTGAACCCATAAAAAAATAACTAATAAAAAGGGAAAATAATTAAGGGTATTATTATTTGGGAATTAAATAGATTAGGGGTAGAATTAGAAAAAAATAAAATTGTCAATGGACAAAATTGGTATTATGGCAATTGTTGGGGGAAAAAGTGTGAATATGGAGGGAGATGTGGTAAATATGGAATTTCTCAAAGTTTAATTGTTAATCAAGATTAATTAACTTAATGAACCAATAAGAATTAGGGTTAATTTTAATTAGTGGGACCCACTCCCTAATCAAAGTATAAAAGTCAAAAATGGGAGGAATTCTCCATTCTTCCACCAAAATATCTAACTCTTCTTCATCTTCTTTTCTCCTCTCTTTCCTGTCCTGTTGCCCAGATATTAAGCCAAGAAGGAGGGTTGAATTGGAGTTTTTTAAAAAATTAAACTTTAAAGTGCATAAATAAAAATTAATTTTAGGAGGGATAGAGAAATTTGACACAAGGATTTTTATAGAGGTTCGGGTGTTAATAAACCCTACTCTTCTCCCCAATCGCAATTGGGAGTTTCACTAACACACTAAGTGTTACAATGGAGTTTTACAAGCTCACTCCCAACTATGGTGTTTCTAACAATGGATCACACCTAACCCAATAACCCTTATGTTTTAATGGCTCACACAAATAACCAATTACTTGTGTTTTGAAGGCTCACACAAATAACCTTTACCTTGTGTTTTAAAGGCTCACACAACTAACCCTTACAAGTGTTCTACTCTTAATCCCAATATACCCAATAACTCACTTGAGTAGATGATTACAGAGAGAAGCACTTATAAATCTTTAATGCTCAGAAAAAAATGAGCAAAAAGATTTTCACAGAGAATAAATATTTGTTTTGAGAGAATTACACGCTCAAATGACTTACAACAAGATTTTGATTTGAAATATTAGTTATTCTCTTGTTCTTGATGCATAAATGACTTGCATTTATACTTCCATGGTGAATTCTAGCCATTTGATTGCATTTAATGTAACGTCACACCTCTTATGCATTTTAGTATAACCTATCCAAATATCAAGTAATCATACATGGCGTACTGGAAAGGTAAAATACCCTGATAACAGTGATAGTAAATTTTTTTCCATATCATAACCTGTAAAATCAACTAATGACTTTACAAGTCTTATATCCTGTAATATCACTCAATGACTTTTCAAGTCAACATTAAAAACCACAATACGATATATCACATATATTAAAACATAAACTTTCCATCCGAAGGATTACGGGTTGTTTCCATTTATACATTTCAAAACTAATTTAGAGTGATAATACATATTCAAGCATATAAGTCAAAATACAGATGACATATTTTCATGCTTGTGTGGAATGCAAGGAGAGAGAGAGTGATGAGGCTCGGCCAGTGACCTGTGCTTCATGTCTTTTATACGCTACTCAAAATGAGCTATCACTTTCTTTACCTGAAAAATGATGCAAATTGATGAGTTGTGACTCAGTGAGAATAACCATCCAATGAGCTCTAAAGTACCAAACAACTCATAGTCATAAATCACAATTCCAATATATACCATGTATTCCATTCCATTCATCAGTCAATAACATATAAATATAGATAAAATCAAGTATTCAATAATTGTTATTTACTTATGCTTTGCTTGTACATTTTATTTTGTTGTGACCAGATTAAACGAACATTGCCCCGGGTTTCCATGTGAACATTTTCATTTGCATTTGCATTTGCTAGCTAGCTTGATCATTTGTTTCATTTGCACATTTGTTGGGCCATAGGCCTTTTCTTTTGCTTTGCACATTTGTTGGGCCATAGGCCTCTTCTTTTGCTTTGCAATGTCGATTAACTAGTCACAACGCCTTTTTAGCCCATATGCATATGCACTTGTATTTAAGCATTCATCAACCATTGCATCTTTATCATATACAACATACATATATTCCCTATATACCTCATATGTCAAGCATATACCTTGTATATACTATACATGTACCATGTATATATATCACATTTGTCAAACATATACCTCAAATATACCACAAGTATACCATTTATATGTACCAAAATGTCACAAATTATCCATCATTACATTATCAAGGACCAATCATGACAATCACATGAATCACATAGCAAGCAACATTCATTTGCACTAAAGAATTCAATCGATAATTAGACTCACCGTTCTCCTTTGATTTCGACCCCTAACTTATTGTCTATCTGATCCTTGTGGGTCTCTAATATGTTGCGAGCCTAATATGAAAACATAATCGATTAACTCATGATTAGAGAGACTTAATGTGGCTTAAACAAATTAATATGCATTGTTCATGTCAATAGTTAAGATTTTTCCTATGAGGCAGTGTGACCTTATGGGACTGTTTAGCCTATAACTTTTTCTATAATTGACCAATTACTCTGATTCTTGTTCCTCATTAACAATAACACATATATATAGTACATATTAAAATTTCAGACCAATTGGATCATTGTATAATATTTGGTGGAATTTCTAAGAGTGTTCTATTTTCTGCCTTGTTTTCTGCCTTTAGGCAGTTTCAGGGTACTCATTTGGGTTCCTCATAACTTACACTCTATAAGTCCTATTTTAATGAAAATTTACATACCCTTATATGGGTTCATATGGAACATGTTTCATGTTTACAACATTTACCAATTATGCCTCTAAGGTCTTCTAATTATACCAAACATATTACTGTTCCATAATAGAATTGGCTTCTGTACCAGTATGACTTCCAAAGGCCATAACGTAGGCTATAGATAACAAATTAAGCTAAAATTAGTACCAAAATTTAGCTAAGACATATACCTATAACTTTCATGTTTTGATAATGTACATAATGTAGCTCTAACAAGCTCAAATTATCCAACCAATGTACTGGATCTGCCCAGGGCACTCAGTAGGCAGTTCAAACTATGGAACAGTTATGGTTCCATTCACCCTAACTCACCATTTACAAAACCTATGAACCTGAAATTTGGTATACCGATACAACACACATATATCTACAAGTTTTATGATTTGAGATACTTCAAATAAGGGCTTTAACATATTCTATAGCAAACCACACAGTAGCTAACTTGGTTAGGGTTTACACCCTGAGCAGTTTCAGTACGAAGAGTATATCTCTCCCTATACATAGTATCTTGCAAAAATGTTTACATATACACAAATATAAGATATAAAGGAACAACTTTTGTGTTTTACACATTTCCAGAATCAATTTCTATTAATATCAAAATCGGGGTGCAATTCAGTGCCTAATATTGAACCTAAGCAACTCAAATCAACCCTATAGCAATAAGAATTGATTACTTACCAAGAACAACCTTGAAAGGGATCAATTAGCTTCAAAAACTAGGTGAAACAAGGAATAATTTAAGTCTGAAATGGAGGAAATTGAAGAAGAAGTCGGGCTGGAGTGAGGAGGCAGAAATGGGGAAAGATATATGAAGATAAAGCCAACTTGTTTTTTGTCATTTTCTCATTTTCTCTTCTTCTCTTCTCTTTTCTCTTCTCATTTCTCTTTTATCTTCTCTTCTATTTCTCTTTTGTGTCATTTTCATTTTATTTTGTCTATATTATTATTATTATTTACATAGATTTATAATTCCATAAATTTACACAGTAATACAGCTTAATCATTTGACCCCATTTAACTAAATTAGCAATGTAAATGTTCACTAATCTTAATCTAATCATTTTTCTTACTTTAATTTAGACACCTTATTCATTTCATTTCTAATACTTTGTTATCCTCATTTAGGTTATAATTACACATGTGCGACTCGATACAAGTGTCAAATACTAGGACACATAGCTAGTGCATGCCATGAACTTGTTCCTATAGAAATACGTATGAAATGCATGTGTTCAATTGAATTGTTTGCAAGATGCTTATGTTCGATGAAATGAATATGGGGAAGGTCAAGGATGTTACATTTAATGTGGAAATAGTCGTTGCACCAACCCTAATAATCGCACCTGACATGTTTCTCTTTCATGTTTCACGAGCGTGATTATGTGTGTCACGGTCATCACTGTTCTTCCCAAGCTGTGACTGAAGTGGTGACCTTGGTCGTGAAGTTCTCTAGAAAGTTTTGAAACATTGGGTCACGGGCGTGACAGACTTCCCAACCGTGATCTAAGTGGTGACTTTGGTAGTAAAGCTCTCTGGATGAAATTGTCATGAAGATTCACGGGCGTGACTTAAATGTAATTTTCACGGTTTGTGTCTTCCTTCATGGCCGTGAGCTTTAAATGTTAGTTTGTTGGAGCTAGGCATAATCACGAGCGAGACACATAGGGTCACGGGCATGAATATGCTAGTTCTTCAATTTTAGCTTTGAAGTTTAATCTTCCATTCTCCATTCTTGCTAACATCTATCATACCCTGTTTAATAGACTTAGAAAATAAGTATGTTAAATAAAACATTGCTATTTTATTTGTTATTATCAAAATGATAGAAATACCCCTCAAGGTTCAACAATCTCCCCCTTTTTGATGGTGACAAATAATCTAGCAATATGTGCTTTTTGAGAAGTCTCCCCCTCAAAAGATGCTTAGGATAAAAATTGATGAAAATGCAAGAATTCTAAAGAATGATGTAGCATTGAAATAAACTTACTAGTTTTTAAGTGTATGCAAGTTATATGGAAAGTATATCCATTATATACCAAAATTCTTTTTAAGGCATGAAGTATATGTAAGGTATATTTAGAGTATATCATGGCATATTCATTTATGTAACTTGCATTAAGGTATATGCAAAGTATACTTAAGATATATCTAATGTATAAAACTCAATTTCATACTTGCATATTAACTTTGAATCAAATTTTAAGTATTTCTAATTTCTACTTTCTTCCAACTTAACTCAATGTCAATGTATTTGTAGGTTCTTATTTTTGATTCAACATTCATTTATCTTAATATATTGCTAGGTTCTCCCCCCTTTGTCATCAACAAAAAGAATATAAATATTAAACCATTAAAGAAAAACCAAGCAATTATATTAAAGAAAGTGAAATACAATCAGAGATAATTAAAGTTCCGAAAGGAAATTTAAAATTTCCTTCAAACAAACAAAAAACAAGTAAATCAAATAAGCAAACAAGCAAATTTAGGCTACCATCTAGCCTAACACCTAACCGGACATCCTATCGCGAAGACGAGCAACTCTAGCCTCGAGGCTGTCCATCCTAGACTCCATGAAGTCCTTGAGGTGCTCCAACCTCTCATCCATGGAAGCCTACAACTGCTCAAATCGAGGTGCTAGGAGGTCAACCACCTGCTGCGCCAAATTTGGTGTGGAAGCCGAGGATTGCCCGATGTCCAGCTCAGCCGTTGGAGGTGCTTCCTCAACTCGAGCCCGTTTCTTCTGCTGGATCCCCTAGAGGCTTGCTTTGAAGTCCTCTGTATCATTGTCTTCCCAAATTATCTCCCCAACAATGTCTTTGAAGCGGTAGAAAATATTGTTCTTATGAACAATTCTGGCAGTCGCTCTCATCTTAATAAAGGACTCGACATCCAATCGATCTCGAGGATGCCCTGGGATGAGATTGAAATGATGCTCATCTAGCTTCAAATAGCCAAGCTTAAAAGGTATATGGGTGACATATCCACCAATGAGTGTATCTCCTGTGGGTTTGGTGGCAATGGACAAAAGATGGTTTGCAAACCATCTAGAAAGTGCCACCGTGAGTCCTCTTCTAGCCATTTCAAAAAGGAAGAGCTCTGATTTCTAAATGGTCCCATTGCTGTATCCCTGAGCGAATATGCTATAAGTCAGGAACCTATGCAAATATTTGTGCACTGGGGACCTGAGATGACTGCTCTTGGTCTTCTTAACATCCTAGCTGCAATATATGCCAAAATAGGTCCAAGCCTGGAGTTGTGTCGAAGAATTCTACTTTGCTGTCATTGAGGATGCCATCCGATGGTAAGTTGAATAAGTCCCCAAATTCAGTGGCATTGAGGGTGTCTGGATTGTTGCAGAGTTGGAATTTCACCACTCTAGTAGGAGACATGTGCAAAGTCCTCAGAAATTCCAGTATTGGCTCCGGCAATGTGGGCTGATGAATGTCCACGAATTTGTTCAAGTGACAGGCCTGGAGTTGCTCTATCATTGCCATTTCTAGCCTGAGAGTTCGGACGGTTTGCCATTCAAAGGACCTCAATGAAAGGAGAGGCCTTTGCTTCAAAGTGGAGTACCGAGGATGGCATTGCTCCGGAATTCTGTTCATGAGGTAAACTGCGTACCTCCTGGGAGCATGAGACTTCTTTCTTTTTTCTTTTGATGAGGTGGTTTCCATTTGGATTAAAGAAATGAAGTTTGTGGAGTTTGAAGAAAAATCATTTTGATAGAAAATTTTGAGGAAACCCTATAGGGGTGCTCTTTTCATGGTATTTTTGATGATGGAATGAACTTTTCATGGTATTTATAGAAAAAGTTTGTGACTTGGGGGCCGGAATCTTCAATGTCTCATTGAATGTGTGTAAATGAGAGCAGTTTCTATGAGTTGAAAGGTTGAAATGTGAAAAATAATCAGTTGTTCTCTTATATGCTCGATGCATTCACGGGCATGAAATATGTGTTCACGGGCGTGAATGGTCGTGTTCACGGTTTGCTGAAGGGGTGCTCTACCCATGAATAAAGGCATGAAAATGGTCACGGTTGTGACCTTTGAATTTCATGGTCTTGAACGACGAACTCTCACGGGGGTGAAAATATCATCACGGGCGCGAAAGGTTGAATTTCACTATTTATGCCCGTGAACCAATGCGTGACTCAAAGCATGAACGTCTCTCTGAGTTTTAGGGTGAATATGTTCACGGGCGTGAAAATATGTCACGAACATGAATAAGGCTTTACACGAGAGTGAATGAAGTCGTGAACATAAGCTTCACTACTTGAAGCCGTGAACTATGTCGTGAATCAAGTCGTGAATGACACCGCCTCTTTTAGCTATTTAAGTCACGGGCGTGACTTCCCTAAAATTTTCATCAAATAAAATTAAGTCCTAAAACAAGACTAAATCATTTCTATGAAGATTATATTTCTTATAACATAAACTTTTCATCAAATTTACTACCTTTATCTAGTGATATGATACAAAATTGAGATTATCACTTAAGATTTTATAATTTAGTAATCACAAGGTTAATCCATCAATCATACCAAGTTCTCTTCTAATGAAATTAAATCTTTCCTCATTTAAAGACTTAGTAAAAATATTTGCCAATTGATTTTCTGTGCTAATAAATTCCAATGCAACATCTCCATATTGAACATGATCTCTAATAAAGTGGTGTCTAATGTCAATATGCTTACTTCTAGAATGTTGAATGGGATTCTTTGAAAGATTTATAGCACTTGTATTGTCACATTTAATAGGTATATGGTTCTTATCATGACCATAGTCCTTAAGTTGTTGTTTCATCCAAAGAATTTGAGTACAACAACATCCAACTGCTACATACTCGGCTTCAGCAATTGAAAGAGCAACTGAAATTTGTTTCTTGCTAAACCAATAAACTAAGCATTCTCCAATAAAGTGACAAGTACCTGAAGTAATTTTTCTCTCTAAAGACTACCAGCATAGTCTACATCTGAATATCCTATAATATAGAAGGATGAATTTCTAGGATACCACAAACCTAGATACAATGATCCATGTAAATATCTTAGAATTCTTTTTACTGCATGTAAATGAGATTCTTTTGGACATGATTGAAATCGTGCACACAAGCAAACACTATTCATTATATTGGGTCTAGAAGCAGTAAGATATAAAAGTGATATGATCATACCTCTATTGAGCTTTTCATTAATGCTCTTACCCTTTTCATCCTTGTCCAATTTTGTTGATGTGCTCATAGGAGTCTTGGCATTCTTGCATCCTTCCATTTCAAATTTTTTAATTAAATCTTTGGTATATTTGGATTGGTTGATGAATATGCCCTCATTGCTTTGTTTTATTTGTAGACGAAGGAAATACTTAAGCTCTCCCATCATGCTCATTTCAAATTCCCTAGTCATACACTTAGCAAAATCTTGATAAAGCAATTCATTAGTAGAACCAAATATTATATCATCAACATAAATTTGAACAATTAGTATATCATGCTTATGCTTTTTAATGAATAATGTGTTGTCAACATTCCCCTTTATAAAGTTATTTTCTAAGAGAAAAGAACTTGGTCTTTCATACCAAGCTCTTGGGGCTTGTTTCAAACCATATAAAGCTTTTGAAAGTTTAAAAATATGATTTGGAAAATCATAGCTTTCAAAGCCTGGTGGTTGTTCTACATAAACTTCCTCTTCTATATGACCATTTAGAAATGCACTTTTGACATCCATTTGAAAGAGTTTGAAATTCATGTGACATGCATATGCTAAAAGTATTCTTATGGCTTCTAATCTAGCTACAGGAGCATAGGTTTCATCATAATTTATCCCTTCTTCTTGATTATACCCTTTTGCAACCAATCTAGCCTTATTCCTAGTTATTGAACCTTGTTCATCTAGTTTATTTCTAAATGCCCATTTGCTACGTATAATTTGATGATCCTTGGGTCTAGGTACTAAGGTCCATACCTTACTTCTCTCAAATTGGTTGATTTCTTCTTGCATGGAAATTACCCAATTTTCATCATTAAGAGCCTCATCAATATTTTTAGGCTAAATTTGAGAAACAAAAGCAAGGTTAGAAGCTAAATGTTTGAGATGAGATCTAGTATTTACTCCCCTTGAAGGATCACCAATGATTTGCTCTTTTGGATGATCTTTTGTCATTCTCCATTCTTTTGGGAGTTCTTGCCCGTTTTCTTCTTGAGCTTGAGGTAAACAATCATCTTAATGTGAATTTTCTTGATCATTTTCTTCTCTTTCATTTCCAAGATCAAATCTTTCCATGGTTCCTACAACATCATCAAGAACACTACCTTTCACAAGATCAAGTCTACTAGATTCATTAAAAACAACATGCATTGTTTCTTCAATAGTTAATGACCTTTTATTAAATACTCTATATGCTTTGCTAGATGTAGAGTATCCTAAAAAGATACCTTCATCAGATTTAGAAGCAAAATTTCCAAGGTTGTCCTTGGTATTTAATATGAAGCACTTGCATCCAAATACTCTAAAATATGATATCACGGGCTTTCTTCCATTCCAAAGCTCAAATGAGGTTTTGTTTAAAAGAGGTCTTTTGAAAACTCGATTTGAAATATAACATGCAGTATTTGTGGCTTCTGCCCAAAAGTAAGTTGGTAAACCGTATTCATTGAGCATTGTTCTAGCCATTTCAATTAAAGTTCGATTTTTCCTTTCAACTACCCCATTTTGTTGAGGTGTTCTCGGAGATGAGAAATTATGTTAAATGGCATGTTCAAGACAAAAGCTTTCAAAATTTTCATTTTCAAATTCTTTGCCATAATCCCTTCTTATCTTCGAAATACAGTACCCTTTTTCATTTTGAACTCTTTTAGCAAAGTTTTTGAAATTTTCAAAAGCATCACTCTTTTGAGCTAAGAAAATTACCCAAGTAAATCTAGAGTAATCATCTATGATGACAAATGCATAATGTTTTCCTCCTAAGCTAGCAATTCTAGTAGGTCCAAATAAGTCTAAATGCAGGAGTTGAAGAGGTTTTGAGGTACTTACTATGTTTTTGGCTTTGAAGGATGACTTGTGTTGCTTCCCTCTTTGGCAAGGTTCACATGTCTTGTCTTTTTCAAACTTGACTCTTAGCAGTCCTTTTACTAGTTCTCCTATGCTGAGGCTTTGTATTAAGTCCATGTTAGCATGACCAAGCCTTCTATGCCATAGCCAAAATTCATCACTAGTAGTCACAAGACACTTAGAGGAATGGTTAGATAATTCATGTAAGTCTATTATGTATGTGTTGACATATCTATTTCCTTTAAATATCTCTTGACCATCAATAGAGGTTACAAGACATTTGCTGGAAGTAAAGGTTACTTTGTTTCCTTTATCACATAATTGACTTACACTAAACAAGTTATGTTTCAAGCCATCAACAAGTAAGACATCTTTAATAAAAAAAGTACCATTAATACCAATAGAACCAATGCCAATTACCTTACCCTTAGCATTATTTCCAAAGGTAACTTTACCTCTATCAATACTTTTGATTTCATTGAAGAGTTCTTTGTCTCCTGTCATATGCCTTGAGCATCCACTATCTACTAGCCAAGCATTTTTGTTTATTGTGGACTTGAGGCATACCTGTAGAATCACAATTCAAGTATGCTTTTTAGGTAACCAAATGAGCTTGGGTCATTAGGGGTTAGCACATGAAGGTTCCCAATGAGCCTTCCTTATCCAGCAATATTTATTTATGTGACCAAATTTCATGCAATAATTACACAGTTTTGGTCTAAACTTGCTTTTTAGTTTTACAAGATTTTTGAATACCATATTTCTATCAAACTGATTTTGAGAATAATGACATGCACAGTCATGATTAATTGATGATTTTCTAGATGCATGCTTCTTATATATAAAGGCATGATTATTCTTTTTATGTATAGAAGATTTAACATGCTTATTCCTTGGTGTTGTGTGAGGTTCACTTAACTTAACAAATGTAGTCTTGTGAGAAGATGATGATGTCCCCTTATATCCTAGACCATGTCTAATTAAGGGAGGTCTTTGAGACACTATGAGAGTATCTAAACTCTCTTTTCCTTTATGGAATTTTGAAATGGAATTTTTATGTTCCTCAACCTCATTTTTCAAAGTATTATTTTCTTTAAGCACAGATTTTGTTGAGGGTTTTGATGAGTATTCATCTAATGAATTTTGAAGAGATTCATTACATGATTTAAGTTTAAGGTTCTCCTTTTCTAAAGCATCCATTTTGTTTTTTAAATTAGAAATATTATTCTTATAAGTACAGAACTTACTCCTATATTTTTCTAATTCTAGATTCAATTCTTCTATTAGGCTTTGCTCATCATCATCATCATCACTACTACTATTATTATCACTACTATCATTATTAAAGGAGTATGAGTGTAGTGATCTTACCTTCTCCGAGACGTGATCCTCAATAGCCATGAAGCATAGGTTGACCTCTTCGCTTTCATTGTCATCTTTTTCGCTCGAAGAACTTTCGTCATCCCATATGGCTTTGTGACCTTTCTCCCCATTGTCTTTTTGGTATTTGCTCTGATGCTTCTTGAGCCTTGGACATTCTGGTTTAATATGCCCTTTCTTTCAACATTCATAGCACTTTACCTCTTCTTTACTTCTTTGTGCATCAATAGAAATAGGTTTGAGGTTTCTTTGCCTGAATTTTCTAGAGTTGCTCATTTTCTTCTCAATGATTCTTTTTAGCCTTCTTGAGAGCATAACAATGTCCTCATTTTCATCATCACTCATTTCCTCATCATCTTCAACTTCTTCTTGAGATTTTGAAGTAGAGGCTTTTAGTGCTATAGGCTTTCTTTTTTCTGGCTCTGCTTCAAGTTCTCTATCTCTTTTCACTGCCATTACATGTGTGAGAAGTATTCCAATCAGCACATCAGTATTCATGATGCTCATGTCTTCATTTGCTTCTTCTATGCCAGCAACTCTTGAGCCATAGTCTTTAAGAGGAAGACTCCTCAGGATTTTGTTGTTTGCATCTTTCAGACTCAGATGCTTCCCAAGTTTCCTCATTCCATTTATAATGGCTAGAAGGCGGTTGGTCATGTCAGTGATTGACTCATTGGATTTCATCTTGTAGAGGTCATATTCTGAGGTAAGAAGTTGAATCTTCTTGGATTTGACTTGCTTAGTTCCTTCATGATAATTTTCCAATGTCTTCCACATGCTGTATGCTGTTGGGCAGTGTTGTATTCTTCCATATTCTTCAATAGATAATGAGCTTGATAGGATTGTCATTGCCTTTTTGTTTTTGAAATTTTCTCTTCTTTGAGGCTCTGTCCAATCATCTCTTGATAGGATTTCTTCTTCACCATCAGCTCCTCTTCTGGTTGGTGGTGTCCATTCTTTTCGTACACTATCCCAAACTTCAATTCCTTCACTATCCAGGTATGTCTCCATCCGAAACTTTCAATGAGCATAATTTGCTCCATCAAAGTAAGGTTTGAGACTTTGGAATCCTTCACTAACCATATCTCAATCTTTACTAGCACTTTTTAGGCTTCGATGCTAGACAAAGCTCTGATACCAATTGTTGCCCAGATATTAAGCCAATAAGGGGGGTTGAATTGGAGTTTTTTAAAAAATTAAACTTTAAAGTGCGAAAATAAAAATTAATTTTAGAAGGGATAGAGAAATTTGACACAAGGATTTTTATAAAGGTTCGAGTGTTAACAAACCCTACTCCTCTCCCCAATCGCAATTGGGAATTTCACTAACACACTAAGTGTTACAATGGAGTTTTACAAGCTCACTCCTAACTATGGTGTTTCTAACAATGGATCACACCTAACCCGATAACCCTTGTGTTTTAATGGATCACACAAATAATCAATTCCTTGTGTTTTGAAGGCTCACACAAATAACCTTTACCTTGTGTTTTAAAGGCTCACACAACTAACCTTTACAAGTGTTCTACTCTTAATCCCAAGATACCCAATAACTCACTTGAGTAGATGATTACAGAGAGAAGCACTTACAAATCTTTAATGTTTAGAAAAAATGAGCAAAAAGATTTTCACAGAGAATAAATATTTTTTTTTGAAAGAATTAAATGCTCAAATGGCTTACAACAAGATTTTGATTTGAAATATTAGCTATTCTCTTGTTCTTGATGCATAAATGACTTGCATTTATACTTCCATGGTGAATTCTAGTTGTTTGATTGCATTTAATGTGGAAATAGTTGTTGCACCAACCCTAATAATCGCGCCTGACATGTTTCTCTTTCATGTTTCACAGGCGTGACTATGTGTGTAACGGTTGTGACTGTTCTTCCCAAGCCATGACTGAAGTGGTGACCTTGGTCGTGAAGTTCTCTGGAAAGTTTTGAAACATTGGGTCATGGGTGTTACATACATCTTCACGGGCGTGACAAACTTCCCAACCGTGATCCAAGTGGTGACTTTGATCGTGAAGCTCTCTGGATGAAATTGTCATGAAAAATCACGGGCGTGACATTTAATTCACGAGTGTGACTTAAATGTACCTTTCACAATTTGTGTCTTCCTTCATGGCCGTGAGCTTTAAATGTTACTTTGTTGGCGCTGGGCATAATCACAGGCGTGACACATAGGGTCACGGGCGTGAACATGCTACTTCTTCAATTTTAGCTTTGCAGTTTAATCTTCCATTCTCCATTCTTGCTAACATCTATCATACCCTGTTCAATTGACTTAGAAAATAAGTATGTTAAATACAACATTGTTATTTTATTTGTTATCATTAAAATGACAAAAATACCCCTCAAGGTTCAACATGTCCACTCTAGCCTTCCATAAGCCACCATTTTCCTTCAAATCAAGCGTGAAAAAGTGAGGAAAGAAAGTAGTTTTGAGAGAGTAAAATTCGGAATTAAGGTGTTCTTGCCATAAAAGGAGCAAAGGAGCAAGAAAGAAGGAAAAAGGAATACAAGAAAAGGGAGATTGGTTAGGGGAAATTGAAATTAACATAGAAACACCACAATTAGTGATAAGTGAAGTAGGATTTGAGTGTTGAATTAAAGAAAATGAAATGGGAACTAGGATGTGGTTTTTTGGGCAGCCATGACATGTGAAGAAGGAAGTTTAACCTTACTACATTTTAGCTCAATTAAGGTGTAAAACATATTAGGAGCATTAGAATATTATGTAGACATGAAAAACATTGAAAATGGATATTGGAATTGAGATGTGGTATGGTTGTGTAGGAAAAACAAGTGAACAAGGGAGAGGCCCTCAAGAGGGTGACAAAGGCAAGGAGAAAGCTAGCTAATAAGGGAAGAAAAAAAAGGATTAAGGCAAGAGCCAAGGCTTATTAGGTATGTGCTTCATTGATAAAAATCTTACATTTTGTTAATATGTATGGAATTATATATTAAGGTTTGATATGTTTGTGTTTGTAATATGTTGTGTGATTTGTTGTGGCCTATGATATTTTATATGGCAATGGAATAAAATGGTGTGAAATAATTGAGACATATAAATGTAGTTATAATTTTGGAAATTTTAGTATCAAAATGAATGCAAATGATGAATGTGGTTGAAATGTGGATGGATGTCAATTGATGGCTCGGGTACAGAGTTCCAGGAACAGCCCTGACTATTTTGATGATAACTTAAGTTGTGGAATTCCGTTTTGTATGTTATTTATTGGAAATGAAAGCTAAGACATAGGGATTTAATTGTTATTTAGACCATAAAATTAATTGTGTCTGGATTTGCCCAGAAAAATGCATGAAGTTCAAATCTAGAATCTGTCCAGAAAATTCCGGGCAGAAATTTCTGTGATAATGCAGTATTCAATTGATCATAAATTTTAATATAAAACTGGAATTTAAGTAATTTATGATGTGTTAAAAATGGTTAGAAGACCATAACTCCCAATTCGAATTATAAATGGGCTAAAAATGAAGTCAAAAAATAGGTCCGAAATCTACCATAGGTAAAAATATGAAATCTTGGGCTTTTGCATGTGTTGTGATTATTATATGCAATAATTAATGTGAATATTTACTTTATTGATAATTATAAATGTTTAACAAATTATTTATGTGTGAGATTTTAGTGCAATAATAATGGGAATAAAGAACAAAAATAAATAAGCATAAATATGATAATTGAATAATATTGACATTTTTGAAAATATTGGGAATTTAAATAAAAATAGCTAAGCCCAAAGACACCTAGGCTAGAACTAGAATAGAGAATAGTTTGGCATGCCAATCAGGGGATTTAGGCACTCGGTGCCAAATATGAAAGCCGGTAATGGCAATTTATAAATGCACTGCAAAATTATTAAGTCGGTAATGGCAAAATTATTAATGACATTTTTACAAAAGCTCTTGGTGCAATATTATGAAAGCTGGAAATGGCAACCTCGTTATTCCTATTAGTTAGTTCGGTTATAAGTGTTATGGGCACAAGAAAATAATAATAATAATAATAATAATAATAATAATAATAATAATAATAATAATAATAATAATAATAATAATAATAATAATAATATCGAAGTATGTGATTTTATAAATGTTATATGAATTAAAGTTGTTAAATATTGAGTATTTGCTGAAATTTATTGATTTTATATAATTCTTTATTTTATGCCTTATTTATGAAATGGTTAATTAATATGTGAGAATATATATATATATATATATATATATGTAAAATTATTATCATTGAAGCACCACTAAGCTAGTAGCTTGGCGTGGGTGGTTTCCTCTCGCGCAAGTTAGAAGGGTAGCTGTAGAAATTAGAATTGTCAGAAGAAGAAGGATACCTAGAAGGAAGCAGCAAAAAGCTTTGGGTTTTCTTTTTTGTATATTTTATAAAAAAAAAATCTGTAAATTAAATTATGGTTTTATTTCCTATAGTGTGTATTATAGACATGAATTATAATGTAAATGAATGTACTTTATAAATAAATAAAATTTTGAATATTTGTGCTTATATTAATTTTTATTTCAGTGCCTGCAATATTTTCGTTAAAAAAAAATTTATTCTTCATTTCATTAATTTTATGAAACAGTCAGATATATAATACTCACTTACCTTGCTGAATGAAAGTGGGGTAAGAGGGTGTTACAATTTTTGGTATTAGAGCCATAGGATTTAACGATTCTTATTTAGTGGGTATGGGAAGATAAGTACATGTTTTCAGTATTTACATTATTTTAAGCTGTTATATTCTAATAAGGGACCCTTCTTCTAACAATATAGATTTTAATGGATACGGAATCAAGAGGAAGTCACGAAGAGCAGGAGGGTGTAATATAGCTGATTCAGCTACTCATAGACAGTCAGCATCAATTAGAGCTTAAGAGCCCAGTGTGATAGCTCCACAACATGTTGAAGAACAAATTGATCCGGGTCAAGTATCCCTTATGCAACAGATGGCTACCTTGTTACAACAGATAGCACAAATTGTGCCACCACCAGCTCAACTAGCTCCCCCACCTCAACCAAAACCCCAGATTGATAAATTAAAAAAATATGGGGCTATGGATTTTATGGGCAAGAAAGTGGATGACCCCCAGCCACAGCAAAATTTTGGTTGGAAAAGACAGAGCGAGTTTTTGAGGAACTGCAATGTCCGGAGGAGTACAAGGTTAGATATGCAGTATCCCTCCTTGAAGAGCATGCCTATGACTCGTGGAAGTTGGTGTTAGCAAAACCTCAGACTCTGACCCCTCAGACATGGGATTTCTTTGTGGCAGAGTTTAAAAATAAATGTGCCAAGAATTTATGTGGATGAGAAAAAATGAGAATTTCTCAATCTAAAGCAGAGGGGTATGACAATAGCTGAGTACGAGATGGAGTTCACCAAGTTGAGCAAGTATGCTACTATGATTATTAGAGATGAAGCTGATAAATGTCATAGATTTGAAGATGGTCTCGATGAAGAGATTGGATATTTAGTGGCTTCCCACCAGCATACAGATTTTGCTACATTAGTGTCCTCTGCTATTAGTGTTGAAAGGAGGAAAAAGCTGAAGACATAAGAGTTATCTAAGAAATCAACAGCTAGTGTGGCCCAGGCATCGGGTAGGAAAGGACGGATAGTACCCATACCCTTTTAGTCACGGGCTACTGGGCAGAAATTTTCTAGTAGGCGGGGTTAACATTTTAGACCTGCAACATCATCTGCTAGTTCACCAGCATCATTTCCCAAGAGCCCAGCTCCAGCTGTGTGTCAACATTGTGCTAAATCTCATACAGGAGAGTGTTAGTGGTTAACTGGGCCATGTTTGAGATGTGGAGCTACTGACCATATGAAGAGAGACTGTCCCAGACTTAGTACAGGTAGTATGGCACCAGTACAGACTATGACACCGGTACAGAGCCGTGGTAGAAGTCGAGGCCAGTTTAGAGGTGGTCGTACCGGACAGAGTCAGGGGGTATCTGAGACAGTTGACTGACCCGGAGGTAGTAGAGCTCCAGCTCGGGCATATGCGATGAGAGCCTGTGAGGATCAGGATGCACCAGACGTCATAGTTGGTAAACTTTCCTTATTTGATTTTGATTTACATGCATTGATAGATCCTGGTTCAACGCATTCATACATAAGCACAGCTGCACTTAAACAAGGGAACATGATACTTGAGAACTTAGAATATGAGATAGTAGTGACCAATCCGCTGGGACATAGTGTGAAAGTGAATCAGATTTATAGAAACATTTCAATAATAATTCTGGGTAGAGAATTTCCAGCAGACTTAATAGAATTACCATTTCATGAATTCGATGCTATTCTGGGTATGGATTGGTTGACAAAGCATGGAGCTATAGTCGACTGCCGATCTAAAAAATTTGTACTTAAAATTCTCAGGCAAGATGAGTCTATCATTCAAGGTGAAGGTCAATCATGTTTGACCAGTGTTATTTCTGCATTAAAAGCTCGAAAGTACATTAGGAAGGGATGTCAGGCATACTTGTCCCATGTGATAGATACCAGGAAGGGGAGCCTGGAACTCAAGGACATCCCCACAATGTGTGAGTTCCCAGAAGATTTGTCGGGGTTACCACCAGATAGGGAGATAGAGTTTGCTATTGATGTAATTCCTGGTATAGCCCCAATATCAATTACTCCTTGTAGAATGGCACCTGCAGAATTGAGAGAGTTAAAGGTTCAATTGCAAGAATTGCTAGACAAGGGGTTCATAAGACCCAGTGTGTCACCATGGGGTGCTCCGGTGTTGTTTGTGAAAAAGAAGGATGGCACCCTACGATTGCGTATTGATTACTGACAATTGAACAAAGTGACGATTAAAAATAAATACCCACTACCTAGAATTGATGATTTGTTTGATCAATTGAAGGGAGCAGGAGTATTCTCTAAGATTGATCTCAGATCTGGGTATCACCAATTGAAAATCAAAGAATCAGATGTGTCCAAAACAGCCTTCAGGACTCGATATGGGCACTATGAGTTCCTGGTTATGCCTTTTGGCTTAACGAATGCACCAGCTGCCTTTATGGATATGATGAACAGGATTTTTAGGCCTTACCTTGATCAGTTTGTGGTAGGTTTTTATAAATGATATCCTGGTGTATTCAAGGGACAAAGAAGAACATGACAAACATCTCAGAATAATACTTCAGACTTTGAGGGAAAATCAATTGTATGCAAAGCTATCAAAATGTGAGTTCTGGTTGGAAGAAGTGGGATTCTTAGGGCATGTTATTTCAGTTGAAGGAATTCGGGTTGATCCTAACAAAATAGAAGTCATTCTAAGTTGGAAGCTGCCTCACAATGAAACAGAAGTCTAGAGTTTCCTTCGATTAGCTGGCTACTACAGAAGGTTTGTGAAGGGATTTTCAAGCATAACTGCACCACTTACCAAGTTCCTCAGAAAAGAAACTAAGTTTGAGTGGACAGATCAGTGTCAGGCAAGCGTTGAGAAGCTAAAATTCATGCTAACCGAAGCACCTATTTTGACCCAACCTACGTCGGGGAAAGAGTTTATGATATACAGTGATGCCTCTTATAATGGGCTAGGTTGCATATTAATGCAATAGGGTAAAGTAGTTGCTTATGCATGTAGGCAATTGAAGCCTCATGAACTAAATTACCCTACACATGATTTGGAGTTGGCAGCAATAGTGTTTGCTTTAAAAATATGGCGGCATTATTTAAATGGCAAGCAGTGCTACATATACACAGATCATAAGAGCCTCAAATATCTGCCCACACAAAAGGAGTTGAACTTAAGGCAAAGACGCTAGTTGGAGTTAATTAAAGATTATAATTGTATTATTGATTATCAGCCAGCCAAAGCCAACGTAGTAGCAGACGCCTTAAGTAGAAAAACACTGGCAGGTATAGTTTAAAGTTTCCTTAATTATAATATAATATATAAAAATTAATAATAAATTATAAATTAGACTAATAATTTATTTTGGCAGAGTTACAAGTCCAACCTACTTTAAGGCAATAAGTGAGAGAAGCTCATATGTAAGATCCAAAATTGATGATAATTGCTGAGGCAACGAAAAAGAGGGAGAGACCTAAATTTAAAGTTGAAGATGATGGAAGCATAAGTTACAAAGGAATATTGTGCCTGCCAAATGACAGCGGATTAAAGCAAGTAATTCTAAAAGAGGGACATAATACAACTTATTCCATGCATCCAGGAAGCAATAAAATATATCAAGGCCTGAAGACTCATTATTGGTGGCTAGGAATGAAGAAAGATATCGTGGAATACACTATAAGATGCTTGACATGCCAACAAGTGAAAGCAGAGCACCAAGTACCATCTGGATTATTGCAACCTATTGCAATTCTAGAATGGAAGTGGGAAAGGATTATGATGGATTTTGTATGTAGTTTGCCTTTAACACAAAAGAAATATGATGCAGTATGGGTAATTGTTGACAGGCTTACCAAATTGGCTCACTTTATGCCAGTTTGGATGGATTACTCGTTGAGCTGGTTAGCAGAATTATATGTTAATGAAATAGTTTGACTGCATAGGGTGCCGGTATCTATTATTTCTGATGGAGACCCACGGTTCACATCAAAATTTTGGAAAAGTCTACAACAAGCATTGGGGACCCGACTTACTTTTAGTACAACATTTCACCCACAAACAGATGGGCAATCTGAATGAGTTATTCAATTGCTGAATGATATGCTTCAAAGTTGTGTAATTAACTTTGAGGGTAGCTGGGATAAGTACCTACCATTGATGGAATTTGCATACAACAACAACTATCAAACTCGTCTCGGCATGGCACCATATGAAGCTTTATATGGAAGAAAATGTAGAACACCGCTATGTTAGACATAACTTGGTGAAAAGAAGTTAATAGAGCCAGAATTAGTGCAGCAGATAGAGGAGAAGGTAAAATTAATCCAAGATTGGTTAAAAGCTGCAACTGATCAACAAAAGTCCTACGCTGATTTAAAGAGGAAAGAGATTGAATATGCCATCGGAGATAAGGTATTTTTGAAAGTTTCACCTTGGAAGAAAGTACTTCGTTTTGGTAAAAAGGGGAAACTGAGTCCTATATTTATTGGACCATATGAAATACTTGAACGTGTGGGTCCAGTGGCTTACAGATTGCCTTACCCCCATAATTGGATAAGATCCACAATGTGTTTCATGTCTCAATGTTAAGGAGATACAAATCAGATCCGGCACATGTAATACCAGTGGAATCAATAGAGGTACAACCAGACTTGACCTATGTAGAAGAGCCGGTGAAAATCATAGCTCGAGAAGTCAAGGAACTACGGAAGAAGAAGGTACCATTGGTAAAGGACATTAAGTACAATCAGGCAATAGAAGAAGCCACGTAGGAGAGTGAAGAAATGATGAGAACTTAGTATCCTCAACTATTCGGCTCCACCTAATCAGGTAAATTTTGAGGATGAAATTTTCTTAAGGGGGAGAGAATTGTAACATCTAGTGATTTAGGCCCCGATTGCGCGTGACCGTAGTGGGGTCCATTGGTTCAATCGGAGTCTAAATTTGAACCTATAAAAAAATAACTAATAATAAGGAAAAATAATTAAGGGTATTATTATTTGGGAATTAAATAGATTAGGGATAGAATTAGAAAAAAAATAAAATTGCCTATGGACAAAATTGGTATTATGGCAATTATTGGGGGGAAAAGTGTGAATATGGAGGGAGATGTGGTAAATATGGAATTTCTCAAAGTTTAATTTTTAATCAAGATTAATTAAATTAATAAACCAATAAGAACTAGGATTAATTTTAATTAGTAGGACCCATTCCCTAATCAAAGTATAAAAGTCAAAAATGGGAGGAATTCCCCATTCTTCCACCAAAATATCTAACTCTTCTTCATCTTCTTTTCTCCTCTCTTTGCTGTCCACTCTAGCCTTCCATAAGCCATCATTTTCCTTCAAATCAAGCTTAAAAAGTGAGGAAAGAACATATGTCATGGGCGTGACTCCCTTAAATTTTCAACAAATAAAAATTAAGTCCTAAAACAAGACTAAATCATTTCAATAAAAATTCTACTCCTTAAAACATGAATTTTCATCAAAATTTCTATCTTATAACTTATGATATGATTTAAGATCAACAATTAAAATTTCATATTTTTGCAATTACAAGGTTAATCCATCAATCATACCAAGTTCTCTTCTAATGAAATTAAATCTTTCCTCATTGATTTTCTATGCTTATGAATTCTAATGCAATATCTCCATATTGAACATGATCTCTAATAAAGTGGTGTCTAATGTCAATATGTTTGCTTCTAGAGTGTTGAATAGGATTCTTTGAAAGATTTATAGCACTTGTGTTGTCACATTTTATAGGTATATGGTTCATCTCATGACCATAGTCCTTAAGTTGTTGTTTCATCCAAAGAATTTGTGTACAACAACATCCAGCTGCTACATATTCAGCTTCAGCAGTTGAGAGAGCAACTGAAATTTGTTTCTTGCTAAACCAAGAAACTAAACATTCTCTAATAAAGTGACAAGTACCTGAAGTACTTTTCCTATCTAAAAGATTACCAGCATAGTCTGCATCTGAATATCCTATAATATAAAAAGATGAATTTCTAGGATATCATAAACCTAGATGCAATGATCCATGTAAATATCTTAAAATTCTTTTTACAGCATTTAAATGAGAATCTTTAGGACATGATTGAAATCGTGCACATAAGCAAACACTATACATAATATCGGGTCTAGAAGCAGTAAGATATAAAAATGATCCGATCATACCTCTATAAAGTTTTTCATTAATGCTCTTACCCTTTTCATCTTTGTCCAATTTTGTTGATGTGCTCATAGGAGTCTTGGCATTATTGCATCCTTCCATACCAAATTTCTTGATTAAATCTTTCGCATATTTGGATTGGTTGATGAATATGCCCTCATTGCTTTGCTTTATTTGTAGACCAAGGAAATACTTAAGTTCTCCCATCATGCTCATTTCAAATTCCCTAGTCATACACTTAGCAAATTCTTGACAAAGCAATTCATTAGTAGAACCAAATATTATATCATCAACATAAATTTGAACAATTAGTATATCATGCTTATGCTTTTTTATGAATAGTGTAGTGTCAACATTTCCCTTTGTAAAGCTATTTTCTAATATAAAAGAACTTAGCCTCTCATACCAAGCTCTTGGAGCCTGTTTTAAACCATATAAAGCTTTTGAAAATTTAAAAACATGATTTGGCAAATCATTGGTTTCAAAACCTGGTGGTTGTTCTACATACACTTCTTCATCTATATAACCATTTAGAAATGCACTTTTCACATCCATTTGAAAAAGTTTGAAATTCATGTGACATGCATATGCTAAGAGTATTCTTATAGCTTATAATCTAGCTACAGGTGCATATGTTTCATTATAATCTATACCTTCTTCCTGATTATATCCTTTTGCAACTAATCTTGCCTTATTCCTGGTTATTAACCCTTGTTCATCTAATTTGTTTCTAAATACCCATTTGCTACCTATGATTTGATGATCCTTGGGTCTAGGAACTAGGTTCCATACCTTATTTCTCTCAAATTGGTTGAGTTCCTCTTGCATGGCAATTACCCAACTTTCATCATTAAGAGCCTCATCAATATTTTTAAGCTCAATTTGTGAAATAAAAGCAATGTCAGTGACTAAATGCTTGAAATGAGATCTAGTACATACTCCCCTTGATAGATCACCAATTATTTGCTCTTTTGGATGATCTTTCGTCATTCTCCATTATTTTGGAAGTTCTTGATCATTTTGTTCTTGATTTTGAGGTAGAGTGTCATTTTGCAGTAGATTTTCTTGATCATTTTCTTCTTTCTCATTTCCAATATCAAGTCTTTCCATATTACCTACAACATCATCAAGAAGACTACCTTTCACAAGATCAAGTCTACTAGATTCATTAAAAACAACATGCATATATTCTTCAACCGTTTGTGATCTTTTATTAAATACTCTATATGCTTTGCTGGTTGTAGAGTACCCTAAAAAGATACCTTCATCAGACTTAGAGGCAAATTTTCCAAGATTGTTCTTGGTATTCAATATAAAACACTTGCATCCAAATACTCTAAAGTATGATATCAAGGGCTTTCTTCCATTCCATAGCTCAAATGAGGTTTTGTTTAAAAGAGGTCTTTTGAAAACTCGATTTGAAATATAACATGTAGTGTTTGTGGCTTCTGCCTAAAAATAAGTTGGTAATTCATATTCATTAAGCATTATTCTAGCCATTTCAATTAAAGTTCGATTTTTCCTCTCAACTACCCCATTTTGTTGAGGTGTCCTAGGAGATGAAAAATTATATGAAATGCCATGTTTAAGACAAAAGCTTTCAAAGTTTTCATTTTCAAATTCTTTCCCATGATCACTCCATATTTTTGAAATGCAGTACCCTTTTTCATTTTGAACTCTTTTAGCAAAGTTTTTGAAATTTTCAAAAGCATCACTCTTTTGAGCTAAGAAAATTACCCAAGTAAATCTAGAGTAATCATCCATGATGACAAATGCATAATGTTTTCCACCTAAGCTAGCAATTCTAGTGAGTCCAAACAAGTCTAAATGCAGGAGTTGAAGAGGTTTTGAAGTACTTACTATGTTTTTGGCTTTGAAAGTTGACTTGTGTTGCTTTCCTCTCTGACAAGGATCACATGTCTTGCCTTTTTCATATTTAACTCTCGGCAGTCCTTTTACTAGTTCTCATGTGCTGAGACTTTGTATTAAGTCCATGTTAGCATGACCAAGTCTTCTATGCCACAGCCAAGATTCATCACTAGTAGTCACAAGACATTTAGAGGAATGGTTAGATAGTTCATGTAAGTTTATTATGTATGTATTGATATCTCTATTTCCTTTGAATATTTCTTGACCATCGATAGAGATCACAAAACATTCATTTGAAGTAAAGATTACTTTGTTTCCTTTATCACATAATTGACTTACACTTAACAAGTTATGTTTTAAGCCATCAACAAGTAAGACATCCTTAATAAAAGTAGTACCATTAACACCAATAGAACCAATGCCAATAACCTTACCCTTTGCATTATTTCCAAAGTTAACTTTACCTCCATTAATACTTTTGATTTCATTGAAAAGTTCTTTGTCTCCTGTCATATGCCTTGAGCATCCACTGTCTACTAGCCAAGCATTTTTGTTTATTGTGGACTTGAGACATACCTATAGAATCACAAATCAAGTATGATTTTTAGGTACCCAAATAAGTTTGGGTCCTTGGGGGTTAGCACATGAAGGTTCCCAATGAGCCTTCCTTATCCAGTAATGTTTATTTATGTGACCAATTTTCATACAATAATTATATTGTTTCGGTCTAATCTTGTTTTTTGGTCTTACAATGTATTTGAATGCCATAATTCTATTAGACTGATTTTGAGAACAATGGCATGCACAATCATGATTAATTTGCATTTTTCTAGATGCTTGCTTCTTATACATAATGGCATGATTATTCTTTTTCTACATAGAAGGTTTAACATTCTTATTTCTTGGTGCAGTTCTAACAGGTGTGGAGATGTGAGATTCTTTAGATTTAACAAATATAGTTTTGTGAGAAGATGATGATGTGTCCTTAAATCCTAGACCATGTCTAATTAAGGGTGATCTTTGAGACACAATAAGAGTATCTAAGCTCTCTTTACCTTTGTGAAATTTAGAAATGGAATTTCTAAGTTCCTCAACTTCATTTTTCAAAGTATTATTTTCTTTTAACAATGAAGCTGTTGAGGGTCTTGATGAATATTCATCTAATGACTTTTGAAGAGATACATTAGATGATTTAAGCTTTATGTTCTCTTTTTCTAAACCATCTATCTTATTTTTCAAATTAGAGATATTATTTCTATAGGTACTAAATTTACTTCTACATTTCTCTAATTATATATTTAATTCTTCTATTAGGCTTTGCTCATCATCATCATCATCACTATCACTATTACTATCATTATCACTACAATCATTATTGAAAGAGTATGAGTGTAGTGATTTTACTTTGTCCGAGACGTGATCCTCAATAGCCATGAAGCATAGGTTGACCTCTTCACTTTCATTATCATCTTTTTCACTTGAAGAGCTTTCGTCATCCCATATGGCTTTTTGACCTTTCTCCCCATTGTCTCTTTGGTATTTGCTCTTATGCTTCTTGAGCCTTGGATATTCTGGTTTGATATGTCCTTTCTTTCCACATTCATAGCATTTTACCTCTTCCTTACTTCTATGTGTGTCATTAGAAGTTTGTTTGAGGTTTTTTTGCCTGAATTTTCTGGAATTGCTCATTTTCTTCTCAATGATTCTTTTTAATCTCCTTGAAAGCATAGTGATGTCCTCATTTTCATCATCACTTTCTTCTTGAGATTTTGAAGTAGAGGCTTTGAGTGCTAAGGGCTTTCTTTTCTCTGGCTCTGCTTCAAGCTCTCTATCTCTCTTCACTACCATCTCATGTGTGAGAAGTTTGCCAATCAGCACATTAGTATTCATGATGCTCATATCTTCATTTGCTTTTTCTATGCCAGCAACTCTTGAACCATAGTCTTTAAGAGGAAGACTTCTCAGGATTTTATTATTTACATCTTCCAAACTCAAATGCTTCCCAAGTTTCCTCATTCCATTTATAATGGATAGAAGTCGGTTGGTCATGTCAGTGATTGACCTATTGGATTTCATCTTGAAGAGCTCATATTCTGAGGTTAGAAGTTGAATCTTCTTGGATTTGACTTGCTTAGTTCCCTCATGATAGTTCTCCAATGTCTTCCACATGCTATATGTTGTTGAGTAGTGTTGTATTCTCCCACATTCTTCAATAGATAATGAGCTTGATAGGATTGTCATTGCCTTCTTTGAGGCTCTATCCAATCATCTCTTAGTAGTATTTCTTCTTCACCATCAGCTCCTCTTCTGGTTGGTGGTGTCCATTCTTTTCGTACACTATCCCAGACTTCAATTCCTTCACTATCCAAGTATGACACCATCCTAAACTTCCAATGGGCATAATTTGCTCCAACAAAGCAAGGTTTGAGACTTTGGAATCCTTCACTGGCCATATCTTACTCTTTATTAGCGCTTTTTAGGCTTCGATGCTAGACAAAGCTCTGACACCAATTGTTGCCCAGATATTTGACCAAGAAGGGGGGTTGAATTGGAGTTTCAAGAAAAATTAAACTTTAAAGTGCGAAAATAAATAATTAATTTTAGGAGGGATAGAGAAAATCTGACACAAAGATTTATAGAGGTTCGGGTGTTAACAAACCCTACTCCTCTCCCCAATCGCAATTGGGAGTTTCACTAACACAATAAGTGTTACAATGGAGTTTTACAAGCTCACTCCCAACTATGGTGTTTCTCACAATGGCTCACACCTAACCGAGAAATCCCTTGTGTTTTAATGGCTCACACAATAACCAATTCCTTATGTTTTACAGGCTCACACAAACAACCTTCACTTTGTGTTTTACAGGATCACACAAACAACCTTCTCTTTGTATTTTTACAGGCTCACACAAATAACCTCTTAATTTGTGTTTTGAAGGCTCACATAACTGACCCTTATAAGTGTTCTACTCTTAACCCAGAAATACCCAAAGCTCACTTGAGTAAAGATTACAGAGAGAACCACTCACAAATCTTAATTGCTCAAATATAAAGAGCAAAAATATTTTTACAGAGAATAGATTTTGTTCTCAAAGTATGAAAGTACAAATAGCTTGTAATAAGAATTAAATTTGAAGTATGTGCTATTCTATTGTTATTCTTTTCATTCTCTTGTTCTAAATGTATAAATGACTTCCATTTATACTCTCATGGCTGAATATAGCCTTTGGGGTGCATTAAATATGAAACTAGCCGTTGTACCAACCAAAAAATCGCGACTGACATTTTTCTCTTTCATTCTTCACGGGCGTGACTATGCTTGTCACGGGGGTGACATTTCTTCCCAAGCTGTGACTGAAGTGGTGACCTTGGTCATGAAGCTCTCTGGAATGTTTTGACATATAGAGTCACGGGCGTGACATACTCATTCACGGGCGTGACAAGCTTTCCAACCGTGATCCAAGTGGTGGCTCTGGTCGTGAAGCTCTCTGGATGAAATTGCATGAATCTTCACTGGGGTGACACCTTTATTCACGGGGGTGACTGAAATGCCCACTTCACGGTTTGTTTTTCCTTTATGACCGTGAACTTCAAAAGTTGGTTTTGGTAACGTTTAGCTTCTTTCACGGGAGTGACTCATAGAGTCACGGCAGTGAACATGCTACTTCTTTGAAATTTGTCTTTCAAGGATTATTCTTTCAATTCTCCATTCTTGCAATTTTAATCCATGTCCTGTATAATATACTTAGAAAAACAAATATGTTAAATACAATATTGCTATATTATTTGTTATCATTAAAATGACGGAAATACCTCTCAAGGTTTAACATAGCCCTTGCACCAACCCAAATAATTGCGCCTGACATTTTTCTCTTTCATCTTTCACGGGCGTGACTCTGTGTGTCATGGTCATGACTGTTCTTCTAAGCCGTGACTGAAGTGGTGACCTTGGTCGTGAAGCATTCTGGAAGGTTTTGAAATATTGGGTCACAGGCGTGACATATATCTTCACGGGCGTGACAACCTTCCAAGTCGTGGCCCAAGTGGTGACTTTGGTCGTGAAGCTCTCTGGAAGAATTTGTCATGTAGGTTCACGGGCGTGACATTTCTTTCACAAGCGTGACTTAAATGTTCATTCACAGTTTGTTGTCTTCCTTCATGGCCGTGAACTTCAAATGTTGGTTTGTTGGCACTAGGCTTACTCAGGGGCGTGACACATAGGATCACGGGCTTGAATGTTGTTGCTTCTTCAATTTTATCTTTCAAGGATTAATCTTTCATTCTCCATTCTTGCTATTTTATTCCATACCCTGTTTAATAGACTTATAAAACAAGTATGTTAAATGACGGAAATACCCCTCAAGGTTCAACAATCTCCCCCTTTTTGATGGTGACAAATAATTTAGCAATATGTGCTTTTGAGAAGTCTCCCCCTCAAAAGATGCTTAGGATAAGAAATGATAAAGTGCAAGAATTGTAGAGAATGATGAAGTGTAGCATCAAAATAAACTTTCTAGTTTTAAGTATATGCAAGTTATATGCAAAGTATATCCAATGTATACCAAATTTCTCTTTAAAGCATGAAGTATATGTAAGGTATATTTAGAGTATATCAAGTGCATATTGAATTATGTAACTTGCATCAAGGTATATGCAGAGTATACTTAAGATATATGTAAGGTGTATAAGGCTCATTTGCATACTTTGCATATTCATTTTGAATCAAAATTTCAATATTGCACTTAATTCAATATATTGCTAGTTTCTCCCTACTTAATTTTATATTTCTAAGTTCTCCATTTTGATTCAAAAATTAAGTATTGCTTGCACTTATCTTAGTTGCACTTATCTTAGTATATTGCTAGTTTCTCCCCCTTTTGTCATCAATAAAAAAAAAAAAGATAAACCATAATGGAAAAACAAAGCAATTATATTAATTAAAAAAAATACAAACAAGTGTAATTTAAAGTCAGAAAGGAAATTTAAAATTTCCTTAAAAACAAACAAACAACCAAACAACCAAAAAAACATATCAAGGCTACCATCTAGCCTAACATCTATCCAGACATCTTGTCCCTAAGATGAGCAACTTCAGCCTCGAGGCTGTCCATCCTAGACTCCATGAAGTCCTTAAGGTTCTCCAACCTCTCATCCATGAAAGCCTGCAACTGCTCAAATCTTGGTGCTAGGAGGTTAACCACCTGCTGCGCCAAATTCGGTGTGGGGGCAGAGGATTGGCCGATGTCCTGCTCAACCTCAGGAGGTGCCATATCGACTCGAGCCCTTTTCTTCTGCTAAATACCTTGGAAGCCAACTTTAAAATCCTCTGAGTCATTATCTTCCCATACAATCTCACCAGCAGTGTCGATGAAGCAGTAGTAAATGTAGTTCTCAGGGACAATTCGAACAGCCGCTCCCATCTTGATGAAGGACTCTACATCCAATCGGTCTTGAGGATGCCTTGGGATGAGATTATAGTGATGGTCATCTAGCTTCAGATATCCAAGCTTCAAGGCCATGTGGGTTACATACCCACCAATAAGTATGTCTCCGGAGGGCTTGGTGGCAATGGACAGGAGATGGTTTGCAAACCATCGAGAAAGTGCCACTGTGAGGCCTCTTCGGGCCATCTCCAAAAGAAAAAGCTCAGACTTTCGAATGGTGCCATTGTTGTCTCCTCGGGCAAATATGCTATAGGTTAGAAACCTATGCAGATATTTGTGCACTGGGGACCGGAGATGAGTGCTCTTAGTCTTCTTTACGTCCCAGCTACAATCCGTACCAAAGTGAGTCCATGCTTGAGTTGCATATAACTCCACTTCACTGTCGTTGAGGATGCCATCCGAGGGTAGGTTAAATAAATCCCCAAATTCTATGGTAGAGAGAGTGTTCGGATTCCTGCACAGTTGAAATTTCACTATGCCAGTGGGAGACACTTGCAAAGTGCTCAAGAATTCCAAGGTGGGCTAATAAATGTTGACAAAATCCTTCAAATGACAGGCCTAGAGTTACTCTGTCATCGTTGTCTCGAGCCAGAGAGTGCGTACCGTCTGCCACTCAAAAGACCTTGATGAAATGAGAGGCCTTTTCTTAAGTGTTGAGTACCTATGATGGCAATTCTCCGGGATTATGTTCATTAGGTAATCTGAATACCTCCTGGGAGCATGAGATTTCTTCCTAGTACCCTTTGATGAGTCGGTTTCCATGTTGATTGAAGAAATGAACTTTAGAAGTGCTGAAGAAATTTGATAGAATTTGTGAGAAAACCCTAAGGAGAGATGATTTATGATGATGGAAAGGGTTTTTGATGGTATTTATAGAAGCAATTGGTGACTAGGGGGCCGGAATCTTCAATGTACCATTCAATGTGTGTAAATGAGAGCAGTTTCAAGAAGTTGGAAAGTTGAAATGTGAAAAAGAACCGGCATAAGTGTTATATAGCTGACGTGTCACAGGCGTGAAGTGTCACAGCCTTCACGGGCGTGCAATATGTAGTCACAGGCGTGAAGTGTCCTGTTCATGGTTTGCTGAACGGGTACTCTACCCGTGAATAAAGGCATGAAATTGTTCACGGTCGTGACATTTGAATGTCATGAGCGTGAATGATGAACTATCACGATCGTGAAAAATGAGTCATGGGCTTGAAGTGTTGAATTTCACTACTTATGACCGTGAAACAAGGCGTGACACAAAGCGTGAATGCTTCTGTAAGTTTTTGGTGAAAATGTTCACGGGCGTGAAAATGCGTCACGGGCGTGAACACTTTTCACGGGAGTGAATGAAGTCGTGAACATAGGCTTCGCTATTTTAAGCCATGAACCATGTCGTGAATCAAGTCGTGAAAGCTACTAGTTCTTTTGGCTGTTTAATTCACGAGCGTGAACATATGTCACGGACGTGAATTGCCTAAAATTTGCATCAAATAAAATTAAGTCCTAAAACAAGACTAAATCATTTCTATGAAGATTTTATCCCTTATAACAAAATTTTCCATCAAATTTACTACCTTAAATCTAGTAATATGATACAAAAGCAAAATTATCGCTTAAGGTTTGACAATTTGGCAATCACAACGTTAATCCATCAATCATACCAATTTCTCTTCTTATAAAATTAAATCTTTCCTCATTTAGAGACTTAGTGAATATATCTGCCAATTGATTTTTTGTGCTTATAAATTCCAATGCAACATCTCCATATTGAACATGATCTCTAATAAAGTGGTGTATAATGTCAATATGCTTACTTCTAGAATATTGAATGAGATTCTTTGATAGATTTATAGCACTTGTATTGTCACATCTAATAGGTATATGATTCATATCATGACCATAATACTTAAGTTGTTGTTTCATCCAAAGGATTTGTGTACAAAGCATCCTACTGCTACATACTCTGCTTCAGCAATTGAAAGAGCAACTAAAACTTGTTTCTTGCTAAACCAAGAAACTAAGCACTCTCCAATAAAGTGACAAGTACCTGAAATACTTTTTCTATCTAAAAGACTACCATCATAATATGCATCTAAATATCCTACAATATAAAAGGATGAATTTCTAGGATACCACAAACCTAGATGCAATGAGCCATGTAAATATCTTAGAATTCTTTTTACTGTATGTAAATGAGACTCTTTTGGACATGATTGAAATCGTGCACACAAGCATACATTATACATTATGTCGGGTCTAGAAGCAGTAAGATATAAAAGTGATCCGATCATACCTTTATAGTGCTTTTCATTAATGCTCTTACCCTTTTCATCCTTGTCCAATGTTGTTGATGTGCTCATTGGAGTCTTGGCATTCTTGCATCCTTCCATTCCAAATTTCTTAATTAAATCTTTGGCATATTTGGATTGGTTGATGAATATGCCCTCATTGCCTTGTTTTATTTGTAGACCAAGGAAATATTTAAGTTCTCCCATCATGCTCATTTCAAATTCCCTACTCATACACTTAGCAAATTCTTGACAGAGCAATTCATTAGTAGAACCAAATATAATATCATCAACACAAATTTGAACAATTAGTATATCATGCTTATGTTTTTTAATGAATAATATGGTGTCAACATTCCCTTTTGTAAAGTTATTTTCTAAGAGAAAAGAACTTAGTCTTTCATACCAAGCTCTTGAGGCTTGTTTCAAACCATATAGAGCTTTTGAAAGTTTAAAAACATGATTTGGCAATTCATAGCTTTCAAAAGCTGGTGGTTGTTCTACATAAACTTCTTCTTCTATATAACCATTTAGAAAGGCACTTTTCACATCCATTTGAAAGAGTTTGAATTTCATGTGACATGCATATGCTAAAAGTATTCTTATGGCTTCTAATCTAGCTACAGGTGCATAGGTCTCATCATAATCTATTCCTTCTTCCTGATTAATTCCTTTTGCAACTAATCTAGCCTTATTCCTAGTTATTGAACCTTGTTCATCTACTTTATTTCTAAATACCCATTTGCTACCTATAATTTGATGATCCTTGGGTCTAGGTACTAAGGTCCATACCTTACTTCTCTCAAATTGGTTGAGTTCCTCTTGCATTGAAATCACCCAACTTTCATCATTAAGAGCCTCATCAACATTTTTAGGCTCAATTTGAGAAATAAAAGCAAGGTCAGTGGCTAAATGTTTGAAATGGGATCTAGTACTTACTCCCCTTGAGAGATCAATGATTTTCGCCTTAGGATGACCTTTTGTCATTCTCCATTCCTTTGGGAGTTCTTGCCCATTTGCTTCTTGAGCTTGAGGTTGAGAATCATCTTGATGTGAATCTTCTTGATCATTTTCTTCTTTTCCATTTCCAAGATCAAGTCTTTCCATAGTTCCTACAACATTATCAAGAACACTACCTTTCACAAGATCAAGTCTACTAAATTAATTAAAAACAACATGCATAGATTCTTCAACAGTTAATGATCTTTAATTAAATACTCTATATGCTTTGCTAGTTGTAGAGTATCCTAAAAAGATACCATCATCAGATTTAGAGGCAAATTTTCCAAGGTTATCCTTGGTATTCAATATGAAGCACTTGCATCCAAATACTCTAAAGTATGATATCCAGGGATTTCTTCCATTCCATAGCTCAAATGAGGTTTTGTTTAAAAAATGTCTTTTGAAAACTCGATTTGAAATATAACAAGCAGTGTTTGTGGCTTCTGCCCAAAAGTAAGTTGGTAGACCATACTCATTGAGCATTTTTCTAGCCATTTCAATTAAAGTTCGATTTTTCCTTTCAACTACCCCATTTTGTTGAGGTGTCCTAGAAGATGAAAACTTCTGTGAAATGCCATGTTCAAGACAAAAACTTTCAGAGTTTTCATTTTGAAATTATTTGCCATGGTCACTTTTTATCTTTGAAATACAATATCCTTTTTCATTTTGAACTCTTTTAGCAAAGTTTTTGAAATTTTCAAAAGCATCACTTTTTTGAGCTAAGAAAATTACCCAAGTAAATCTAGAGTAATCATCTACTATGACAAAGGTATAATGTTTACCTCCTAAGCTAGCAATTCTAGAAGGTCCAAATAAATCTAAATGCAGGAATTGTAGAGGTTTTGAGGTACTTATTATGTTTTTGGCTTTGAAGGATGACTTGTGTTGCGTCCCTCTTTGGCAAGGTTCACAGGTCTTGCCTTTTTCAAATTTGACTCTTGGCAGTCCCTTTACTAGTTCTCCTGTGCTAAGGCTTTGAATTAAGTCCATGTTAGCATGACTAAGCCTTCTATGCCACAGCCAAGATTCATCACCAGTACTCATAAGACACTTAGAGGAATGGTTAGATAATTCATGTAAGTTTATTATGTATAAGTTGACATCTCTATTTCCTTTGAATATCTCTTGACCATCGATAGAGGTCACAAGACATTCATTGTAAGTAAAGATTACTTTGTTTCCTTTATCACATAATTGACTAACACTCAACAAGTTATGTTTCAAGCCATCAACAAGTAAGACATCTTTAAAAAAAGTAATACCATTAATACCAATAGAACCAATGCCAATTACTTTACCCTTAGCATTGTTTCCAAAGGTAACTTTACCTCCATCAATACTTTTTGTCTTTTGTCATATGCCTTGAGCATCCACTGTCTACTAGCCAAGCATGTTTTTTTATTATGGACATGAGGCATACCTATACAATCATAGTTCAAGTATGATTTTTAGGTACCCAAATGAGCTTGGGTCCTTGAGGGTTAGCACACGAAGCTTCCCAACGAGCCTTCCTTATCCAACAATGTTTATTTATATGACCAATCTTCATACAATAATTACACTGTTTAGGTCTAACATTGCTTTTTGGTCTTACAATATTTTTGAATGCCATATTTCTATTAAACTGATTTTGAGAACAATGGCATGCACAGTCATGATTAATTGATGCTTTTCTAGATGCATGCTTCTTATACATAAAGGCATGATTATTCTTTTTATGTATATAAGGTTTAATATACTTATTTCTATGTGTTGTTCCAACAAGTGTGGTGATGTGAGGTTCACTAGACTTAACAAAAATGGTTTTGTGAGAAGATGATGATGTGTCCTTAAATCCTAGACCATGTCTAATTAAAGGTGGTCTTTGAGACACAATGAGAGTCTTTAAACTCTCTTTTCCTTTGTGGAATTTTGAAATTGAATTTCTAAGTTCCTCAACTTCATTTTTTTAAAGTATTATGTTCTTTAAGCATGGAATTAGTTGAGGGTTTTGATGAGTATTTTTCTAATGATTTTTGAAGAGATTCATTAGATGATTTAAGCTTAATGTTCTCCTTTTCTAAAGCATCGATTTTGTTTTTTAAATTAGAGATGTTATTTCTATAAGTACTGAATTTACTCCTATATTTCTCTAGTTCTAGATTCAATTCTTCTATAAGGCTTTGCATATCATCATCATCATCATCACTATCACTATTACTGTCATTATCACTACTATTATTATTAAAAGAGTATGAGTGTAGTGATTTTACCTTATCCGAGACGTGATCCTCAATAGCCATGAAGCATAGGTTGACCTCTTCGCTTTCATTGTCATCTTTTTCACTTGAAGAGCTTTCGTCATCCCATGTGGCTTTGTGACCTTTCTCCCCATTGTCTCTTTGGTATTTGCTCTTATGCTTCTTGAGCCTTGCACATTCTGGTTTAATATGCCCTTTCTTTCCACATTCATAGCATTTTACCTCTTCTTTACTTATTTGTGTATCATTAGAAGTTTGTTTGAGATTTCTTTGCCTGACTTTTCTGGAGTTGCTCATTTTCTTCTCAATGATTCTTTTCAGCCTTCTTGAAAGCATAGCAATGTCCTCATTCTCATCATCACTCATTTCTTCATCATCTTCTCTTTCTTCTTGAGATTTTGAAGTAGATGCTTTCAGTGCTAAAGGTTTTATTTTCTCTGGTTCTGCTTCAAGCTCTCTATCTCTTTTCACTGCCATTTCATATGTGAGAAGTTTGCCAATAAGCACATCAGTATTCATGATGCTCATATCTTCATTTGCTTCTTCTATGCCAGCAACTCTTGAGCCATAGTCTTTAAGAGGAAGACTTCTCAGGATTTTGTTGTTTACATCTTCCAAGCTCATATGCTTCCCAAGTTTCCTCATTCCATTTATAATGGCTAGAAGATGGTTGGTCATGTCAGTGATTGACTCATTGGATTTCATCTTGAAGAGCTCATATTCTGAGCTAAGAAGTTGAATCTTCTTGGATTTGACTTGCTTAGTTCCTTCATGATAATTTTCCAATGTCTTCCACATGCTGTAGGCTGTTGGGCAGTGTTGTATTCTTCCACATTTTTCAATGGATAATGAGCTTGAGAGGATTGTCATTGCCTTCCTGTTTTTAAAATTTGCTCTTCTTTGAGGCTCTATCATTGCCTTCTACATTCTTTTCGTACACTATCCTAGACTTCAATTCCTTCACTATCCAGGTATGTCTCCATCCAAAACTTCCAATGGGCATAATTTACTCCATCAAAGTAAGATTTGAGACTTTGGAATCCTTTACTGGCCATATCTTAATCTTTACTAGCGCCTTTTAGGCTTAGATGCTAGACAAAGCTCTGATACCAATTGTTGCCCAGATATTGAGCTAAGAAGGGGGGTTGAATTGGAGTTTTTAAATATTTAACTTTAAAGTACGGAAATAAAAATTAAGTTTAGGAGGGATAGATAAATTTTACACAAGGATTTTTATAGAGGTTCGGGTGTTAACAAACCCTACTCCTCTCCCCAATCGCAATTGGGAGTTTCACTAACACACTAAGTGTTACAATGGAGTTTTACAAGCTCACTCCCAACTATGGTGTTTCTCACAATGGCTCACACCTAACCCAGAAATCCCTTGTGTTTTGATGGCTCACACAATAACCAATTCCTTGTGTTTTAGAGGCTCACACAAACAACTTTTACTTTGTGTTTTACAGGCTCACAAAAACAACCTTTACTTTGTGTTTTACAGGCTCACACAAACAACCTTTCTTTGTGTTTTAGAGGCTCACACAACTAACCCTTACAAGTGTTCTACTCTTAACCCAAAAATACCCAAAACTCACTTGAGTAAGAAATGATTATAGAGAGAAACACTTACAAATTTTTATTGCTCAATAAAGGATGAGCAAAAAGATTTTCACAGAGAATAAATATTTGTTTTGAAAGTATTAAATGTACAAATAGCTTACAATAAGATTTGGATTCAAAGTATTAGGTATCCTCTTGTACTGATGCATAAATGACTTGCATTTATACTTCCATGGTGAATTATAGCCGTTAGAATGCATTTAATACGAAACTAGTCATTGCATCAACCCAAATAATCGCGCCTGACATTTTTCTCTTTCATCTTTCACGGGCATGACTCTGTGTGTCATGGTCGTGACTGTTCTTCCAAGCCGTGATTGAAGTGATGACCTTGGTCGTGAAGCATTCTGGAAGTTTTTGAAATATTAGGTCACGAGCATGACATATATCTTCACGGGCGTGACAACCTTCTAAGCCATGGTCCAAGTGGTGACTTTGGTCGTGAAGCTCTCTGGAAGAATTTGTCATGTAGGTTCACGGGCATGACTTAAATGTTCTTTCACGGTTTGTTGTCTTCCTTCATGGACGTGAACTTCAAATGTTGGTTTGTTGGCACTAGGCTTACTCACGGGCGTGACACATAGGATCACGAGTATGAATGATGCTGCTTCTTCAATTTTATCTTTCAAGGATTAATCTTCCATTCTCCATTCTTGCTATTTTATTCCATACCCTATTTAATAGACTTAGAAAACAAGTATGTTAAATACAATATTGCTATTTTATTTGTTATCATCAAAATGACAGAAATATCCCTCAAGGTTCAACACTTTTTTTTTCACAAATAGAACCGGAACACCCTAAAGTGAGACACTAGGTTTGATAAACCCTTTTTCTAACAAGTCTTGCAACTGTACTTTTAATTTCGTTAGTTCAGCAGGTGTCATTCTGTAGAGAGTAATCGATATTGGGGCTATGCCTAGCAAAACATCTATGGCGAACTATATCTCCCTGAGAATTGGTAACCTTGGCAAGTCCTCAGGGAAGATATATGGATATTCACATACTGTAGGAATCTCTCTAAGATCTAGGCTCCCCTTTCTGGTATCTACAATATATGCCCAAAATGCTTCACATCCCTTTTTTGATAAGCTTACATGCCTTTGACATTAGTCAAATATGGTTGATTTTCACCCAAGACAATCACATCATCCTTCCCTGAATTCTTGAAAGTCACTCTCTTATACTGATAATCCACCACTGCCCTATGCTGAGTTAACCAATCCATTCCCAAGATTACATCAAACTCATGGAATGGCAACTCTATCAGGTCAGCTGGAAAATCTACATTCTGAGCTTTGACTGGACTATTTTTATAGACTTGACTAACTTTCATTTCATGACCCAAAGGATTTGTCACTAATATATCATAATCTAATTCCTTTGCTACCATGTTATGTTGAATAGGTGGTGACATGCATAAATATGAGTATGTAAAACCCAGATCTACCAGTGCAAATAAATTAGTATCATAAAGAGAAAATTTACCGATAATGACATCTGGGACATCCTACTCCTCACAAGCTCTCATGGCACATGCTTGGGCTGGGGCTCGACTACCCTCTACTTTATTCACTGATTCTGATACACTCTAACCAATTTTGTCATTTCTAGACTGGCCATGTCCCCTGCCTCTGAACCTGAACTGATACTACACCACTTGTACCTCTTCTTCTGGGCCAAGCTTTATGTTTGTGCTCAGTAGATCCGCATCGTAAACATGCTCTAGTAATCCACCATCAATCACCTACATATGATCTTCCACAATGCTGACATGTGATAGATATATATCTTATGTTACCTAAAGTTAGTCTACTAGCTGTAGACCCTTCTTCCCTCGACTGTTGGCTTTGCCTAGTTGAAAAAGTTGGTCCAAAACTCTATGACTAAAAAAATCTAGGCGTTGTTCGCCCCCTTTTACTTGATGTTTAAGCCATGCTAGTTGTCAATCTCTGGCGTGGCTCTTCTATCCTCTTTCTCTTTGACTATTTTTCCACACTGATGGCCGAGGACATTAAAGTAGAAAAATCCTCCAGCTGAAGGGCAACAACCATATTTCCAATGTCATCCTTGAGCCCATCCTCAAATCTGCAACACCTATCTGCCTCATCAGCAATAATTCCAGTTGTATACTTACTTACCCTAGTGAATTCCATCTTGTATTCTGCCACTACCATGCTTCCTTGCTTCAGGTCTTGAAATTTTCTCTTCCTTTCATTAACATAAACTCTAGGCACATATTTCCTACTAAATTATGCCTTGAAGAAATTCCATGAAGGTGGTTTTGGTGTCTGGGGCTTTGATAAAATTGATTTCCACCAGTCGTGGCATGATCCTTTAGAAAGGACATTGCATACTTAACTTTTTGCTCCTTTGGACACTCGAGCTCCTCAAACTCCCGCTCTATCGATTCCATCCAAAATTTTGATGTTGCTAGGTCAACCTCTCTCCTTCCCATAAAATCTATGGCCCTATATTTTCTCAGCTTATCAATATAGGGTTTTCGCTGAGGTGGAGGAGGTGGTGGAGCTAGTTGTGGCACTTCTTGTGCTATCCATTGCAACAAATTAGCTATCTGCTACATAATAGGTTCTTGTTCTAGATCAGCTAGTCCCTCTGCTCTTAGCGGAGCTACTACACTCGGCCCAGAATCTCTCACTAATGGGGGTTGTCCATGATCGGTTGAGTCTGAAAAATTGTTACTCACTTTATCTTTCAAGAAATTTTGTTATGATCCCGAATCCATATCTACCTATAAACCAGAAGAAAGGGACCCAAATCAGATCATTGCAGCATTTTATATATATGCATGAGACACACTTTCTATTTTACACCAACTATTTAAGAATCAATTAGCATGAGCTCTGATACCACTAAATGTAGCGCTCTCTTACCCTACTAGCCATTAATAGTGTAAGGAATTGCTACCTATCTCATTATTTGAAAACCAATCCTCAATTTTATTTATTTATTATTTTTTTCGAGTTTCAAATTTGCGGAATATTTATTATTATATTTATTTATTTATTTATTACTTCATTTAAATATGTATCTAGTGATGTAAATATCTTGATTTAAAAGTACTCATACATTAAGCTATAACATTCATAAATACATTTACAAATAATACAAATTATATTAATGACAAATTTACACATTTATAAATCCTACATGCCACATATTTACAACAAAAAGAAAAATCTTAAAATTTAATTATACAATATAATACCCAAAATATATAAAAAGAAAATAAACTATTGCAATTTGATCTTGGGGTTCTCCTTTTTCCGGTCAGTACTAACGCAACAACTATTTCTACTAACCTGTGTGTGAAACACACGTGCTACTAGCTTAGCAGTACTTTTGGCAACTATCCAATAATTATACAAATATCTCTAAAATAAATTTTTATCAATTACAATTAATTTTCTAAGTATGCCAAAATATTCAAATTAAATAAAAACTATATAAATCATGCAAAATATATACTTAATCAATTATAACATTTCATTCACTAAGCACACTGAAATTCATTAATAATACAAGACGTATACAATTTATAATATCATTTTCATAATTTACATTTTTTTCTCTTTATTTATTTGATAGTCCATGATATCTTAAGACCGGAACTAAACACTGGATACACAGTTTCTACTCTTCAGCAGTATACTTGGTACCTACTTAATTATTTGATAACTCAACATTTAACGCCTGTATTTTCAATAATAACTCAGCACCTTTTCGATGCCTACGTAATTTTAAACTCAACACTATTTCTTAGTTTCTACATAAATTAAATCTCAATATTGTGTTTTAGTGCCTACATTTCTACCCTTTTATTAGCGTGCCAACTTATACTAATTTCTAGTTCTCAACTAGATATTTGATACCTTCATTATTATTTGCATCAATTATATATGTAATGTTAATATAATTTCATATAAATGAAATAATCTACATTAAATATATTGCAACATCATACTCAGTCATTAAATAATATATTTTTCTATCATAAAATTCAACATTATACTCATATACACAACCTTCCTTATTCTGGGCATAATTTTTGTCCCATATTGTCCTACATTTGTCATCCATTTTTAAATGGAATCCAGACAAGTGATCACCTAACAAAACATAAATAAACGTCTTATATTTAATTACCAACTAAAGTCACATCAGTTTCAATTTTGTAGCAAAAAATTATGGACTTTATAATCAACTACGTTCATGTTCATTCTGCCTAGTATTTTATTGGACAAATTTTCAGTTTGAATTTTGAATCAATTTTAAACCTAAATGCATACATATTCAGATCTAATGGTCTAAATAAAAGTTAAAGCTCTATGTCTTAACTTTTCAACCCAATAAGAAACACCTAAACATCACATCTAGAACTCAAGTTATGCCTTAATTGTAGACACTGTACATAAGATGATTTCCAGCAACTTCATTAAATCACACAATTTCCTATCTTCATGCATCATCTACATAATCTAAATTTTATTTTCACATTCATGACATCACTTAATCAAAATATGAATAATTACTTTCACAATTATACATAATATCATAATCAACATAACAATAAAATCAACAATTAATTTTTTTTTACCATATTGAATTTTTGCCAAATGTACATGCCTCGTAAAGTCCATTTTGATACACCCTTCTCTACTTCCTAATTGGCTTTCTTCTTACCCTTGTTTTCTTTTTTATTATGGCCCAAAGGTTGCTCACCTTCTTGTCCTAACAATAATAGTACACATACACTTCAATTTATCTTGGATACTAATTATGTATTTTGACACTATTCCTTGTTGCCACAGGGAGGTTGCTCATAGGGTTGTGGTTGGATACAACTTGAGGTATTTGAAGGTAATTGGGTAACCAAGAAAGGATTCACCACTCCTGATAGAAGGAGTGTATACCTATGGCCTCTTGTCAGAGTCATTACTTGGGAATCTCTGGCCGGAGTGGAAATGCCATGAAGATAGTCTTCAATGACATGTCAAATAGAGTAATGAGTCTCAGGGACAAAAACTAACATTACTTGGACTAGACGTGATTTAGTCAGTTTAGTGGGAGTTGACACAAGTCCAGACTTTGAACCAAGTGGGGTATAGAATGGTGAAAGGAATAATTGCACGAAAATTATTTATAGAAAGATTCGTAGTCAAACCACTGACTTTTCGGTCAATTGGGGGTCATAATGTGTTGCTAGATACCGCTCATGACTTGTTTAAATTAATTATTAATTTAAGTGTTCAACATAATCGGGAACTTAATGGGTCACACACATTGATGATATGGAAAATGAGTAAAATAGTATTGGATGAGATCAAAAAATATGAGAGAATTATTTCAGGACGGATCGTGATGAGATCGCATGAAAAATTTGTTCAGCAAAGTAATGGGCCCATGCAAGCTACGTAGGTAACACAACACGCAATAGTGGTCGTTGGCTTTCTTTGGCTTTCTTTGGCTTTAATTAGGCCATAATTGACATTCATTATTCATCAAGTTTCCTTTTCTCCATTTTGACTTTTGATATTTTCTTTGAAAATGAATCAAATAAAAAAGACATCAAATAGTAGAAAAGAGACATGAAAATATTTTTTTGTGAAAAAAATATTTTTGAGATATAAGAAAAATTCTCTCAAAAACACTTTCAAATGTAGCACTTTGAATTTATTCAAACCATTTCTTTTGTTAGTTTCTTCTTCATTCTTCACATGGATTAACATTACAGACATCCTAAAATGAATTTTGTGGTTTGTAACAACCCAACAAGGTGAAAATTTGTAGAATAAATTAAGAAATTACAAGGTATAATTTCTTACCTCTATGCTTAGATAAATTAATTTCAATGGCACAAGCAAGATTCTTATTTCGGATTTTAAAAAATTTATTTTTCCGTGGGATTTTATGAATGAGATTCATCTTCGAAACCCAACATTGGTATTAGAGTCCCCTTGTGTCGATTAAAATTAATTTTAATTGAAAGTGCAATGAGATTACACAGTTTTGATGATTTTGGATCAATAGGTTTGAATAATTGAAATTAATTTGTAAAATTTGTTTTACACATTTTTCTTTTTTTAATCTGATCAAGGGATGATTAAGCATGATTATTTTGATTGAAAAATAGTTTGAATGTGATTCAAATAATTAATTTCGGATTTATTTCAAAATGCTAAAAATTGCCTTGTTTATAAACATGTGTTTTTGTTTCGGTTAATTGATAGGGTTGTTTATATTTTTCATATATTTTGATGATGGAAAAATTATTTATACATATTGAGGATTTGTTTATTTCTCTAGAAAGGTCCAATAATTAAATAAAAGTTATTTTAATTAATTTTTCAAATAAACACAAAAAATGACTATTTTGGCATACCTGGCGAGACTGGTTTTGTAACACCTCCTTACCCCACTGTAGTTCAGTAAGACAAGTGAGCATTACCCGTCTTACTGTTTTATAAAACTAATGAAGTGAAGTAATTTTTTTTTAACGAAAATATTGCATACACTGAAATAAAAATTATTATAAGCATAAATACTTAAAATTTTATTTATTTATAAAATACATTAATTTACATCCAAACTGTGTTATTTTACATTGTAATTCATATCTTTAATACACATTATATGAAATAAAAATGAGAAAGTCAAAGCTTCTAACTGCTTTCCTCCGGGTACCCTTCTTCTTCAGACAATTCTAATTTATACAGCTACCCTTCTAACCTGCGCGAGAGGAAACACTCACGCTAAGCTACTAGCTTAGTGGTGCTTCAATGATAAAAATTTTACATATATATATAATCATTTCAATAACAAGACATAAAATAAATAATTATATAAAATAAATAAATTTTAGTAACTATTCAACATTTAACAATTTAATTAATCTAACATTAGCAAAATGACATATTTTAATATTATTATTATTTTTCATTTTTCTTGTGCCCATAACACCTATAACCGAACTAACTAATAGGAATAACAGGATTGTCATTTTTGGCTTTCATAATATCATGCCGAGTGCTTTCATAATAATGTCATTACCGGCTTAATAATTTTGCCATTACCGGCTTATAAATTTTGCGCCGAGCGTATTTATCAATTTGTCATTACCGGTTTTTATATTTAGCACCGAGTGCCTAAAATTCCCTAATTGGCATGCCAAAATATTTTCTATTCTAGTTCTAGATTAGGTGTCATAGGGCTTAACTATTTTTATATTAATTCATAATATTTTCAAAAATGACAATATTAATCAATTACCATAATTATGCTTATTTATTTTTGTTCTTTATTTCCATTATTATTGCACTATAATCTCACACATAAATAATTTGTTAAAAATTTATAATTATCATCAAAGTAAATATTCACATGGATTATTACATATAATTATCACAACACATGCAAAAGCCCAATATTTTATATTTTTACCTATGGCAGATTTCGGACCTATTTGTGGGCTTCCTTTTTAGTGCATTTACAATTCTAATTAGGAGTTCTGGTATTTAAAAATTTTTAGCTTATTATCTTAGCTTTCCAAATCATCAAAAATCACTCAAATCCCAGTTTTTTATCAAAAGTTATGATCATTTGAATACCGCATCATCACAGATATTTCTGCCCAGAATTTTCTGGACAGATTCTAGGTTTGAACATCATGCATTTTTCTGGGCAAATCTAGACAGAATTAGATTTTATGGTCTAAATAACAATTAAAGCCCTGTGTCTTAGATTTGATTTCCAATAAAGAACATACAAATAGGAGTTCCATAACTCAAGTTATCATCAAAATAGTCAGGACTGTTCCTAGAATTCTGTACCCAAGTCATCAATTGGCATCAATCCACTTTCATCATTTGCATTCATTTTGATACTAAAATTTCTAGAATTACAACTACATTCATATGTCCAATTATTTCACATCATTTAATTCCATTTCCATATAAAATATCAAAAGCCACAACAAATCATATAACATATCACAAACACAAACATATCAAACCTTAATATATAATTTCATACATATTAACAAAATGTAAGATTTTTATCAATGAAGCACATACCTAATCAGCCTTGGTTCTTCCCTTAAACCTTCTTTTCCTTCCCTTATTAGCTAGCATTCTCCTTGCCTTTGACACCCTCTTGAGGGCCTCTCACTTGTTCACTTATTTTTCCCACACAACCATACCATATTTCAATTCCAATATCCATTTTCAATGCTTTTCATGTCTACATAATATTCTAATGCTCCTAATATGTTTTACACCTTAATTGAGCTAAAATGTACTAAGGTTAAACTTCCCTATTAATATGTCATGGCTGCCCAAAAACCATATCCTAGTTTCCAATTCATTTTCTTCAATTCAACACTCAATTCACACTTAATCTATCACCAATTGTGGTGTTTCTATGTTAATTTCAATTTCCCCTAAATTTCTTTAACTATGGCAGCCCCTCATTCATTCCTTAACATCATTTTTATTTAGTTTTTAAGTCATAAAATAATTAATTAACATCAAATATCATCAATTCAAAGTCTAACTACAACTTTCATCAACTAATCACAAACTTAAAGTTGTAATTCCAATCTTGCAACATAACCTAAATCTACCAAACCTAATCACATTTATCATCAATATGGATCTCAAATGGAAGGAAAAAGGTTGAATTTAAGAATAATAAACTCACCTTAAGTATACCCAAAGTGGACTGAAATTTGTCCCAACACTTCTCCCTTTTTCCTTTTTTTTTTTCCTTCATTCCTTCTTGCTCCTTTGTTCCCTTTGTAGTAAGAACTCTTTAATTCTGATTTTTCTTCTCTCAAAACTAATTTCTTTCCTTACTTTTTCAGGCTTGATGTGCAGGAAAATGGTGGCTTTGGGGTGGAGAAGTGGACGGCAGTAAGGTGGGAGAAAAGAAGAAAAAAATGGCTTATGAAAAAATGTAGAATTTCTTCTTCCTTTTTTTGACTTTTATACCTAAATTAAGAAGTGGATCCCACTAATTAAAATTAATCCTAATTCTTATTGGTTCATTAAGTTAATTAATCTTGATTAACATTTAAACTTTGAAAAATTCCATATTTGCCACATCTTCCTCCATATTCACACTTTTTCCCCAAACAATTTCCATAATACTAATTTTGTCCATAGGAAATTTTATTTTTTTCTAATTTTACCACTAATCTTTTTAATTCCCAAATAATAATACCCTTAATTATTTTCCCTTATTATTAGTCATTTTTTTATTGTTTCAAATTTAGACTCCAATTGAACCAGCATGCCTCACTACGGTCACGCATAATCGGGGCCTCAATCATTGGATGTAACAGGTTTGTTCGATTTTTTTTTGTATATGATTATTTTGTTTTCATCACCTTAAAATACTTTTATATGATTAAAAATATGTTATTTTGATATTAGATACATGCCAAAATTATTTTTCACGAATTTAAAATTTTAAAAAAATTCTAGATGTCGAATGAGTCGTTTTGAAGTTCTGTAAAGTTTTATAATTTTTTGGAAAATAATTTTGAATTAATTTAAGTTGAGCAATGGTAATTCTAGTATGACTAGAAATTGGTATGTATATTAAAATTACATTATTTAATTTTGACATCATAATATTTTGATTTTAAGGTTAATTAATTATGGAAATATTAAATTTAATTTGATTTGATTAAATATTAAATTCCACATTGAAATGACATACAAAATTAATTTAACCAAAACAACAAAAATAGGCAATTTTGGTTCAGGCATTGAATCATTTTCAAATTGAAATCTAAAATTGTCATTATTTTATTTTATGCATTAGAGAATTTATGTTAGGGTGAATGGAAAGGCATGATGGATGATTATGGACTTAGGCTCAATGTGATTGAATATGCATGAATTTGTTTTGTTTTATGGTAAATAGGGCATGTGTATCCCTACCTCTCTTTCTTTCTTGTGTATTTCTCTTCTCATCTTACTCATCTCAAGTGTAAATTTAGGTTTTCTATACTTTGTAATATGTAATTAGATTATATAAGATTAGGATAGAATGGAGATACAAATGAGAAAAAAAAAAAACAAATGAGGTGGTGCCATAAACAAGTAGACTTAGAAATAGGAATTTGATTTCTATTTTGGGTTGTAAACTTATGCGTATACCTAGGTAAAACCTAGTCAATTTCTCTTTGCCTCAAGAGACTGACTTTAGTATGTCTATAATCATGCCATATAGTTAATGTAACTATCTTTATATTTTCATGTGATGAATGTATGATATATAAAAGCATGCACTAATAACATGATGAGACTTAAGAAAGAAATCTCTCGCTAAATAAACAATTAAGTCTTATGCTTTCCATTAATATGAAGAGAACCGGAGTTCTTCTAGAGTTAGGGTTGTTGAGTTGCCTCAAGCTCACTCTATAAAAATAAGTTCAAACCATTGAAATTAGATTTCATGATTAGTGGGTTGGATTTAACCAATATCATTAGCTTATTGGATTTGCACCAAGGTTAATGTGTATTGGAGGGAAAGTTGGGTTTGTGTACATGAGATGTACATATATCAAGAGTTGATAGCCCAATGCATATGCACACATCAATTAGTTGATAGCACAAAAGATTCGATAATTGCAAGAATAAAGTAATCGGTATGGATTAGATACCTACCGATCAAACTAAGGATGGTTTGTTGAGTTGCTTCAAGATTATTCTTAGCTAGTTGGATATCGATCCACTAAGAGAACTTCCATATAAGTTCTCTCGGGTTCATAGTGAGGGCTATGGATTTGCAATAAAATAGTGGGAGTCATAATGCGATTTATGAAAGACCCAATGAACATGCATTTTCATGTACATTCTAACATGCTCTATTTTACATCTAGGTTTCTAGAATCATCATCATGACATGTTCAACCTTGAAGGGTATTTCTATCATTTTGATGCTAACAAATAAAATAGCATTAATGTATTTAACAATACTTGTGTTCTAATTTTATTGAACAGGGTATGGAATATGATACAAGAATGGAAGACTAACTTTGAAAGTTAAAAAATGAAGAAATAGCATGTTCACGCCTGTGACTGTTTATGTCACACCCGTGATGTAGCTTAGCGCCAACTCTCCAACATTTAAAGTTCACGACCATGAAGAATCATAACAATCGTGAATGATCATATCAGTCACGCCCATGAAAGATAGTCACGCCCGTGAGATAACATGTCAAATTCCTCTAGAGAGCTTCACGACAAGAGTCAGCACTTAGACCACGGCTTGGAAGGATCTTCACACCCGTGAAAGAATAAAGTCATGTTCGTTATCAAACTCTTCAATTCCATCCAGAATGCTTCACGGCCAGAGTCACCACTTGGGCCATGGCTTGGAAGAACATTCACGACCATGACACACATTCACAACCGTGAATGAGGAAAAAGAAACATGTCAGACACGAAATTAATAGTTGGTGCAACAACTATTTTTGCATTAAATGCACCTAAACGATCGTAATTCTCCAAGGAAGTATAAATGCAAGTCATTTATGAATCTAGAATAACAGAATAGCAAATGCTTCGAATCAAAATCTTGTTGTAGCCATTTGTGCATTAATTACTTTCAACAAAACTTTAATTCTCTATAAAAATCTACTACTCAAGTGAGTTTGGGTATATTGGGTTAAGAGTAGAACACTTGTAAGGGTTATTTGTGTGAGCCATAAAACACAAGGAATTCATTTATTGTGTGAGCCATTAAAACACAAGGGATTTCTGGGTTAGGTGTGATCCATTGATAGAAACACCATAGTTGGGAGTGAGCTTGTAAAACTCCATTGTAACACTAAGTGTGTTAGTGAAACTCCCAATTGAGATTGGGGAGAGGAGTAGGGTTTGTTAACACCCGAACCTCTATAAATTTCTTGTGTGATATCTTCCTATCCTTACTCTACTTAAACATTTTATTTCGCACTTAAAAGTGAAGAATTTTTAATATCCAATTCAACCCCCCTTCTTAGTTCATTATTTGGGCAATAATTGGTACCAGAGCTTAGTCTAGCATCGAAGCCTAAAATGTAACACCACATCTTATGCATTTGAGTATAACCTATCCCCGTATCAAGTAATCATACATGGCATACTGGAAAGGTAAAATACCCTGTTAACAATAGTAGTAAAAAAAATTTTCATATCCTGTAATATAATTCAATGACTTTGCAAGTCTCATATCCTATAATTTCATTCAATGACTTACAAGTCTCATATCCTGTAATATTATTCACTAACTTTGCAAAGTTAACACTGAGGTTTTCACCACAATATAATATATCACATATATCAAAACATAAACTTTACACATAAGTATTTTCGAGTTGATTTCATTTATACATTTTTAGACTCATTCCAAAATGACTATACATATTCAAGCACGTAAATACAAAACACATATGATATATTTTCATACTTGTGTGGAATGCAAGGAGAGAGAGTGATGAGGCTCGGCCAATGACCTATGCTTCATGTCTTTTATACACTACTCAAAATGAGCTATCACTTTTCTTTACATGAAAAATGATGCAAATTGATGAGTTGCGGCTCAATGAGAATAACCATCCAATGAGCTCTAAAGTACCAAACAACTCATAGTAATAAATTACAAATTCAATATATATACCATGTATTCCATTCCATTCATCAGTATCATAAAAGTATCAATAAAGTTGAAACATATAATCATTACTCTTTATGTATGCAAGTGCTTTGCTTATTTCATTTTGTTGTGACTAAGTTAAACAGACATTGCCCCGGGTTTCCATGTGAAAATTTTCCATATTTGCATTTGCATTTGCATTTGCTAGCTAGCTTGATCATTTGTTTCATTTGCACATTTGTTGGGTCATAGACCTCTTCTTTTGCTTTACAATATTGATTAACTAGTCACAATGCCCTTTTAGTCCATATGCATATGCACTTGTATTTAAGCATTCATCAACCATTGTATCTTATCACATAGAATATACATATACCACATATATACCTCATATGCCACACATATACCTTGCATATACTATGCATATACCATGTATATATATCACATATGTCAAACATATACTTCAAATATACCACAAGTATACCATTTATATGTATCACAATGTCACAATTATCCATCATTACATTATCAAGGACCAATCATGACAATCATATGAATCACATAGCAAGCAACATTTATTTGCATTAAAGAATTCAATCGATAATTAGACTCACCGTTCTCCTTTAATTCTGACCCCTAACTTATTGTCTATCCGCTCCTTGTGGGTCTCCAATATGTTACGAGCCTAATATGAAAACATAATCGATTAACTCATGATTAGGGAGGCTTAATGTGGCTTAAGCAAATTAATATGCATTGTTCATGTCAATAGTTAAGATTTTTCCTATGAGGCAGTGTGACCTTATGGGGATTTTTAGCCTATAACTTTTTCTATACTTGACCAATTAATATGATTCATATTCCTAATTAAAAATAACATATAATTATAAAACATATTAAAATATCAGACCAATTAGATGATTTTACAATATTTGGTGGAATATCTAATTGTGTTCTGTTTTCTACCTTGTTTTCTGCCTTTAGGCAGTTTCAGGGTACTCATTTGGGTTCATCATAACTTATAATATATAAGTCATATTTTAATGAAACTTTACAGAAACTTATATGGGTTCATATGTAACATTTTTAATTTTTTCAACTTTTATCAATTATGTCCCTAAGGTCTTCAAATTATAACAAATATGTTACTGGTCCAGAATAGAATTGGCTTCCGGACCAATATGAATTCCAAAGGATATAACTTAGTCTATAAATAACCAATTAAGCTTAAATTAGTACCCATATTTAGCTAAGACATATACCTATAACTTTCCAGTTTTGACAATTTACAGAATCTAACTCTAACGAGCTAAAATGGGCCACAAAAGTTGCTAGATCTGCCCAGGGTATTCAGTAGGCAGTTCCAACCATGGAACAGTCACGGTTTCATTCCCCATAACTCAACTTTTACAAGACCTATGAATCTGGAATTTGGTATAATAATAAAACACACATATATCTACAACTTTTATGTTTTGAGATACTTCAAATAATGGCTTTAACATATTCGAAATTAAAGAACACAATAGCTAACTTGGTTAGGGTTCACACCCTGACCAGGTTCAGTAGAGAGAGTATTTATTTTCCTATACACCAAATCATGAAAAACCGTTTACATATCCATAAATATAAGACACAAAGGAACAACTTTTGTGTTTTAAACTTTTCCAGAATCAATTTCTATGTGCATCAAAATCGGGTTGCAAGTCAGTGCCTATTAATGAACCTAAGCAACTCAAATCAACCCTATAGCAATAAGAATTGATTACTTACCAAGAACGTCCTTGCAAGGGATAAATATGCTTCAAAAACTAGGTGAAACAAGAATGAATTGAAGTCTAAAATGGGGGAAATTGAAGAAGAAGTCGGGCTGGAGAAGAAGGCAGAAATGGGGAAGAAAGATGAAGATAAAGCCAACTTGTTTTTTGTCTTTTCTCTTTTTTTCTCTTTTTCTCTTCTTCTCTTCTCTATTCTCTTCTCATTTCTCATTCTCTTCTCTTCTATTTCTCTTTTTTTTCATTTTCATTTTATTTTATATTGTTATTATTATTATTTATATATATATATGTAATTCCATTAATTCACACAATAATACAACTTAATCATTTGACCCGATTTAACTAAATTAACAATGTAAATGTTCACTAATCTTAATCTAATCATTTTTCTTACTTTAATTTAGTCACCTTATTCAATTCATTTCTAATACTTTGTTATCATCATTTAGGTTATAAGGATACACGTGTGACTCGATACAATTGCCAAATACTAGGACACGTAGCTAGTTCGTGTCATGTTGTTCCTACGAAAATACGTATGAAATACACGTGTTCAATTGAATTGTATGCAAGATGCTTATGTTCAATGAAATGCATATGGGGAAAGGTCAAGGATGTTACATAAAAAGCACTAGCAAAGATCAAGAAATGGCCAATGAAGGATTCCAAAGTCTAAAGCCTTACTTTGATGGAGTAAATTATGCTCATTGGAAGTTCCGTATGGAGACATATCTTGATAGTGAGGGAATTAAAGTCTGGGATAGCGTTCGAAAAGAATGGACACCCACCAACTAGAAGAGGAGTAGATGGTGAAGAAGAAATCCTATCAAGAGATGATTGGACAGAGACTCAACGAATAGCAAATTTCAAAATGAAAGAAGGCAATGACAATTCTCTCAAGCTCACTATCCATTGAAGAATGTGGTAGAATACAACACTGCCCAACTGCATATAGCACGTGGAAAATATTGGAAAATTATCATGAAGGAACAAAGCAAGTTAAATCTAAGAAGATTCAACTTCTCACTTCAGGATACGAACTCTTCAAGATGAAATCCAATGAGTCAATCACCGACATGACAAACCGTCTTCTAGCCATCATAAATGGCATGAGAAAGCTTGGGAAACACTTGAGCTTGGAAGATGTAAGCAACAAAATTCTGAGAAGTCTTCCTCTCAAAGATTATGGTTCAAGAGTTGCTATTATAGAAAAAGCCAATAAAGATATGAGCATTATGAATATCGATGTGCTGATTGGCGAACTTCTTACACATGAAATGACAGTAAAAAGAGATAGAGAGCTTGAAGTCGAGCCAGAAAAAAGAAAGCCTCTAGCACTAAAAGCCTCAACTTTAAAATCTCAAGAAGAAGTTGAAGATGATGAAGAAAAGAGTGATGATGCAAATGAGGACATTGTGATGCTCTCAAGAAGGCTGAAAAGAATAATTGAGAAGAGATTGGGCAACTCTAGAAACTTCAAGCAAAGAAATCTCAAACACTTCTCAAATGACTCTCAAAGGTACTAAAGAGGAGGTAAAGTGCTATGAATGTGGGAAGAAGGGACATATTAAACTAGAATGTCCAAGACTCAAGAAACACAAGAGAAAATACCAAAAAAACAATAGGGGGAAAGTTCATAAAGCCACATGGGATGACGAAAGCTCTTCAAGCGAAAAAGATGACAATAAAAGTGAAAAGGTCAATCTATGCATCATGGCTATAGAGGATAACGTCTCGAATAAGGTAGGATCACTTTACTCATACTCATTCAATAATGATAGTAGTGATAGTGATAGTGATAGTGAGGATGATGATGAGAAAAATTTGATAGAGCTATTGAATATAGAACTAGAAAAATATAGGTGTAAATTCAATACGTACAAGAAAAACATTTCTAGTTTGAAAAGCAAAATGGAAGTTTTAGAAAAAGAAAACCTTGAGCTTAAATCCTCTAATGAATCCCTTCAAAAATTGTTATATGAATACTCCTCAAGACCCTCAACTAAATCCTTGCTTAAAGAAAAATAATGTTTTGAAAAATGAAGTTGAGGAACTTAGAAACTCCATTTCAAAATTTCACAAGGGCAAGGAGAGTTTAGATACTCTCATTGTGTCTCAAAGACCACCTTTAATAAGACATGGTCTAGGATTTAAAGGAACATCATCTTCATCTCACAAGACCACTTTTGTTAAGTCAAGTGAACCCCACATCTCCATATTAGCAGTAACAGCCCTAAGGGCTAAGTGCATAATATACATTAAACCTTTTATATATAAAAGGAATGATCAAGGATTGGTAAGCCTAAGAAGGAAACCTCAAAAGGCTAATCATGTTTTCATGTATAAGAAGCATGCACCTAGGAAAGCACGAAGTCATCATGCATGTGCATGCCATTGCTGACAAACTCTACCTAATAGGAAAATGGCAATCAAAAGCATAGTAAGACCAAAAAACATATTTAGATCTAAAAAATATAATTATTGTATGAAATTTGGTCGTATAAATAAACATTACTGGATAAGGAAGGCTCATTGGGAACCTTCACATGCTAACCTCCGAGGACCCAAGCTCATTTGGGCACCTAAAAACATTACTTGAATTGTGATTCTATAGGTATGCCTCAAGTCCACAATAAACAAAAATGTTTGGCTAGTAGATAGTGGATGCTCAAGGCATATGACTGAAGACAAAGAACTATTCAATGAAATCAAAAGTATTGATGGAGGTAAAGTAACCTTTGGAAACAATGCTAAGGGTAAGGTAATTGGCATTGGATATATTGGTATTAATGGTACTACTTTTATTGCCCACTCCATGGGCTTCCCTAATGTTAAGAGTTGTTCTGGTTTGATAAAGAAGCATCGACCAAGCACCCTGAATGAATAAGAAATGGACAGCAAAGGCAATCAATGAGCCGATGTCTTACTTGTTGATGGTTTGAAACATAACTTGTTAAGTGTAAGTCAATTATGTGATAAGGGAAACCAAGTAATCTTTACTTCTAACGAATGTCTTGTAAGCTCAATTAATGGCCAAGAGATATTTAAAGGAAGTATAGATTTCAATACCTATATAATATACTTAAACGAAATATCTGACCTTTCCTCTAAGTGTCTTGTGTCTACTAGTGATGAATCTTGGTTGTGGCATAGAAGGCTTGGTCATGCAAGCATGGATTTAATTCAAAGCTTCAGCAAAGGAGAACTTGTAAAGGGACTACCAAAAGTCAAATTTGAAAAAGACAAGACATGTGAACTTTGCCAAAGAGAAAAACAACACAAGTTATCTTTCAAATCCAAAAACTTTGTAAGTACCTCAAAACCTCTACAACTATTGCATCTAGATCTTTTTGGACCTACTAGAGTTGCAAGCTTAGGAGGTAAACACTATGCCTTTGTCATCATTGATGACTACTCTAGATTCGCTTAGAAGTGATCATGGTAAAGAATTTGAAAATGAAAACTTTGAAAATTTTTGTCTAAAACATGGCATTTCATATAATTTTTCATCTCCTAGGACACCTCAACAAAATGGGGTGATCGAAAGGAAAAATCAAACTTTAATTGAAATGGCTGGAACAATGCTCAATGAGTATGGATTACCAACTTACTTTTGGGCCGAAGCCACAAATATTGCATGTTATATTTCAAATCAAATTTTCAAAAGACCTCTCTTAAACAAAACTTCTTTTGAGTTATGGAATGGAAGAAAGCCCATGATATCATACTTTAGAGTATTTGGATGCAAGTGTTTCATATTGAATACCAAGGACAACCTTGGAAATTTTGCCTCTAAATCTGATGAGGGTATATTTTTAGGATAATCCACCATTAGCAAAGTTTATAGAGTCTTTAATAAAAAGTCATTAGCTATTGAAGAATTTATGCATGTTGTTTTTAATGAATCTAGCAAGCTTGTTCTTGTGAAAGGTAGTGTTCTTGATGATGTTGTAGGTACAATGGAAAAACTTGATCTTGAAAATGAAAAAGGAGAAAATGATCAAGAAAATTCACATCAGGATGACACTCTACCTCAAGCTCAAGAGGAAAACAAGCAAGAGCTCCCAAAGGAATGGAGATTGACAAAAGATCACCCCAATGAGTAAATCATTAGTGATCCTACAAAGGGAGTAAGTACTAGATCTCATCTCAAACCTTTAGATTCTAATCTTGCCTTTGTCTCTCAAATTCAGCCTAAAAATATTGATGAGGCTCTTAATGATGAAAGTTGGGTGATTGCTATGGAAGAAGAACTCAACCAATTTGAGAGAAGTAAGGTATGGACCTTAGTTCCTAGACCCAATGAGCATCAAATCATTGGAAGTAAATGGGTATTTAGAAATAAACTAGATGAACAAGGTTCAATAACTAGGAATAAGGCTAGGTTAGTTGCTAAGGGATATAATCAAGAAGAAGGAATAGATTATGATGAGACCTAAGCTCCGGTAGCTAGATTAGAAGCCATAAGAATACTTTTAGCATATGCATTCTATATGAATTTCAAACTTTTCAAATGGATGTCAAAAGTGTTTTCTTAAATGGTTTTATAGAAGAAGAAGTTTATGCAGAACAACCACCAAGTTTTGAAAGCCATAATTTGCCTAATCATGTATTTAAACATTCAAAAGCTTTATATGGTTTGAAACAAGGCCCAAGAGCTAGGTATGAAAGACTAAGTTTTTTTCTTTTAGAAAATAATTTTTCAAAGGGAAATGTTGACACTACTTTATTTATTAAAAAGCATAAGCATAATATTCTAATTGTTCAAATTTATGTTGATGACATCATATTTGGGTCTACTAATGAATTGCTTTGCCAAGAATTTGCTAAGTGTATGACTATGGAATTTGAAATGAGCATGATGGGTGAGCTCAAGTTCTTCCTCGGTTTACATGGCTCATTGCATCTAGGTTTATGGTATCCTAGAAATTCATCCTTTCATATCATAGGATATGCAAATGTTGATTATGCTGGAAGTCTCTTGGATAGAAAGAGTACTTCAGCACTTGTCACTTTATTGGTGAATGCTTAATTTCTTGGTTTAGCAAGAAACAAGTTTCAATTGCTATTTCTACCACTAAAGTGGAGTATATGGCAGCAGGATGTTGTTGTACTCAAATTCTTTGGATGAAATAACTTAAGGATTATAGTCATAGTTTAGACCATATACCTATCAAATGTGATAATACAAATGCTATAAACCTATCTAAGAATCCCATTCAACACTCTAGAAGTAAGCATATTGACATAAGACATCATTTTTTAGAGATCAATATGGATATGTTGTATTAGAATTTATCAATACAGAAAATCAATTGGCAGATATTTTCACTAAGTCTCTAAATGAAGAAAGATTTAACTTCATAGGAAGAGAGCTTGTTATGATTGATGGATTAACTTTATGATTGTCAGATTAACTTTATGATTGTCAAATTTGTTGAACCTTGAATGTTAATTTCTATCTTGTGTTATTGTCTCATCTTTTAAGGTATGAAGTAGCAAAACTTGATGAAAAATATGTTATAAAGGATAGAAGCACCTTAAAAATCCTTTAGTCTTGTTTTAGACTTAGTTTTATTCAATGAGGATTTTAGGCAATTCACGCATGTGACATATATTCACGGCCGTGATCATAATCGCCAAAAGCTCTAGTAGCTTTCACGCCATGCTTCATGACATGCTTAACAATTGAAGGTAGTGAAGACTATGTTTCATGCCCATAACCTTTTTTGTCACTCCCGTGAAACTCTTTGTTCACGACCATGACACTTCTTCACAACTGTGAACATTACCACCAAATACTTACAGAAGCATTCACGCTTTGTCTCACGGTCACAAGTAGTGAAGATTGTACTTCACGATCATGACTCATTTTGTCACCACCGTGAAAATTCATCATTCACCCCCGTGACTATTAAATGTCACGAACGTAAATCGTTTCATATTCTTCATCACGAGTAGAGTGACTCTTCAGCAAACTGTGAACACGATATTTCACGCCCTTGACTTAGCATTCACGACCATGAAGATGTCGACTATAAAACATTTTCTGCCATTTTTCACTCATTTTTAACTCTACATAGTCTCTCATTTATCACCACATTCAATACCTCTCACAGCTTCCGGCCCCCTAGTAGCCTTTTCCATCTATAAATACCTTCAAAAACTCTTTCTTTCATCAAAAATCATAAAATCACAAGGTATTCCTCAAAAATCCTATCAGAACTTTTCTCTTCAAAAATCTATCTCAACTCAAAAATGGAACTCGACTCCTCAAAAGGCACCAGAAATAAGTCTCATGCTCCAAGAGGGTACACAGACTAACTTCTCAACATCATTTCGGAGCACTATCATCCAAGGTATGCAGTTCTCAAGAAAAGACCACTCCTTTCTTCTCAATCCTTCGAATGGCATGCTGTCAGGACCCTCGGTCTTGAGACAAGCATGACGGAACAGCTACCGGCTTGTCATCTAAAGGAGTTTGCTGATATCCATCAATCGATGCTAAGGGAACCTACTCTCGAGTTCCTTAGCACCCTGCAAGTCTCTCCCATCGGCATGGTGAAATTTCAACTTTGCAAGCATCCGAACACCCTCACAACAATGGAGTTTGGTGACATCTTCAAACTTTCCTTTGACAGTATCCTAAATGAGAGTGAGGTGGAGTTCTATGCCAATCTGACATGGACTCATTTCAGACAAGATTGCAGCTAGGATGTCAAGAAGATGAAGAGCACCCACCTTCAATCACCAGTGCACAAATACTTACATAGGTTTCTAACCTATAGTATCTTTGCAAGAGGAGATAGCAATGGTGCAATTCAAAAAATTCGAGCTCTTTCTCTTGGAGATGGCCTGTAAAGGTGTAACAGTGGCCTTGTCTTGATGGTTTGCAAACCATCTACTCTCGATTGCAATGAAGCCATTAGGAGATATCTCGATTGGTGGGTACGTGACTCACTTTGCTATCAAGCTTGGATATCTGAAGCTAGAAGAGCGCAACTTTAACCTCGTACTAGCATATCCTAGAGACTAGCTAGACATCGAGTCTTTTATCAAGATAGGAGCAGCAGTTTGAATAATTCATGAGAATAACAGCAAAAAAAAAAGAGTTCGAGTCGACACGGTGACCTAGAGGTTGAGCACGAAGTTGGTCAATCCTCGGCCTCCACACTGAACTTGGCTCAGTAGCTGTTGACCTTTTAGCACATCGTTTTGACCAACTGCGGGCTTCTATTGATGAGAGGTTGGAAAACCTCAAAGATTTCATAGAGTCTCGCATGGATAGCCTCAAGGCAGAAATAGCACGCCTTAGAGATGGATTGTCCGGCTTCAAGTCTAGCTAAAGCTTTTTTTTATTTATTTCATTTTGTGTACTAGTCTCTAGTATTGTAAATGTAGGACTTTAATTTACTTTTCAAATCTTTGTACTCTTACATTTGGTACTAATATAATTGGTTTTTTATTGCATTAGTTTTTCCCTTATGATTTATCTTTTATGTTCTTTTTGTTGATGACAAAAGGGGGAGAACCTAGCAATATAAATGAATTAAATAAAATATGCAAGTACATGAATGCAAATGTGTTGATATGCTTTGAATATATTGTTGAGATACACTTTCAATATACTTTGAATATACTTTGCATATACTTAACTAGTTAAAAGCAAAAATTTGATATACATTGGATATACCTTGCATATACCTAAACTAGGAAGCAAACATCCATACTATACTTCATCAATTCTTAAAGATTTTTGCACTCTATTATTTGTTGTCTTAAGCATCTTTTAAGGGGGAGACTTCTCAAAAGCATAAATTGCTAGATTATTTGTCACCATCAAAAAGGGGGAGATTGTTGAACCTTGAGGGGTATTTCTATCATTTTGATGCTAACAAATAAAATAGCAATAATGTATTTAACAATACTTGTGTTCTAAGTTTATTGAACAGGGTATGGAATATGATGCGAGAATTGAAGACTAACTTTGAAAGTAAAAAAATCAAGAAATAGCATGTTCATGCCTGTGACTGTTTATGTCACGTCCGTGATGCAGCTTAGCGCTAACTCTCCAACATTTAAAATTCACAGCCATGAAGAATCATAGCAACCGTGAATGATCATATCAGTCACACCCATGAAAGATAGTCATGCCTGTGAGATAAATATCTTGTGTGATATATTCCTATCCCTACTTTACTTAACTTTTTATTCCATAATTAAAAGTTAAGAATTTTTAATATCCAATTCAACCCCCCTTCTTGGTTCATTATCTGGGCAAGATGACAAGTGTGAATTTGCGATCATTAATGGAGTCAAATAAGTTGACTGGGCCTAATTTTTTGGATTGGCTCAGGAATTTGAAAATAATTCTCAAATCCGAAAGGATTAGCTATGTCTTAGATGAGGCACACCTGAATCCCCCTACTGCTAATGCTTATGGAGATGTTCAGAAGGCATATCAAAAGCATCTCAATGATAGTGAGATGGCAAGTTGTATTATACTTTGTACTATGTCAGCTAAATTGCAAAGGTAGCATAAGACTATGGATGCTAATTCTAATAGAGCTTTTTGATGAGCAAGCACATTCCAAAAGGTTCAAAACTTCTAGTTTGCTCTTCTGCACTAAGATGGTTGAAGGGACATCTCTAGTGCAATATGCATCGAAGATGAATGACTATATTGAGTGGTTGGCCACCTTGGGAATTATGATGGATCATGAATTAAGTATTGACTTAATTCTAACTGGATTGTCCGATAGTTTTTCACATTTTGTGCTTAACTATAGGATGAACCAAATCTCCACCACTACTCCTGAGTTGATCAATTTGCTCAAGACAGCTGAGCCATTTGTCAAGAAGGACAGTAAGGCTGTGATGCTGGTGGACTCTTCTGGTTCTAAGAAGAAGAACCTTAAAAAGAAGAAGAAGTCCATAAAGCCTAAGAGAGTCATGGCCAAGGAGACAGCTCCAAAAGGGACATGCTTCCATTATGGCAAGGATGGCCATTGGAAGAGAAACTACAAGGCTTACTTGGAGTCTTCGAAAAAAAAGGCATCTGATGCCCCATCTACTTCAGGTTTTTTTGTCATTGAAATTAATATTTTTTCCAATAATGATAAATGGGTATTAGATACAGGGTGTGGCTCACACATATGCACTGATATGGATGGCCTAAGGAATAATAGACGGCTTAATAAGGGAGAGTCAAACCTATGCATTGGGAATAGAGCAAAGGTTACTGCATTAGCTGTAGGAACTTATGTTTTGACCCTCCCTAGTGGGCTTATGTTAAATTTGGATAATTGATATTATGTACCTGTTTTAACTAAAAATATTATTTCTGTTTCAAGTTTAAATAAAAATGGTTTCCATTTAGCTTTTAGTAACAATTTTTATTCTATTAAATTGAATATAATTCTTTATGCTAGGGGTATATTATGCATTGGAATATACATATTAGATATGTCAAAGCCAATTTTAAACATGAATGATAATAAAAGGCAAAAACAAGATATTTGGAAATCATATTACTTCTCGCATTGTCGCCTTGGTCATATAAGTGAGAAACATATAGCTAAGCTATACAAGAGTGGTAGTTTGGGGACATTTGATTATGAATCATATGACACATGTGGATCTTACTTATTAGAAAAGATCACTAAATTACCCTTTAAGGGAAAAGGTGACGTGTTAATGGGCTTTTAGACTTAATACATTCGAATGTATGTGGTCCAATGTCCACACATGTCGGAGGTCGTTTAATCTACTTTATTACTTTTATCGGTGGCTACTCACGATATGGGCACATGTATCTCATGAGATACAAATTTGAAGGTTTTGAAAAGTTAAAAGTGTTCAAAAATAAAGTAGAGAAACAACTTGGCAAAAGTATTAAAACACTTTGATCAAATCGAGGAGGAGAATACTTGAGCCAATAGTTTCTAGATTATCTTAGGGATAATGGGATATTATCTCAAATGAATTCAAGCCATGAAGTCAGAAATGGATTCGATGTATGAAAACCAAGTATGGACTTCGATTGACCCACCTGAAGGGATAAAGCCTATAGGGTGCAAATGGGTTTTCAAAAAGAAAACTAACATGGATGGTAATGCGGTTACCTATAATGCTAGACTTTTAGCTAAAGGTTATCATCAAAGACAAGGAATTGACTATGATGAAACTTTTAGCCCAGTAGCTATGCTCAAATCCATAAGGATACTCGTAGCCATTGCTGCTCATTATGATTATGAGATATGACAAATGGATGTGAAAAAGACTTTCCTTTTTGGAAATCTGACTTAGGATGTGTACATGACACAACCAGAAGGCTTCATATCCAAAGATGGCAAAAAGGTATGTAAGCTTCAAAGATCCATTTATGGATTAAAGTAAGCATCCAAGAGTTGGAATATTTGGTTTCATGAGACAATCAAACAGTTTAGTTTCTTACAAAATCTTGATGAACTTTTTGTATACAAAAAGGTTAGTGGGAGTGCAACCGTATTCCTTGTGTTGTATATAGATGACATTTAAATCAAATTAAATTAAATTCTATATTTTCAGAAATAATTCAAAATTAATTCTCCTTAAAATTAGAATATTATGATGTTAAAATTACATAATTTAATTTTAATATACATACCAATTTCTAGTCATACTAGAATTACAATTGCACAACTTAAATTAATTCAAAATTAATTTCCAAAAATTCTAAAAATTTCCAAAACATCAAATTATCATTTGAATCATCTTTATGTCAGCTCAAGTTCATCAAAACATTTTTAGCACAAGCCAAAATTACTAAAACAAACGAACCAACACATTTAGACACTCAAAATGACTAATTCGATATCTAGAATTTTTAAAATTTCAAATGCTTGCAAAATAATTTTGGCATGCATCTAACATCAAAATAACATATTTTAATGCTTAAACAGTTCCATTTTTGTGCTTGTTTGAAACATTAATTAAATTAATTTTAATTAATTATTGGATACTTCCAGAGGCATAAAAATATTCTCAATATATCTATTTTCATAATTAAATTACAAAAAAAAAATATAACCAGTCCCATCAATTAAGCCAAATAACAACACATGTTCATAAATAAGGCAATTTTAGGCATTTTTGAAATAAATCCGAAATTAATTATTTGAATCACATTCAAATTATTTTTCAATCAAAATAATCATTCTTAATCATCCCATGATCAGATTAAAGAAAGAAAAAATATGTAAAACATATTTTACAAATTAATTTCAATTTTTCAAAACCTATTGATCCAAAATCATCAAAAATATGCAATCTCATTGCACTTTATGGATACAAGGAGGCTCTGATACCAGTGTTGGGTTTTGAAAAATGAATCATATTCATAAATGCAGCGGAAAAATAAAATTTTCAAAATCCAAAATAAAATATCATACTTGTACCATTAAAACTAATTTATATAAATATAAATGTTAAAAATTATACCTTGTAATTTTTTATTTGTTCTTCAAATCTTCACTTTGTTGGGTTATAACAAACCACAACAATCCACACTAGGATGTCTCTAATGATAATCTATGCGAAAAATGAAGAAGAAACTATCAAGAGAAATGGTTTGAACAAATTCAAAGTGCTAGTTTGAAAGTGTTCTTGAGAGAATTTTGTTGTGTCTTAAAAATATTTTTTTCACAAAAAAATAGTTTCATGTCTATTTTTTGCCATTTGATGTCTTTTCTATTTGAATCAAATTCATAGAAAAGATGAAAAGTCAAAAATGGAGAAAGGGAAATTAATGAATTGTAATTGGCCATAATTGGCCTAATTAAGGCCAAAATCTACCGTTGGCCAATGGGTGGGAGGCAGCTGCGCGCTGGGCCTGCTGCGGGCTGCTGCTGGGCAGTCCAGCTGGCCTGTTAGGCAGGCCAACAGCCTTCCTAGCCTGTGCGGGCCCGTGACCCTCCCAACTAATTTTTTCGTGCGATCTCATTTTTATCCATCCTGAAATAATTCTTTCATATTTTGGATCCTATACAAGACCATTTTACTGATTCTCCATATCTTCAATGCGTGTGAGCCATTAGGTTCCCAGTTATGTTGGTCACTTAAATTAATAATTAATTTAAACAGGTCATGAGCGGTATCTAGCAACACATCATGACTCCCAATTGACTGGAAAGTCAGTGGTTTGACTACGAACTTTTCCATAGATAATTTTCGTGCAATTATTCCTTTCACCATTCTATACCCCACTTGGTTCAGAGTATGGACATGTGTCAACTCCCACTAGACTGACTATATCACGTCTAGTCCAAGTAATATTAGTTATTGTCCTTGAGGCTCATTACTCTATTAGATATGTCATTGAAGACTATCTTTATGACATTTCCACTCCAGCTAGAGATTCCCGAGTAATGACCACGACAAGAGGCCATGGGTATACACTCCTTCTATCAAGAGTGGTGAATCTTTTGTTGGTTACCCAATCACCTTCGAATACCTCAAGTTGTATCCAATTGTCACACTATGAGCTACCTCTCTGAGGCAACAAGGAATAGTGTCAAAATACAGAATCAATATTCAAGATATCCTTGAGTAGCTCAAGTTTAAGGATACTTGCACCATTGCTATGATAAGACTATCATTGACATTTGAATAGATTATCCATATGATTGTCTCATAGTTGGTCATCCAATGTACTTAGCTACACTTAGCAAGCATCTACATGTTAACTCTAAACATCTCATGTTTATAGATTATGAGATCTACTACTCGATCCAATCAAGCAGTGTAACATGTGCTAGTCTGTCTGGATTAATAATGTCCCGTCTCATTAATCCTATGACTAAGGATAATTTTGATACTAACATAATTACACATGATAAAAATCTCAATATCATGATCTCATCATGATTTCCTTCATGCTATGTTATGTATCAAGGACTTCATTAATTGATTTAAGATCACATATCAATTCATATATCAAATGAACATCAAATTAATGAAAAAGCCTTTTATTAATCAAATAAATTTATACAATAAGTGCTAAAGGTGATTCCCTTTAGAGCACTCCTCTAACAATCACTAATAGACATAAGACACTAAGAGGAAATGTTAGATATTTTGTATAAGTCTATTATGTAAGTATTGACATCTCTATCTCCTTTGAATATCTCTTGGCCACTTAAAAAAGTTATAAGGCATTCATTTGAGCTAAAGATAACATGGTTTCCTTTATCACATAATTGACTTACACTTAACAAAGTATGTTTCAAACCATCAACAAGCAAAGCATCTTCAATAAAAGTTGTATTATTAATACCAATTGAGCCAATGCCAATTACCTTACCCTTACATTGTTCCCAAAGGTTACCTTACCACCATCAATTCTTTTGATGCGATTAAAGAGTTCCTTGTTTCTGGTCATATGCCTTGAGCGTCCACTATCCACAAGCCAATAGTGGACTTGAGGCATACCTATAAAACCACAATTCAAGTTTAGTTTTTAGGTACCCAAATGAACTTGGGTCCTTGGGGATTAGCACTTGAAGGTTCCCAATGAGCCTTCCTTATTCAACAATGCTGATTGATATGACCAAATTTCATGCAAGAATTGCATTATTTAGCTCTATATATGTTTTTCTATTTTGACATGCCTTTAGGTCTTAGCATCCTTTTAGAATGAGTTTGTGTGCAATGACCTACACATGCATGATGAATAGGTATTTTCCTAGGTGTATGTCTTTTATACATAAAAGCATGATTGGCCTTTTGAAGTTTCCCTCTTAAGCTAAGTGACCCTTGACTATTCTTCTTTTGAATAAAGGGTTTTGTGTATGTTATGCTTTTGGCCCTTTGGATTATTACCTCAATTGTGGAGGTTTGTGGTGCACTAGACTTAATAAATAAAGTCTTGTGAGATGAAGATGATGTTTCATTAAAGCCTAGACCATGTCTTATTAAAGGTGGTCTTTATGAGAGTATCTAAACTCTCTTTCCCTTTATGAAACTTTGAAAATGAGTTTTTAAGTTTCTCAACTTCATTTTTCAAAATATTGTTCTCTTTAAGCAAAGATTTAGTTGAGGGTCTAGAGGAATACTCATTTAAAGATTTTTGAAGAGTTTCATTAGAAGTCTTAAAATCATAATTCTCTTTTTGTAAAACTTCCATTTTATTTTTCAAACCTAAAATATTATTTTTATAAGTTTTAAGTCTACTTCTATATTTTTCTAATTATAGGTTCAACACTTTTATTAAACTTTGCTCATCATCATTATCTTCACTATCACTATTCTTATTACTACTATTATCATTAAAAGAGTACGTGTAAGAAGGACCTACCTCATTCATGAAGTGATCCTCCAAAGCCATGAAGCATAGGTTGACCTCTTCTCCTTCATTGTCATCTTTTTCACTTGAAGAGCTTTCGTCATCCCATGTGGCTTTGCGACCTTTCTCCCCATCATCTTTTTGAAATCTTTTCTTGTGTTTCTTGAGCTTTGGACATTCACATTCATAACACTCTACCTCCTCTTTATTTCTTTGAGAGTCATTTGAGGAGTGTTTGAAGGTTCTTTGTTTAAAGTTTCAAAATTTTCCAAGTCTCTTTTCAATCATTCTTTTTATTCTTCTTAAGAGCATGGCAATGTCCTCATTCTCATCATCACTCTTCTCTTCATCATCTTCAATTACATCTTGAGATTTTGAAGTAGAGGCTTTGAGTGCTAGAGGCTTTCTCTTTTCTAGTTTGGCTTCAAGTTCTCTATCTTTTTTTACCGTCAACTTGTGCATTAGAAGTTTGCCAATAAGCACATCGGTAGTCATGATGCTCATGTCTTCATTGGCCTCTTCTATGTCCGCAACTCTTGAACCATAGTCTTTGAGAGGAAGGCTTATTAGAATTTTATTGTTCATATCTTCCAAGCTCAAGTGCTTTCCAAGCTTTCTCTTGCCATTGATGATGGATAGAAGATGGTTCGTCATGTCGGTGATGGATTCATTTGATTGAAGAGTTCATATTCCAGAGTAAGAAGTTGAATCTTCTTGGATTTTACTTGCTTGGTTCTTTCATGATAATTCTCCAATGTTTTCCACATGCTATATGTGGTAGGACAATGTTGGATTCTACCCCATTCTTCAATAAATAAAGAGCTTGCAAGTATTGTCATTACCTTTTTGTTTTTGAAATTAGCTCTTCGTTGAGGCTCCATCCAATCATCTCTTGAAGGAATTTCTTCTTCACCATCAACTCCTTTCTTGGTTGGTGGTGTCCATTCTTTCCGAACACTATTCCGAACTTCAATTCCTTCACTATCGAGATATATCTCCATTCAGAATTTCCAATGAGCATAGTTCGCTCTATGAAAGTAAGGCTTGAGACTTTGAAATCCTTCATTGGTCATTTCTTGATCTTTACTAGCGTTTATTAGGCTTTGGTGCTAGACAAGCTCTGATACCAATTGTTGCCTAGACAATGAACTAAGAAGGGGTTTGAATTGGTTAGCAAATAAAATTTGCTTAATTAAAAGTGCAGAATAAATAAAATAGAGGAAGGAATGAGAGATATCACACATAAGATTTATAGAGGTTTGGGTATTAACAAACCCTACTCCTCTCCCCAATCTCGATTGGGTGTTTTACTAACACACTAAGTATTACAATGGAGTTTTTCAAGCTCACTCCCAACTATGGTGTTTCTCTCAATGGCTAACACCTAACCCAGAGATTCCCTTGTATTTTTTAATGGCTCACACAAAAACTAATTCCTTGTGTTTTATGGCTCACACAATAAACCCTTAAAAGTGTTTCACTCTTACCCAATATACCCAAGCTCACTTTTGAGTAATTGATTACAATGAAAAACACTCACCAACCTACAATACTTAGAAATTATGAGCAATTAGGATTCCACAAAAAGTAGAGGATTGTTGAAAAATTATTAATGCACAAGGTTACAACAAGATTAAAGATGAAAAATAATTGTTGTTTTTTTTTAGGATTCATAAATGACCTGCATTTATACTCCCTCTGTGAATTATAGTCGTTGGGTACATTTAATGCGAAAGTAGCCGTTAAACCAACTTTTAATTCGTGTCTGACATGTTTCTCTGTCCTAGTTCACGGGCGTGACTATATGTGTCATAGACATGAAAGTTCTTCCAAGTCATGGTTCAAGTGGTGACTCTGGTCGTAACACTCTCTACAAGAATTGGAAATTTTTGGTCACATGCGTGACTACTCTTTCACGGGAGTGACTTATGTGATCTTTCACGGTTGGTTTGATCCTTCATGGTCATGAACTTTGAATGGTGGAGAATTAGTGCTAAGCTATATTCACGAGCGTGACACTTTGTCATTTCTTTGATTTTTATCTTCAAAAGTTGTCTTTCAATCTTGGTTCATGTTCTAATCAAAGTATATCTTGTTTAACACACTTAGAATACAAACATTGTTAAATACATTATAGCTATTTTATTTGTTATTATCAAAATGATAGAAATACTCCTCAAGGTTCAACACCAATATATAGTTGAGTTAACGTAAAGAAGAGTTCAGACTAGTCAGAGTTGACCCGTATTGGGTTTGTTTACTTATTTCATCTTATTATCTCTCATTACATGAGATAGTGATAGTTAGTTATTCCTATAATGGCCCAAATACCGGGATAGTCATAAACTGTAGTTTTTGAGATTGATCAGTATACCGGGGGTCAAAAATACACTCGTGTGTGAAAAATATTTTATTTGATCATCGAAAAATATAGGTTAGGACTAGTCTGAGGGAAAAATTGGGAGTGAAAATGAAGTCAAATAAGCCCTCAAAAGTCAAAATTAAGAAAAAATGGACCTGGTTTAATTAAATAATTGGTTGACCATACTTTGACCGGGCTATAAAAAATAGCAAATAACATCTAAAAATTTATTTTAAGACATGGATTGACTCTAAGTAATATTTAGGATTATTTTATAGTGAAAAAGAAATTTTACGATAACACCGAAAATTGAATTATCAGTCTGATTTAAGTGAGCTGGACAGAAAATGAACTTGGATTGAGTTAAAAAAAATTTTGTAGAAATATAAAAATATTTTATGAATTATGGAATTAAATTTGGGTGAAATTGAGTTTGGAAAGTGAGAAAAATAATTTATAGTGCATAATTGGACCTAAATGGGTTGGGCTTTGTTTGGCCCAAGCCCACCCATTTAAGATCACTATAAAATAGACCCAAATTATCATATTTCTCTAGACAATTCTGTTTCATCTCCTTACTCTCCTCTCTTGCTTAGCTGAGTCATTCCTTCCTTGCTTTTCTTCAAAATTTCTTCATTTTTCTTCAATTCTCACACCAAAATCAATCACCCAAAAATAATTTCAACCTCTCTAATAGTTAATAGAAGTTTTTAATCTTCATTTGGTAGGCTAAAGTGGAAGGAAATCAAAGGAGAAAGTTTAGGATATTAATTTGAGGTAAGCAAAATTTATGGTTTTAAATTAATTTAATGGTTCAAATAGGTAGTTTAAGATATGTAGATAATAAATATAAAGTTTATTTGAGCTAAGGAAGTAAATTAATGGTGGATTAATGAAGGAAAAATTTTGTTCATGGTAGGTTCAAAGCAAAGTGAAGGTACTTCCAAAGGAAAGGAAAAGGAAAAGGAAAATGAAGATTAGGAAGGCTTAAATAAGCAATTAAGGTTAGTGATTCCATAATCTAATTATTTCCATTAATTAAGTATGATTTAGGGTTATGGAAATTTAGAAAATTGTGTGTTTTGTATGTAATTGTTAATTAATGCTTAAAACATGATTAATGGATTATGAAAAGTGAATTAGAATGATTAATTTCAATTAAAAAAATTAATTAGTGGAAATTATAAAATGTGACCTTATTATGTGAAAAATGAATATTAAGGAATAAATACATTTTAGTGTAATATTATGACATATATATATATATATGGAATAATGAATGTATTAATTGGTGAAATGAATAATTAGAAAGTGAAAGAAAAATTTTAATGATGAAAATTAAATATAGGCCAAAAAATGAAAGAGGATAAATTAATATTTTCCTTGCTAATTAAATGAAAATTTAGTCATAAAATGCAAGAAAATATAATTTTAGTTCTGTAGAAATTTATTGAAAATTTTTAAATTAAATATTGAATATTTTTCTATTTATTGATGATGTTGTGTATGAAATGAAAAATAATGAATAAAAGGTATTTAGTGAGTTTTATAACTTAATTGATTATCCTTAATGAAATATTAATATATTAGAATGAAAAATATAAAAAAATTTGGTAGTGATAAAATTGTTATGAAAGAATAAATTATTAAGTGATTAATAATGTAAAAGTAATGGAATTTATGATTTTAATAGAAATTGAATTGAGGAAATAAAATAATGTCCTTAGTTATTTTTCTTATGGTTAAATCTAGCTCATGATATAATTAACTAGCCATAAGAATACTATTACCACGGTGCAGGTCATGACGACTCGCTTATGTAGGCCAATGATGGTCTACTTCAGTGATTTTAACTTGGTGATTTAGTATACAGTGCAGTGCTCGGATGATCCTTTAGGATTACTTTTCAGTGTAGTGAACTTTTGGGGTCCACGTCTCATGTATCAGATCCGAAGATTTTCTATCTGATTGAAACTGGGGGCAAATGTGAATAAAAAGAGTACAAATAATTTAAGTAAAAAAATATGAGAAAAATAATAAATGTGAGAAATACAAGATAAATGAAAAAATATATATATGATAAAAAAAAATGGTATAATCATAATAATGATAAATGTGACAAAACAAATAATAAAGTTGAAAAATAAAAAATAAGTGGAAGATAGATATTAAATTGTGTAGTAAAAATAAATAATCAAATAAATAATTAAATAAATAAATGAAAAATAATAATGTTAGTGGCAAAAGTGTAAATAATATATAGTTAATGGCATAATTGTAAATAAATGAAAATTTAGGAATTTAAGTGAAATTTGTAACAAATTAAAAAAAAAAGAAATTGAAAAGAAGAAAGAAAAGAATGATTAAATAAAAGAAAAAAATTGATAAAATTAATTAAGGTATTAAATAGTGAATTAAGAGTAATTAAAAATAAAGTATTGATAAAATGAATTATATATTAATGAGAAAAATTGAATAGTATATTAAAAATATAATTGTATGAAAATATAATTAGTGAAAATTTTTATATTAGTAATCATCACTGAGCATATTAATGCTCAGCACGTTGTTATTTGACTGCGTGCAGGTAGTAGCGGAAAAAACATGAGCAATTATGCAAATTTTGGGAACAGACGGAAGAACAAAATAGTAATAAAATATTACTAATTATGACATGTATATATATGCATTGATATAGAGTTGTAAGAATGAACCTTCTACATATTATGATAAATTGGTATTTGTAAATTATTATGTGTGTGAAGAATGAAAGAATAATTTGTGGATGAATATAAAATATTTTGTATTATATGTGTTTTGTTGTGCCAAAAAATGGGTTGTGAAGTATTTATCTTACAAATGGGTTAGTTTATAGCCGTTATGCTACCGAAATTTTTGAAAAAATAAAAATGACTAATTATGTGTTGATAATATTATGGTCATTAAATTAAAATAAAAAAAATTGGCATATATCGTCTATAATTGTATTTACTCACATAACGTACGTATAGAATAAGTGTTACAATTCCTATTTTAATAAGGACATACGATTGAATTGGTTCATTTTAAATAAGGTTGATTTTTGCAATAAGGCCTAATGATGCCCAAACCAGTATATAATTTGGATTATGAATGTTTTAGATTGCATGTTAATCAAGTGTGATTATCTTGATACATATATAAATTAAAAAAAAATATTATCCATGTGACATCCATTTGTATAGTAGAGTTTTGCTCTACCATATGAATGGATATTACATACATTGATAAAATCCATATTCTACTCTATGAAGTTCCATCTCAGTCTTTACTAAGGCGATATATAACTTATTATAATCCTACAATATAAGTGTTATTTACAATACTATTATTTAAACCTACCCATTACATGGATGTTAGGGTGATCATATGTGTGAGTGGACTGATAAAAGTTTTGTGACTTTCAAAATTACAAGAGAAACTAAAGTGATAAAAAGTGACAATTGCAATAAATTCTAGACATGTAAGCCTATTTGAAATAAGAAGAAGATAAGTTGTGTAAGGATATTGAAACTATCACATATCCGTTTGCAGCTAATTAGCCTTGGCATGATTTAGCAGACATATTCTAAAGAAAAAAAAACATCTTCATATATAATTGAAAAAAAAACCATAAAACAGTAAATCTTTCAAATTTCTAACTTTGTTAAGCAGAGATATCATATGTTCAAAACAACGTATGAAATCTATAAACAATAAAAATAGCAAACAAATTAATTTAGTTTGGCTTCTTCTACTCATTTTCTCTCTTTATATTTTATTTATTTATTTATTTATTTGGAGGTGTTCGGTTTTAGAGACTAGAAGTGAGTAGTAGTAGTAAACTTCGTTAGATATTTCTTTTGGAATATTTTAGACAATACAAAATTTATTTACTTTTTATAATCTGTAAATACACTAATATATAAATTATATGCTGATATTAAATTAGATCACTTACGAGGTGTCATTAGAGAAATGATTACAATCATTTATTTTATTGATTGATTTGGTTATCTGTTGAAGGAAGAACGGAAACAGCAGGGGTTTAAATCTTCTTGTAGCTTTTGTAGAATAGCAAGCTTCCATATTTGAAAATTTCAAGATCTATAGTGAATAATTTGAAGATGGCAAAAAGCAGTTTCATTATGGTAGGGCTATTTCCATTAAAAAGGGAGAGAGAGAGAGAGAGAGATAACCCCAATTAGTTAAGGAGAACAAATGTAGGCCAATTTGGGTGGAAACCCACACCAAGAAATCTCCAAAACGTTTCCCCTGATATTTCATAGTTAGGTCCATGTGGACCAATTAATTAGTTCATGGTAATTTTTTTGAAGTCCAATTAATTAAGTTGAAAAAATCAAAACTTAAAACAATTCTATTAGAATTGGTTAATTGATAATCTAATTTACCACTCACCTCGGTTTTTGACCATTTAAAATAAACCATCATTTTCTCAAATTACAACATACCAAATCAATTTCGAATATTATAAATATTCATTTTTTCACATATTATGTACATCACAAATTATGAAGCAATTATTTCTTATGAATTCAAAAGTAAATTATGAAGCAATTATCATATATGGAGAAAAATATAACTTAAGTGGACTTAGGAGACCTAAACAGTTCTGCATATATCTATGCATAACTGTTCCATTTCCATAACTGGTAAATCAAACTGCAGATTATGTAAATCATGTCTGTCTCCGCTGATTCATTTTCTCCCTAAAAGTTCTTAAACTTGTTCATTAATATGGATTACCTATACACTTCATTGCAATTAAACTTCTTTTTTTGTTGCCACAAACTCAAATCCAAACATATAGATAATCTCAACAAAAGAAACAAAGAAACATACGATGAGCAGGCATAATGCGAGGATGCAGAAGGATGTTATATTTGCTCGCAGCAACACTTCTGTTTTACTTCTGAAGTTCGAAAATACAAAATCTCAGTCTATTAAAATTAGATGTTTCAGCTTTTTCAGTGGCAAATTAACAAACACGAATGAAATAATTACAAAGCAATGAACGAATTATAAGCTTACTACCTGACTTCATTCCTATATGCTGATACAGGGCAAAAGGGAGAAAACATAAAAGTAGCTAGCTAGCAGATTCACAGTACAAAAGTAACCTGTTCTAGGATGAAAGAAAACTTCTCTGATATTATATATATGTGGGAGCACGCCTTAGATAATTGCCCAAAACTTCTTTCTACAGAGTAACACTGTTTCAAGCTTCTTTTGTTTGTTTTCCAGAGAATGTGACTCAACCTCCCATAGAAATTTCGGGGCTAAATCACGGATTCTTGAGGTAACAGATTCCTCATCTCTTATGATTATAAATCCCTGCATATATATTGTTTCAATAAATATCTCAATCTTCTGCAACAGAGCATTCACGCCAAATTCTGAATTTAATGGTTGAAATTGACCTATATCAAATTGTTGAAAATAGATCTTGGACCTAACTCACCCCCAAAAGCTAGCTTAATGGAGCAGGATTGCTTAGGCTATCATAAGGAGCACTTGCACCATGTAACTAGCCGTTGTTGGTACATATCTTAACACAAATCAAGAAATAAAACTAAAATACCACTATCATAAAATTGGTTAAACTGTTGATTCAGAAAAACCAATCAGAAAGAGGAACATATAATCAGTTCCAGCTTGCCATGAAGGGAAATCCTTATATTTCGTATGGTAGTCATAATCTTCTCCTTCATATTCAAAGATGTAGAGAGGTCTATGGACACAAGCACATTGCTGAACCACATGAAATCCAAGCTTTAAAATTCTCTCTTCTAGCATCTTACCCATACTTGGAGTTCAGGTATTTCTTCCAAAAAAAAAAGCTTGTATAAATTAGCTATAGTGGTAGGGGTTGAGTTAACGATGTGAGCTGGATCCTGAAAACGCGGGGGGAAGAGGTGTGGGTGGGTGGGTGGTTGTTCCAGCTATAATGAGATGAATCCAGAAAAAGGGGAATTCCAGAGCTTGTCTATATTTGCAACATGCAGTTCTGTGAGCAGATGCATTAGAATAATGAATAGATTATGTCTAATAAAATACAGCTTTAACAGAGGGCCATGGGTTTGCAGCTAGTTCATGAAGCCCGTATTGTTATTCACTCATGTTCTGGAATGTACATTTAAATTACAAGCATGAAGGATGAATTTTATTTAAAAGAAATTACCTGAGGTCGTATAACACGATCCATTTCCAGCATGATATCTTCTAGCAAGCAACCTTCTCCCCGGTTTCTATAATGAGAGAAGATATGATTGGCATGCAACAAATCATAAGTGCGTGGATATGTTGAGAATGGCTCACACCTGAAGAAAAAATACAAATTGTGAACAAACTAGTAGATAAGCACTATTATTTATCAAAATTTTTAGAAAACATCATATGTTAATTGATCACAGTTTGTTACCAATCATGAAAGGCACCCAAGAGACCCCTATCATAAATAGCAGACAAAGTATTATTCATGGTTGCAGGAACTATATTCATCACCCAAACAGGCAATGCATTCATAGCCACAGTAAAGCCACCAATAAAAGCATTCATGTCCATGATATTTCGTATATCTCTGTTATTGACATCCATGAGCTTCCAATAATTGCTGACTTGGTTTTTCCAGAATATGGCATCAGAAGCGAATTCATCTTCACTAATACCTACAAGTATTCCAAAATTTTGTTGTCAGATTGCAATTTGTTTAGAGTAGTGCTGCTTGACACACCCCGTGTTGTGCATGAAGGAATCACGAATCGTCCGCAGCTGTCTGATCATGTGGGTCCCACACAGGAGATGTGGGACACACTTGATCGGATGCCTGCAGTTCCTTCATGCACGATATGAGGTGTGTCATTAAGCATTTCCCTTGTTTATATTCCTGAGCTATCATAGACATGACAAAAAATTTCAAGGTTAAAATCAAGTTTGAATTTAATGTCAATCCTGCCCCGAACTGCTATACACATGAAAATCCAGATGGGATAGTTCGTATCAATGACCAAACTAGCTTCTTTCTTTTTCTTTTTTCTTATTTTTGAAATCTATTCTGGGTCATTTTAGAACTGAAGCATCCAACAGAAAATGGAATCCTTTTCACTAGTTCAGTAATGAATTATAAGGTACATTTATATTTTGAACTCAGAACCTCAAATCTCTATAACTCAGGTAGATAGGAAAGGCTTTCTCCTGGTATATTGTACTTGAGCCCATGGTGAAATTTATTTTTTCCTTTTTTTTTTTTGAAAATAGTACATTGTGAAACTTATTATTTGATAACGTTGCTAATTAGTTGAAGGTTCCAAATAAACCATAACTGATCACCTCAAAAGAACAAACTAATTAAACTACCAAAACTACATTCTATGAGGCTCTTGATAAGCTAACTAATTCGACTATGTTCTCACTCAAAACAGGAAAATTTGAATTAAAAGAATTGAACTCAAAATGTTATTATTAACTATGGAAAAAAATAATTAAAAAAAAAAGAACTGAAAAGAGGATTATAAGCTATATCAATTTGCATTATGTTTGTTAAAGGAAGAAATCTCCTCAAGAGAGTGACTCTAGTTAAATAACAGATACTGTAAATATGTTCCATTCAAGTCAGAATAAATCAAAGGTCAGAGATATTGCAATGGTAGACATGCTGGGCAGTGATTCTTCTCCTTCCCATCCCTTTATCTTTCTATAGACGAGTTGTAAATTTTGAGTTTTCTCCAAACTGTTTTTTTTTCTTTTTGAAGCTCCATAATATTACTGTTTGTCAGTACAAGTAAAGTTTCTTCCTCTTCTTTTAACCCATCTCTTTCGCCTATTGGCAGTTGCAATCCATAACGAAGAAGGAAGCAAACCCAACACCCATTGCAAGCAGAAGCTGAGATATCTTCATTGAAATTCCATTATTTATACATTAACGTGTTTCCTTTTGGAACGACTACCATCACCTAACGTAAAAGCAACAACTTTAGAGCTAGAAGCATTTTTCCTTTTCAAATGGTGAATAGGACATGCAGGACTGTCCAATTAGATAAAACAGCCAACACTTCGATAATACAGTACTTCAACCATATTCTACTCTTGCAGTTTAGCCCTGTTATTACGGTGCTAAAGTCTTGATTTCAGTTTAATTTAATGCTTTGAAACATCAATCAAATTTCTCAAGCTTACTATTTTACTCATTTGTAGTGAAAAAACACTTTTGAGTAAGAGCATAAGTGCCTCTAAATTTGTTATTGATACTCAGATACCAGTAAATTATTTTGGCCAAATGCACCTATACACTATTTGTTGGTAGCCTAGTCCAAGAATGTAACTCTTAACATGTGTTTATTGTAAAATATTAAATATTTAAAAAAATTAAAGACAGCATAAACTAATAATATTCTTGTAAGAAATATGACATAAACTACAGACAGTCAACATGAATTGCACTGTGTTCAAGGGGAATTTTCATAAATGTGGCAATGCTGCAGTGATTTTGAAAAGCATTCTGTCACTTAGTGGAAAAAATAAACAAATAAATAAGTAAAATAAATATATAATGCAGGGACTTAATCTGGCAAATGAGGAGGAAAAGATAGCAACTTAAGCTTATATAAGTGAAGGATAAGAAACAGACCTATTCTCATCAGACTCTCTGAATAAACATATAGACCCTCTGGCCTGGGAGGGAGTTTCTGAGCATTAGCTTGTGCAACACTTCTTGGTATACAGTTCCTCAATGGTATATTCCACGATGGTTTCATGTCATCCACAATATCACATACATTTATAAGCTTCATTTCTGCATTGTGCAAAAGGCATGGGTCATTATCTTGTTTAACCCATATTGCTGTCTGCACTTTTCGAGCAATGAGTTTCCAGCACATGAATGAAGTCAGATTTACCAATTTATCCCAAATCTGGGGATACTTTTTATCTTTTCTGTAAGCAGGAGGAGCTGAATAGACAAAATATCCATTATTTCGCAGAAGGCGATTAACTTCTTTCAGCAAAATACCATCTGCAAGGAGCAAGACAAAAAAAAATTGCATTCATTAAAATTTGTGAAAATAAACAAGAAACACCAGAGGATCAACCTTCCTCAGACTCCAGATAATCCTAAAATTATATATTGCTGGCTCACAAATAAATTCTTACAACACTAGAATCGCAACAACCCAGAACCCAACGACAAACATCATGGGGACAACCCAATACTTCAATGTCTTATTCGTTCTTGGTATTCTGTAGTAACTACTAAGAGGTTCTACGTATTACGTAACTAACTTTCACTTGTCTTGAGAAATCATATTTTATCCAAAATCATGATGGTCATCTGAGAACCCTCATCTAGATCATAGCTTACTACATAAATCCACAATGTTATGCACAAATTTTCATAAATTAATATCAAGATAGCATCTGCATATCAAACTTATTCACCATGCTGATTCAACTGATTTAATAGCTTCTTAGGGCTGCAGAGATTATTGGTAGAAGTTGCACTAAACCAGATAGAAAATGGGCTATGAATCAAATTAGATATACAAGTGAGGAAAGTTATAGTTGTGTTCCCATAGTTAGGACAGTTATTGCATTCCCACTAATACCACCAATATTGTACTCTCGACTTCATCTTTAGCTATGGCAACATTATAATAGAATGACTACCAATGCACAATCGCTTCCTCTGGCAGAGCAAGTATTATTTTAATTTTCTGCTACATCAGAACCATCAAATGAAATAACAATTAGAGATAACCTCAGTTGGTTTCACAAAACAATCCATTGTAGTATAATTACTCTAATCAGAAATTTTATTCAATATATATATTTTTTTTTATATTAACAATTTTGTATAGCTGCTGCATACTTAATTATCTAGAAAACCGCAACATACCATTCTCATGCCAATCAACACGACATCTTGAACAGTGAACCATCTCAAAAGAGCTAGACGGATATGGAAGTTGCTTTGTGGCAATGGCAGAGATCATGGCACTTATTCCTCGTTCTAAAGCAAACTGAATCTGATTTTCATGACCATCTTTGGGTGCAAAAGACATAATCTGTATATCCAAGGGAAGAAGATAAGCCGAGAAGCTAGCAACCCCACAGCCAACATCAAGAACCTGAACAACCCCAGCTGAACGAAGATCACCAGTTTCATTAGTTGTCATATTACCTAACCTGCAGTCAGAATGGAAAAAAATAGAAAGAAAGGGAAAAGAATTATAAGTAAGGGTGCCTGGGTAGTGAAAATATCATTAATTGTGATAAAATCATCCATGTAGGACATGTTGGAGAATACCCAGATCAAATGAAATATAATATATGAGAAATGGAGTTTCTACTATGAGAAAGTTTGATCAGAATTACCTTTGGATGTACTCAGGTGCCCCATGCTTGAAATGAGTACCTCCACCTGGGAACCACCATAACTGATCCCTTTCATGCACCCAATTTTGTCCTCCTTTGACTTCAGCAAGATGTGTATGATTCACATTACTTCGCCACACAAAATCCCTGCTGGTTGGCCATTTTATTGGCAATTTATAATCTTCTGGTGGTGGCACCAAGCAAAATAAACGCTTTTCAAGTGGAGGGCAATGTCTCTCTAGCTCTTCTCGTCTAGAAAGATCTAAGCTTGGGAGCAAATCTTTTACATATGAAACATCATGGCAAGGGATATACTCATTGAACTTCAAGGGGCATATATCCATCCCACTCTTTGGGATCAACAATGGTGTTTTGCGATAAGCCAGAGCAATTTTGTTGGTAAATGTAGAAACACCTGCTTGTATACAAGACAAATTAAATCATTTACAAGAATCGAAAGTCAATATTATATTTCAAGCAAAAAGATTCAAAAGGATTGGTACATGCCACAATTATCCTGAAGCCTGAAACAAATAAACCTGCAGCTTCAGATAAAAAGAGAGGAAAAAAACCCACAAAAAGCAAACATTCATATTCTTTGTGACATGAAAACCACACAAAAAGAACACAATCATATTCTTTGTGACATGATTTTTTTAGCATTACTTATTGTGTGCTTTAATATATGTGTCTAAAATGTGAATTGACAATTGATATTATTCAGGGCTGCAGCAAAATTGCAATTCATTAGAACATAACCTGGTCTTAAAAAATACATAAGCCGCATCAATTATAATAAAGAGACTCAAACACCTCCTTGCAATAAAATCAAATGTTTAAATGACTGCCCAAAAGAAAGAAAAAAGGAATTACTTCAAGGCATCCTTTTGACATGATTTGATTCAATTTGTTCCCAAACTTGAAACTTATTGAAAATGGTAAACCATTATATGATCTATTTATTACACTCCCTCCTTCTTCTTTTTTTAGATAGATGCATCTTCTCTCTTGACAATAAATTGCTTTCACTTCTCTATAATTCTAAAAGTTCTAATTTAAAGTCTAGCAAATCGTTCTTAACAAGTAGAATTAGCTTGCAGTCTTACTAAGCACATGCAAATGGTTATTCAAAACAAAGTAAGATCGACGAGGGGCTGATAGATTATGCAACTAAAACCGAAGAAAAGCAGATCATTTATAGAATTGAACCATTAAAAATATCAAACCCATCACCTTGTTGCCCTGGATAGTGGATACTTCCCACGCAATCAAAGATTCCCCATGACTTCTCCACTCTTTACAATTTTAATGGGTTGGTTCATTGAAACATTGAAACTAATAATCAAACTAGAACTTCTAATTTTAGGCCATACAGCCTGAAAAGTGCTACTTAATCATACAAAAAATTTCCAAAATTTAAGATTTCTAGAGATGAACATCAAATGATCAAATTAAAAAGAAACGATAGATGCAACACAGCAAGAAGAGATGAAATTAGGCAAACTGAACGAAATTGGTAGTAGCAAGTAAAATACAACAGTAATTGTAAAGGGGAAAAAAACAAACAAGCAAACATTTTTGAATAGTTTCAACAGATATAGATACATCTAAAAGCATGGTGAATGCTATAAAAAGGGGGAAAAAAGAAAGAAAAAAGAAACATACCAAGGGATGAAGGAGAAGAAGACGAATTGGAGAAGTGAGAGACATAAACAGGTGCATTGCTGCCAAAGAGTGTACCTAAGTAGAATGAACCCACCATTAATAACAAAGCCACCATTATCATCTGCCCTGATTTCGAATCAAAAGCCGACCCCAAAGCGTATACTCCCATCTCTTTATGGATCTAGATTTGATTCGAAGCTAACCAGAGTTACTAAATTGGATATCGCAGATCACTCTGAGAAATAAGAGTAGCCTGCGAGCTAAAGAATCAGGAGGAGAAAGGAGAACAATAGATGATCACCTGAACCAGCTGTCACTAATCACTAACACTATGAGTTAAAATAAATCTGTTAATCTTAAATAAATAAATCTGTTAATAGTTTAGTTTTTTGAAATCTCTATTAATAGTTCAGTTATATCATTTAATTGAAGTACTTTACATATTTAATGAATTAATAATTTAATATTATTATTTAAATGTAATTACAAAAAACCCCTAACTTTTCACACAAATTTCACAAAAGCTTCTAACTTTTTTTCATAACAATTGTACTAAAGTTACAAAACCTTTCAATTTAACCCCTAGTTAAAAAGCTAACAGTTTTCAGTTGCTATATATTTTATCTTGCAAATTTATCGCCATATTATTCATGATTTTAAAAACTAATTTTTTAAATTTAAATTTAATTTTTTTATTTAATTAAATATTAATATTTGACATTTTATCTTTAATGTATTTTTAATTTTTTATCACAAATTTCTAATTATTAAGAATAATAAATTTTGAAATTTATAGTACATTATAACTATTAATTATAATTAAAATTTGAAAGATAAGTCTTGGAGATTTATAATTATAATCATAATTCATTATAAAACTTAAACCATTTTTTAGAAGTAATATTTAAGTACAACCATTAATTATAATTAAATTTTCTTCAATTTAGTATTTTCTTATAATTTGAAAAGATTAATAAATTTATAAATTCTATATTTATGATGATAAAATAAAAATATATTAGAAAATAAATATTTTAATTAAATATAAATTTAAATTAAAAAATTTAAATCAAAAGTTTTTGAAATTATAAATAATATGGCTATGGATTTGTGAGGAAAAAATCTATCGCAGCTGAAAATGGTTACATTTTTAACATAATTTGTGACACTCTTATTACAATCACTCTATACGTACGTTACGTTATCTTAAACGATTATCATGATTGTTTAGTATTATCTATAATATGATTATAGCAAATGTGAGTAAAATTTATTATTTTTTTATTAGTCATAATTTTAATAACATACTATATGAACATGAATTTCATCATTCACTTACCTATACTTAAATTCTTACATATATTCCATCACTAATTTAACATATTTATTACTTTGTCGATTGACCTATAATTGTCCAATTTTACCATTCATTTAACCAAAAATTTCAGCAGCATAACAGTTATAATTCTAAATTATCATTCTTGTACAATAGACAATTTCATAGCCCTCATAGGGCACAACAGTTTAAAAATAAAAATGTACATTTAACACTTGTGTAATATCCAACATTTCACATTTTAAACATAACAATCCATAAAAATAATTTTTACATACCAAAATACATATTCCAAATATATTATAAAGTATCCTACATATACATGCCATTAAATTTATCATATAAAATTCTTCTTCATGTTGCTTCCAAAACAAAGTATGCTTGCTCAAGCGACTCCTCCCTATATAGTACCTACACGTAGTCAAAATAATTACGTATTGATCATTAAAATGTTTAATAGTGGTTACAAATCTGAAAACTTCCACTTACCTAAATATTTACATACACATTCGTACAAATTTCATACACTATTTTATGTCCACATTGTTAGAGAAGTACTTTAAAAGCAATCACCTTTAGCACTTATTATACAAATTTATTTGATTAATAAAAGATTTTTTTATTAATTTAATATTTATTTGATATATAAATTGATAGTGATCTTAAATCAATTAAAAAAGTTTTTGATACATAACATAACATGAAGGAAATAATGATATTGAGATTCTTATTATGTGTAATTATATTAGTATCTAAATTATTTCTAGTCATAGGATTAATGAGACATGACATTGTTAATCCGGACAAAATAGCACATGTTACATTTTTTGATTGGATCGAGCAGTAAATCTCATAATATGTAAATATGAGATATTTAAAGTTAACATGTGGATATTTGCTAAGTGTAGCTAAATACATTGAATGACTTGCTATGAGATAATTATATGGATAATCTATTCAAATATCAATAATAGTTTCAACATAGCAATGGTACAAGTATCCTTAGACTTGAGGTACTGAATGATATCTTGGATATTGATTCTTTATTTTGACACTATTTCTTATTGCCTTAGGGAGGTTAGGGTAGTGGTTGAATACAATTTGAGGTATTTGAAAGTAATTGGGTAACAAATAAAGGATTCACCACTCCTGATAGAAAGAGTGTATTCCTATAACCTCTTGTCAGATCATTACTTGGGAATCTTTGGCCAAAGTGAAAATATCATGAAAATAGTTTTCAATGACATGTGTTGAACCTTGAGAGGCTAATAAATAAAATAGCAATAATGTATTTAACATATTTATTTTCTAAGTTTATTGAACAGGATATGGAATATGATAGCAAGAATGGAGAATGGAAGACTAATCTTAAAAAGATAAAAAATGAAGAAATAACATGTTCACACCCATGAACTTATATGTCACGCCCGTGATGAAACTTAACGCCAACTATCCAACATTTAAAGTTCACGACCATGAAGAATGATAGCAACCGTGAATGATCATATCAGTTATGCCCGTAAAAGAAAGTCACGCCCGTGAAAAGACATGACAAATTCTTCTAGAGAGCTTCACGGCCAGAGTCACCACTTGGACCACGGCTAGAAAGGTTGTTCATGCCCGTGAAGATATAATGTCACGTCTGTGATCAAATATTTCAAATCCTTCCAGAATGCTTCACGGCCAAAGTCACCACTCAAGTCATGACTTGGAAGAACAGTCACGACCGTGACAACCATAATCATGACCATGAAAGAGAAAAGAGAAACATGTCAAGTGTGAAAATAAGAGTTGGTGCAACAGCTATTTCCGCATTAAATGCAATCAAACGGCTATAATTTTCCATGGAAGTATAAATGCAAGTCATTTATGAATCCAGAACAGGAGAATAGCTATTACTTCGAATCAAAATCTTGTTGTAAGCCATTTGTGCATTTAATATTTTCAAAACAAATATTTATTCTCTGTGAAAATCTTTTTGCTCATCATTCTTTCAGCATTAAAGATTTGTAAGTGTTTCTCTCTGTAATCATCTACTCAAATGAGTTTGGGTATTTTAGGGTTAAGAGTAGAATACTTGTAAGGGTTATTTGTGTGAGCCTTTAAAACACAAGAAATTGGTTTATTGTGTGAGCCATTAAAACACAAGAGACTATTGGGTTAGGTGTGATCCATTGTTAGAAATACCATAGTTGGGAGTGAGTTTGTAAAACTTCATTATAACACTTAGAGTGTTAGTGAAACTCCCAATTGAGATTGAGGAGAGGAGTAGGGTTTGTTAACACCCGAACCTCTATAAAAATTCTTGTGTCTTATCTTTCTATCCTTACTCATCTTAATTTTTCTTTCTGCACTTAAAAGTTAAAATTTTTAATATCCAATTCAACCCCCCTTCTTGGTTCAATATCTAGGCAACAATTGGTATCAAAGCTAAGTCTAGCATCGAAGCCTAATAAGCACTAGTAAAGATCAAGATATGGCCAATGAAGGATTCCAAAGTCTCAAACCTTACTTTGATTGAGCAAATTATGCTCATTGGAAATTTTGGATGGAGACATATCTGGATAGTGAAGGAATTGAAGTATGGGATAGTTTTCGAAAAGAATGGACACCACCAACTAGAAGAGGAGTTGATGATGAAGAAGAAATCTTATCAAGAGATGATTGGACAGAACCTCAAAGAATAGCAAACTCAAAAATAATAAGGCAATGACAATTTTCTCAAGCTCATTATCCATTGAAGAATGTGGTAGAATACAACACTGCCCAATAGCTTATAGCATGTGGAAAACATTGGAAAACTATCATGAATGAACTAAGCAAGTTAAATCCAAGAAGATTCAGCTTTTTACTTCAGAGTATGAGCTCTTCAAGATGAAATCCAATGAATCAATTACTGACATGACCAACCGTCTTCTAGCCATCATAAATGGAATGAGAAAATTGGGAAACACCTGAGCTTGGAAGATGTAAATAACAAAATCCTGAGAAGTCTTCCTCTCAAAGATTATAGTTCAAAAGTTGCCGGTATAGAAGAGGAAAATGAAGACATGAGCATCATGAATACTGATGTGTTTATTGGAAAACTTCTCACACATGAAATAGCAGTGAAAAGAGATAGAGAGCTTGAAGAAAAGCCAGAAAAAAGAAAGTCTCTAGCACTAAAAGCCTCTACTTCAAAATCTCAGGAGGAAGTTGAAGATGATGAAGAAAAGAGTGAGGATATTGTTATGCTCTCAAAAAGGCTGAAAAGAATCATTGAGAAAAGAATGAGCAACTCTAGAAAATTCAGGCAAAAAAACCTCAAACAGACCTCTAATGATACACAAAGAAGTAAAGAAGAGGTAAAGTGCTATGAATGTGGAAAGAAATGGCATATTAAACCGGAATGTCCAAGGCTCAAGAAGCACAAGAGCAAATACCAAAGAGACAATGGGGAGAAAGGTCACAAAGCCACATGAGATGAAGAAAGCTCTTCAAGTGAAAAATATGACAATAAAAGTGAAGAAGTAAACATATGCTTCATGGTTATAGAGGATCACATCTCAGATAAGGTAAGATCACTTCACTCATACTCTTTCAATAATGATAGTAGTGATAATGATAGTAATAGTGAAGATGATGATGATGAGCAAAGCCTAATAGAAGTATTGAATCTAGAACTAGAAAAATATAGAAGTAAATTCAATACTTATAAGAATAACATTTCTTATTTGAAAATCAAAATGGATGCTTTAGAAAAGGAAAACTTTAAGCTTAAATCATCGAATGAATCTCTTCAAAAGTCATTAGATGAATACTCTTCAAGACCCTCAACTAAATCCTTGCTTAAAGAAAACAATACTTTGAAAAATGAAGTTGATGAACTTAGAAACTCCATTTCAAAATTTCACAAAGGAAATGAGAGCTTAAATACTCTCATTGTGTCTTAAAGACCACCCTTAATTAGACATGGTCTAGGATTTAAGGGTACATCATCATCTTCTCACAAGACTACTTTTGTTAAGTCAAGTGAACCTCATATCTCCACATTTGCTAGAACAGCACCAAGAGATAAATGCACAAAATACATTAAACCTTCTATGCATAAGAGGGATGTTCAAGGTCTGGTAAGCCTAAGAAAGAAACCTCAAAAGGCTAATCATGCATTTATGTATAAGAAGCATGCATCTAGAAAAGCATCAATTCATCATGATTGTGTGTGTCATTGTTGTCAAACTCAATCTAATAGAAATATGGCATTCAAAAGCATTGTAAGACCAAAAAGCATTTTTAGACCTAAACAGTGTAATTATTGTATGAAATTTGGTCACATAAATAAACATTACTGGATAAGGAATGCTCATTAGGAACCTTCATGTACTAACCCCCAAGGACCCAAGCTCATTTAGGTACCTAAAAACCATAATTAAATTGTGATTCTATAGGTATGCCTCAAGTCCACAATAAACAAAAATGTTTGGCTAGTAGACAGTGGATGCTCAAGGCATATGACAGGAGACAAAGAACTTTTTAATGAAATCAAAAGTATTGATGGAGGTAAAGTTACCTTTGGAAATAATGCTAAGGGTAAGGTAATTGGCATTGGCTCTATTGATATTAATGGTATACTTTTATTAAAGATGTCTTACTTGTTGATGGCTTGAAACATAACTTGTTGAGTGTAAGTCAATTATGTGATAAAGGAAATAAAGTAACATTTACTTCCAACGAATGTCATGTAACCTCTATTGATGGTCAAGAGATATTTAAAGGAAATAGAGATATCAATACCTACATAATAGACTTACACAAAATATCTAACTATTCCTCTAAATGTGACTACTAGTGATGAATCTTGGTTGTGGCATAGAAGGCTTGGTCATGCAAACATGGACTTAATTCAAAGCCTCAGCACAGGAGAACTGGTAAACGGACTACCAAAAGTCAAATTTGAAAAAGACAAGATATGTGAACCTTGCCAAAGAGGGAAGCAACACAAGTCATCCTTCAAATCCAAAAATATAGTAAGTACCTCAAAACCTCTACAACTCCTGCATCTATATTTATTTGGACCTACTAGAATTGCAAGCTTAGGAGGTAAACACTATGCCTTTGTCATCGTAGATGATTACTCTAGATTTACTTGGGTAATTTTCTTAGCTCAAAAAAGTGATGCTTTTGAAACTTTCAAAAATTTTGTTAAAACAGTTCAAAATGAAAAAGGATATTGCATTTCAAGAATAAGAAGTGACTATGGCAAAGAATTTGAAAATGAAAACTTTGAAAGCTTTTGTCTTGAACATGGCATTTCGCAGAACTTTTCATCTCCTAGGACACCTCAACAAAATGGGGTAGTCGAAAGGAAAAATTGAACTTTAATTGAAATGGCTCGAACAATGGTCAATGAGTATAGTTTACTAACTTACTTTTGGGCAGAAGCCACAAATACTGCTTGTTATATTTCAAATCGAGTTTTCAAAAGACCTCTCCTAAACAAAACTTCATTTGAGCTATGAAATGGAAGAAAACTCTTGATATCATACTTTAGAGTATTTGGATGTAAGTGCCTCATATTGAATACCAAGGACAACCTTGGAAAATTTGCCTCTAAATTTGATGAGGGTATCTTTTTAGGATACTCTACAACTAGTAAAACATATAGGGTATTTAATAAAAATTCATTAATAGTTGAAGAATCTATGTATGTATTTTTTATGAATCTAGTAGACTTGATCTTGTGAAATGTAGTGTTCTTGATGATGTAGTAGGTACCATGGAAAGACTTGATCTTGGAAATGGAAGAGAAGAAAATGATCAAGAAGATTCACATCAAGATAATTCTCTACCTCAAGCTCAAGAGGAAAACAGGCAAGAGCTCCCAAAGGAATGGAGATTGACAAAAGATCACCCCAAAGAGCAAATCATTAGTGATCCTACAAGGGGAGTAAGTACTAGATCTCATATCAAACATTTAGTCTCTGACCTTGCTTTTGTTTTTCAAATTGAGCCTAAAAATATTGATGAGGCTCTTAATGATAAAAGTTGGGTGATTGCCATACAAGAGGAACTCAACCAATTTGAGAGAAGTAAGGTATAGACCTTAGTACCTAGACCCAAGGAGCATCAAAGTATAGGTAGCAAATGGGTATTTAGAAATAAACTAGATGAACAAGGTTCAATAACTAGGAATAAGGCTAGATTGGTTGCAAAAGGGTATAATCAGAAAGATGGAATAGATTATGATGAGACCTATGCTCCTGTAGCTAGATTAGAAGCCATAAGAATACTTTTAGCATATGCATATCATATGAATTTCAAACTCTTTCAAATGGATGTGAAAAGTGCCTTTTTAAATGGTTTTATAGAAGAAGAAGTTTATGTAAAACAACCACCAGGTTTTGAGAGCTATGATTTGCCTAACCATGTATTTAAACTTTCAAAAGCTTTATATGGTTTGAAACAACCCCCAAGAGCTTGGTATGAAAGACTAAATTCTTTTCTCTTAGAAAATAACTTTACAAAGGGGAATGTTGACACTACATTGTTCATTAAAAAGTATAAGCATGATATTCTAATTGTTCAATTTTATGTTGATGATATCATATTTGGGTCTACTAATGAATTGCTTTTGTCAAGAATTTGCTAAGTGTATGACTAGAGAATTCAAAATGAGCATGATGGGTGAGCTAAAATATTTCCTCGGTCTACAAATAAAACAAGGCAATGAGGACATATTCATCAACCAATCCAAATATGCCAAAAACTTACTTAAGAAATTTGGAATGGAATGATGCAAGAATGCCAAGACTCCAATGAGCACATCAACAAAATTGGACAAGGATGAAAAAGGTAAGAGGATTAATGAAAAGCTCTATAGAGGTATGATCGGATCACTTTTATATCTTACTGTCTCTAGACCCGACATAATGTATAGTGTGTGTGTATATGTGTTCGCTTTCAATCATGTCCTAAAAAGTCTCATTTAAATGCAGTAAAAAGAATTGTAAAATATTTACATGGCTCATTGCATCTAGGTTTATGGTATCCTAGAAATTCATCATTTTACATTATGCTGATTATGCTGGAAGTCTTTTAGATAGAAAAAGTACTTCAGGTACTTATCACTTCATTGGAGAATGCTTAATTTCTTGGTTTAGCAAGAAACAAGTTTCAGTTGCTCTTTCTACTGCTGAAGCGGAGTATGTAGTAGCAGGATGTTGTTGTACACAAATCCTTTGGATGAAACAAAAACTTAAGGATTATGGTCATAGTATGGACCATATACCTATTAGATGTGACAATACAAGTGCTATAAATCTATCTAAGAATCCCATTCAACATTCTAGAAGTAAGCATATTGACATTAGACACCATTTTATTAGAGATCATGTTCAATATGGAGATGTTGTATTGGAATTTATAAGCACAGACAATCAATTAGCAGATATCTTCACTAAGTCTCTAAATGAGGAAAGATTTAATTTCATAAGAAGAGAGTTTGGTATGATTGATGGATTAACTTTGTGGTTGCCACAATTGTCAAACCTTGATTGATAATCTTGTGTTTTCTATCTCATCTTACTAGAAATAAAGTAGCTAATTTGATGGAAATATATGTTATAGGGGATAGAAGCTCCTTTGAAATACTTTAGTCTTGTTTTAGACTTAATTTTATTTGATGAAGTTTTTAGGCAATTCACGCTCGTGACATATATTCACGACCGTGAACTAAATCGCTAAAAGAACCAGTAGCTTTCACGACTTGATTCACGATATGCTTCATGGCTGAAGGTAGTGAAGACTATATTTCACGACCATAACCTTTTTCAGTCACCCCCATGAAACCCTTTGTTCATGCCCGTGACGCTTTTTCATGACCGTGAACATTTCCACCAAAAACTTACAGAAGCATTCACGCTTTTGTGTCATGCTCTGTTTCACGTTCATAAGTAGTGAAGTTTGTACTTCATGCCCATGACTCGTCCCATCATTCACGCCCGTTACCTTTAATTTTCATGACCGTGAATAATTTCACCTCTCTCATCACGGTAGAGCGTCTCTTCAGCAAATCGTGAACACGACATTTTACTCTCGTAACTTAATTTTTCACGCCCGTGAAGATGTCGGCTATATAAAATTTTTGTTGTTATTTCTCTCATTCCAACTCTCCAACTTCTTTCAAATTCTCTCATTTATCACCATTGAATACTATTTTGAAGATTCCGACCCCCTAGCAACTCATTCCATCTATAAATATCTTCAAAAACTATTTTCATCATCAGAAATCAAACATCTTAAGTTTTACTCCAAAAAAATTCCATCAGATTTTTCACTCTACAACTCATACTTTTATTAAATAATATTTAATTCAATTTATTTTTTTAAGATTAATGAGTTAAATCTATTATTTTTTCAAACTCATTTAATCAATTAACCAAAACTCAAACCATAAAATTATCAAATTAATTAGATTAGTAAGTAACTCGTACATATATATTAATGAGTAATTTTTTTTTCTTATTTTCAATTTTTAATAGTTATACATTTATTTATTATTTATATATAAGGATATTTATTTAAAAAATTTATCAAAAAAATTATAATAGTCTTAATTTAATAATGTATATTGATATATAAAATGCCTAAAATTATATGTTATGTCATGTAAAATATTGGTGGTTGAACTATCTTTCATTAATCATAATGTAAATGTTATAGTGAAAATAAAATTTAATACAAATTAATACATATATTGAGCAAATTTAAATACATCAATTAAAAAAATTGGAATTAAATAAGATTATTAAAATATAAATGGGTCAAACAACAAATTAAAATATTAAACTTGTATATTTGTGTTTATTTTCAAAAATATTTGAATTTTGGTATTGTAATAACTTAATTTGGGTATTGCTTTAGACATATTTTCAATTATTTTAGAAATATTTATTAATTTTTAGGTTATAATTGATATACAGATTAAATGGGTTAAGTGAGTCGTATCGTGTTAAATGGGTTAAATGGGTCGTATCGGGTTAAATGGGTCGTGTCGGATTAAGTGGATAAAAATTAAACGTGTTATATGTGTCGTGTCGTATAACCTATTTAATTTTCGTGTCGTGTTCGTGTTGACACGATTAATAAATGGGTCGTGTTTGTGTCAACTCTAATCGTGTCACCAAAGCAGGTTGACACAACCCATTTATGACCCGCGAACCCATTTTGACACCCTTAATATGGCTGTATGCAATACACCTTTATGTATGCGGGAAAAAAAAATAAAACTTTGCCAAAAAAAAGCCTTGTTATAAAAAAATTAATATTATATATAATTACAAAAGTATCATTTTTAAACTTAAAATGTATATTTTTTGGCATAGACAATACTTTTAAGAGAAAAAAAATTATTTATTGATTTCATATTAAAATTTAATGTGAAATCGATAATTAATTTTTATTTTATTTTATACATATTTTCTATGTTAAAAAAATATTTTTAAAATTAATTTAAAATTAATTTCATATTAAATATTTTTAAAAATAAATTTAAAATATTATAATTTCAATCTTATATTTTAAAAATAGAGTCCACAATATTTTGCCTCAATGATAAAATCAACCAAAACCTAAATCGAATAGTAAAAAACTCAACCTAAAAAAATTAACGTAATCCGATGACCCATTTGACCCATTACCCAATTTGAAACTCAAACGGCTTTTAATCCAAAAAAAGACTTTATTTAAACCTGTTCAACACAATATATTTGATAAATGTAAAGAGAAGTTTGACAGAAAGAAGAAATTAAAAGCTCTAAAAATATTAAAATTTAGATTAATAAGAAAAAAAAATTATAAAGTTTCAATTGAAAAACGATTATCAAAATAAATTTTTATATTTTTTTTAGTATTATTTTATCAGCTTTATTATCGAGTGAAAGTGTGAACTAATATAATTCATAGCCAAATTTAAATACGAACCGACAACAGTTAACGAATTAGATATACACAGCAATGGTCTTTATTATTTAGGCCTATTTAGTATTACTTTAGAAAAATCAATTTTTGGGAAAAAAATAGTTTTCACCTTTTTGAGTTTTAAAATTTGATTTTAGAAAGAAATATGTAAATAAATATTTTTTTACAAACAATTTTGAAAAAAATTTATAAAAAAAATAAAACATCATTCAATTAAATAAAAAAATTAAAATATGCATTTTTTTTATATTAATATCAAATACTCTCTTATTATAGTTTGCTAGATAATTTTTACCTAATGAGTGTAATAGATAAGAAATATTAAATAAAATATTTATATACAATCTTTTCAAGCTGAAATGCAAATTACTTTCTATGGTATAGTTCAAAATACATATACAGATTTTAATGTGAACACAATAAAGAGTACAAGGAATTTTTTTTTTTGAAAAAAGGTAAGGTTTTTCAGACTCAATCCAATCAAAAGATTGATGAATCTTGCAGAGGAACAATTAGGGTTGAATGGAGGAGTCAATTGGAAGAAACAAATATTATTGACATAGATTGTTTGATCATCCAATAAAATCAAATATTTTGATCCCTTACTTATGTTTAAATTATTAAAAATAAGATGGTCAATCATAATGTGTATGTTCATTATCCATGATCTTATAGTAAAATTTAAATATTTTAAATTTTAACTAATTGATTTTATAAACAGAAAGTAATAACTCAAATTATTTAATGCATCAATAAAATTCTTTTACAATCTTCAATTATCCAATAAATATGATTCATTTACCTTAATAATTAATGTTTTTTTTTAAAAAGATGATGAAGCATTTAAGGGTGAGAAAGGCACTTAATCCATAAGTTAATTAAACAATAGTTATGAATATCTATCTAAAAAGGGCTAAGACATCCATCACACTCTAAACTTTGGCACGATTTTCTAGTTTACCTCATACATCCAATTCGTTTTTTTTTTGTCAGACCCATTATACTTTATTTTGGAACGATCAGTCCCCTTAACTCATAATTTTTATTTCATTAGTCTCCATTAAATGTTATCAACATAAAAGGATAGACGAGTAATTATATGCCCCATGACATGGCATTGATGTCAAATGATATTGTGACATGTGGCAAATATCATTTGAAATTCTAAAAAAAAGTTAAAATAATCTTCTAAAGTAAAAATTAAAAAAAAAACACTCCCGAAAATGAAAAAAAATATATTAGAAAAATTATAGAATTATCAACTTTTCTGTGTTCTCTCGGTGCTCTCTAGCATTCTCTATGGAGTGCTAATATATGCCGTTATTGGTCTTGGTGAGGAAGCGTGGTAACAAAACGTCGAAGACAAATGATCTACTTGCATAAGATTTCCAATTGAACACTGCACTTGATTTTCTTACTAAATCTGGTGTTGATCGCCCAGATGAATTCCCAAGGTTGGCTAAAGTTGAGCAGGCTATGGTGGACTGGAATCATGGTCACAGGAGTCTCTGATGGCAGAGGATTATATATAGGGTATTTTCCTTGATCAACCAAACCTTGCTGATTCGAAGCTCATTGACGATAAGGGGAGGATTGTGAGTTGAGGTATGTTGCTCCTATAGAAAATGGGGTTAAACATTTATCTTTTCATTTGAGTAAAATTCAAGATTCTGGTCCACGATGCCAAATTGCTTTGATTGGCTATCTCTATGGGATTAAAGTGAGATTCCATAAATTCAAAAATTTCATCATAAATCGCTAGAAGAAATTGGGGCTTCTCACTGTGTACCAAATTGAATCGGACATGTATTTGTTTGATTTTGGATCTAAGGAAGGGAAGCTTGCTAATATGGGGGAGGGTTGTTTAACTTTTAATAATAATCCTTTAATTGTTCGAGAGTGAAAACCTAGAATGCAGTTGACGATGCGTGAGATTCAACTGGTTCCGATATGGGTCCAATTCCCCCATCTGCCACTTGAATTTTGGAATGACATTTTGCTTAGTAAACTAGCAAGTGTGTTAGGTTACCCTCTGTATATGGACCTATGCGCTAAGAGTATGACTTAGATCAGTTATGCTGCATGTTTTGGTGGATATGGATATTATTGAGGATTTTTCCTAAATATGTGGTGTTGAAGGATGAATGTCGAAACATTTTCTCTCAAGCTATAACCTATGAGTGGAAACCGTTGTTTTGTGTAAGATACAAGAAATTTGGTCATCCCAAAACTGATTCCTTGAAAAATAGGGGACCTATAAAAACTTTAAAGATAAAAGCTAGCCCTCCACAGGCAATGGAAAGTATTGAGTTGTACCTTGGGGAAGAAGATGGAAAAGGATGACATTAATGGATCCCTGCATTTATCTCAAATTGATCAGTTGGAGATATCTTCTAGGCATGGTAAAGCTATACTGACTAGTGAGTCACAAAGTGTATTTGCTCTTACACAATAATTGACAAGGAAAAAAAAATAAGACTATGGGTTTTGTTAAAACTAGCTTAAAAAAGAATGTAAGACAATGGAGTTATAGTCTTCCAGTTACAACTGTAATGCTTGGAAATCAAGTTAATATGAGTAATACTAATGGAGTTGAGCTCGAAAGAAGGGGTTGTGAGCTAAGCACCTCATTAAGCTCCAAAACAAGGGAAATGCTAGGTGTGTGGAATATTAGGGGTCTCGATGACCCCTTAAAACAATCAAAAATTGCTACTTTGATTGCAAAAATGAAATGTTGGACATTTAGAATTTTGGAGACATATGTTAGAATGGCTAATATGGATGTTGTGTGGAAGGGCTTAAAGTTGAGAAATTGGAAGTTGATTCACAATTATACTTGCCCTGCTTTGGGTCAAATTTGACCCCAATTGGGACAGTGTTTCTCCTATCCAAATTCAAAGGCAAATGATTTATTTGCAGCTGAAAATGGGTGATATAGATATTTATGGAGTGTATGTTATGGGGCTAACTTGGTGGAGGAAAGGAAAGAGCTTTGGATGGGGCTAGAGCAATTGGCTATCACTATTAGAGGTCCTTAGTTGATCTATGAAGATTTGAATTCTATCCTAGCTAATTAGGATGTAATGAAAGGGCAGTCGTTTGCTAAAAGTATGTAGAAGATTTTAAGGCTCGTCTCACGGCTACAGGTCTGATGGAGCTCAAGTGGAGAGGTTGCCATTTCACTTGGACTAATAACCAAATGGGTTCTTATAGAATTTGGTGCAAACTTGATAGAGTTTTTTTTTAATACATAGTGGTTGGACAAATTCAACCAAACTAGGACTTATATTCCCCTTCTGGTATTTTAGATCACTCCCTTTTACTCACCATGGTATGTAATAAATCTAATGCAACTAAGAAACATTTCCATTTCTTTGCCATGTGGACTAAACATTGAAATTATGGTAGTGTTGTAGCTAGAGTGTGGAACACTGATGTGTAGGGCTTTTGCATGTTCAAAACTTGTTACTAAGCTTAAGATGCTTAAGGAGTTGTGGGGATTAAATAAGCGAGAGATTTTAGATATTTTCTAGTAAGGTGCAACAAAGTAGAGCTCTTTTGGAAGTTGTACAAGATAGTTTGTGATGTAACTCAAAGTGTACTCGCAAGTGTATGAGCCAAATGTAATATTGGCAAGCTCACCCCTAAGATCGATCTCACAAGGAATTGCTTGACTTAAATCTCTTATTAACTATAGATTACCAATAAATACAAGAAAATTGATCTAAACACTCTAAACTAGATTTAATTGTCACTAATATTAACCTAATTAAATTAAAACTAAAAATAACTAAAATGCAATAAAAGTTGATAAATTAAACCAAAGAGACTGAATATGTATTTTGTTAGCATCCCTAATTTATAATATCTTTCCTGGGTCAATTGAGCACAATGATTCAAGTTTCCAATGACTCTCACCTTAAATCACCAATTACCCAAACCAATGATGTAACTAATGTACAATCTAATTTTTAGGTTAAATTATAGATGATGTTTCTAATAATCTAATCTTAGCATGTTCATTCCAAATTAAGCAAAAGGTGGTCAATCAAATATTAAATTTGAAAACTAAATAAGCACAATTAAAATTGGAAGAAATCAAACTTCATTAATAATAAAAGGGAAAGTTCATACAAATTGAGTTTGCTTACTAAACACCCAATGAGAAATTTAGCCTTGCATTGCTACTACCATGGTAAAGTCAATAACAAATCCTAAACTAATCATGTTACAATAGACAGGAAAATAAAATAGAAAACTAAAGCTCTATGGAACTTGGTAGTCTCTAGCTCACTTGAATGGTTGATATCCACTCTCCAATGGTAAAATAGCTCCTCAAACATTCAGTAAAATATGCTGGACCAAATAACAAGAGTGGCCTATGGGTTCTCTTCAGCCACTTACTTTCAAAAATCTGCAGAAAGTCTAAATGTAAAAACTTAATTCTAGAAAACTATGAATTTATATTTTCAAAAGTCCTAATTGGTATCTAATGATGGTTCTTATTTGTTCTTATTTTTATCCATGTTTTAATTATAGTTTTTATCATGATTAGGTATTTAGAAGTTTTATTTTCATGTTTGTAAGGAAGAAAGAAGAAGTGCAGAATAAAGTAAGACCCTTACACACGTGAGGAGATGTCACATGCATGAAGGGAGAATTTAAAGCCAAGATCCTCACACACATAAGGAGCTGTCATGTGCATGAGGAGTTACTAAGTTGTGAGAAGTTCTTCCACCTTCTGTCACGAGCACATGAGTTTGATCACTAGCACAAAGTTCTTGAAGTCCAAATTTTTATCACGAGTGCATGGTTTCAATGCGAGCGCATTACTTACATGTCTTTATTTTCTGTCACGCTCAAGAGGAATCAACACACACGTAAGGGGTCAAATTTTGCTACAAAGTCTAGTCGTAATCCAACTTCTATTTTGCTCAAGTGGGGCTCAAACTTTGAAGATGAATGTTGATTTGAGGATCAACTTTATGGGAGATTATATCTTAAATTAGGAAGAATTGTATATTTAAAGTTAGATTTTGTGTAGGAATTTTTAGATTATAAATTCTAGTTTTGTTTTACGTTTGTTGAACCTTGAAGGGTATTTCCATCATTTTGATGTAACAAATAAAATAGCAATAATGTATTTAACAATACTTGTGTTCTAAGTTTATTGAACAGGGTATGGAATATGATGCAAGAATGGAAGACTAACTTTGAAAGTCAAAAAATGAAGAAATAGCATGTTCACGCCTGTGATGTAGCTTAACGCCAACTTTCCAACATTTAAAGTTCACGGCCATGAAGAATCATAGCAACCGTGAATGATCATATCAGTCACGCCCGTGAAAGATAGTCACGCCCGTGTGATTATTTCGAATCAAAATCTTGTTGTAGCCATTTGTGCATTAATTATTTTCAACAAAACTCTAATTCTCTGTAAAAATCTATTTGCTCATAATTTCTGAGCATTATAGATTGGTGAGTGTTTCTCTTTGTAATCTACTACTCAAGTGAGTTTGAGTATATTGGGTTAAGAGTAAAACACTTGTAAAGGTTATTTGTGTGAGCCATAAAACACAAGAAATTGGTTTATTGTGTGAGCCATTAAAACACAAGGGAATTTCTGGGTTAGGTATGAGCCATTGATATAAACACCATAGTTGGGAGTGAGTTTGTAAAACTTCATTGTAACAATAAGTGTGTTAGTGAAACTCCCAATTGAGATTGGGGAGAGGAGTAAGGTTTGTTAATGCCCGAACCTCTATAAATTTCTTATGTGATATATTCCTATCCCTACTCTATTTAACTTTTTATTCCGCACTTAAAAGTTAAGAATTTTTAATATCCAATTCAACCCCCTTCTTGGTTCATTATCTGGGCAACAATTGGTATCAGAGCTTAGTCTAGCATTGAAACCTAAAAAGCACTAGCAAAGATCAAAAAATGGACAATGAAGGATTCCAAAGTCTCAAGACTTACTTTGATGGAGCAAATTACGCTCATTGGAAGTTCCGGATGGAGATATATCTTGATAGTGAGGGAATTGAAGTCTGAAATAACGTTCGAAAAGAATGGACAATACCAACCAGAAGAGGAGTTGATGGTGAAAAAGAAATCCTGTCAAGAGATGATTGGACAGAGCCTCAACGAAGAGCAAATTTCAAAAACAAAAAGGCAATGACAAATCTCTCAAGCTCACTATCCATTGAAGAATGTGGTAGAATACAACACCGCCCAACCGCATATAGTATGTGGAAAACATTGGAAAATTATCATGAAGGAACAAAACAAGTTAAATCCAAGAAGATTCAACTTCTCACTTCATATTACGAACTCTTCGAGATGAAATTCAATGAGTCAATCACCGATATGACAAACCGACTTCTAGCCATCATAAATGGCATGAGAAAGCTTGGAAAACACTTGAGCTTGGAAGATGTAAATAACAAAATTATGAGAAGTCTTCCTCTCAAAGATTATGGTTTAAGAGTTGTTGGTATAAAAGAAGCCAATGAAGACATGAGCGTCATGAATACCGATGTGCTTATTGGTAAACTTCTAACACATGAAATGACAATAAAAGGAGATAGAGAGCTTGAAGCCGAGCCAGAAAAAAGAAAGCCTCTAGCACTAAGAGCCTTTACTTCAAAATCTCAAGAAAAAGTTGAAGATAATGAAGAAAAGAGTGATGATGCAAATGAGGACATATCAATGCTCTCTAGAAGACTAAAGAGAATGGGCAACTCTCAAAAATTCAAGTAAGGAAATCTCAAACACTCCTCAAATGACTCTCAAAGGAATAAAGAGGAGGTAAAGTGCTATGAGTGTGGGAAGAAGGGACATATCAAATCAGAATGTCCAAGGTTCAAGAAACACTAGAGCAAATACCAAAAAGATAATGGGGAGAAAACAAAGCCACATGGGATGACAAAAGCTCTTCAAGCGAAAAAGATGACAATGAAAGTGAAGAGGTCATCCTATGCTTCATGGCTATAGAGGATCATGTCTCGGATAAAATAGGATCACTTTACTCATACTCATTCAATAATGATAGTAGTGATAATGACAGTGATAGTGAAGATGATGATGAGCAAAGTTTAATAGAAGTATTGAATCTAGAACTAGAAAAATATAGAAGTAAATTTAATACTTATAAAATAACATTTCTTATTTGAAAATCAAAATGGATGCTTTAGAAAAGGAAAACTTTAAGCTTAAATCATCGAATGAATCTCTTCAAAAGTCATTAGATGAATACTCTTCAAGAGCCTCAACTAAATCCTTGCTTAAAGAAAATAATACTTTGAAAAATGAAGTTGAGGAATTTAGAAACTCAATTTCAAAATTTCACAAGGGTACGGAGAATTTAGATACTTTCATTGTGTCTCAAAGACCACCTTTAATAAGACATGACCTAGGATTTAAGGGAACATCATATTCATCTCACAAGACCACTTTTGTTAAGTCAAGTGAACCCCACATCTCCACATTAGAAGTAACAACCCCAAGGGCTAAGTTCACAACATACACTAAACCTTCTATGCATAAAAGGAATGATCAAGGGTCGGTAAGCCTAAGAAGGAAACCTTAAAAGGCCAATCATGCTTTTATGTATAAGAAGCATGCACCTAGGAAAGCGCCAAGTCATCATGCATGTGCATGCCATTGCTCACAAACTCTACCTAATAGGAAAATGGTAGTTAAAAGCATGGTAAGACCAAAAAGCATATTTAGAGCTAAACAATGTAATTATTGTATGAAATTTGGTCATATCAATAAACATTACTGGATAAGGAAGGCTCATTGGGAACCTTCATGTGCTAACCCCCAAGGACCCAAGCTCATTTGGGTACCTAAAAAAAAATACTTGAATTGTAATTTTATAGGTATGCCTCAAGTCCACAATAAATAAAAATATTTGGCTAGTAGATAGTGGATGCTCAAGGCATATGACCGGAGACAAAGAACTATTCAATGACATCAAAAATATTGATGGAGGTAAAGTAACCTTTGGAAACAATGTTAAGGGTAAGGTAATTGGCATTGACTCTATTGGTATTAATACTGTTATATCCGCTAATTTAGACCCAAGTCACGCGAGTTGTTTAATCGACTCGTCGATTTGACCGAAATCTAAAATTAGATTTTTATTGAAAAATAATGAATATTAAGTATGGTAAATATCTAATAAAGTGTTCAAAATATTTTGATGTTAAATTTCGATAAAGGACTAAATTGTAAATTTTGAAAAGTTTAGGGGTCAATTTGTAATTTACCGAAATTTTGGGGATTAATTGGGATAATCATCAATTAAATATATGAATTGGGACCTAAAATGCATGTGGGGTCAGCCACACCAAATGGCAAATTTTAAGAGGCCAATTGACATGCATGAATTGAAAATTAATGAGGGCTTCTAGAATATGGCTTAGGTGTCCCATAATTATGTAGTTTGTCTTTATTCTTTTAATTGTTCTTCATCTCTTCATATCTAGAATTTGCTATATTTTAATTGTCTCCCACATTTCTTGAAGCATAGCACACCAAATGGCATACAACAATTAGCCAAGTGAGGTGCATGAATTAAACATTAAAGAGAGTTTCTAGAATGTGGCTTAGGTGTCCCCCATCTTAATGACTTTTGTCATCTTTCTCTTGATTGTTTCTTCTTCTTCCTTATCCATTTTCATTAAGGAAAATTATGTTCTCACACCAGCCACGTTTTTCCCTTAGACAACCATAACCAAACCTTGTTCTAAGAAGAGAAAGTGAGAAAAAGAGAGAGAAAGGCATGTGAAATTCCATTTTCATGCCTAAGGAAGCTTAGGAGAATAAGGAAAAAGAGAAAAATTAGGGTTTATGAAGTTTTAATAATATGATTTTAAATTTTAGGTACTCAAGTTAACAAGGAACTAGATCAAGAGAGCAAAGGAAAGGAGAAAGAAAAGAGAAAAAGAGAGGTTTGTGCATAACCTAAGACAATAACCTATTTTAATTTTTTTTAATTACATAAATTAATTATTTGGCATGTTTACGATTCTGAATTAATATGATTTGTGATGAAAAATCTTGGGGATGCGTGTTTGCTAGACTTATGATTTATTTTGATAAAAATTAAACATAGTTCATGTATGTATTCTGTGCTGGAAATGGATGAACAGTGAGTACTTAAACTGTTATAACTTAATTTATAGAACTCAGTTTTGCATGTTATTTATTGGATTTGAATGATAAGATATGAAGCTATAACTTTCAATTAGACCATAAATCTTGAATATGTTTGTAATTGTCTAGAAAAATTTATAAAATTCAGATATAGAATCTATCTATAAATTCTGGGTAGAATTGTTAGTAATGAGCAGTAAGTACTTAAACTGTTATAACTTGAGTTATGAAGCTTGAATTTGTGTGTTATTTGTTCGGTTTGAAAGCTAAGACAGAGGGCTATATTTGTTATTTATACCATAATATCTGAATATGTTTGTAATTGGCCACAAAAATTCATAACTTTCACATTTAGAATATGTCCAGAAAATTCTGGGCAGAATTCCTAGTGACCAGTCAGTGTTCATTTTATCATAGAGTTTGATACAGAACTCAGAATTAAATGATTCAAGTTGAATATTAAAGTTAAGATCCATATCTAAAAGTTTTATGAAGATCATATAACTAAATTTAGAACTAAACAGGACTAAAATTAAGGTCCAAGACAGAGAATATAATCTACCAGTGACAGGGCAACATGTGAATTGAGGAATAAAATGAGTAAAATGATGAGAACTTTGTTATATTATGTAAATATTATTTTGATTGAGTGATTATGTGATTATTTTGAGATATTACATGCATGAAAAGTATGAAATTAATTGTTATGAATTTTAATGAAATTGTATAAGCCCCAAAACATCTAACTAGAACCAACTTAGGATAGTTTGACATGCCAAATAGGGGGGGGGGAGTATGATGAAAATGATTAAATCCATTAATGGTATGATTATCTACACCGGTAATGACACTGTTATCTATGCCGGTAATGACACTTTTATCTACGTCGATAATGACACGGTTATCTATGCCGGTAATGACACTTATATGCGCACATCATATTGCCCGGGTGGCACTTCTAAGTGCCTGGATGACAACTCCGTTATCCGAGTCAGTGGTTCATAGGTGTTCTGGGCATAAATAAAGACATAAATAAAAATTCATGGAACATAAAAGAATTATTGATAATAAAAATGGAATTATGAATTGCGGAATGTATAAAAAGAAGATTTGGTGTTATACAATAAGGTGATAATACAATAAATAAATATGAGATAAAATAATGTAATTTTATGTCTATACATGCTAGAATACCATGATATGTATATTTGTATGAGAATATGATTAAACATGAGTTGAGATATGATAATGCATGATTGCATAAAATAGTTTATTGCCTTATTTATATGCACCACTAAGCCTTGAGTTTAGCGTGGGAGTTTTCTTTTGCGCAGATTTAAAGAAGTAGCTGAGGTTTTTGGATAAAGACACGGTGATCCAAGTCCAGTAGGGCATCTCATATCAAATATTGTGAGTCACATAAATTATGTAATTATGGTTTGAATTTATTTTGTAGTATTTGTAGAATAAATAGCACGTTTTTTAAAGAACATGTTATTATATATATATATTTACTATTTGTTTACTTTGCAATATAAAAGAAATTATAACATAAAAGATAGACTATATATATATGAGTAATTTTCAGTTATACACAATTTAATAAAATGATATTTTAATCGATGAAGTCAGCGTAGCACACCCTCATCCGGACATAAGCTGCTAGGGGTGATGAGGTATAACAAATAGTACTACTTTCATTGAAGATGTCTTACTTGTTGATGGTTTGAAACATAACTTATTAAGTGTAAGTCAATTATGTGATAAGGGAAACCAAATAATCTTTACTTCTAACCAATGTCTTGTAACCTTTATTAATGGCCAAAAGATATTTAAAGGAAGTAGAGATGTCAATACCTACATAATAGACTTACACAAAATGTCTAACCTTTCCTCTAAGTGTCTTGTGACTACTAGTGATGAATCTTGGCTGTGACATTGAAGGCTTGGTCATGCAAACATGAATTTAATTCAAAGCCTCAGTAAAGGAGAGCTGGTAAAGGGACTACCAAAAGTCAAATTTGACAAAGACAAGACATGTGAACCTTGCCAAAGAGGAAAACAACACAAGTCATCCTTTAAATCTAAAAACATTGTAAGTACCTCAAAACCTCTACAACTTTTGCATCTAGATCTTTTTGGACCTACTAGAGTTGCAAGCTTAGGAGGTAAACACTATGCTTTTTTCATCGTCGATGACTACTCTAGATTCACTTGGGTAATTTTCTTAGCTCAAAAGAGTGATGCTTTTGAATCTTTTAAAAAAATGTGCTAAGAGAGTTCAGAATGAAAAAGGATATTGTATTTCAAAAATAAAAAGTGATCATGACAAAGAATTTGAAAATGAAAACTTCAAAAATTTTTGTCTAGAACATGACATTTCACAAAAATTTTCATCTCCTAAGACACCTCAACAAAATGGAGTGATCGAAAGAAAAAATCGAACTTTAATTGAAATAGTTCAAACAATGCTCAATGAGTATGGATTACCAACTTACTTTTGGCCCGAAGCCACAAATACTGCATGTTATATTTCAAATCGAGTTTTCAAAAGACGTTTTTTAAACAAAACTTCTTTTGAGTTATGGAATGGAAGAAAACCCATGATATCATACTTTAGAGTATTTTGATGTGTTTTATATTGAATACCAAGGAAAACTTTGGAAAATTTGCCTCTAAATCTGATGAGGGTATATTTTTAGGACGCTCCACCAACAGTAAAGCTTATAGAGTCTTTAATAAAAAGTCATTAATTGTTGAAGAATCTATGCATGTTGTTTTTGATGAATCTAGTAAACGTGATCTTGTGGAATGTAGTGTTCTTGATGATGTTGTAGGTACAATGGAAAAACTTGATCTTGAAAATGAAAAAGGAGAAAATGATCAAGAAAATTCACATCAATATGACTGTCTACCTCCAACTCAAGAGGAAAACAAGCAAGAGCTCCCGAAGGAATGGAGATTGACAAAAGATCACCCCAAGGAGCAAATCATTGGTGATCCTATAAAGGGAGTAAGTACTAGATCTCATCTCAAACCTTTAGATTCTAATCTTGCCTTTGTCTCTCAAATTGAGCCTAAAAATATTGATGAGGCTTTTAATGATGAAAGTTGGGTGATTGCTATGCAAGAGGAACTCAACCAATTTGAGAGAAGTAAGGTATGGACCTTAGTTCCTAGACCCAAGGAGCATCAAATCATTGGAACTAAATGAGTATTTAGAAATAAACTACATGAACAAGGTTCAATAACTAGGAATAAGGCTAGGTTAGTTGTAAAGGGATATAATCAAGAAGAAAGAATAGATTATGATGAGATCTATGCTCCGGTAGCTAGATTGGAAGCCACAAGAATACTTTTAGCATATGCATGACATATGAATTTCAAACTCTTTCAAATGGATGTCAAAAGTGCTTTCTTAAATGGTTTTATAGAAGAAGAAGTTTATGTAGAACAACCACTAGGTTTTGAAAGCCATAATTTGGCCGACCATGTATTTAAACTTTCAAAAGCTTTGTATGATTTGAAACAAGCCCTAAGAGCTTGGTATGAAAGACTAAGTTCTTTTCTTCTAGAAAATAATTTTTTAAAGGAAAATGTTAACAATAATTTATTTATTAAAAAGCATAAGCATGATATTCTAATTGTTCAAATTTATGTTGATGACATCATATTTGGGTCTACTAATGAATTACTAGGGAATTTGAAATGAGCATGATGGGTGAGCTCAAGTTCTTTCTCGGTCTACAAATAAAACAAAGCAATGAGAGCATTTTCATCAACTAATCCAAATATTCCAAAGACTTAATCAAGAAATTTGGAATGGAAGGATGCAAAAATGCCAAGACTCCAATGAGCACATCAATAAAATTGGACAAAGATGAAAAGGGTAAGAGCATTGATGAAAAGCTCTATAAAGGTATGATCGGATCACTCTTATATCTTACTGCCTCTAGGCTTGATATAATGTATAGTGTATGCTTATGTGCTCGCTTTCAATCATGTCTTAAAGAATCTCATTTGAATGGTGTGAAAAGAATTTTAAAATATTTACATGGCTCATTGCATATAGATTTATGGTATCCTATAAATTCATCCTTTCATATCATAGGATATTCAGATGCTGATTACACTGGAAGTCTCTTGGATAGAAAGAGTACTTTAGGCACTTGTCACTTTATTGGTGAATGCTTAGTTTCTTGGTTTAGCAAGAAACAAGTTTCATTTGCTCTTTCTACCACTGAAGAATTGAATCTAGAATTAGAAAAATATAGGAGTAAATTCAGTACTTATAAGAATAATATTTCTAATTTAAAAACCAAAATGGATGCTTTAGAAAAGGAGAACTCTAAGCTTAAATCAACTAATGAATCTCTTCAAAAGTCATTAGATGAATACTAATCAAGACCCTCAACTAAATCCTTGCTTAAAGAAAATAATACTTCAAAAAATGAAGTTTGAGGAACTTAGAAATTCCATTTCAAAATTTCACAAAGGTAAAAAGAGTTTAGATACTCTCATTGTGTCTCAAAGACCACCTTTAATTAGACACGATCTAGGATTTAAGGACACATTATCTTCTAACAAAACTATTTTTGTTAAGTCTAGTGAACCTCACATCTCCACACTAGCTGGAACAGCACCAAGGAATAAGTACACTAAACTTTCTATACATAAAAAGAATAATCATGCCTTTATCTATAAGAAGCATGCACATAGAAAAGCGTAAATTAATCATGATTGTGCATGCCATTGTTCTCAAAATCAGTCTAATAGAATTATGGCATTCAAATACATTGTGAGACCAAAAAGCAATTTTAGACCTAAGTAGTGTAATTATTGTATGAAAATTGGTCACATCAATAAACATTGCTGGATAAGGAAGGCTCATTGGGAACCTTCATGTGCTAACCCCCAATGACCCAAGCTCATTTGGGTACCTAAAAATCATACTTGAATTGTGATTCTATAGGTATGCCTCAAGTCCACAATAAACAAAAATTCTTGGCTAGTGGATAGTGGATGCTCAAGGCATATGACAGGAGACAAAGAACTCTTCAATGAAATCAAAAGTATTGATGGAGGTAAAGTTACCTTTGAAAACAATGCTAAGGGTAAGGTAATTGGAATTGGCTCTAAAGGTATTAATGGTACTATTTTTATTAAAGATGTCTTACGCGTTGATGGCTTGAAACATAACTTGTTGAGTGTTAGTCAATTATGTGATAAAGGAAACAAAGTAACCTTCACTTCCAAGGAATGTCTTGTAACCTCTATTGATGGTCAAGAGATATTTAAAGGAAATAGAGATGTCAACAGTTACATAATAGGCTTACACAAAATATCTAACCATTCCTCTAAGTGTCTTGTATCTATTAGTGATGAATCTTCGTTGTGGCATAGAAGGCTTGGTCATGCGAACATGAACTTAATTCAAAGCCTCAGCATAGGAGATCTAGTAAAGGGACTGCCAAAAGTCAAATTTGAAAAAGACAAGACATGTGAACCTTGCCAAAGAGGAAATCAACACAAGTCATCCTTCAAATCCAAAAACATAGTACCATGGAAATACTTGATCTTGAAAATGGAAAAGAAGAAAATGATCAAGAAGATTTACATCAAGATGATTTTCTACCTCAAGCTCAAGAGGAAAACGGGCAAGAGCTCCCAAAGGAATGGAAATTGACAAAAGATCACCCCAAGGAGCAAATCATTGGTGATCCTTCAAAGAGAGTAAGTATTAGATCTCATTTCAAACATTTAGCCTCTAACCTTGCTTTTATTTCTCAAATTGAGCCTAAAAACATTGATGAGGCTCTTAATGATGAAAGTTGGGTGATTGCAATGCAATAGAAACTCAACCAATTTGAGAGAAGTAAGGTATGAACCTTAGTACCTAGACCCAAGGATCATCAAATTATAGGTAGCAAATGGGTATTTAGAAATAAACTAGATGAACAAGGTTCAATAACTAGGAATAAGGCTAGATTAGTTGCAAAAGGGTATAATCAGGAAGAAGGAATAGATTATGATGAGACTTATGTTCCTGTAGCTAGATTAGAAGCCATAAGAATACTTTTAGCATATGCATGCCACATGAATTTCAAACTATTTCAAATGGGTGTAAAAAGTGCATTTTTAAATGGTTATATAGAAGAAGAAGTTTATGTAGAACAACCACCTGGTTTTGAAAGCTATAATTTGCCTAATCATGTTTTTAAACTTTAAAAAGATTTATATGGTTTGAAACAAGCCCCAAGAGCATGGTATGAAAGACTAAGTTCTTTTCTCTTAGAAAATAACTTTACAATGGGGAATGTTGACACTACATTATTCATTAAAAAGCATAAGCATGATATTCTAATTGTTCAAATTTATGTTGATGATATCATATTTGGGTCTACTATTGAATTGCTTAGTCAAGAGTTTGCTAAATGTATGACTAGAGAATTCGAAATGAGCATGATGGGTGAGCTTAAATATTTTCTTGGTCTATAAATAAAACAAGGCAATGAGGATATATTCATCAACCAATCCAAATATGCCAAAGACTTACTTAAGAAATTTGGAATGGAAGGATGCAAGAATGCCAAGACTCCAATGGGCACTTCAACAAAATTGGACAAGGATGAAAAGAGTAAGAACATTAATGAAAAGCTCTACAGAGGTATGATCGGATCACTTTTATATCTTACTGTTTCTAGACCTAACATAATGTATAGTGTATGCTTATGTGCTTGATTTCAATCATGTCCAAAAGAGTCTCATTTACATGCAGTAAAAAGAATTCTAAGATATTTACATGGCTATTACATCTAGGTTTGTGGTATCCTAGAAATTCATCCTTTTATATTGTAGGATATTCAGATGTTGATTATGCTGGTAGTCTTTTAGATAGAAAAAGTACTTCAGGAACTTGTCACTTTATTGTAGAGTGCTTAGTTTTTTGGTTTAGCAAGAAACAAGTTTCAGTTGCTCTTTCTACTGCTGAAGCAAAGTATGTAGCAGTAGGATGTCGTTGTACACAAATCATTTGGATGAAACAATAACTTAAGGATTATGGTCATAGTATGAACCATATACCTATTAGATGTGACAATACAAGTGCTATAAACTTATCTAAGAATCCCATTCAATACTTTAGAAGTAAGCATATTGACATAAGACATCATTTTCTTAGAGATCATGTTCAATATGGAGATGTTGTATTGGAATTTATCAATACAGACAATCAATTGGCAGATATTTTCACTAAGTCTCTTAATGAAGAAAGATTTAACTTCATAAGACGAGAGCTTGGTATGATTGATGGATTAACTTTATCTTAAGTATGATTGTCAAATTTGTCGAACCTTGAATGTTAATTTCTATCTTATGTTATTGTCTCATCTTTTAAGGTATGAAGTGACAAAACTTGATGGAAAAATATGTTATAAGGGATAGAAGCACTTTAGAAATCATTTAGTCTTATTTTAGACTTAGTTTTATTTAATGAGGATTTTAGGCAATTCACGCCCGTGACATATATTCACGGTCGTGATCATAATCGCCAAAAGCTCCAGTAGCTTTCACGCCTTGCTTCATGACATACTTCACGGTTGAAGGTAGTGAAGACTATGTTTCACGCCCATAACCTTTTTTGTCACTCTCGTGAAACTCTTTGTTCATGACCGTGAACATTACCACCAAATTATTACAGAAGCATTTACACTTTTTTCACGCTTTGTCTCACGGTCACAAGTAGTGAAGATTGTACTTCATGACCGTGACTCATTTTGTCACCACCGTGAAAATTCACCATTCACCCCCATGACTATTAAATGTCACGACTGTAAATCATTTCATATTCTTCATCATAGGTAGAGCACCTCTTCAGCAAACCGTGAACACGACATTTCACGCTCATGACTTAGCATTCATGACCGTGATGATGTCGGCTATAAATATTTTTTGCCATTTTTTTTTCTCATTTCTAACTCTACAAATTCTCTCATTTATCACCACATTCAATACCTCTTACATATTCCGGCCCCCTAATAGCCTTTTCCATCTATAAATACCTTCAAAAACACTTTCTTTCATCAGAAATCATGAAATCACAAGGTATTCTTCAAAATCCATATCAGAAAATTTCTTTTCAAAAACTCATTCTCAACTCAAAAATGGAACCCGACTCCTCAAAAGGCATAAGAAAGAAATCTCATGCTCCAAGAAGATACACGGACTACCTTCTCAACATCATTTCGGAGCATTGTCATCCTAGGTATGCCGTTCTCAAGAAAAGACCACTGCTTTCTTCATGATCCTTTGAATGGCATGCTGTCAGGAAGTTCGATCTTAAGACAAGCATGAAGAAACAACTACAAGCTTGTCATCTCAAGGAGTTTGTAGATATCCATCAACCGACGCTAAGGGAACCAACTCTCGAGTTCCTTAGCACCCTGCAAGTCTCTCCCACTAGCACAGTAAAATTTCAACTTTGCAAGCACCCGAACACTCTCACAACAGTGGAGTTTGGTGAAATATTCAAACTTCCCTCAGATGGTATCCTTAATGAGAGTGAGGTGGAGTTCTATGCCAATCTGGCATGAAGTCATTTTGGACAAGATTGTATCTGGGATGTCAAGAAGACGACGAGCACCCACATTCGATCTTTAGTGCATAAATACTTACATAGGTTTCTGACCTATAGCATCTTTGCAAGAGGGGATAACAATGCTACAATTCGTAAATCTGAGCTCTTTCTCCCGGAGATGGCCAGAAAAGGTCTAATAGTGGTCCTATCTCGATGGTTTGCAAACCATCTACTCTCAATTGCAACGAAGCCATCAGGAGATATCTTGATTGGTGGGTACGTGACTCACCTTGCTATCAAGCTTGGATATCTGACGCTAGAAGAGCACAACTTCAACCTCATACCAGCACATCCTAGAGACCGGCTAGATGTCGAGTCTTTTATCAAAATGGGAGCAGCGGTTTGCATAATTCATGAGAATAACATCTACCACCGCTTCACCACTCCAGCTGGTGAAATTATTTGGGAAGATGAGAATTCAGATGACTTCAAAGCTGGCCTCCAAGGAATCCAGCAAAGAAAAAGAGTTTGAGTTGAGATCGGGACCCAAGAGGTTGAGCAGGAGGTTGGTCAATCCTCGACCTCCGCACCGAACTTGGCTCAGCAGGTGGCTGATCTTTTAGCACCTCGCTCTGACCAACTGCAGGCTTCGATCGATGAGAGGTTGGAAAACCTCAAAGATTTCATAAAGTCTCGATGGATAGCCTCGAGGCAGAAGTAGCACGCCTTATAGATGGGTTGTCCGGCTCCAAGTCTAGTTAGAGCTTTAGTTTTTATTTCATTTTGTTTACTAGTTTCTAGTATTGCAAATGTAGGATTTTAATTTACTTTTCCAAACTTTGTACTTTTACATTTGGTATTAATATAATTGCATTGGTTTTTGCCTTATGATTTATCTTTTATGTTCTTTTTGTTGATGACAAAAGGGGGAGAACCTAGCAATATAAATGAATTAAATGAATATGCAAGTACATGAATGCAAATGTGTTGATACTTTGAATATAGTGTTGAGATACACGTTCAATATACTTTGCATATACTTAACTAGTTAAAAGCAAACAATTTGATGTACTTTGAATATACCTTGCATATACCTAAACTAGCAAGCAAACATCCATGCTATACTTTCTCAATTCTTGCACTCTATTATTTTTTGTCTTAAGCATCTTTTCAGGGGGAGACTTTTCAAAAACACATATTGCTAGATTATTTGTCACCATCAAAAAGGGGGAGATTGTTGAACCTTGAAGGGTATTTCCGTCATTTTGATGCTAACAAATAAAATAGCAATAATGTATTTAACAATACTTGTGTTCTATGTTTATTGAACAGGATATGGAATATGATGCAAGAATGGAAAACTAACTTTGAACGTCAAAAAATGAAAAAATAGCATGTTCACGCCTGTGACTGTTTATGTCACGCCCGTGATGTAGCTTAATGCCAACTCTCCAACATTTAAAGTTCATGGCCATGAAGAATCATAGCAACCATGAATGATCATATTAGTCACATCCGTGAAAGATAGTCACGCCCGTGAGATAACATGTCAAATTCCTCCAGAGAGCTTCACGGCTAGAGTCACCACTTGGACCATGGCTTGGAAGGATATTCACGCTCGTGACCAACACTTCAATTCCTTCCAGAATGCTTCACAGTCAGAGTCACCACTTGTTCCACGGCTTGGAAGAATATTCATGACCGTGACACACATGTTCACAACCGTGAATGAGAAAAGAAAAACATGTTAGACGCAAAATTAAGAGTTGGTGCAACGACTATTTTTGCATTAAATGCATCCAAATGGCTATAATTTCCTAAGGAAGTATAAATGCAAGTCATTTATAAATCCATAACAAGAGAACAAGCAATTACTTTGAATAAAAATCTTGTTGTAGCCATTTATGCATTAATTATTGTCAACAAAACTCTAATTCTCTGTAAAAATCTATTTGCTCATAATTTCTGAGCATTATATATTGGTGAGTGTTTCTCTTTGTAATCTACTACTCAAGTGAGTTTGGGTATATTATGTTAAGAGTAAAACACTTGTAAGGGTTATTTGTGTGAGCCATAAAACACAATGAATTGGTTTATTGTGTGAGCCATTAAAACACAAGGGAATTTCTAGGTTAGGTGTGAGCCATTGATAGAAACACCATAGTTGGGAGTGAGCTTGTAAAACTCCATTGTAACACTAAGTGAGTTAGTGAAACTCCCAATTGAGATTGGGGAAAGGAGTAGGGTTGGTTAATACCCGAATCTCTATAAATTTCTTGTGTGATATCTTCCTATCCCTACTCTATTTAATTTTTTATTCTGCACTTAAAAGTTAAGAATTTTTAATATCCAATTCAACCCCCCTTCTTGGTTCATTATCTGGGCAACAACGTTATAGGAGACATACAGACACATAGGCTAAAAAGTTTATGAGAAGTTCACCTTATTGAATTTCAGGGAGTTTCTCATCTTTATTTTCTTCAATGCTTAGCTTAGTCATCAAAATATACGTGATCATTATTATTAAGATGCTAGGCTAAATACTTTATTGGGTGCTTAGTATTGTAACTCAAAGTGTACTTGTAAGTGCATGAGCCATTTGTAATACTAGCAAGTATCTCCCGAGGTTGATCTCTAAAGAAACTTGTTAGCTTAAATTCTTAATTAACTTTAAATTATTAATTAACGTTAAATTATCAACAAACAGTGACCAAGTATGTTAAATTGATTAAAATTAAAAAGAGATCTAAGATTTCAGTAGAAATTAGTAAAGGTAATTAACGAGAGAGAAAACAAAAACTTTAGCTCACAACCCACAACTTGTATGCCCTTTAACAATTTAAGTACCAATGAATGTAGATTTTATGGCTATCACTTTTAAGGTACCAATTAATCAAGCTAATAAAATAATTAGTGTTCAATCCAATTTTTAGATTAAATTACAGATGGTTCATCTAATAATTTAGCCTTAACATGTCCATTTGAAGTTGAATAATTGGTGATCAAGCAACTATCAAAATAAAAACTTACTAAACATAATTGAAACTGAAAATAATCATTCATTCATTGAAAAGATAAAAATGAGTCATACAGACTAGGGTTGTTCACTAAGCACCTATTAAAGTATTTAACCTAGCATCTTAATATCAATGGTCATGTCTATTTTGATAACTAAGTTAAACATTAAAGAAAATGAAGATAAAAAAAACTCTCTAGAATTCAATAAGGTTTCTGCTAAACTTCTCGTGAACTCCTTAACCACTGTGTCTATGTGTCCTACTTATAACATAAAATAAAACTAGAATTTATAATCTAAAAGTCCTACTTGAAATCTAATTCTAAAGATACAATTCTTTCTAATTTACGAGATAAGTTTCGAGAAATTTGATCCTCATATCGACATTTATTTTTAAAATATGGGCCCCACTTGATTAGGATAGGAGTCGGATTATGACTGGACTTTACAACAAAAAGGAGCGTGATGTACCCTTATGTGCGTGACAACTTCTTCTTTAGTTCAGCAATCCTCACGTGTGCTATAATTCTTCATGCGTGTGATAGAAAATAGAGATATATAAGTGATGTGCCCATGTAGAATCCACATGCCTGCGACAGAAGGTTGGCTTCAAGATTTTTTGCACTTGCGCCAAAGCCTTATATCATAGAAGTGAAAGAACTCCTCCTCACGGTCTCAGTAACTCCTTACGCCTGTGACAACTCCTCACATGCATGAGTTTGGCTTCAAGTCTCCCCTTATGCACGTGACACCTCCTCATGTGTGTGAGGGTCTTACTCCATTTGCACTTCTTATTTTCCTGTTGTAGCGCTCCCTTACCCTACTAACCGGTAATAGTGCAAGAGAGTCATACATAGCTTAAAGTTTAAATATTGATGCTTGATTTATTTTTAATTTGAACTTTAAGTTTGATATATGCAGAATATTTATTATTATTTTATTTTTTAATATTTATTATATATATATATATATTATTTATAGTGAATAAAATATTCACAATCATAAGATTCCATAATTTAAAAAAAAGTACTCATTCATTAAACTAAAATATTAAGAAATATATTTAAAAAATAATATTAATTATATTAATTACAAATTTGTATTTTAATAAATTGTACATGCCACATATTTACAACAAAAAAGAAAATCTTAAAATTCATTAGTACAATATAATATCCAAAATACATAAAAACTGTTGCAAGTTGATATTGTAATTTCCTTTTCGTCAGTTGACACTATCATAATAGTTACATCTACTAATCTGCACACGAGCTGCTAACTTAGTGGTAGTTTTGACAACTACCTAATACCATTTAAATCATGCAAAATATATAATTGATCAGTTATAAATTTTTTTTTCATCAAGTATACTAAAATTCATCAATAAAAAGGCAAGACATACAACTTATAATCTCATTTTAATAATTTATTCTATTTTCTTTTTCGTTTACTTGATAACCCACGATATCCTAGACTATAATTAAACATTGGATACGAGATTTTTGTTTTTCAGTAGTGTACTCAGCGTCTGCATAATTATTTAGAAACTCGACATTTAATGCTTATATAATCAGTAATAATTCAGCACTTTTTTGGTGCTTACATAATTTTAAACTCGACACTGCTTTCTAATGCCTATATAATTTCAATCTCAACACTATTTTCTAGTGCCTATATTTTCATCCCTTTATTGGCATGTCACCCTATCCTAATTTGTAGTTCTCAACTAGATATTCTAGGGCTTAATCATAATTGTTACTTTTAATATTATTTATATCAACAACACATTAATGCTAATATAAATTCATATAAATGGAATAAATCTTCATTAAATATACTTCAACATCATATTCACTCATTTAATTATTACAAACATGAAAAAAGTTAAATAAAATATTTTTCTATCATTAAACTCATCAGTTCAACCATTTAAACAAGTTGTCTTGTTTTGGGTAGAATTGATTCATTATATTTTACTGAATTTTTCATCCATTTTAAAATAAATTAGAATAAATGATCATCTAAAAAAATGTAGATTAATGTCTTTTCTTTAATTACCAATTTAAATAATATCAATCTGAATTTTTTAGCAAAAGTTATAAATTTTACAAGATATATCGCTCATGCAAATTCTATCCAGTGTTTTTCTAAGCAGATTTAAGGTTCGTTTTAAGCCTGATACAAGTATATTTAGGTTTGATGGTCTAATGAAAGTTAAAGCCCTATGTGTTAACTTTCCATTCTAATAAGAACACACTCAAAAAGTACATCCAAACTTTGTTATGCACTTAAATGTAGACACTATTTATAAAGCAAATTTCTAGTAACTTCAATTAATCTCACCAAATTTCTACCTTTATGCATCATCAAGTTAAACTCAATTTTTTTCACATTCATGGCATCAGTTAGTTACTATTTCATGGATCAAATCACCAATGTCATCATTCAATTAAAATTTCAATAATTTCCTACATAAATATACATGACATTATATTTTAAGCATAACAACACAATCAATAATAATATCACATTCATTCACATTTATCATTCATTTTCCATATTGAATTTTTACCAAAAGTACATACCTCGAAAAGTCTTTTGAATGAAGGACTTAACTTTTGGATGACACCATATCAACAATGTTTGTTTTGGATGAAGGTAGGAGAAAATGACTTTTTGTATTAAAAAATATAACTCGACTTTATATACCAAGATTAGGTGGGGTGGTTAGGATTAATTAGGTAAATTTTAACTCTAATTGGTCCATTAATTTTAATCAATCTTACTTTATTTTAATTCAAAAAATATTTCTTTCTTAGACAAATAATATTATCTCTTTATTCCTTCTCAAAATATATGTTTAAAAAAAAAAATCGTAAATTCAAATTTGGTTCAGCAAAAAATTATTAATTTTCAAATTTTAGCACCAAACCTTGAAATTCTCAATTAATAATATCCTAAAATAATTTTCTCATATTTTATTATCATTTTATTATTTCTTTCATATTTGAATTTAGACCTTGATCGGTACCATAACTGAAATTGTTGGGCATTATAATTCTCCTTTCCTTTAAGAAAATTTGTCTTCAAAATTTACCTATTTAACTGGAGTTGAATAAATATGGATACTGAGCCTTCATCACCTCTTCACTTTTCCAAGTCGTCTCTTTCGAAGTATGATTTCTCCAAAGAACCTTTTCCAATGTTACTTTTTTATTTCGTAGCTCTTTTACTTATCGAGCTAGATTTTCCACTGACTCCTCTTTATAACTCAGATCCGGTCTTATCTTTATAGATTATGCTGGTATAACATGAGATGGATCCGATCAATATCTTCTCAACATGGACACATGGAATACGTTGTGAATCTTATCTAACTCTGGTGGTAAATCTAATTTGTATGCTACATAATCGATGCGTTCAAGTACTTCATATGGTCCAATCAATCTTGGACTCAACTTTCCCTTTTTTCCAAGTCAGAGTATTCTTTTCCAAAGTGAGACTTTTTGGAACATTTTGTCACCAACTATATACTCAATATTAATCCTTTTCAAATCTACATATGATTTTTGTCTATCAGCAGTGACTTTCAGCCTATCTCTTATCCCCCACACTTTTTACTTTGTCTGTTGAACTAACTCTTGACCCACTACTTTTCTTTCACTAAGTTTGATCCAACATAGAGGCTTTCTACACTTCCTCCTATGCAAAGCTTCATATGGTGTCATACTGATACTGTCTTGATGACTATTATTGTAGAAAAATTTTATAAATGAAAGATGTCTATCCCAACTACCTTCAAATTCAATCACACAACTCCTCATCATATCTTCCAACATATGTATGACCCTATCTGATTGTCCATATATTTTTAGGTGGAAAGTTGTGTTGAAATTGAGTTGAGTACCTATGGCTTGTTGTAAATTTTTTCCAAAATTATGAAGTAAACCTCAGGTCTTGATCTGAAATGATAAAAACTGGCACAACATATAAATGGACTATCTCATTAACATAGATCTCCACCAAACAATTAAGTAGATAATCTATCTTGATTGTTAGAAAATGAGCTGATTTAGTGAGTCGGTCTACCACTACCCATACTGCATTATGCCTCTTTTGTGTCAAAGGCAACCTAGAGACAAAGTCCATTGTCACTCTTTCCCATTTCCACTATGAAATTGAAATTGGCTGAAATATACCACTTGGTACTTGATATTTATCCTTCAATTGCTAACACGTCAAACATCTAGTGGTATACTCTTTGACATCTTTCTTCATTCATTGCCACCAGTAATATGCCTTCAAGTCCTACATTTCATTGCTCACCGGGTGCATCGCATAAACTTTATTTTTGGTCTATTTCAAAATATATTGTTTTAGTTTTGGGATGTCTGGCATACATAACCTACCTTTATACCTTAAACTCCGGTATGCCTTTATAGTAAATTCTTGTTTTTACCCTTTTTTGCCAACTCAAAGATTCCATCAATTTCGTGTCTTGCTTTTAATTGTCCTTTACTTATAGGATGAAAGTGGGTTGAATATGCAATTCTGCCAAAACAAGATATAAATTACTTATTATCTCTTTATTGGTTATTCAATCTTGTTCACTTAATAATTCAAATTTTAATGTTTACCTATTAGAGTTTTTCGATCATTGGCCTTGTTTAGTTGATAATCAATGATACAATTATAGCCTTTGATCAATTCCAACCATCAACTCTATATCAAATTGAGTTTCTTCTATGAGGACAAATATTTCATACTTTTGTGGTTTGTATAGATATAACATTTCTTGCCATACAAATAGTGTCATTATATCTTCAATGCAAATACAATAGCTGCTAATTCCAAATCATGTGTCAGATAATTCATCTCATGAGGCTTCATTTGAAAGCATAAACGATAACTTTGCCTTCTTGCATTAACACGCAGCCTAAACCATTAAGTGAAACATCACTATACACCACATAATCCTTTTCCAAAGTAGGTTGTGTCAACATTGGTGCCTTTTTGAATATTTTCTTCAATTTATCAAAAGTAGTTTGACACTAGTCTGTCTACTCAAATCTAGTTTCCTTTCTAACCAACATTGTCAGTGGTAAGGCTATCATTGAAAATTCCTTTACGAATCTCTGATAATAACAAGCCAAACTAAGAAAACTTCTCATTTTTATCACATTTTGAGGCAATTTCTAGTTGAGGATCGACTCTACCTTGCTGGAGTTGACTCTGATCCCTTCAGCTGAGACAATATGCCCTAGAAAAGCCACTTCATCCAACTAGAATGCACATTTCAATAACTTTGCGTATAACATATTCTTTCTCAAGGTCTAGAAAACTATACAAAGATGTTGATCATGCTTTTCTATGCTTTTGAAGTACACCAATTTATTGTCTTTGAAGACCACCATGAACTAATCCAAATAAGGCCTAAAGATTATGTTCATTAGATCCAAAAATGCTGATGGAGCATTTGTCAGACCAAAAGGCATTATTAGGAACTCGTAATAACCATACTGAGTCCTAAATGTTGTTTTTGAAACGTCTGACACTCTAATCCTCAATTGGTGATAACCTGATCTAAGGTCAATTTTAGAGAATGCCCCTGCTCCTTTCAACTAATCAAATAAGTCATTTATTCTCGGTAATGGATATCTATTCTTAATTGTCATCTTATTTAGTTGATAATTAATGCACAACTGTAGGGTGCCATCATTTTTCACAAATAGAACCGGAACACCCTAATGTAAGACACTGGATTTGATAAACCCTTTTTCTAACAAATTTTACAATTGCACTTCTAATTGTTGTAGTTCAGTAGGTGCCATTTTGTAGGGAGTAATCAATATCAGAGTTGTGCTTAACAAAATATCTATGGCAAACTCTATCTCCTTGATAGGTGGTAATCTTGACAAGTCCTCAGGGAAGACATTTAGATATTCACAGACTATAAGAATCTCCCTGAGATCTAGACTCATTTTTTTTGGTATATACAATATGGGCCAAAAATGCCTCACATCCTTTTCTGATAAGCTTACATGCCTTTGTAGTGGAAATGACATTAGTCATATATGGTTAATTCTTGCACAAGACAATCACATCATCCTTCCCTGAAATCTTGAAAGGCACTCTCCTGTATTGATAGTCCACTATTGCCCTATATTGAGTTAACCAATCTATCTCCAATATTGCATCAAACTCATGGAAGGCAGCTCTATTAGGTCAGCTAGAAATTTTGTACCCTAAACTTTGATTGGACTATTTTTATACACTTGATTAACTTTCACTCTATGACCCAAAGAATGTTTTCTCTAATATATCATAATCTAATTCCTCTGCTACCATGTTACCTTGAATAGGTAGTGATGTGAATAAATATGAATGTGTGAAACCCAGATCTATAAGTGCAAATAAATTAGTATCATATAAAGAAAATTTACTGATGATTACATTCAGGGCATCCTGCTCCTCATAAGCTCTCATGGCATAAGCTCATGTTGGGGTTCGATTTTCCTTTGGTCTATTCAATGATTCTGATACACTCTAACCAACCCTGCCACTTCTAGTCTGTCCATATCCCCTGCCTCTGCCTTGAGAAAACTCTCAATTTGAATTGGTGCTATACCATATGTACTTTTTCCTTTAGGGAAATCCTTCTGCTTATGCTTAATAGATCTACAATATAGATAGGCTCTAGTAATCCACAAGCAATCACTTGTATGTGATCTTCCACAATGCTAACATGTGGCAGTTATAAATCTGATTGTTGGCCTTACCTAGCTAAGAAAATTACACGAAGTTAGTGTACTAGTTGTGGATCTCTCTGGCCTTGATTGTTGGCCTTACCTAGCTAAGAAAATTGGTCCAGTACTCTGTGATTGGAAAAACTTGGGCATAATTTGCCCTTTTTTACTCGATATTTGGGTCATGCTAAATGTCGATCTTTGTTGTGACTCTTCTATCCTCTTTCTCTTTTATCTTTTTTCTACACTATTGGCCTAGAACACTAGTGTAGCAACACCCTTGAGTTGAAGAGCAACAACCATGTGTCTAATCTTGTCATTTAGCCCATTCTCAAATCTGCGATACCTATCTGCCTCATTACCAATAATTCCAAATGCATATTTACTTAGTTTGGTGAATTCCCTCTCATATTCTAACACTAACATGCTTCCTTACTTTAGGTCTTGAATTTCCCTATTCTTCTCATTAATGTACACTCATGGCACATATTTCTTATTGATTTCTGCTGTAAAAAAATTCCATAAGAGTGGTTTTGGTATCAAGGGCTTTGCTAAAATTGACTTCCACCAGTCGTAGGCATGATCCTTCAAAAGGGACATTGCATACCTAACCTTCTATTCCTCATGACACTCGAGCCCCTAAAAAACCTGCTCTATAATTTCTATCCAAAACTCTATTGCCATTGGGTCATCCTCTCTCTTTCCCATAAAATCTATGGCCCCATATTTTCTTAACTTATTGATCCTGGGTTTTGGCTACGGTGGAAAAGGTGGTGGAGCTAGTTGTGGCACTACTTGTGTTATCTGTTGCAACAAATTAGCTATTTGCTGCATAAGAGGTTATTGTCCTACATCAGCCTCTCCCTCAACTCACTGTGGAGTTATTACACTCAGCCCTGAGTCTTTCACTGATGTGGTTTGTCCATAATCGGCTGAGTTGGAAAGACTGTTACTCTCTTCATCTTTCGAATAATCCTGTTCTGATCTCAAATTCATATCTACCTATAAACTAGAAGAAGGGACCCATATAAGATCATTGTATTATTTTATGCATATGCATGAGACACATCTTATATAACACCCACTGTTTAAGAATCATTTAACCTAGGCTCCGATACCACTAAATGTAAGTGGTACCTAGCTTAAAGTTTGAAAACCGAGGCTTCATTTATTTTTAATTTGAACTCTGAGTTTGATATTTGCATAATATTTATTGTATATAGATATATATTATTTATAGTGAATAAAATAATCACAATCATAAGATTCCTTAATTTAAAAAAAAAGTACTTATTCATTAAACTAAAATATTCAGAAATACATTTACAAAATAATATTAATTATATTATTTACATATTTATATTTTAATAAATCCTACATGTAACATATTTACAACAAAAATAAAATCTTAAAATTCATTATTACAACATAATACCTAAAATACACAAAAATAGCTACAAGTTGATATTAGGATTCCCCTTTTTTCGATTGACACTATCACAACAACTATATCTACTACCCTGCATATGAAACATATGTGCTAAGCTACTAGCTAAGTGGTACTTTTGATAACTATCAAATAATTATACATTTATCTTAAAAACAAAATTTTATTGTTACAAGTATTTTTCTAAGCATGCCAAAATATCCAATTAAATCAAATACCATTTAAATCATGTAAAATACATACTTGATTAGTTATAAAAATTTCATTCATCGAGCATACTAAAATTCACCAATAAAAAGGCAAGACATACAATTTATAATCTCATTTTAATAATTTACTTTATTTTCCTTTTTATGTACTTGATAGCCCACAACATTGTAGACTAGAACTAAACACTGGATATGGAGTTTCTGCTCTTCGGTAGTGTACTCAGTGCCTACATAATTATTTAGCAACTTAACATTTAATGTCTATATAATCAATAATAACTTAACACTTTTTCGGTGCCTACATAATTTTAAACTTGACACTACTTTCTAATGCCTGCATAATTTCAATCTCAACACTATTTTCTAGGGCCTACATCTCCACCCCTTCATTAGCATGCCAACCTATCCTAATTTCTAGTTCTCGATTAGATGCTCTAAGGCTTAATCATAATTGTTGTAACATCATCGACTTTTCTCATATGCATTTCTACATGCATCTCATTTGGGCATATGCATCTTGCATATACTTACTTGAACATGTGCATTCTATATGTATCTTCATATGGACAAGTTCATGACACGCACTAGCTATGTGTCCAAGTAATTTGCAATTATGTCAAGTTGCACATGTCAAGTTGCACATGTCTAGTTTATAATTTAGTTTAGGATGATATGAAATTGAAATTTAAATGAGCCAAATGCCTAGATCAAAATAATAGAAATATGACATAGTTAATTTAGTTAAATTGAGCCAAAGGATTAAGTTGTATTTTTGTGTAGATTAGTAGAATTAGATATATGTGTAGATATAATAATAATAATAATAATAATAATAATAATAATAATAATAATAATAATAATAATAATAATAATAATAATAATAATAATAAATAAATAAATAAATAAATAAATAAATTGAGCCAAGGCTATTTATCATTGGTGAGTGATCATTCCTTGTTGTCCTAAGAGTTGTTTACGGTTTATAAATTGGTAGCATATTCCACCACGAATTTGATGACCATAGAGGTGGATTCTTGAAAAGGTAACCATGATTGTTCCATTGTTGCTTAGTGTCCAAGTCCAACCATTTGTTTGATTATTTTTAATTCCTTATAGACTAATTTGTAATTTATCAAAATATGAAAATTATAAAGTTATGTCTTATCTAAAGTTTGGTAAAAATATAACCTTAATATGTTATGTATATTATGATATATGGCTTTCACAAGTCGGACTGACCTAGAAGTCAACTTTGTAATGGACTAGTGATATATTTCTTATAATTTAAGGACTTTAGAGACTGAATTGATAAAATTTGTAAACATGAAAAATGTTTCATTTTAACCTACATAAGTTCTTATAAAGTTTTACTATAATATGACTTAAACATTGTAAAATATGAAAGATAAAAATTGGTATCCTAAAATATAAAAATTTATATGTGAGGTATATGCATAGAATATGTGGTATATGTGTGGTAGATATGTTGTATGGATATAATGGTTGATGAATGCTTAGTTACAAATGCATATGTATAAGGACTCAAAAAGGCATTGTGACTAGTTAATCGATAATGCACGACAAAAGAAGAGGCCTATGGCCCTACAAATTGGCAAATTAAACAAGTGATCAAGCTAGCTAGCAAATGCAAGTATTCACATGACAAATGTTCACATGGAAACTTGAGGCAATGTTTGTTTAGCTTGGTCACAACAAGATGTAATGAGCAAGCATGAGCATAAATAGAGAATAGTGATTATATGTTTAAGTTTCATTTGTGATTATATGATAATGGTGAATGAAATGGAATACATAGTATGCATTGGGTTTGTGATTGGTTCCTATGAGTTGATCAATACTTTAAAGCTTATGTGATGATTACTCTTACTAAGCCACAACTCATCAATTTACATAATTTTTCAAGTAAAGAAAAGTGATAGCTCATTTTGATTGGCACATAGAAGACATGGATCAAAGGTCACAGGTCGAGCCTCACCACTTTATCTCTCCTTGTATTCGACACGAACATGAAATCATGTCATCTATATTTTGGACTTATATGAATATACCTATATATTTACTCAGGGTTGACTCTAAAATGTGTAACTAGACGGAACTCGTAAATCTTTAGGTGTAAAATTTAAGTTTTAATATATGTGATATATTATATTATGGTGAAAGCCTTAATGTTGACTTGCAGATTCAGTGAATGATATTATGGGATGTGATGAAAAAAAATTTACTATCAATGTTAATAGGATCTTATGTCTTACTAGTATGCCATGTATGATTGTTTGACATAGGGATAGGTTGTACTTAAATGCATAAGGTATGATGTTACATTTTGGTATCAGAGCAGGGATAGGTTCGATAGGAACATGCATATGCATAAGAGCATGACAACATATGTATCATATGTGTTGAACATTATGTAGTGACATAATTCCATGTGTTTTAGAGCCATCATAAGACATGATTCACTAAGGAGGGAGAGGTCGTCTGAGATGTATTCTCATAAGGTATCACCTCATTTGAATAACTAGTGCTAGGAGCTAGGGTTTTTAACACATAAATCACAATCATCACATGCATATGTACCCTATGAAAACCTAGAATAGGAAGTACATGAGCCTAAAATATATAGGGAAAGACGTTATGACAAGCTAAGAAAATAAGGTGCAGTTGATTTCAATGGTACAACGGACCTATAGAAGCAGAGACATGGTTGAAAAGGACACAAAGGCTATTGAATATGATGAGATGTACTCTGGATGAAAATTTTGATGATGCAGTGTCCTTGCTTCAAGGTAATGCTTATGAATGGTGGGAGACAATTCTAGATAGTGATGCACAATGTCCAATCTTGACATGGAATGATTTCCTCTGAGAATTTTAGAATAACTATATGCCTGAGGCATATAAAGATGAGAAGAGAAAAGAATTCCTAAATCCAAAACATGGGAACATGTCTGTTGCTGAATATGAGGTGCAGTTCAATAAACTTTCCCACTATGCCACTTTTATGGTGTCTGCTGAAAGAGACAAGTGTAGGAAGTTTGAGTAAGGTCTCAAATATGAGATAAAAAATATAACCACAACTACTGATCTAGACAACTAGACCAGACTCAGAGTTGCAACAATTAGAGCTAAAAGGTTAATGAAGAAAGCTGGAGAATAATAATTTAAAAAGGCAGCACAAGATTTTTATGGAGAGTCTAGTAGAAGACAAGGAAAGAGAGGTAGATACATGCTAGCATAGTCTAGTAACAGAGGTGGAAGATCGAGCTTTTTAGGTCATGCCACGACTTTCTTTTACCTAGGTAAAGGATAGAGCCAGTATATAGAACAGAGGCCTACCTATACTCATTGTGGTAAACAACATACATGTGAAATGTAAAAGGCTCATAGGAGCACATTATTTCTATGGGGCATTGGATCACATGTATAGAGATTATCTGGAAAGAGTCAAATTAGCAGAGACCAGTAGAGGCAGAAGGGTATCGAAGACTATAATTGAGGCACCGAGGATCAACCCTACCAATGGAGCACAGAGTAGACATAGAGGTAGAGGCAAAACTGGTACAATAGGCAAAAGAGTGACCAGATTTGAAGGTTAGAGTTCTAAACCCCCTAGACAGGCTATGATGTTTACCATGACTAGGCAAGAGGCAGTTGATGCTCCCAAAGTTGCCACTGGTAATATTTATATTTATGATATATTAACATATGCATTGATTAACCTAGGCTTCATGCATTCATTTATATCATTGCATATGGCATCCAAATTGCATTAAAAGCATGAGCCTTTGGGGATTGATATAAATGTGAGTACTCCACTAGAAACAATAGTAGTTGTGAATAATTATGTATGATATGCATTGATAAATCTGAATTGATAGCTGATATGATCTTATTGCCACTATATGAATTTGATGTGATACTGGGAATGGACTGGTTGACTAAACATCATGCAATAATAAATTGTTCTACTAAGGAAGTAATTTTGGAATCACTGAACCAACTAAGGGTTGTACTTCTAGGTGAAAGAAAACTTGTGCCTACATGTCTAATCTCAGCTGTAAAAGCATTCCAAATGATCAAAGGAGAATGTGAAGCATATTTGGTATATGTGATTGATACTAGAACCATTGATAGTTTGCTTGAAAATATATCAATGGTGAGAGAATTTTCTGATGTATTCCTAGATGATCTACCTGGTTTACCACCTAATAAAGAGATAGAATTCACTATTCAACTAGTGATAGGGACAACACTAATATCAATGTGACCTCACAGAATGGCCCCAGTTGAGTTGAAAGAATTGAAGATTCAATTGTAGAAATTACTTGATAAAGTGTATATCAGACCTAGTGTATCGCCGTAGGGAGCTCCAATATTATTTGTTAAAAAGAAAGATGGAACAGTGAGATTGTGCATTGACTAAAGTCAACTAAACAAAATAACAATCAAGAGTAAATATCCATTGCTCAGAATAGATGATTTGTTTGACCAATTGTAGGGAGGCCATATATTTTCCAAGATTGATTTGAAATCAGGCTATTATTAGCTAAAGGTAGCAGAGGCAGATGTTCCAAAATTTGCCTTTCGAACTAGGTATGGATATTGTGAATTCTTAGTAATACCATTTGGTTTGGCTAAAGCTCCAGCTGCATTTATGGAATTAATGAATAAAGTGTATCAATCATATATAGACAAATTTGTGATAGTATTTATTAATGATATATTGGTGTACTCAAAGAATAAGGGAGAACATAAACAACATTTAAAAATTGTGTTACAAATTTTAAGGGAGAAACAATTGTGTGCTAAATTGAGTAAATAGGAGTTCTGGTTAGATCATTAGGTATTTCTCAGACATGTGGCATCAAGCAAAGACATAGAGGTAGACCTAAAGAAAATAGAGGCCATGGTAAATTGGGAAGCGCCTAAAAATGTTGCAAAAGTGTATAGTTTTCTGGGTTAAGCTGGAGACTACCGTAGATTTGTTGATGAATTCTCATTGATTGTCAGCTATTTGATTAAATTTCTAAGAAAGAATATGCCTTTCAAATGGCTCCAAAATGGCAAAAGAGTTTTTTTGAGCTAAAACATAGGTTAACCACTACACTACTGTTAGCTATTCCTACGGGTACAGGTGGATTTACAGTACATAGTGATGATTCTCATCAGGGCTTGGGATGTGTGTTGATGCAACATGCTAAGGTGATAACTTATGCATCTAGACAGTTAAGACCACATGAGATGTCATATCTAGTGCATGATTTAGAATTAGCAGTAGTTGTGTTTGCATTGAAGATTTTGAGGCATTATTTGTATGGTGAGACATTCCCAATCTTCATAGACCATAAGAGCTTGGGTTATTTGCTGACACAAAAGGAGTTAAACATGAGACAAAGATGATGGTTAGAGCTATTAAGAGATTATGATTGGATAGTTGAATACCATCCAGGGAAAGCTAATGTAGTAGCAGATGCATTGAGTAGGAAGTCCAGTAGTAATATAGCTCACTTGCTAGCATCCTATTTTCCATATTTGATTCAATTGTGGTCTATGAATGTTGAATTGAATATGCATAATGATGGTTCATTGATAGCTACTCTTTAGGTTAGACCCATGCTAAAGGAAAGGATCAAAGAACATAGGCAATGATCCTCAATTGTGTGATAAAATTGAAAGGGTAGGGCAAGGAAACAAAATAGAGTTTCATTTATAGGATGATACACTTATGTTAAAGTTACACATATGTGTTCTAGACATCGATAACTTGTTCCAGGAAATAATGGATGAGGCACACAATGCACCTTATGCAATGCATGCAGGGATGACTAAAATGTATCACAATTTGAGACCTCATTATTGATAGCCAAGAATGAAGAAAGACATAGCATAATATGTTTATAAATGCTTAATATATTAGCAGATTAAGATTGAACATCAAGCACCAATTGGTAAACTACATCCATTGCCAGTGCCAAAATGGAAATGAGAGAAAATAACAATAGATTTTGTTTATGGATTGTGAAAAACTTCACAGAAAAATGATGCAATATGGGTAATTATTGACAGATTAACCAAGTCTGCACATTTTCTACCTATCAGATGGGGGTGTACACTTGAGAGTTTGGCAAAATCATATGTGAATGGGATAGTCAGATTACATGGTATTCCAATGTCCATTGTGTCTAATAGAGATCCATTGGTTACTTCACATTTTTGGGTAAGTTTACAAGATGCACTGGGAACAAAATTGAACGTCAGTATTACATTTAACCCATAAATTGAACAATTAGAGAGGACTATATAGACATAAGAAGAAATGCTCAGGGCATGTTTTATGGAATTCAAAAGGGCTTGGGATGAATATATAGATTTGGTAGAATTTCTTACAACAACCAATATCACAATAGTATCTAGATAGTTCCATATGAGGCATTGTATGGTAGAAAGTGCAGAAGCCATATAATTTGGGATGAAGGAGGAGCATGTCCATTAGTACAAGATAGTACAAGATATAGTGGATAAGATCAAAATTGTCAAGAACAGCTAAAAGCAACACAAGATAGACAAAAAAGTTGATCAACATAGAAGGGAAATGGAATACGAGTTAGGTGAAAAGATATTTCTATGAATATCTCCATGGAAAAGGGTAATTCGATTCAGCAAGAAGGGTAAATTGAGCCTAAGGTACATATGGCTTTATGAAGTTTTTGAGAAGGTTGTTCCATTAACATATAGGTTGGCTTTACCACCAGAGATGAATCAGATTCATAAAGTATTTCATGGTAGCATGCTTAGAAGATACATGTTAGATCCTACGCATATACTTAAGGATCAAGCCATTGAGATTGCAGATGACATTAGTTATGTCAAAGAACCAGTGGAAATCATCGAATACAAGACTAAACAGTTGAGAAATTGAGAAATATTTTTAGTTAAGGTATTATAGAGAAATCATTCTTGAGAAGAGGCAACATTGAAAACAGAAGAAAATATGAGAAGACAATATCCACACTTGTTCCCAGGTATTAAATTCGAGGATGAAATTTTAAAAAGAGAGAAAAATTGTAATATCATCGACTTTCCCCATATGCATTTCTACATGCATCTCATTTACGCATATGCATCTTGCATATACTTCACTTGAACACGTGGATTCCATATGTATCTTCAAAGGGACAAGTTTATGACACGCATTATCTATATGTCTAAGTATTTTGCAATTGTGTCCAAGTATTTTGCACGTGCCTATTTTATAATTTAGTTGAGGATGAAATGAAATTGAAATTTAAGTGAGCTAAATGACTAGATGAAAATAATAGAAATATGACATAGTTAATTTAGTTGAATTGAGCCAAATGATTAAGTTTTTTGTGTGTGTGTTAATTAGTGGAATTAGATATATGCGTAGATATAATAATAATAATAATAATAATAATAATAATAATAATAATAATAATAATAATAATAATAATAATAATAATAATAATAAAAAATAAATAAATAAATAAATAAATAAATAAATAAAAATATGAAAAGAAAATAAGAAAAAAAATGAAGAAAAGATAGAACAAAAGTGACTCGATGGAGATTATCTCCTTTTCCCTCATCATTAACATTCACACATACTCATTACCTCTTCCCATTCTTTCTTCAGCTATAACTACAACAACCCTCATATTCCAATTTTCTTTTTCTCTCTTAAGAGTTCCAGTAGCCACTTTAGCTTAGCAAGACTATTTATCATTGGTGAATGATCATTCCTTATTCTCTTGAGAGCTATTTATGGTTCATAAATTGGCAGCATATTGCACCACAAATTTGATGACCATAGAGGCCGATTCTGGAAAAATGTAAAACATAAAACTTACATATTTATGTCGTAGGTTTATTGATATATAAATAATTTTGCAAGATTTATTATATATGAAAATATATTAGCATATAAAGTAAACTGGTTTGGGTGTGAACCCTTATCGAGTCATCAACAGTGTTCACTTATTTTGAATATGATAGAGGCCATATTTAAAAAAGATATGAACATGAAAGTTATGTCCAGAAGTGTTAAATAGCTGTATACCGAATTTTAGGTTCATATATTTCATGAATGTTAAGTTATGGTGAAGGTAACCATGACTATTCCATAGTTGCTTATTGCCTTGTGCTGGTCCAACAATTTATTTGATTATTTTGAGCTCCTTATACGTGGAATCTAGGTCCAACCACTATTCCATATGTGTGGTTATGGGTATTAGAAATATGAAAATGATGAAAAAAATAATAAGAAAAAGTGAAGTTCCCAGCATTCACGCCCGTGTTAGAGGTAATCATAGTCGTGAATATAGAAAAATTCAGATTCTGAAATGGAGGATCTTCACGGTCGTGACACTTGTGTTCATACCCATGAAGCCCTATAGTTTAAATAGAACATTTTCACGTTTTTGATTGAAACTCATGAAAATTAAATCCTAAACCCTAGCCACAAGACTCTAAAATCCTCAGAACCAATTCTTCCTTATTGTTTTTCAATTGTGATTGATAGAACACGAAATCCCTACCATAAACGAAGATAAAATGGATTAGAAACAAGGATTTCAGTATAGAGATTGAAGTCAGAATTAAAGAGCATAAGAATATGATTTTGGAATGAAAAACCTTCTAAAATCGTTAATACAGAGGTAAGGGATGATGTTTTTGTTAATCTTTGATTTGGTTCAATTCAGATTAAATGTTGATTAAGGTTTATAGGTTTAAATATAAGTGAAAAGCCATGGTTTGATAGTTTATGGCTTTAATAGATTCAATAGCAGTATTAGACATTAATTTGGAATATGATTTCATGTTAGGGATCAAAATAGAGGGTGGAGATAACCCTCAGAGGCAATAGACGCGAGAAAAATCGAGTGTTAGGCTCAAGTAATGAGGTTCGTACTTATACGCATTTTAATTTGAATATTTTGTGCTTGTGATATGTAATATGAATTTTGATATGTTATGTGGCATGAAATGTAGTTATAATAGTTACTAAATAGAGGTAATTAGCTTATTGAATACTGAGATGCATATAAAAATTTATATAATGACAATTGAGTATGAATGGATTGTTATAGCATTGATAATTAAAATTGATAATTAAGGCATTGAGCCTAGTTTAATTGATAAAGTATGATAATATGGATGTTTATAGTTTTTTTAATTGCTGAAAATATTGGAAAGTGTTGATAGGAGTGGCTAACATTTGTTAGCCTTAGAACCAATGCATGTTGTGTGTGAAATTAGCTTAAAATAAAACTGGAAAATTGTTACAGATTGATGTCACATTTGTGAAGTCAAGCTTCACATCCGTGCATGTATGAACACAAAATAATTAAGCCCGTGAACCAATATTCATGTCCGTGAATGATCACAAAGCCAGTCAAGGCTGAGTCATGGGTAGATAACTCGTGATAGAAGGCTTCACGCTTGTGAATGCCCTATTTCTAGAACTAGTAATTTGAATGTTATGATTGAATTACATGAGTATGATTTGCACACACACTTGTCATGATTGAATGAGATAACATATAGTATGATAACATGATTTGAATAAGGATTATGCACTCAGTACTCTAAATTATGGAATGACATGATGATTAAATGAAACTATAAATGTGACATAGATGACACTGATAACCAAAATATGATTATAGATTACCATTCTCTATTCAAGGACTAGCTAGGATAGGTGGCATGCCATTGAGGGATTGCAGTACTGTAGTATATTATTATTGAGTTAATTAGATTGGCTTAGGTGGAGATAACCCTCAGAGGCAATAGACGCGAGAAAAATTGAGTGTTAGGCTCAAGTAATGAGGTTTGTACTTATATGCATTTTAATTCTAATATTTTATGATTGTGATATGTAATATGAATTTTGATATGTTATGTGGCATGAAACATAGTAATAATAGTTACTAAAATAAAGGTAATTAGCTTATTGAATACTGAGATGCATAAAGAAATTTATATAATGACAATTGAGTATGAATGGATTGTTATAGCATTGATAATTAAAATTGATAATTAAGGCTTTGTGTAACATCCTTGACCTTTCCCACATGCATTTCATTGAACATAAGCATCTTGCATACAATTCAATTGAACACGTGCATTTCATACGTATTTTCGTAGGAACAAGTTCATGGTACGCACTAGGTACGTGTTCTAGTATTTGGCAATTGTATCGAGTCACACGTGTATCCTTATAACCTAAATGATGATAGTAAAGCATTAGAAATAAATTGAATAAGGTGACCAAATTAATGTAAGCAAAATGATTAGATTAAGATTAGTAAACATTTTACATTGTTAATTTAGTTAAATCGGGCCAAATGATTAAGTTGTACTATTGTGTCAAATAGTCGAATTATATATATATGTAAATAATAATAATAATATAAATAAAATAAAATGAAAATGAAACAAAAGAGAAATAAAAGAGAAGAGAAGAGAAAAGAGAAGAGAAAGGAGAAAAGAGATGAGAAAAGAGATGAGAAAAAGATAAAAAGACAAAAAACAAAAAGTTAGCTTTATCTTCCCATTTCTGCCTTCTTCTCCAGCCCGACTTCTTCTTCAATTTCCTCCATTTCAGACTTCAATTCATCCTTGTTTCACCTAGTTTTTGAATCATATTGATCCCTTGCAAGGTCTTTCTTGGTAAGTAATCAATTCTTATTGTTATAGGGTTGATTTGAGTTGCTTAGGTTCAATATTAGGCACTGAATTACACACCGATTTTGATATCCATAGAAATTGATTCTGGAAAAGCTTAAAATACAAACGTTGTTCCTTTATGTCTTAAATTTATGTATATATAAATATTGTTGCAAGATGTGGTGTATAGAATGAGATATCCTTTTCGTACTAAAACTGGTCAGGGTGTGAAACCTAACCAAGTTAGCTACTGTGTGCTTTGATTTAGAATATGTTAACGCCATTATTGGAAGTATCTCAAAACATAAAAGTTGTAGACATATGTGTTTGGAATCTGTATACCAAATATCAGATTCATAGGTCTTGTAAATATTGAGTTATAAGGAATGGAACCATGACTGTTCCATGGTTTAAACTGCCTACTGAGTGCCCTGGGCAGATCTATTAACTTGTTTGGCTAATTTGAGCTTGTTATAGCTAGATTATGTAAATGATAAAAAAAGAAAGTTATAGGTATATGTCTTAGCTAACGTTTGATAGTAATTTCAGCTTAATTGGTTATGTATAGACTAAGTTATGGCATTTGGAAGTCATACTGGTCCGGAAGCCAATTCTATTCTGGACCAGTAAAATATTTGTTATAATTTGAAGACCTTAGAGACATAACTGATAAAAGTTTTAAAAATAAAAAATGTTCCATATGAACCCATAAAAGTTTATGTAAATTTTCAATTAAATAGGACGTATAGATTATAAGTTATGATAAACCCAAATGAGTACCCTGAAACTGCTTAAAGGCATAAAACAAGGCAGAAAACAGAACACACTTAGAAATTCCACAAAATATTGTGGAATCAAAAGAAAAAACGTTATGGAAAACACTTAATTGGTCAAGTATAGAAAATGTTATAGGCTAAACAGTCCCATAAGGTCACACTGCCTCATAGGAAAAATCTTAACTATTGACATGAACAACGCATATTAATTTGTTTAAGCCACATTAAGTCTCCCTAATCATGATTTAATCGATTATGTTTTCATATTAGACTCGCAACATATTGGAGACCCACAAGGAGCGGATAGACAATAAGTTAGGAGTCAGAATCAAAGGAGAACGGTGAGTCTAATTATCAATTGAATTCTTTAGTGCAAATGAATGTTGCTTGCTATGTGATTCATATGATTGTCATGATTGGTCCTTGATAATGTAATGATGGATAATTTGTGACATTGTGGTACATATAAATGGTATACTTGTGGTATATTTGAAGTATATGTTTGACATATGTGATATATATACATGGTATATGTATAGTATATGCAAGGTATATGCATGACATATGAGGTATATATGGAATATATGTATGTTGTATATGACAAAGATGCAATGGTTGATGAATGCTTAAATACAAGTGCATATGCATATGGACTAAAAAGACATTGTGACTAGTTAATCGATATTGTAAAGCAAAAGAAGAGGCCTATGGCCCAACAAATGTGCAAATGAAACAAATGATCAAGCTAGCTAGCAAATGCAAATGCAAATGTTTACATGAAAACCCGGGGCAATGTCTGTTTAACTTGGTCACAACATAATGAAATAAGCAAAGCATTTGCATACATAAAGAGTAATGATTATATGTTTCAACTTTATTGATACATATATGATACTGAAGAATGGAATGGAATATGTGGTATATATTGGAATTGTGATTTATTATTATGAGTTGTTTGGTACTTTAGAGCTCATTGGATGATTATTCTCACTGAGCCGCAACTCATCAATTTGCATAATTTTTCAGGTAAAGAAAAAGTGATAGCTCATTTTGAGTAGTGTATAAGCCTCATCATTCTCTCTCCTTGCTTTCCACACAAGCATGAAAACATGTCATATGTATTTTGGACTTATATGTTTGAATATGTATTATCACTCTAGATTAGTTTTGAAATGTATAAATGGAAGCAACCGATAATCCTTCGGATGTGAAGTTTATGTTTTAATATATGTGATATATCGTATTGTGGTTTTTAATATTGACTTGAAAAGTCATTGAGTGATATTACAGGATATGAGACTTGCAAAGTCATTGATTGGAATTACAGGATATAAGACTTGTAAAGTCATTAGTTGATTTTACGGGATATGATATGAAAAAAAAAATTTACTACCACTGTTATCAGGGTATTTTCTCTTTCCAACATGCAGTATGTGATTATTTGATACAAAAATAGGTTATACTTAAATGCTTATGATGTTGTGTTACATTTTTGGTATCAGGGCATGGATAGGTTCCATGGGAACATGCATATGCATAAGAGCATGATAACATATGCATCCTTTGTGTTGAACATTATGTAGTGACATAATTTCATTTATTTTAGGGACATCATAATGTCTATCGTAATTGCCTGATATGCATTGACAGAGCTGAGTTAATAGCTGATCTAATTTTATTGCCAATATATGAATTTGATGTGATACTGGGAATGGACTGGTTAACTAGACATCATGTAATAGTGAATTGATTTACTAAGGAAGTAATTTTGGAATCACCAAACCAGCCAAGGGTAGTATTTCTAGGTGAAAGAAAACTTGTGCCTACATGTCTAGTTTCAGCTGTAAAGGCATTTCGAATGATTAAAGGGGGATGTGAAGCATATTTGGCATATGTGACTGATACTAGAACCACTGATAGCTTGCTTGAAAATATACCAGTGGTAAGGGAATTTGCTGATGTATTCCCAGATGATCTACCTGGTTTACCACCAGATAGAGAGATAGAATTCACTATTGAACTAGTACAAGGAAGAACACCAATATCAAGGTCACCCTACAGAATGGCCCCAGTTTAGTTGAAAGAACTGAAGGCCCAATTGTAGGAGTTACTTGACAAAGGGTATATTAGACCTAGTGTATCACCATGGGGAGCTCCAATATTATTTGTTAAAAAGAAAGATGGAACAATGAGATTGTGCATCGATTCTAGGCAACTGAACAAAATGACGGGGAAGAACAAATATCCATTGCCTAGAATAGATGATTTGTTTGACCAATTGCAAGGAGTCCAAATATTCTCCAAGATTGATTTGAAATCAGGCTATTACCAGCTGAAGGTAGCAGAAGCAGATGTTCCAAAGACTGCCTTTCAAACCAGGTATGGAAATTATGAATTTTTAGTAATGCCATTTGGATTGACTAATGCTCCAGCTGCATTTATGGCTTTAATGAATAAGGTGTTTCAACCATATCTGGATAGGTTTGTGATAGTATTTATTGATGACATATTGGTGTACTCAAAGAATAGGGGAGAACATGAACAACATTTAAAAGTTGTGTTGCAAACTTTGAGGGAGAAACAATTATATGCCAAATTGAGTAAATGTGAATTCTGGTTAGATTATTTGGTATTTCTTGGACATGTGGTGTCGTGTAAGGGCATAGAGGTTGACCCAAAGAAAATTGAGGCCATGGTAAATTGGGAAGCTCCTAAAAATATTTCAGAAATGAGTAGTTTTCTGGGTTTAGTCGGATACTACCGCAGATTTGTTGACGGATTCTCCTTAATTGCTAGCCCTTTGACTAATTGTTGAGCAAGAATGTACTTTTCAAGTGGACTTCTGAATGTCAAAGGAGTTTCAATGAACTAAAACACAGGCTAACCTCAGCACGAGTGTTAACCATCCCTACAGGTACAGGTGGGTTTATAGTATATAGTGATGCTTTTCACCAAGGCTTGGGATGTGTATTAATGCAACATGGTAAGGTGATAACTTATGCATTTAGGCAACTGAGACCACATGAGATCTCATATCCAGTGCATGATTTAGAATTGGCTGCAGTTGTATTTGCATTGAAGATTTGAAGGCATTATCTGTATGGTGAGACATTCCAGATCTTCACAGACCATAAAAGCTTAGTTTATTTGCTGACACAAAAGGAGTTAAACATGAGGCAAAGATGATGGTTAGAGCTATTGAAAGATTATGATTGTACAATTGAGTATCATCCAGGGAAAGCTAATGTGGTAGCAGATGCATTGAGTAGGAAGACTAGTAGCAGTGTAGCTCACTTGCAAGTATCCTCTTTTCCATATTTGATTCAATTACGATCTATGAATGTTGAATTAAATATACATGATGAAGGATCACTGATTGCTACTCTTCAAGTCAGACCTATACTAAAGGAGAGGATCAAAGAAACACAAAGCAAAGATCCTGAATTATGTGAGAAAGTTGATATGATAAGGCAAGGAAAGAGTACAGAGTTTCATTTGCAGAATGATACACTGATGTTAAAATCACGCATATGTGTTCTAGAAACTGAGAACTTACGTCACAAAATAATGGAAGAGGCACACAATGCACCGTATGCAATGAACCCAGGGATGACAAAGATGTATCACAGTTTAAGGCCTCATTACTGGTGGCCAAGAATGAAGAAAGACATAGCAGAATATGTTTCCAAATGCTTTACATGTGAGCAGATTAAAATTGAACATCAGGCACCAATTGGTAAGTTACATCCATTTCTAGTCCCAGAATGGAAATGGGAAAGAATAACGATGGATTTTGTCTATGGATTGCCAAGAACTCCACGGAAAAATGATGCAGTATGAGTAATTATTGACAGATTAACCAAGTTAGCACATTTTCTACCTATCAGATGGGGCTGTACACTTGAGAGTTTGGCCAAATTATATGTGAATGAGATAGTCAGATTGCATGGCATTCCAGTGTCCATTGTGTCTGATAGAGATCCACGGTTTACTTTACATTTTTGGGTGAGTTTACAGAATGTATTGGGAACAAAATTGAACTTTAGCACTGCATTCCACCCACAAACTGACGGACAATCAGAGAGGACTATACAAACATTGGAAGAAATGCTTAGGGCATGTTCTATGGAATTCAGAGGTGCTTGGGATGAATATATAACATTGATTGAATTTTCTTACAATAACCAGTATCATAGTAGTATCCAGATGGCACCATATGAGGCATTGTATGGCAGAAAGTGCCGAAGCCCCATCATTTGGGATGAAGAAGGAGCACGTGCATTAGAAGGGCCAGAGATAGTGCAAGACATAGTGGATAAGATCAAGGTTGTCAAGAACAAACCAAAGGCAACCCAAGATAGACAGAAAAGTTACGCTGATCAGCATAGAAGGGAGATGGAATATGAGTCAGGTGAAAAGGTGTTTCTTCGTGTATCTCCATGGAAAGGGATAATCCGATTTGGCAAGAAGGGTAAATTGAACCCAAGATAGATGGGGCCTTATGAAATTCTTGAGAAGATTGGTCCAATGGCTTATAGGTTGGCTTTACCACCCGAGATGGCTCAGATACATAATGTGTTTCATGTGAGAATGCTTAGAAGATACAGGTCAGATCCTACACATGTACTTATAGATCAAGCCATTGAGATTGCAGAGGACATGAGTTATGTTGAGGAACCAGTGCAAATCATTGGATACAAGACTAAACAACTAAGAAACTGAGAAATACCTTTGGCTAAGGTATTATGGCGTAACCATTTACAAGAAGAGGCAACATGGGAAACAGAAGAAAATATGAAAAAGCAATATCCACACCTGTTTCCAGGTATTAAATTTCGAGGACGAAATTTTTAAAAGGAGGGGAGAATTGTAACATCCTTGACCTTCCTCACATGCATTTCATTGAACATAAGCATCTTGCATACAATTCAATTGAACATGTGCATTTCATACGTATTTTCGTAGGAACAAGTTCATGGCATGCACTAGCTACGTGTCCTAGTATTTGGCAATTGTATCGAGTCACACGTGCATCCTTATAACCTAAATGATGATAACAAAGCATTAGAAATAAATTGAATAAGGTGACTAAATTAATGTAAGCAAAATGATTAGGTTAAATCGGGCCAAATGATTAAGTTGTACTATTGTGTCAATTAGTCGAATTATATATATATATATATATATAAATAATAATAATAATATAAATAAAATAAAATGAAAATGAAACAAAAGAGAAATAAAAGAGAAGAGAAGAAAAAAGAGAAGAGAAAGGAGAAAAGAGATGAGAAAAGAGATGAGAAAAAGATAAAAAGACAAAAAACAAAAAGTTTGCTTTATCTTCCCATTTCTGCCTTCTTCTCCAGCCCGACTTCTTCTTCAATTTCCTCCATTTCAGACATCAATTCATCATTGTTTCACCTAGTTTTTGAATCATATTGATCCCTTGTAAGGTCGTTCTTGGTAAGTAATCAATTCTTATTGTTATAGGGTTGATTTGAGTTGCTTAGGTTCAATATTAGGTACTGAATTGCACACCGATTTTGATATCAATAGAAATTGATTCTGGAAAAGTGTAAAATACAAAAGTTGTTGCTTTATGTCTTACATTTAGGTATATGTAAATATTGTTGCAAGATGTGGTGTATAGAATGAGATATCTGGTTCGTACTAAAACTGGTCAGGGTGTGAAACCTAACCAAGTTAGCTACTGTGTGCTTTGATTTAGAATATGTTAAAGCCATTATTGGAAGTATCTCAAAACATAAAAGTTGTAGAAATATGTGTTTGGTATTTGTATACCAAATATCCGGTTCATAGGTCTTGTAAATATTGAGTTATGGGGAATGGAACCATGACTATTCCATGGTTTGAACTGCCTACTGAGTGCCCTGGGAAGATCCAGTAATTTGTTTGTCTAATTTGATCTTGTTATAGCTAGATTATGTAAATGATAAAACAAGAAAGTTATATTTATATGTCTTAGCTAACGTTTGATAGTAATTTCAGCTTAATTGGTTATGTATAGACTACGTTATGGCCTTTGGAAGTCATACTGGTCCGGAAGCCAATTCTATTATGGACCAGTAAAATGTTTGTTATAATTTGAAGTTCTTAGAGACATAATTGATACTAGTTTAAAAAATGAAAAATGTTCCATATGAACCCATAAATGTGTCTGTAAATGTCCATTAAAATAGGACTTATAGATTATAAGTTATGATAAAGCACAATGAGTACCCTGAAACTGCCTAAAGGCAGAAAACATGGCAGAAAACAGAACACACTTAGAAAATCCACAAAATATTGTACAATGATTCAATTGGTCTAAAATTGTAATATGTTCTATAATTATATGTTAATTTTAATTAGGAATAAGAATCGGATTAATTGGGCAAGTATATAAAAAGTTATAGGCTAAATAGTCCCATAAGGTCACACTGCCTCATAGGAAAAATCTTAACTATTGACATGAACAATGCATATTAATTTGTTTAAGCCACATTAAGCCTCCCTAATCATGAGTTAATCGATTATGTTTTCATATTAGGCTCGCAACATATTGGAGACCCACAAGGAGAGGATAGACAATAAGTTAGGGGTCGGAATCAAAGGAGAACGGTGAGTCTAATTATCAATTGAATTCTTTAGTGCAAATGAATGTTGCTTGCTATGTGATTCATATGATTGTCATGATTGGTCCTTGATAATGTAATGATGGATAATTTGTGACATTGTGGTACATATAAATGGTATACTTGTGGTATATTTGAAGTATATGTTTGACATATGTGATATATATACATGGTATATGTATAGTATATGCAAGGTATATGCGTGACATATGAGGTATATATGGAATATATGTATGTTGTATATGACAAAGATGCAATGGTTGATGAATGCTTAAATACAAGTGCATATGCATATGGACTAAAAAGGAGCTGTGACTAGTTAATCGATATTGTAAAGCAAAAGAAGAGGCCTATGGCCCAACAAATGTGCAAATAAAACAACTGATCAAGCTAGCTAGCAAATGCAAATGCAAATGTTCACATGGAAACCCAGTGCAATGTCTGTTTAACTTGGTCACAACATAATGAAATAAGCAAAGCATTTGCATACATAAAGAGTAATGATTATATGTTTCAACTTTATTGATACATATATGATGCTGATGAATGGAATGGATATATGGTATATATTGGATTTGTGATTTATTATTATAAGTTGTTTGGTGCTTTAGAGCTCATTGGATGATTATTCTCACTGAGCCGCAACTCATCAATTTGCATCATTTTTCAGGTAAAGAAAAGTGATAGCTCATTTTGAGTAGTGTATAGAAGACATGGAGCACAGGTCATTGGCTGAGCCTCATCACTCTCTCTCCTTGTATTCCACACAAGCATGAAAGCATGTCATCTGTATTTTGGACTTATATGTTTGAATATGTATTATCACTCTAGATTAGTTTTGAAATGTATAAATGGAAGCAACCCATAATTCTTCGGATGTGAAGTTTATGTTTTAATATATGTGATATATCGTATTGTGGTTTTTAATGTTTACTTGAAAAGTCATTGAGTGATATTACAGGACATGAGACTTGCAAAGTCATTGAATGGAATTGCAGGATATAAGACTTGTAAAGTCATTAGTTGATTTTACGGGATATGATATGAAAAAAAAAATTTACTACCACTGTTATCAGAGTATTTTCTCTTTCCAACATGCAGTATGTGATTATTTGATACAGAAATAGGTTATACTTAAATACATATGATGTGGTGTTACACATTGAGCCTAGTTTTATTGATAAAGTATGATAATATGGATGTTTATAGTTTTTTAATTTCTAAAAATATTGGAAAGTGTTGATAGGAGTGGCTAACATTTGTTAGCGTTAGAACCAATGTATGTTGTGTGTGAAATTAGCTGAAAATAAAACTGGAAAATTGTTACAGATTGATGTCACATCTGTGAAGTCAAGCTTCACATCCGTGCATGTATGAACATAGAATAATTATGCCCGTGAACCAATGTTCATGTTCTTGAATGATCACAAAGCCAGTCACGAGTAGACAACTCGTGATAGAAGGCTTCACACCTGTGAATGCCTTATTTCCAAAACTAGTAATTTGAATGTTATGATTGAATTACATGAGTATGATTTGCACACACACTTGGCATGATTGAATGAGATAACATATAGTATGATAACATGATTTGAATAAGGATTATGCACTCAGTACTCTAAATTATAGAATGACATGATGATTAAATGAAACTATAAATGTGACATAAATGACATTGATAACCAAAATATGATTATAGATGGCCATTCTCTATTCAAGGACTAGCTAGGATAGGTGGCATGCCATTGAGGGATTGCAGTACTGTAGTGTATTATTATTGAGTTAATTAGATTGGCTTAGGTGGAGATAACCCTCAGAGGCAATAGACGCAAGAAAAATCGAGTGTTAGGCTCAAGTAATGAGGTTTGTACTTATATGCATTTTAATTCGAATATTTTACGCTTGTGATATGTAATATGAATTTTGATATGTTATGTAGCATGAAATATAGTTATAATAGTTACCAAAATAGAGGTAATTAGCTTATTGAATACTGAGATGCATAAAGAAATTTATATGATGACAATTGAGTATGAATGGATTGTTATAGCATTGATAATTAAAATTGATAATTAAGGAATATAACCTAGTTTAATTGATAAAATATGATAATATGCATGTTTATAGTTGTTTTAAATGCTGAAAATATTTGAAAGTGCTGATAGGAGTGGCTAACATTTGTTAGCCTTAGAACAAATGCATATTGTGTGTTAAATTAGCCTAAAACAGAACTGGAAAATTGTTACAGATTGATGTCACACTCGTGATGTAACACCACATCTTATACATTTGTGTTCAACCTATCCCTGTATCAAGTAATCATACATGGCATACTGGAAAGGTAAAATACCCTGTTAACAATAGTAGTAAAGTTTTTTCATATCCTGTAATACAATTCAATGACATTGCAAGTCTCATATCCTATAATTTCATTCAATGACTTGCAAGTCTCATATCCTGTAATATTATTCACTGACTTTGCAAAGTTAACACTGAGGTTTTCATCACAATATAATATATCACATATATCAAAACATAAACTTTACACATAAGTATTTTTGAGTTGATTTCACTTATACATTTTTAGACTCATTCCAAAATGACTATACATATTCAAGCACGTAAATACAAAACACATATGACATATTTTCATGCTTGTGTGGAATGTAAGGAGAGAGAGTGATGAGGCTTGGCCAATGACCTGCGCTCCATGTCTTCTATACACTACTCAAAATGAGCTATCACTTTTCTTTACCTGAAAAATGATGCAAATTGATGAGTTGCGGCTCAGTGAGAATAACCATCCAAAGAGCTCTAAAGTACCAAACAACTCATAGTCATAAATCACAATTCCAATATATACCATGTATTCCATTCCATTCATCAGTATCATTTAAGTATCAATAAAGTTGAAACATATAATCATTACTCTTTATGTATGCAAATGCTTTGCTTATTTCATTTTGTTGTGACCAAGTTAAACAGACATTGCCCCGGGTTTCCATTTGAATATTTTCCATGTGAACATTTACATTTGCATTTGCTAGCTAGCTTGATCATTTGTTTCATTTGCACATTTATTGGGCCATAGGCCTCTTCTTTTGCTTTACAATATCGATTAACTAGTCACAATGCCTTTTTAGCCCATATGCATATGCACTTGTATTTAAGCATTCATCAACCATTGCATCTTTATCATATACAACATACATATATTCCATATATACCTCATATGTCAAGCATATACCTTGCATATACTATACATATACGATGTGTATATATCATATTTGTCAAACATATACCTTAAATATACCACAAGTATACTATTTATATGTACCACAATGTCACAAATTATCCATCATTACATTATCAAGGACCAATCATGACAATCACATGAATCACATAGCAAGCAACATTCATTTGCACTAAAGAATTCAATCGATAATTAGACTCACCGTTCTCCTTTGATTCCGACCCCTAACTTATTATCTATCTGCTCCTTGTGGGTCTCCAATATGTTGCGAGCCTAATATGAAAACATAATCGATTAACTCATGATTAGGGAGACTTAATGTTGCTTAAACAAATTAATATGCATTGTTCATGTCAATAGTTAAGATTTTTCCTATGAGGCAGTGTGACCTTATGGAACTGTTTAGCCTATAAATTTTTCTATAATTGACCAATTAATCTGATTCTTGTTTCTAATTAAAAATAACATATAATTATATAACATATTCTAATTTCAGACCAATTGGAGCTTTGTACAATATTTGGTGGAATTTCTAAGAGTATTCTGTTTTCTGCCTTGTTTTCTGCCTTTAGGAAGTTTCAGGGTACTCATGTGGATTCATCATAACTTATAATCTATAAGTCCAATTTTTATGAAACTTTACATAAACTTATATGGGTTCATATGGAACATGTTTTATGTTTACAAATTTTACCAATTATGTCTCTAAGGTATTCTAATTATACCAAACATTTTACTGGTCCAGAATAGAATTGACTTCGGACCAGTATGGCTTCCAAACGCCATAACGTAGTCTATACATAACCAATAAAGTTGAAGTTAGTCTCAAAATTTAGCTAAGACATATACCTATAACTCTAATGTTTTGATCCGTTACAGAATCTAGCTCTAACAAGCTCAAATTAGCCAAACAATTTACTGTATCTTCCTAGGGGACTCAGTAGGTAGTTCAAACCATGAAACAGTCATGGTTCCATTCACCATAACTCACAATTTACAAGGCATATGAACCTGAAATGTGGTATACAGATACAAAACACATATATATACAACTTTTATGTTTTGAGAGACTTAAAATAAGGGCTTTAACATATTCGAAATCAAACCACACAGTAGCTAACTTGGTTAGGGTTTACACCCTGACCAGTTTCAGTACGAAGAGCATATCTCTCCCTATACATAACATCTTGCAAAAATGTTTACATATCCAAAAATATAAGACATAAAATAACAACTTTTGTGGTTTACATATTTCCAGAATCAATTTCTATTAACATCAAAATCGGGATGCAATTTAGTGCCTAATATTGAACCTAAGCAACTCAAATCAACCCTATAGCAATAAGAATTGATTACTTGCCAAGAACAACCTTGAAAGGGATAAATTAGCTTCAAAAACTAGGTGAAACAAGGAAGAATTGAAGTCTAAAATGGAGGAAATTGAGGAAGAAGTCGGGCTGGAGAAGAAGGCAGAAATGGGAAGATAAAGCTAACTTTTGGTTTTTGTCTTTTTATCTTTTTCTCATCTCTTTTCTCATCTCTTTTCTCCTTTCTCTTCTCCTTTCTCTTCTCTTCTCTTATATTTCTCTTTTATGTCATTTTCATTTTATTTTGTCTATATTATTATTATTATTATTATTTACATAGATTTATAATTCAACTAATTCACACAATGATACAGCTTAATCATTTGACCTGATTTAACTAAATTAGCAATGTAAATGTTTACTAATCTTAATCTAATCATTTTGCTTAATTTAATTTAGACACCTTATTCAATTCATTTCTAATACTTTGTTATCCTCATTTAGGTTATAATTATACACGTGCGTCTCGATACAAGTGCTAAATACTAGGACACGTAGCTAGTGCGTGCCATGAACTTGTTCCTACGAAAATACGTATGAAATGTACGTGTTCAATTGAACTGTATGCAAGATGCTTATGTTCGATGAAATGCATGTGGGGAAGGTCAAGGATGTTACACGTGAAGTCAAGGTTCACACCTGTGCATGTATGAGCATAGAATAATCATGCCCGTGAACCAATGTTCAAGGCTGAGTCACAGGTAGACAACCCGTGATAGAAGGCTTCATGCCCATGAATGCCCTATTTCCAGAACTTGTAATTGGAATGTTATGATTAAATTACATGAGTATGATTTGCACACACACTTGGCATGATTGAATGAGATAACATATAGTATGATAACATGATTTGAATAAGGATTATGCACTCAGTAATTTAAATTATAGAATGACATGTGATGATTATATGAAACTATGAATGTGACATAAATGACACTGATAACCAAAATATGATTATAAATGCCCATTCTCTATTCAAGGACTAGCTAGGATATGTGGCATGCCATTAAGGGATAACGATACAATAGTATATTATTATTGTGTTAATTAGGGTGGCTTAAGCTCAAATAAGAGTGCTTCTGATTATTTAGGGACAAGGTGGCTTAAGCTTAGGTAAGAGCGCCCTTGTACCCATATGCATGCAAATATTATTTTTTACTCATTAGGGTAGCTTAAGCTCGGGTAAAACTACTCCTAATTTGATAAGCTTTGTAGTAGCAATATAGAAAAATACAATAATGAGCGGGGTGGCTTAAGCTCGAGTAAGAGTGCTCCTGTTTCACAACCCGCATTTATGTAGTTCAAGTCTAGAGTATTAGGTAAAAGAAAACAATAAATGGTGATTTAGAATACAGTAAATGGAAATTCATAATACCATTATTTGATTGTAGTACGCAGTGATACTATAAACGAGTAATACATAAGGTTACTCATAATGATGTAAATCAAATTACACTTACATCCTAGAAAAGGAAATGTCGAAACTAGTAGTTGGTTATATATAAGGAACTAGAAATTAGATACTTGCAATATATGATTAAATCACTATGACTATGATGATATAGAAATGTGAATAATGAAATGTATTGTTATTATGATGATGAAATTACTTGTGCTATATATGTCATGAATGTCTCAAGCACACAGGTATAATTGTGAATTTGAATGCTGTGTAAATATGTGAATGCATGCTAGAATTTCAATACTTATATGTACCACTAAGCTTTCAATAGCTTAGCATGTGGGTTTCCTTACAAACAGGTTTGGAACCGTTAGATTGCTGAGTTGAAAATAAGAGAAGACCAAGCCAGTCAAAGTTGACCCGTGTTAGGTCTATTTTATTATTTTATTCATTTCATTCATTTATTTCTCATGTCATGGGATAGAGATAGATAATTAGAATATCTTTAAATAAGAATGTGTAATTGCATTGATTAATTTTTAAATAAGGATGGTGTCATATCCACTAATTTAGACCCCAAGTCATGCGAGTTGTTAAATCGACTCGTCGGTTTGACCAGAGTCTAAATTTGGATGTTTACTGAAAAATAAGTAAAATAATGCCCAATAATTATGGAAAATACTCAATAAAGTGTTTAAAGTATTTAAAGATGTTAAATTACGGTGAAGGACTAAATTGCGAAATTTGAAAAGTTTAGGGGTCAATTTACAATTTACCAAAAATTGGAGGATTAATTTGGATAACCATCAATTAAATGCATGATTGGGACATTAAACACATGGAATGGGATGGCCACACCTAGTGGCATGCATTAAGTGGGCAATTAACATGTATGAATCCACTAATTAGACATTAAAATCATATGGGCTTAGGTGTCCCATAATTAATTAAGTTTGTCTTCCTTATCTTAAATGCTTCTTCTTCCTTCCTTATCTCTTTGCATTGAGAATTTCTGCCTTCCTAAACTAGCACCACGTTCCACAAGTTCCTCCATAGCCAAAGCTTCCTTTTAGTGAGAGAAAGTGAGAAAAGAGAGAAAGAGAGCCATTTTCTTGCACAACCAAGCTCAAGGAAGCTTGAGAGAGCAAAAGCAGAGAGAGAGAGGTTAAGGTTTGTTTAATGTTTTCTTTTATGCATTTGAGGAACTCAAATTGACAGGATCTAGCTGAAAGGAGTAAAGGAAAAGAGAAAGAGAAGTAAAGAGAAAGAAAAGAAAGAGAGGTTTGTTCATAATCTAAGGCAATAGCCTATGTCTTATTTTTTTTAATTGCATGATTTGAGCATTTGGTATGTTAATGATTCTGAATTAATAGTATTTTGTGATAAAAATCTTAGAGATGTATGTTTCCTAGACTTAGGATTAATTTGGTTAAAAAAATTTAAGATGTTAAATATGTGTGTTCTTTGCTGGAATTTATGAGCAGTGAGTACTTAAACTGTTATAAGTTAAGTTATGCAATTCCGATTTGTATGTTATTGGTTGGGAATGAAAGCTAAGACATAGGGATTGAACTTGTATTCAGACCATAAAATCTAAATCTGTCTATATTTTTCTAGAAAAATATATAAAGTTTGGACCTAGAATCTATCCAGAAAATTCTGCGCAAAATTATTAGTGACTAGTGAGTGTTAATTTGACCATATCTTTTGAAGAAGAACTCCAACTTAAGTGATTCAAGTTGCATATTAAAGCTAAGATTCAGAAATAAAATTGTTAATAAGACCATGTAATTTAATTCAAATGTTAATAGGACCAAAAGTAAGGTCTTAAAGATAGCACAGAATCTGCCAGTGACAGGGCAATATATGTATTGAGGAATGTAATGAGTAAAATGATGTGAACCTTGTTATGCTATGCAAATACTTTTTTTATTGAGTAATTTTGTGATAAATTGAACCTTTACATGTATGAAATGGGTGAATTTAATAACTATGAATTTTAATGACATTGAGTAAGCCCTAGAACACCTAACTAGAACTAGACTTAGGATAGTTTGGCATGCCAAATAGGGGGGAGTATGATGAAAACCATTAATGCTATGATTATTGAAGTCAGTAATGGCACAATTATTGAAGTCGGTAATGGCAATATTATTGAAGTCAGTAATGGAACTTGTATGCACATATCATATTGCTCGGGTGGCACTCCTAAGTGCCCTGATGGTAACTCTGTTATCCTAGCAGTGGTTCATAGGTGTTGTGGGCTATAAAGAAGGATTGAAAAAAAAATAAAAATAAAAATAAAAAAGGGACCATGAATTGTGATATGGATATTAATGATGATTTGATAAAGTAACACGAATATGAGGTATAATAATATAATTTGATGTTTATGTAGGCTAGAATACTATGAAATATATATTTGCATGAAAATATGATTGGGCGTTGTGGGTATAAAGAGTTATGGAAATAAAAGGAATCATAACTTGTGACATGGTTAATTATGCTGAATTATATAATGATGTGTTAATAAAGTAAAACAAGTATGAGATTAAAAAAAATAATAAATACATAATTTGATGTTCATGCATGCTAGAATATTATGAAATGTATATTTGCATGGAAAGATGATGTGAGCATAAATTGATATATGGCAATGCATGTTGCATAAAATAGTTTATTGCCTTATTTATATGCACCACTAAGCCAAGAACTTAGCATGAGCGTTTCTCTCATGCAGATATAATAAAGAATAAACAGAGGATAGTGGGTAAAGGTAGCAGTGGCCTGATCCAGTAGCGCAACTTGAATCAAACACTGTGGGTCACATAACTTTTATATTTATTGTTTGAGTTTTATTTTATAATACTTGTAAAATAAGCGCACATTTTGTAAATAATACTTTATTGTATAAAATGTATTGTGTTTCTTTATTATGATTTCCTTTACACTGCAAAGTAAATAAATATTAAAAAAATATACAAGTGATTTTCATGTATACAAAATTTAAAAAGAATGATATTTCAACCGATGAAGTCAGGATAACACTCCTTTATCTAGGCACTTATTGCTGGAGTGAGAGGGTGTTATAGTTTTGGTATCAGAGCCCAGTTTGGGCGATTTTGGGATAAAAAAATATTTTCAAAAATAACCGTGACATGTGTGTACCCACAATTAAGTGTTAAAATTCCTGCTTATTGATTGGGGCCGTTACTTTATGATATATGTAGAGTATGGCTTTAGGATCACGACATATTGTGGCAGAAGGAGGCGAAAGTAATGAGCCTACTGAAACAGAGGCTTCATTGGGACCAAGTCATTGCCGAGCTACTGCATCTAGATCTGGTGCTAGCTCATCACATGGGCAGTCTGTTGCTAGCATGGGACAAACAGAGCTTATGAGGAACATGATAGATTTGTCACAGAGAGCATCACAGCCAGCCCCATTTATGCTACAATTTGAGAGGCTAAGGAAGTTAAGGGCACTCAATTTCTATGGTAAACGGGAAGATAAGCCCTCCATGGCAGAGTTTTGGTTAGAACGGGAAGAGAGAGTCTTTGATTAGCTGTATTGCACAGATGAGCAGAGATATGAATATGCAGTATCTTTATTGCAAGACCATGCATATGATTGGTGGCGGTTGGAGTCACATAGTTCAGAGCCACCTGACCCTATGACTTAGGAATTCTTTTTAGAGAAGTTCAAAGAGCAATACATTCACACATCATATTTATATAGATGACAAGAAAAGGGAAATTTTGACTTTAAAACAGGGGAACATGCCGGTGTCAGAATATGAAAGAGAATTCACACACCTTTGCAAATATGCTAGCGGCATTGTATCCATAGAAGCTGATAAATGTCGACGATTTGAAGACGAGTTAAAAGACTGGATCAAGCTACAGGTTTCAGCCCTATGCCTGATGAGTTTTCCTAGTTTGTTAGCATCTTCCAGAATAGTTGAGAGAGTTCTAGTGGCACAATAGCCAGCATAAGATATAGGGTTTAGGATACCCATGCCACAGCTGAGTGGAGTACAGTGAAGTGGCAAGAGAGCCAGATCTTTTAGTGGCCGATTTTAGGCTAGGGGTTCCAGCAGGCTTTTTTTTTTTCAGACGGGGACAACCCGTAAGATCCGTTTCTTTGGCAGCAATGCATAGACATAGGCACCACATAGATCTTTACCTCTACCAAAATTTAGCATTGTGGCCGTCCTCATCCAGGAGAGTGTTGGTGGATGACATGAGTGTGTTTTAGATGTGGCTCTAAAGACCATATGAAGAGAGATTATCCCTTGTTAAAGTATGGTAGAGGTTTAGAGAGCACTGAGCCGATACAGACACAGGCTTCTAGGCAAGGTAGAGGTCGAGGGCAAGACAGAGGAGGCCAATCATGGCTCAGTCAGTTTAGTCAGAGACAGTTGAGAGGCCAGGGGTAGTGGAGCTGCCCCAGCTAGGGCATATGCTATGCGAGGCTGAGAGGAGCAGGATGCACTTGATGACATAATTGGTAAATTCCTTCTCTTTGGCTTTGACATACATGCATTGATAGATCCGGGGTCAACACATTCATACATATGCACACCACCACCGGGTCGAGAGGATTTAGAACCACAGGATTTAGAATTTGAGATTCTTATGACTAACCCGTTAGGGCATAGTGTGAGGGTTAGCAAGGTGTTTAGGGGTTGCCCAGTTGAAATTCAAGGTAGGAAATTCCCCACAGGTTTGATAGAGTTACCATTCCATGAGTTTGATGTAATCTTGGGAATGGATTGGTTGGCTTGTTATGGAGTGGTAGTTGATTGTGGGAAGAGACAAATGATCATCAAAATTCCAAAACAAGATGAGATAGTGGTGATGGGTGAGAATAGAAGATATCCAGACAATGTGATATCAGTGTTGAAAGCTCGGAACCTCATCAGTAAAGGATGTGAATCATACTTAACGTACGTGATTGATATGGAAAAATCAAGTCCAAATTTGATGGATATACCTACTGTTAGTGAGTTTCCTGATGTGTTTCTAGAGGAGTTGCCAGGGTTTCCGTCGGATAGAGAAATTGAATTTGCTATCGATTTGGTACCCGACACCACTCTTATTTCCATTACACTTTATAGGATGGCACTAGCAAAGTTGAAAGAGCTGAAGATACAGTTCCAGGAATTGTTAGATAAGGGATTTATACAACCCAGTGTATCACTGTGGGGTACTCCAGTATTATTTGTAATGAAAAAAGATGGCACCTTACGTCTCCGCATCGATTACAGGCAACTTAATAAGGTGACTATCAAGAATAAGTACCCGCTATCTAGAATTGATGATTTATTTGATCAGTTGAAAGGTGCAACCATATTTTCAAAGATAGATCTTTGATCCAGGTATCATCAGCTGAAGATCAAGGAGCCAGATGTACCTAAGATAGCTTTCAGGACTCCTTATGGTCATTATGAGTTCCTGGTTATGCCCTTTGGACTGATGAATGCACCAGCAACTTTTATGGACTTGATGAACCGAGTGTTCAGGCCATATCTTGATCAATTTGTAGTGTTATTTATTGATGACATTCTTGTCTACTCTAGAGACCGAGTAGAATATGATCAACATCTCATAATAGTGCTGTAAACACCAAGGGAGAAGTAGTTGTATGCAAAGCTATCTAAGTGCAAGTTTTGGCTTGAAGCAGTTAGTTTTCTAGGTCATGTAGTTTTAGCATAAGGTATTCGGGTTGACCCTAGTAAAATTGAGGCTATTCTTAATTGGAAACCACCTCGAAATGTGACAGAAGTGAGAAGTTTTCTTAGAATAGCCAGATATTATAAAAGGTTCGTTAAGGGATTTTCATCCGTTGCAACTCATTTGGCATGACTACTACGAAAAGAGGTCCGTTTTGAATGGACATAGAGGTGTCAAGCAAGCTTTGATCGACTGAAGGAAATATTGACTGAAGCACCAGTTTTGTTTCAGCCTACTCCAGGAAAAGACTTTATTATGTACAATGATGCTAGTTATAATGGTCTAGGCTATGGTTTTATGCAAGAGGAAAAAGTAGTTACATATGCCTCCAGATAGCTTAAGCCTCGTGAGCTTAACTATCTGACATATGATTTAGAGCTTGCAGCAATAGTCTTTGCTCTCAAGATTTGGAGACATCATTTGTATGGGGAAAGATATTATATCTATATAGAGCACAAAAGTCTTAAATACATTCCCTCACATAAAGAATTGAATTTGAGACAACAAAGATGGTTGGAGCTGATTAAAGATTATGACTGTGTGATCAACTACCAGCCAGACAAAGCTAATGTGGTTGCAGATGCACTAAGTAGAAAGATTTTAGCTGAGATGCGAGTACAATCCACTTTGATGTAGAGGATCAAAGATGCTCAGAAGCAAGATGAGAAACTAGTAGAGATAGTCAAGGTAGTGAAAAAGGGCCTGAGTTTTCGTTGAAGGAAGATGGCATAGTATACTTCAAAAATAGGATTTATGTTCCTAATATAGAAGAGCTGAAGTTTGATATCTTAAAAGAAGCACATGATATAGTATATACAATGCATCAAGGAAGAAAGAAGATGTATCAAGACTTGAAAAATCAATACTGGTGGCTAGGAATGAAGAAGGATATCATCGAGCATGTTGCTAAGTATCTAACTTGTCAATAAGTGAAAGCAGAATATCAATTACCTACGGGATTGTTGCAACCAATACCGATTCCAGAGTGGAAGTGGGAGAGAATTGCAATGGATTTTGTGACTGGTTTACTGATGACTTAAAGGAAGCATAATATAATATGGGTGATAGTGGATCGACAGACAAAGTGAGCACATTTCTTACCTATCTAAATGCATTACTCATTGAATAAGCTAGCCAAAATTTATGTAAGTGAGAAAGTGAGACTTCATGGAGTACCAATGTCCATTATCTCCAATAGAGATCCTCACTTTACCTCACAATTTTGGAGGAGCTTACAACAAGCTTTGGAAACTTGACTCAATTTCAGCATGGCTTTCCATCCATAAACAGATGGACAATCAGAGCGGATTATCTAGTTGTTAAAAGACATGATGAGAAGTTGTGTGCTTGAGTTTGAAGGAAGTTGGGATTGATATCTACCTTTAATGGAGTTTTCCTACAAAAACAGTCATTAGACGAGTATAGGCATGGCTCCATATGAGGCATTGTGTAACATCCAGTGATTTAGGCCCCAATTATGTGTGACCGTAGTGAGGCGCGCTAGTTCAATCGGAGTCTAAATTTGAACCCATAAAAAAATGGCTAGTAATAAGGGAAAATAATTAAGGGTATTATTATTTGGGAATTAAAAAGATTAGTGGTAGAATTAGAAAAAAATAAAATTTCCTATGGATAAAATTGGTATTATAAAAATTGTTTGGGGAAAAAGTGTGAATATTGAGGAAGATGTGGCAAATATGGAATTTCTCAAAGTTTAAATGTTAATCAATATTAATTAACTTAATGAACCAATAAGAATTAGGATTAATTTTAATTAGTGGGACCCACTTCTTAATTTAGGTATAAAAGTCAAAAAAAGGAAGAAGAAATTCTACATTCTTCCATAAGCCATTTTTTTCTTCTTTTCTCCCACCTTAGTGTCGTCCACTTCTCCACCCCAAAAGCCACCATTTTGCTGAAAATCAAGCTTGAAAAAGTAATGAAAGAAATTAGTTTTGAGAGAAGAAAAATCAGAATTAAAGACTTCTTACTACAAAGGGAACAAAGGAGCAAGAAGGAAGGAAGAAAAAAAAAGGAAAAAGGGAGAAGAGTTGGGACAGATTTCAGTCCACTTTGGGTGCACTTAAGGTGAGTTTATTCTTCTCAAATTCAACATTTTTCCTTCCATTTGAGATTCATATTGATGATAGATGTGATTAGGTTTGGTAGATTTAGGTTATGTTGCAAGATTGGAATTAGGAATGTAAGTTTGTGGTTAGTTGATGAAAGTTGTAGTTAGACTTTGAATTGATGATATTTGATGTTAATTAATTGTTTTATGACTTAAAAACTAAAGAAAAATGATGTTAAGGGATGAATGAGGGGCTGACATAGTTAAAGAAATTTAGGGAAAATTGAAATTAACATAGAAACACCACAATTGGTGATATATTAAGTGTGAATTGAGTGTTGAATTGAAGAAAATGAATTGGGAACTAGGATATGGTTTTTGGGCAGCCATGACATATTAAGAAGGAAGTTTAACCTTAGTACATTTTAGCTCAATTAAGGTGTAAAACATATTAGGAGCATTAGAATATTATGTAGACATGAAAAGCATTGAAAATGGATATTGGAATTGAAATATAGTATGGTTGTGTAGGAAAAATAAGTTAACAAGTGAGAGGCCCTCAAGAGGGTGACAAAGGCAAGGACAAAGCTAGCTAATAAGGGAAGAAAAATAAGGATTAAGGGAAGAACTAAGGTTGATTAGTTATGTGCTTCATTGATAAAAATCTTACATTTTGTTAATATGTATGGAATTATATATTAAGGTTTGATATGTTGTGTGATTTATTGCGGCTTTTGATATTTTATATGGTAATAGAATCAAAAGGGTGTGAAATAATTGAGACATATGAATGTAGTTAACATCTGGAAATTTTAGTATCAAAATGAATGCAAATGATGAATGTGGTTGGAAAGTAGAGTGATGCCAATTGATGACTCGAGTACAGAATTCCAGGAATAGCTCTGACTATTTTGATGATAACTTGAGTTTTGGAATTCTCGTTTTTATGTTTGTTATTGCAAATGAAAGCTAAAACGTATATCTTTAATTGTTATTTAGACCATAAAATCTAAATATGTCTAGATTTCCCAAAAAAATGCATAAATTTCAAACTTAGAATCTATCCAGAAAATTCTGGGCAGAAATTTATGTGATGATGTGGTATTCAATTAATCATAAATTTTGATAGAAAACTGGGATTTGAGTGAGTTTTGATCCATCTGAAATCTAAGACAATAAGCTAAAACTTTTTAGAAGATCAGAACTCCTAATTCGAATAAATGGGCTAAAAATGAATCCTAAAAATAGGTCCAAAATCTGCCATAGGTAAAAACATAAAATATTGGGCTTTTGCATGTGTTGTGATAATTATATGTAATAATCCATGTGAATATTTACTTTAATGATAATTCTAAATTTTTAGCAAATTATTTATGTGTGAGATTATAGTGCAATAATAATGGGAATAAAAAACAAAAATAAATATGCATAATTATGGTAATTGATTAATATTGTCATTTTTGAAAATATTGTGAATTAATATAAAAATAGTTAAGCCCTATGACACATAATCTATAACTAGAATAAAGAATAGTTTGACATGTTAATCAGGGGATTTTAGGCACTCGGTGCCAAATATAAAAGCCGGTAATGACAAATTGATAAATGCACTCGGCGTAAAATTTCTAAGCAGGTAATGACAAAATTATTAAGCCGGTAATGACATTATTATGAAAGCTCTCGGTACAATATTATGAAAGCAGAAAATGACAACCCCATTATTCCTATTAGTTAGTTTGGTTATAGGTGTTATGGGCTCAAGAAAAATGAAAAATAATAATAATGTTAAAATATGTCATTTTGCTAATGTTAGATTAATTAAAATTATTAAATGTTGAATAGTTATTGAAATTTATTGATTTTATATAATTTTTTATTTTATGTTTTGTGATTGAAATGATTAATTAATATGTGAAATATATATATATATATATATATATATATGTAAAATTTTTATCATTGAAGCACCACTAAGCTAGTAGCTTAGCGCGGGTGGTTTCCTTTCGCACAGATTAGAAGGGTAGCCGTAGAAATTAGAATTAGCAGAAGAAGAAGGGTACTCTGAGGAAAGCAACTAGAAGCTTTGATTTTCTTTTTGGTATATTTTGTTAAAAAATTTGTAAATTAAATTCTCATTTTTATTTCGTATAATGTGTAATAAAGATATGAATTACAATGTAAAAAAATATAGTTTGGATGTAAATTAATATATTTTATAAATAAATAAAATTTTGAGTATTTATGCTTGTAATAATTTTTATTTCAGTGTCTGCAATATTTTCGGAAATTTTTTTTACTTCACTTCATTAATTTTATAAAATAGTAAGACGGGTAATACTCACTTACGTTGCTGAACTATAGTGGGGTAAGGGGGTGTTACACATTGTATGGAAGAAAATGTAGGACACCAGTTTGTTGGATCAAGCTAAATGAGAAAAAGTTGATAGGGCTAGAGTTAGTGCAATAAACAGAAGAAAATGTTATAATTATCAAAGAAAGATTGAAAATAGCTCAAGATCGACAAAAAATCATATGTTGACCTCAAGAGGTGAGATATAGAGTATGCTGTGGGAGATAAAGTATTTATCAAGGTTTTTCCTTAGACGAAAGTATTGAGATTTAGTAAAAAGGGAAAGTTAAGTCCAAGGTTCATTGGTCCTTATGAGATTTTGGAAAGAATTGGACTAGTGGCATATTGGTTAGCATTTCCACCAGAGTTGGATAAATTCCATAATGTTTTTCATGTATCGATGCTAAGGAGATATAGATCGAATCCAACTCATATTATTCTAACTAATGAGATAGAAGAACAAACCAACTTGTCATACGAAGAAGAACTGGTGGCCATATTAGCACGCGAAGAAAATTTTTTATGAAACAAGAAAGTTCCATTAGTTAAAGTGCTATAGCGGAATCATGCTACTGAAGAAGCCATATGGAAAGTGAAGAGATGATGAGGAAGCAATATCCTCAGTTATTCAACAAAAAATGAACAGGTAAAATTTCGAGGATGAAATTTATTTTAAGGGGGAGAAGATGTCATATCCGCTAATTTAGACCCCAAGTCATGCGAGTTGTTAAATCGATTCGTCGATTTGACTGGAGTCTAAATTTTGATTTTTGCTGAAAAATAATAAAAATAATAGCTAATAATTATGGAAAATACTCAATAAAGTGTTTAAACTATTTAAAGATGTTAAATTACAATGAAGGACTAAATTGCAAAATTTGAAAAATTTAGGGGTCAATTTGTAATTTATCAAAAATTGGAGGATTAATTTGGATTACCATCAGTTAAATGCATGATTGGGACATTAAGCACATGGAGTGGGTTGGCCACACCAAGTGGCATGCATTAAGTGGGCAATTAACATCCATGAATCCATTAATTAGACATTAAAATCATATGGGTTTAGGTGTCCCATAATTAATTAAGTTTGTCTTCATTCTCTTAAATGCTTTTTCTTCCTTCTTTATCCATTTGCATTGAGAATTTCTACCTTCCTAAACCAGCCCCACGTTCCACAAGTTCCACCATAGCCAAAGCTTCCTTCTAGTGAGAGAAAGTGAGAAAAGAGAGGAAGAGAGCCATTTTCTTGCACAACCAAGCTCAAGGAAGCTTGAGAGAGAAAAGAGAGAGAGAGAGGTTAAGGTTTGTTTAATGATTTCTTTTATATATTTATAAACTCAAATTGACAAGGATCTAGCTCAAAAGAGTAGAGGAAAAGAGAAAGAGAAGTAAAGAGAAAAAAAAAGAAAGAGAGGTTTGTGCATAAACTAAGGCAATAGCCTACGTCTTATTTTTTTTAATTGCATGATCTAAGCATTTGGCAAGTTAATGATTCTGAATTAATAGTATTTTGTGATAAAAATCTTGGGGATGCATAGAATTAGGATTAATTTGGTTAAAAAAATTTAAGACGTTAAATATGTGTGTTCTTTGCTGGAATTGATGAGCAGTGAGTACTTAAACCGTTATAACTTAAGTTATGGAATTTAGATTTGTATATTCTTTGTTGGGAATGAAAGCTAAGACATAAGGATAGAACCTGTATGTAGACCATAAAATCCAGATCTTTCTATATTTTTCCAGAAAAATACATAAAGTTTAGAACTAGAATCTGTCCAGGAAATTCTGGGCAAAATTGTTAGTGGTCAGTCAGTGTTAATTTGACCATATGTTTTGACATAGAACTCCATATTAAGTGATTCAAGTCGAATATTAAAGCTAAGATTCAGAAATAAAATTGTTAAGAAGACCATGTAATTTAATTCAAATGTTAATATGACCAAAATTAAAGTCCAAAACAGAGCATGAAATCTGCGAGTGACAGGGCAGAATATGAGTTTAGGAATGTAATGAGTAAAATGATATTAACCTTGTTATATGATGCAAATACTATTTTTATTGAGTAATTGTGTGATTAATTGAACCTTTACATGCATGGAATGGGTTAATTTAATAACTATGAATTTTAATGACATTGAGTAAGCCCTAGAACACCTAACTAGAAATATACTTAGGATAGTTTGGCATGCCAAGCAGGAGGGAGTATAATGAAAACCATTAATGGTATGATTATTGAAGTTGGTAATGGTACAATTATTGAAGCCGGTAATGACACTATTATTGAAGCTGGTAATGACACTTATATGAGCACATCATATTGCCCGGGTGACACTCCTAAGTGCCCGGATGACAATTCCATTATTCTAGTCAGTGGGTCATAGGTGTTGTGAGCTATAAAGAAGGATTGAAAATAAAAAATGAAAATGAAAAAGGTCCATAAATTGTGATATAGATAATAATGATGGTTTGATAAAGTAAAACAAATATGAGATATAATAATTTAATTTGATGTTTATGTAGGCTAGAATACTATGAAATATATATTTTCAAGAAAAGATGATAGGGTGTTGTGGGTATAAAGAGTTATGGAAATAAAAGGAATCATAACTTGTGACATGGTTAATTATGATGAATTATATAATGATGTGTTAATAAAGTAAAACAAGTATGAGATAAAAAAATAATAATAAATACATAATTTGATGTTCATGCATGCTAGAATATTATGAGATGTATATTTACATGGAAAGATGATGTGAGCATAAATTGATATATGGCAATGCATGTTGCATAAAATATTTTATTGCCTTATTTATATGTACCACTTAGCCAATAACTTATCATGAGAGTTTCTCTCACGCAGATATAATAAAGAATAAGCAAATGATAGTGGGTAAAGGTAGCAGTGGCTTGATCCAGTAGCGCAGCTTGAATCAAACACTGTGGGTCACACAACTCTTATATTTATGGTTTGAGTTTTATTTTATAGTACTTGTAAAATAAGCGCACGTTTTGTAGATAATACTTTATTGTATAAAATGTATTGTGTTTCTTTATTATGATTTCGTTTGCATTGCAAAGTAAATAAATATTAAAAAAATATACGGGTGATTTTCATGTATACAAAATTTTTAAAAAATGATATTTCAACCCATGAAGTTAGGATAGCACTCCCTTATCCGGGCACTTGTTGCTGGGGTAAGGGGGTGTTATAGAAGGATTTTGTAATCATGGCTAATATTGTCCAAACTAGTTTATGATTATTATTCAGTTCCAGAGGAGAATTTATGTAGTAAGTAAGATTTGATTATTTTAAAGTGCATGTTAGTCAAATATAATATTTGATTAAGGTAAGTTTTAATTAATAATTTTTTTAGACACATTCAATCATGTGGCATCCGTCTGTATAGTGAAGTTTGCCTTGATTCTATAGAGGCGTGTTACATAATTTGTGACATATGTGGTACATATAAGTGGTATATGTATGGTATATTTGAGGTATATGCTCGGAATATGTGATATATACATGGTATATGTATAGTATATGTGAGGTATATGCATAGCATATATGGTATATATACGGTAGATATGTGGTATATGTAATGAGGACATAATGATTGATAAATGCTTAGTTACAAATACATATGCATAAGTACTTAAAAAAGCGTTGTGACTAGTTAATCGATATTTCAAGGCAAAAGAAGAGGTCTATGGCCCAACAAATGTGTAAACAAAACAAATGATCAAGCTAGCTAGCAAATGAAAATGTTCATATGACAAATGTTCACATGGAAACCTGAGATAATATTTGTTTAGCTTGGTCACAACAAGATGAAATGAGCAAAGCACGAGCATAAGCAAATAATAGTGATTATATGTTTAAATTTCATTTGTGATTATATGATAATGGTGAAAGAAATGGAATACATAGTATGCATTGGGTTTGTGATTGGTTACTATGAGTTATTTGATACTTTAGAGCTCATGTGATGAGTACTCTCACTGAGCTGTAACTCATCAATTTGTATTATTTTTCAGGTAAAGAAAGGTGATAGCTCATTTTAATTGGCATATAGAAGACATGGATCAAAGGTCACAGGTCGAGCCTCACCACTCTCTCTCTCTCCTTGCATTCCATACAAACATGAAATCATATCATCTACATATTGGACTTATATGAATATATATGTATATTTACTCAGGGTTGAATTTGAAATGTGTAACTTGTAAATCTTTAGGTGTAAAATTTAAAATTTAATATATGTGATATATTATATTGGGGTGAAAGCCTCAATGTTTACTTGCAGATCTTTGAATGATATTATAGGATGTGATGAACAAAAATTACTATTAATGTTAATAGGATCTATGTCTTACTAGTATGCCAAGTATGATTATTTGACATAGGGATATGTTGTACTTAAATGCATAAAGTATGATGTTACAATTGTTCCCTTTAATATTATTTACATAAACAATACATTAATACTAATATAAATTTATATAAATGGAATAAATCTTCATTAAATATACTTCAATATTATACTCACTCATTTAATTATCACAAACATGAAAAAAGTTAAATAAAGTATTTTTCTATCATTAAACTCAACAATTCAACTATTTAAACGAGTTGTCCTATTTTGGGCAGAATTGATTCATTACATTGCACTGTATTTTTTAACTATTTTTGAATGAAATTAGATCAAATGATCAACTAAAAAAATGTAGTTTAATGTCTTATCTTTAAATACCAATTTTAACTACATCAATTCAAAGTTTTTATCAATAGTTATAAATTTTATAATATATATTGCTCATACAAATTCTATCCAGTATTTTTCTAGGCAAATTTAACATCCAGAATTTATCTAAGGAAATGAATATTCTTTGGATTAAAATAAAGAGTGATTTAAATTAATGGATCAATGGGGGACAAGATTATCTATTAATCTTAACCACCCACATAATCCAACTATAAAAGTCAAATTCCACTTTTTGGTCATTTATTTCTTCTTCTTCCTCATCTAAAACAAACAAACTTCTCTTATAATGCCCGATAATTTAGGCCACGGTCGCGGTTGACCGAAATCCGGCATGCCAAACCGATCGGGGTCTAAATTTGGATATGAAAGAAAATAATTAAAATGATAATAAAATATGACAAAAATATTTTGAATATTATTAATTGAGAATTTTGACATTCGAAAGTAAAATTGGGAAAAAAAATAATTTTTTGTTGAACGAAATTGGAAATTGCAGTATTTTTAGCGTATATATTTTAAGAAGGCATTAAAATAGAATATTCTTTATCTAAGGAAAGGAATATTATTTTGATTAAAATAAAGTAAGAGTGATTTAAATTAATAGATCAATGGGAAACAAGATTAGCAATTAATCTTAACCACCCACCTAATCCAACTATAAAAAGTCAAATTTCCACTTTTTGGTCAGTCTTCTTCTTCTTCCTCATCTTAACCGAAGAAAATTCTCTCCCTTTTCTCTCTTTTGCTGTGACCTCTTATCCCCCATTTATTCTTCTTTTTGTTCTTCAATTAAAGCTAAGATTAGATGGGAAAAAGGTGGAATTAAGGCAAGATCATCAAAGAAGTGAAGTTATGTGAGCAAAACCAAGGAAGAGGAAGGAAGAAAGGAAGAGAAAGAGAGAAAGAAGACTTTGGTCATTTTGAAGATCATCAAATGTGAGTTTAGATTTTCCATCTTATCACTTTTCTTCTTCTATTTTCTTTGAGTTTGGGGTTAGTTACCATTAAAACCAACAATTTAGGTTATTTTTATGTTAATAGTGATTAAGGGTGGATTAAAGTGATTAGTACTTGATTAGTGTAAAATTTATTGTTAGGATAAGAAGATGAACAATCTTTGAACCATAATCAAAGAGGAAGTAAGGGCAAAGAGAAAGCTAGCTAGGAAAAAGAGAAAAGTGAAGAGAAGTAAAATTTTGAGGTATGTACATTTGGCAAAAATTCAATATAGAAAAATGTTGATTTTGATTTTGTGATGTTTGTGAAATTGTGCATGAAATTCTAGATATTTGATTGAGGGATGAATTGGTGATTAAATGATGCCATGAATGTGAAAATAAAATCTAGAATATGAGGTTAATGCATGAAAATGGAAATTGTATGAATTAATTGATGTGTTGGAAAATTTGTCTTATAAACAGTGTCTAGTTTTCTGGTTATAACTTGAGTTCTGGAAATACTTTTTGAGTGATTGTTTGACATAGGGCTTACACTTTCATTCAGATCATTAGACCTGAATATGCCTGTAATTAGGTAAAAAATGGACTCAAAGTTTGAACTAGAAATTTGTCCAGTAAAATACTGGGCAGATTGCAGTGAACGTATCTTAGAAAACAATTCATAACTCTTGCTAAAAAATTTGGTTTAATGTGATTCCAATTGGAAATTAAATATAAGACATGTACCTACATTTTTCTAGTTTATCCCATGTCTAAATTCCATCTAAAAATGGATGAAAAATACAAAGCAATGTAAGGCAGAAATCTATCCAGTAAAATATTGGGTGTTATTGAAAATGTAGGCATTAAGCACCGAGTTATAAAATAATTATGTAGGTGCCGAGTATACTGCCCGAGAGCAGAAACCCTATATCCAGTGTTTAGTTCTGGTCTACGATGTTGTGGGCTATTAAATAAATAACAGAAAAAAATGTAAATTATTAAATTGATATTTGAAATTGTATATCTTGTATTGTTAAAATTTCAAGCAAGCTTAATGAATGGAATGTCATAATTGATGAATTATATATTTTTGCACGACAAAAATAGTTTTAATATCATTTGAATATTTGGCATGCTTAGTAAGTTAATTGTAGTTTTTAAAGTTTTATTTCGAAAATATTTATATAATTATTGGATAGTTGTCAAATGTACCACTAAACTAGTAGTTTAGTGTGTGTGTTTCACGCGTAGATAAATAGAAGTAGCTATTCCGATAGGGCGACCGGAGAAGAGGGAACTCCGAGATCAGATTGCAGCAGTCTAGTTTCTTTTTGTATGTTTTGGAAATTATATTGTAAAAATTAAATTTTAAGAATTTCTTTTTGTGTAAATTGTGGCATGTAGGATTTATAAGGATTGAATTTTATAATTAATATATTTAGTATTATGGCAAATATATTTCTAAATATTATAGTTTAATGAATGAGTTCTTTTAAATCAAAATATTTACATCACTAGTTACATATTTAAATGAAAAAAAGAAAAAGAATTATAGGAATAAATATTCCGCTAATAATAAACTCGAAAATTTTAAAAAATAATTTGGGTATTGGTTTTTACAAAAACAAATGAGCTTAGTAGCACATTTCCATACGCTATTAACGACTAGTAGGGTAAGGGAGTGATATATCTCTCTTCTTCTCCTTATGGCCGTGACTCTCCTTTGTCCCATTGTTCTTTTTTTTTCTTCAATCAAAGCTAAGATTAGATAGAAAAAGTTGGATTAAGACAAGATCAAAAAGGAAGTGAAGCAAAGTGAGCAAAACTAAGGAAGAGGAAAGAAGAAATGAAGAGAAAAAGAGAAGGAAGGTTTTTAGTCATTTTGAAGATCTACAAAGGTGAGGTTAGATCTTTCATCTTCTCACTTTTCTTCTTCTTTTTTCTTTGATTTTGGGGTTAGTCGCCATTAAAGTTGGTAATTTAGGGTGATTATTATGTTAATGGTGATTAAGGATGGATTAGTAAGTTTAGTGCTTGATTAGTGTGAAATTTGTTGTTAGGACAAGAAGGTGAATAATCTTTGAACCGTAATCAAAGAGGAAGTAAGGGCCAGGAGAAAGCAAACTAGGAAGAAGAGAAAAGTGAAGAGAAGTATATTTTGTGAGACATGTACATTTGGCAAAAATTCAATATGGAAAATGTGATTTTTGATTTTGTGATATTATGCGTAATTGTGTATGCAATTCTTGATATTTTTATTAAATGATGCCATGAATGTGGAAATAAAAATTTGAATATGAGGTTGATGCATGAAAATGGAAATTGTAGGAATTAATTGGAGTGCTAGAAAATTCGTCTTATAAATAGTATCTACTTTTTGGGTCATAACATAAGTTCTGGAAATGATTTTTGAGTGTTTCTTATTGGGTTAGAAATTTAAGACATAAGAATTCAACTTTTATTTAGACCATTAGATCTGAATATTCCTAGAATTAGGAACAAAATAGACTCAAAGTCCGAACTAGAAATTTGTCTAGTAAAATACTGGGCAAATGGAATGAACGTATCTTAGAAAAAAAGTCATAACTTTTGCTACCAAATTCGGTTTAATGTGATTATAGTTTAATTTGATTCTAGATAAGACATGTACCTACATTTTGTTAGTTGATTACTTGTCCAAATTCTGTCTAAAAATAGATGAAAAATGCAGGGCAATATAAGGCAGAAATGCTGTCTGGAATAGGGCAGTTTGTATGTATATGTTGATTGTGGAATTTTGTGATGGAAAATATATTATTTGACTTTTTTTATAGTTATAATGATTAAATCAGCAAGTATGATATTATAAAATATTTAATGGAGATTAATGCATTTATGTGAAATTATATTAGTATTACATACATAATTTATGTAAATAATAATAAAAGTAACAAATATTATTAAGCCCTATAACAACTAGTCGAGAACTAGAAATTAGGATAACTTTGCATGCCAATAAAAGGGTAGAAATGTATGCATTAGAAAATAGTGCTGAGATTTAATTTACGTAGGCTCTAAGAAATAATGTTGAGTTTGAAATTACATAGGTACTAAGAAATAATGATGAGTTCAAAATTATATAGGCACAAAAAAGGTGTTGAGTTATTGTTGAAAATATAGGCGTTAAACACTGAGTTATAAAATAATTAAGCAGGCGTTGAGTATACTGTAGGAGAGCAGAAATCCTGTATCCAGTGTTTAGTTCCGATGTAAGATGTCGTGGACTATCAAATAAATAACAGAAAAAATGTAATTTATTAAATTGATATTTTAAATTGTATATCTTGTATTGTTAAACAATTTCAAGCATGCTCAAGGAATGAAATGTTACAATTGATGAATTGTGTATTTTTGCTCAAGGAGTGATTTTTGAATTGTGTAATTTTTGAATTGATGAATTTCAAGCATGCTGAAGGAGTGAATTTTGTAATTAATATATTTGGTATTATTGTAAATGTATTCCTAAATATTATGGTTTAATGAATGAATTCTTTTAAATTAAAATATTTGCATCACTAGTTCCATATTTAAATGATATGAAGAAAAAAAAAAGAAATATAGTAATAAATATTCCGCTAATAAAAAACTCGAAGATTGGAAAAAAAGTATACAATAATTTGAGCATTGGTTTTTACAAAAAACAATGAGCTTAGTAACACTTCCATACACTATTAATGACTAGTAGGGTAAGGGAGCATTACATTTAGTGGTATCAAAGCCTAGGCTAATTGGTTCTTGAATAGTGGGTGTAAAATAGAAAATGTGTTTTATGCATATGCATTAAATGCTGCAATTATCTAATTTGGGTCCCTTCTTTTAGTTTATAGGTAGATATGGATTCGGGATCGGAACAAGATTTATCAGAAGATGAACTAAGTAACAGTCTTTCAGACTCAGCCGATCTTGGACAACCTCCATCAGTAAGGGATTCCGGGCTGAGTGTAGTAGCTCCGCCTAGAGCAGAGGGACATGTTAATTTAGGACATGAACCTCTTATGGAGCATATAGCAAATTTGTTGCAATGAATAGTACAAGCAGTTCCACAACCAGCTCCACCTCTTTCTCCACCTCAGCCAAAACCCTGGATTGATAAGCTAAGAAAATATGGGGCCACATATTTTATAGGAAGGAGGGAGGATGACCCAACAACATCAAAGTTTTGGATGGAATAGACAGAAAGAGTGTTTGAGGAACTCAAGTGTCCATAGGAACATAAAGTCAGGTATGCAGTGTCTCTTTTAAGAGATCATGCCTATGACTGCTGGAAATTCTAGCTCAAGGAATGAAAGAGCTATAGAACAAGAAGGTACCATTGGTAAATGTTCTGTGGAAAAATCATAATTTAGAAGAGGCGACTTGGGAAAATGAAGAGGTGATGAAGGCTCAGTGTCCATAATTTTTCTACTCCAGTTAAAAAGGTAAATTTCGAGGATGAATTTTTTTTAGGAGGAAAAAATTGTAATGCCCGAATTTAGGCCACAGTTGTGATTGACTGAAATCTGGCTTGCCGAACCGATCGGGGTCTAAATTCGGACATGAAAGAAAATTAAAATGATAATAAAATATGAAAAAAATATTTTAGATATTATTAATTTATTATTTTGAAGTTCTGAATTAAAATTTCGAAAAAAAAATATTTTTTCACTGAATGAATTTGGAAATTGCAGTGTTTAGACACAAATATTTTAAGAAGACATAAAAATGGAATATTCTTTATCTAAGGAAAAAATATTCTCTAGATTAAAATAAAGTAAGAGATTTAAATTAATGGACCAATGGGGGACAAGATTATCTATTAATCTTAACCACCCATCTAATCCAACTATAAAAGTTAAATTCCACTTTTTGGTCATTTATTTCTTCTTCTTCCTCATCTAAAACAAACAAACTTCTTGTTGCCCAAACAATGAACCAAGAAGGGGGTTGAATCGGTTAGTAACTAAAAATTGATTAACTTGAAAGTGCAGAATAACTTAAAGTAGAGTAAGGAAGGAGAGATATCACACACAAGATTTATAGAAGTTTGGGCATTAACAAACCCTAATCCTCTCCTCAAACTCAATTGGGTGTTTCACTAACACTCTAAGTGTTACAATGAAGTTTTTCACGCTCACTTCCAACTATGGTGTTTCTCTCAATGGCTAACACCTAACCCAAAAATTCTCTTATGTTTTTCAATGGCTCACACAAAAACCAATTCCTTGTGTTTTATGGCTCACACAATAAACCCTTACAAGTGTTTCACTCTTAACCTGAAATACCCAAACTCACTTTTGAGTAATTGGTTATAATGAAAATCAACAACCTACACGCTCTAAAATTATAAGCAATTAGGTTTTCACAATGAATAGAAGTTTGTTTTGAAGAAACTCACTAATGTACAATGCTATAATAAGATTAATGATTCAAAGTAATTGTTGTTCTCTTTTCTTGGAATAAATGGCTTGAATTTATACTCCATTTGCAAATTATAGTCGTTTAGTTGCATTTAATGTGAAAATAGCCATTGAACCAACTCTTAACTTCGCACTTAACATGTTTCTCTATCATCATTCACGGGCGTGAATATAAGCCATGAAGCTTTGTGGAAGAATTGGAAGTGTTTGATCACGGGCGTGACTGATACTTTCATGGGCATAAATATTCTTCCAAGCCATGGTCCAAGTGGTGACTCTAGCGGTGAAGCTCTCTAGAAGTATTGGCATGTTTGATCATGGGCGTGAATACTATTTCATGGGCGCGACTGTATGATCATTCACGGTTAATATGATCCTTCATGGCTATGAACTTTGAATGGTGGAATGTTGACACTCAGCTATATTCACAGGCGTGACATAATTAGTCACGAGCGTGACTTTGCTATTCAAAAGTTCTCTTTCAATCTTGCTTCATGTTCTAATCAAGATATATCCTGTTTAACACACTTAGAACAAACATTCTTAAATATATTATTGCTATTTTATTTGTTATCATCAAAATGGTGAAAATATCCCTCAAGGTTTAATAATCTCCTCCTTTTTATTGGTGACAAATAATCTAGCTATATGTGCTTTTGATAGGTCTCCCCTCAAAAGGTGCTTAAGATAAAATAAAAGAGTGCAGGATTTGAAAGAGATATAGTGAAAATATTTGGAAACTAATAAGGTATATGCAAGGTATATCTTGAGTATATCTCATCAATTAACATATGTATTACCAAGTGTATTCAAAGTCTATGTGAGATATATATTAAGTAAATCTTATGCATCAAAAAGAGTTCAGAATAATTTCAAGTTTGCATAGTATATGTGAGGTTGATGTGAGGTATGTCTTATGAAATTTGTCAATTAAAGTTTACATATTTCATACCACACATTGCATATTTATGTATAAATCACATTCACACAAAAATCACATTCACACACATAAATCATATTCATATATATGTTAGGTTCTCCCCCTTTTTTATCATCAGCAAAAAGTTGAAGTCTTAATAAAATGATTGAATTAAAATTAGAGGAGAAGGATTTCATTAAAACTCAAAAGCATAAAATAAATTCCTATAATAAGAAAAGTAAAACTACTACATGAAAGGTAGGACTCTAGGTAGGCTTCAAGCCTGACAAATAATCCCTAAAGCGTGCTACTTCCGCCTCGAGACTGTGCATTTGAGACTACATAAAGTCTTTGAGGTTTTCCAACCTCTCATCAATGGAAGCCTGCATCATGTCTAGGCGAGGTGCTATAAGATCAGCAACCCACTGTGCCAAAGTGGATGTGGTAGAGGTCGAAGATTGACCAACATCCTCAGCTACTGCCTGTGTTGATGTCTCATCACGGGCTATTTTCCTTTGCTGGACAAACTTGAGACCAGCTTTGAAGGCGTCAGAGTTATGATCTTCCCAATTAATTTCACTAGCTGGAGTGGTGAAACAGTAGTGTTGCCCAGATATTGAACCAAGAAGGGCAGTTGAATTGGATATTAAAAATTTCTTAACTTTTAAGTGCGGAAAGAAATGTTAAGTAGAGTAGGGATAGGAAGATATCACACAGGAAATTTTATAGAGGTTCAGGTGTTAACAAACCCTACTCCTCTCTCCAATCTCAATTGGGAGTTTCACTAACACACTAAGTGTTACAATAGAATTTTACAAGCTCACTCCCAACTATGGTGTTTCTAACAATGGATCACACCTAACCCAGAAATCCCTTGTGTTTTAATAGCTCACACAATAAACCAATTCCTTGTATTTTAAAGGCTCACACAAATAACCCTTACAAATATTTACTCTTAACCCCATATACCCAAACTCATTTGAGTAGTAGATTACAAAGAGAAACACTCACAAATCTATAATGCTCAGAAAATTATGAGCAAAAAGATTTTTTACAGAGAATTAATGTTTGTTTTGAAAGTATTAAATGCCCAAATGGCTACAACAAGATTTTGATTCGAAGTATTTCCTATTCTCTTGTTCTGGATTCATAAATGACTTGCATTTATACTTCCATGGTGAATTATAGTCGTTTGGTTGTATTTAATGTGAAAATAGCCGTTGCACCAACTCTTAATTTCGCAAAAATAGTCGTTGCACCAACGATTGTGAATAAATGTGTCGCGGTCGTGACTGTTTTTCTAAGTCGTGACTCGAGTGGTGACTTCGGCCATGAAGAATTCTGAAAGGAATTGAAATGTTTGATCACAGGTGTGACATTATTCTTTCACGAGCGTGAAAATCCTTCCTAGCCATGGTCCAAGTAGTGACTCTGGCCGTGAAGCTCTATGGAGGAATTTGACATGTTTTTTCACGAGCGTGACTTTCTTTCACGGGCATGACTGATATGATATTCATGGTTGCTATAATTCTTCATGGTCGTAAACTTTAAATGTTGGATAGTTGGCGCTAAGCTTCATCACGGGCGTAACATAAAAGGTCACAGGCGTGAACATGTTATTTCTTCATTTTTTGTCTTTTTAAGGTTAGTCTTCCATTCTCCATTCTTGCTATCATATTCCATACCTTGTTCAATAAACTTAGAAAACAAGTATGTAAAATACATTATTGCTATTTTATTTGTTAGCATCAAAACGACAGAAATACCCCTAAAGGTTCAACAATCTCCTCCTTTTTGATGGTGACAAATAATCTAGCAATATGTGCTTTTGAGAATTCTCCCCCTCAAAAGATGCTTAAGATAAAAAATTACTGAAGTGCAAGAATTGTAAAGAATGATGAAGTATAGCATTGATGTATGCTTCCTAGTTTAGGTATTTGCAAGTTATATGCAAGGTATATCCAATGTATGCCAAATTTTTACTTAAAACTAGTTAAGTATGTGCAAAGTATATTTAAGGTATATTCAAAGTATATCAAGCATATTCATTCATGTAACTTGCATCAAGGTATATGCAAAGTATACTTAAGGTATATTCAAGGTATATCAACTCATTTGCATACTTGCATATTCATTTGATTCAAATAAGTATTTCAAATATATTGCATTTAAATTTAAATATAATATATTGCTAGGTTCTCCCCCTTTTGTCATCAACAAAAAGAATAAAAAAAAGATAAATCATAAGGGAAAACTAATGCAATTATATTAATATTAAAAGAAAAGTACAAGGTTTTGAAAAGTGATTTAAAGTCCAACATCAAACATGTTAGAAATTAACATAAAGAAAATATAGTCTAGCTAGATTTGGAGCCGGACACCCCATCTCTAAGGCAAGCTACTTCTGCTTCGAGACTCTCCATGCGAGATTCCATAAAATCCTTGAGGTTCTCTAACCTCTCATCCATCGACGCCTGCAATTGGTCAAACCGTGGTGCCAAGAGATCAACCACTTTGTTGCCCAGATATTAAGCCAATAAGGGGGGTTGAATTGGAGTTTCAAAAATTAAACTATAAGGTGCAGAAATAAAATATTAATTTTAGGAGGGATAGAGAGAATTTGACACAAGGATTTTTATAGACCCTACTCCTCTCCCCAATCGCAATTGGGAGTTTCACTAACACACTAAGTGTTACAATGGAGTTTTACAAGCTCACTCCCAACTATGGTGTTTCTCACAATGGCTCACACCTAACCCAGAAATCCCTTGTGTTTTAATGGCTCACACAATAACCAATTCCTTGTTTTACAGGCTCACACAAACAACCTTTACTTTGTGTTTTTACAGGCTCACACAAACAACCTTCACTTTGTGTTTTTACAGGCTCACACAATAACCTTTTAATTTGTGTTTTGAGGCTCACACAACTAACGCTTACAAGTGTTCTACTCTTAATCCAGAAATATCCAAAGCTCACTTGAGTAAAAATTACAGAGAGAACCACTTACAAATCTTAATTGCTCAATAAATGAAGAGCAAAAAGATTTTTACAGAGAATAGATTTTGTTCTCAAAGTATGAAAGTACAAATAGCTTGTAATAAGAAATAAATTAGAAGTATATGCTATTCTATTGTTATTCTCTTCATTCTCTCGTTCTTAATGCACAAATGACTTCCATTTATACTCCCATGGCTGAATATAGCCGTTGGGGTGCATTAAATACGAAACTAGCCGTTGTACCAACCAAAAATTCACGCCTGACATTTTTCTCTTTCATTATTCACGGGCGTGACTATGTTTGTCATGGGAGTGACCTTTCTTTCCAAGTCGTGATTGATATGGTGACCTTGGTCGTGAAGCTCTCTAGAATGTTTTGACATATAGAGTCACGGGCGTGACATACTCATTCACGGGCGTGACAAGCTTCCCAACCGTGATCCAAGTGGTGACTTAGGTCGTGAAGCTCTCTGGATGAAAATGCATGAACCTTCACGGGGGTGACTGAAATGCCCACTTCACGGTTTGTTTTTCCTTCATGGTCGTGAACTTCAAATGTTGGTTTTGGTAACGGTTAGTTCCTTTCACGGGAGTGACTCATAGAGTCACGGCAGTGAACATGCTACTTCTTGAATTTTGTCTTTCAAGGATTATTCTTCCAATCTCCATTCTTGCTATTTTAATTCATGTCCTATATAATAGACTTAGAAGACAAGTATGTTAAATACAATATTGCTATTTTATTTGTTATCATGAAAATGACAGAAATACCCCTCAAGTTTTAACAATCTCCCCCTTTTTGATGGTGACAAATAATCTAGCAATATGTGATTTTGAGAAGTCTCCCCCTCAAAATATACTTAGGATAAAAAATTTATAATGTGCAAGAATAGTAAATAATGATGTAGCATTGAAATAAACTTACTAGATTTTAAGTATATGCAGGTTATATGAGAAGTATATCCAATATATACCATAATTCCTTTTTAAGGTATGAAGTATGTTTAAGGTATATCATGGCATATTTATATTTGTAACTTGCATTAAGGTATATGCAAAGTATACTTAAGGTATATCTTATGTATATAAAGCTCAATTTTTCAATCATATACTTTGCATATGAAATTTTGAATCAAAGTTTCTAAACCCTTTTAATCTATATCAATGTCAATTCATAATTCAATTTTAATTTTTGATTCAAAATTCATTTACCTTAATATTGCTAGTTTCTTCTTATGTTGCTAGTTTGATACCATTTTCCCTATAATATTGCTAGTTTTCTCCCCCTTTTGTCATCAATCAAAAAGGATAAAAGGATATTAATGAGATAAGCAAAAGCAATTATATTAATTAAAGGAAAAGATACAAACAAAGTTAAATATTCAGAAAGGAAATTTGAAAATTTCCTACACACCATCAAACATAAGCAAAATAAACAAGCAAAAACAAGCAAATTTAGGCTACACTCTAGCCTAACTCGTAGCCGGACATCCTATCACGAAGCCTAGCCACTTCAGCCTTAAGGCTGTCCATCCGAGACTCCATGAAGTCTTTAAGGTTTTCCAACCTCTCATCCATCGAAGTCTGCAGCTGCTCAAAACATGGTGCCAAGAGGTCAACCACCTGTTGCGCTAAGGTCGGTGTGGAAGCCGAGGACTGTTCGATGTCCTGCTCAGCTGCTGGAGGTGCTTCCTCAATCTGAGCTCTCTTCTTCTGCTGGATTCCCTAGAGGCCTGCTCTAAAATCCTCCATGTCATTATCCTCCCAGATGATCTCCCCAGCAGTGTTAGTGAAGCGATAGAAGATATCGTTCTGGAAAATGATTCTGGCAGTTGCTCCCATCTTGATAAAGGACTCGACATCCAAGCGATCTCGAGGATGTCCAGGGATGAGATTGAAGTGATGCGCATCCAGCTTCAGATAATTAAGCTTCACTGCTATATGGGTGACATATGCCCCAATCAAAATATCTATAGTGGGCTTAGTGGCAATGGAGAGAAGATGGTTTGCAAACCATCTAGATAGTGCTACTGTGAGTCCTCTCCAAGCCATCTCAAATAGGAAGAGTTCTGACTTCCTGATAGTCCTGTTGCTCTCTCCCCTAGCAAATATGCTATAGGTCAGGAACCTATGCAAATACCTATGCACTGGGGCCACGAGATGAGTGCTCTTTGTCTTCTTAACGTCCCAGCTACAATTATAGCCAAAATGTGTCCATGCTAGAGGGGCAGAGAATTCTACCTCAGTGTCGTTTAGTATGCCATCTGATGGTAAGTCGAACAATTCTCCAAATTCAGTGGCATTGAGGGTGTTGGGATTGTTGCAGAGTTGGAATTTCACCACTCCAGTAGGTGAAACCTGCAAGGTGCTGAGGAATTCCAGTGTTGGCTCCCTCAAGGTTGGCTGGTGAATCTTCATAAAATCTTTGAGATGACAAGCATGTAGTTTCTATGTCATAGCCTTCTCAAGCCCGAGACTTCGGACTGTGTGCCATTCGAAAGACCTTGATGACAGTAGAGGTCTCTTCTTCAAAGTTTCATACCGAGGATGGCATTGCTCCGGAATACGGTTCATGAGGTAGTCTGCATACCTCTTAGGAGCATGGGACTTCTTTCTCTTTCCCTTGGATGAGGCAGTCTCCATTTTTGAAGAAATCGGTTTGTGATGGAGTGGGAAAATTTTGACAGAAAATTTTATGGAAACCCTAGAAATGTATGATATTTGATGAAGATTCGAACTTTTGTTGGTATTTATAGGAAAATTTTAAGTCTTTGGGGCCAGAATCTTCAATGTCTCAATGAATGTGAGTAAATGAGAGCGGTTTTGGGAGTTAGAGAGTTGAAATGAAAAATATAACCGGCTGTTCTTTTATATACTTGATACATTCACGGGCATGAAGTGGGTGTTCACGAATGTGAATGGTCGTGTTTACGATTTGTTGAAGGAGTGTTCCACCCATAAATTAAGGCGTGAATAAGTTCACGGGCGTGATCTTTGAATATCACGGGCGTGAATGATCATCCATCACAGGGGTGAATAAATTGTAACGGGCGTGAAATGTTGAATTTCACCACTTATGCCCGTGAAGCAAGCCGTGACTCAAGACGTGAAAGCCTCTGTGAGTTTTGGGGTGTTAAGGTTCACGGGAGTGAAAATTCGTCACGGGCGTGAAAGTCTTTTTTCACAAGAGTGAATGAAGCCGTGAAGATAAGCTTCACCACTTGAAGTCGTGAACCATGTCGTGAACCAAGTCGTGAACGACACTGCCTCTTTGGGCCATTTAAGTCACGGGCGTGACTCCCCTAAAATTTTCATCAAATAAAATTAAGTCCTAAAACAAGACTAAATCATTTCAACAAAGATTTTATTCCTTAAAACATGAATTTTGATCAAAATTTCTATCTTATATTTTGTGATATGATTTAAGATAAACAATTAAAATTTCATATTTTTGCAATCACAAGGTTAATCCATCAATCATACCAAGTTCTCTTCTAATGAAATTAAATCTTTCCTCATTTAGAGACTTAGTGAAAATATCAGCTAATTGACTTTCTGTGCTTATAAATTATAATGCAACATCTCCATATTGAACCTGATCTCTAATAAAGTGGTGTCTAATGTCAATATGCTTACTTCTTGAGTGTTGAATAGGATTCTTTGAAAGATTTATAGCACTGGTCTTGTCACATTTGATAGGTATATGGTTCATTTCATGACCATAGTCCTTAAGTTGTTGTTTCATCCAAAGAATTTGTGTACAACAACATCCAGCTGCTACATATTCTGCTTCAACAGTTGAGAGAGCAACTGAAACTTGTTTCTTGCTAAACCAAGAAACTAAGCATTCTCCAATGAAGTGACAAGTACCTGAAGTACTTTTCCTATCTAAAAGACTACCAGCATAGTCTGCATCTGAATATCCTATAATATAAAAAGATGAATTCCTAGGATACCATAAACCTAGATGCAATGATCCATGTAAATATCTTAAAATTCTTTTTACTGCATTTAAATGAGATTCTTTAGGACATGATTGAAATCGTGCACACAAGCAAACACTATACATTATATCAGGTCTAGAAGTAGTGAGATATAAAAGTGATCTGATCATACCTCTATAAAAGCTTTTCATTAATGCTTTTACCCTTTTCATCTTTGTCCAATTTTGTTGATGTGCTCATAGGAGTCTTGACATTTTTGCATCCTTCCATACCAAATTTCTTAATTAAATCTTTGGCATATTTGGATTGGTTGATGAATATGCCCTCATTGCTTTGCTTTATTTGTAGACCAAGGAAATACTTAAGTTCTCCCATCATGCTCATTTCAAATTCCCTAGTCATACACTTAGCAAATGCTTGACAAAACAATTCATTAGTAGAACCAAATATTATATCATCAACATAGATTTGAACAATTAGTATATCATGCTTATGCTTTTTGATGAATAGTGTAGTGTCAACATTTCCCTTTGTAAAGCTATTTTCTAATAGAAAAGAACTTAACCTCTCATACCAAGCTCTTGGGGCCTGTTTTAAACCATACAAAGCTTTTGAAAGTTTAAAAACATGATTTGGAAGATCATAGCTTTCAAATCCTGGTGGTTGTTCTACATACACTTCTTCATCTATATAACCATTTAGAAATGTACTTTTCACATCCATTTGGAAAAGTTTGATATTCATGTGACATGCATATGCTAAAAATATTCTTATGGCTTCTAATCTAGCTACAGGTGCATATGTTTCATTTTCAAATTATTTCCCATGATCACTTCTTATTTTTGAAATACAGTACCCTTTTTCATTTTGAACTCTTATAGCAAAGTTTTTGAAATTTTCAAAAGCATCACTCTTTTGAGCTAAGAAAATTACCCAAGTAAATCTAGAGTAATCATCTACGATGACAAATGCATAATATTTTTCTCCTAAGCTAGCAATTCTAGTAGGTCCAAACAAGTCTAAATGCAGGAGTTGAAGAGGTTTTGAAGTACTTACTATGTTTTTTGCTTTGAAGGATGACTTGTGTTGCTTTCCTCTTTGACAAGGATCACATGTCTTGCCTTTTTCATATTTAACTCTTGGCAGTCCTTTTACTAGTTCTCCTGTGCTGAGACTTTGTATTAAGTCCAAATTAGCATGACCATGTCTTCTATGCCACAACCAAGATTCATCACTAGTAGTCATAAGACACTTAGAGAATGGTTAGATAGTTCATGTAAGTTTATTATGTATGTATTGATATCTCTATTTCCTTTAAATATTTCTTAACCATCAATAGAGATCACAAGACATTCATTTAAAGTAAAGATTACTTTGTTTCCTTTATCACATAATTGACTTACACTTAACAAGTTATGTTTCAAGCCATCAATAAGTAAGACATCTTTAATAAAAGTAGTACCATTAATACCAATAGAACCAATGCCAATTACCTTACCCTTTGTATTGTTTCCAAAGGTAACTTTACCTCCATCAATACTTTTGATTTCATTAAAGAGTTCTTTGTCTCCTGTCATATGCCTTGAGCATCCACTGTCTACTAGCCAAGCATTTTTGTTTATTGTGGACTTGAGGCATACCTATAGAATCAAAATTCAAGTATGATTTTTAGGTACCCAAATGAGTTTGGGTCCTTGGGGGTTAGCACATGAAGGTTCCCAATGAGCCTTCCTTATCCAGCAATATTTATTTATGTGACCCATTTTCATACAATAATTACATTGTTTTGGTCTTACAATGTATTTGAATGCCATAGTTCTATTAGACTGATTTTGAGAACAATGGCATGCACAATCATGATTAATTTGCATTTTTCTAGATGCATGCTTCTTATACATAAAGACATGATTGTTCTTTTTCTGTATATAAGGTTTAACATGCTTATTTCTTGGTGCTGTTCTAACAGGTGTGGAGATGTGAGATTCTTTAGACTTTACAAATATAGTTTTGTGAGAAGATGATGATGTGTCCTTAAATCTTAGACCATGTCTAATTAAGGGTGATCTTTAAGACACAATGAGAGTATCTAAGCTCTCTTTACCTTTGTGAAATTTAGAAATTGAATTTCTAAGTTCCTCAACTTCATTTTTCAAAGTATTATTTTCTTTTAACAATGAAGCTGTTGAGGGTCTTGATGAGTATTCATCTAATGACTTTTGGAGAGATTCATTAGATGATTTAAGCTTTATGTTTTACTTTTTCTACACCATCTATCTTATTTTTTAAATTAGATATGTTATTTCTATAAGTACTAAATTTACTTCTATATTTCTCTAATTCTATATTTAATTCTTCTATTAGGCTTTGCTCATCATCATCATCATCATCATCATCACTACTATCATTATTCAAGGAGTATGAGTGTAGTGATCTTACCTTATTCGAGACATGATCTTCGATAGCCATGAAACATAGGTTGACCTCTTCACTTTCATTTTCATCTTTTTCACTTGAAGAGCTTTCGTCATCCCATGTGCCTTTATGACCTTTCTCCCCATTGTCTCTTTGGTATTTGCTCTTATGCTTCTTGAGCCTTGGACATTCTGGTTTGATATGTCCTTTCTTTCCACATTCATAGCATTTTACCTATTCCTTACTTCTTTGTGTATCATTAGAAGTTTGTCTGAGGTTTCTTTGTCTGAATTTTCTAGAGTTGATCATTTTCTTCTCCATAATTCTTTTTAATCTCCTTGAAAGCATAGCAATGTCCTCATTTTCATCATCACTTATTTCTTCATCATCTTCAATATCTTTTTGAGATTTTGAAGTAGAGGCTTTGAGTGCTAAGGGCTTTCTTTTCTCTGGCTCTGCTTCAAACTCTCTATCTCTCTTCACTACCATCTCATGTGTGAGAAGTTTTCCAATCAGCACATAAGTATTCATGATGCTTATATCTTCATTTGCTTCTTCTATGCCAACAACTCTTGAACCATAGTCTTTAAGAGGAAGACTTCTCAGGATTTTATTGTTTACATCTTCCAAACTCATATGCTTCCCAAGTTTTCTCATTCCATTTATAATGGCTAGAAGACGGTTGGTCATGTCAGTGATTGACTCATTGGATTTCATCTTGAAGAGCTCATATTATGAGGTTAGAAGTTGAATCTTCTTGGATTTGACTTGCTTAGTTCCTTCATGATAATTCTCCAATGTCTTCCACATGCTGTATGCTGTTGAGCAGTGTTGTATTCTCCCACATTCTTCATTAGATAATGAGCTTGATAAGATTGTCATTGCCTTCTTGTTTTTGAAATTTGCTCTTCTTTGAGGCTCTGTCCAATCATCTCTTGATAGGATTTCTTCTTCACCATCAGCTCCTCTTCTGGTTGGTGGTGTCCATTCTTTCCGTACACTATCCCAGACTTCAATTCCTTCACTATACAAGTATATCTCAATCCTAAACTTCCAATGGGCATAGTTTGCTCCATCAAAGTAAGGTTTGAGACTTTGGAATCCTTCATTGGCCATATCTTACTCTTTACTAGCGCTTTTTAGGCTTCGATGCTAGACAAAGCTCTGATACCAATTGTTGCCCATATATTAAGCTAAGAATGGGCGTTGAATTGGAGTTTCAAAAATTAAACTATAAGGTGCGGAAATAAAATATTAATTTTAGGAGGGATAGAGAGAATTTGACACAAGGATTTTTATAGAGGTTCGGGTGTTAACAAACCCTACTCCTCTCCCCAATCGCAATTGGGAGTTTCACTAACACACTAAGTGTTACAATGGAGTTTTACAAGCTCGCTCCCAACTATGGTGCTTCTCACAATGGCTCACACCTAACCCAGAAATCCCTTGTGTTTTAATGGCTCACACAATAACTAATTCCTTGTGTTTTACAGGCTCACACAAACAACCTTCACTTTGTGTTTTTACAGGCTCACACAAACAACCTTCACTTTGTGTTTTTACAGGCTCACACAAACAACCTTCACTTTGTGTTTTCACAAGCTCACACAATAACCTTTTGATTTGTGTTTTGAGGCTCACACAACTAACCCTTACAAGTGTTCAACTCTTAACCCAGAAATACCCAAAGCTCATTTCAGTAAAGATTACAGAGAGAACCACTTACAAATCTTAATTGCTCAATAAATGAAGAGCAAAAAGATTTTGTTCTCAAAGTATGAAAGTACAAATAGCTTGTAATAAGAATTAAATTCGAAGTATATGCTATTCTATTGTTATTCTCTTCATTCTCTTGTTCTTAATGCACAAATGACATGTTTCTATTTCATTATTCATGGGCCTGACATTTTTCTATTTTATTATTCATGGGCGTGACTATGTTTGTCACGGGAGTAACCTTTCTTCCCAAGCTGTGACTGATGTGGTGACCTTGGTCGTGAAGCTCTCTAGAATGTTTTGACATATAGAGTCACGGGCGTGACATACTCATTCACGGGCATGACAAGCTTCCCAGCCGTGATCCAAATGGTGACTTAGGTCGTGAAGCTCTCTGGATGAAAATGCATGAACCTTCATGGGGATGACATATTTATTCACGGGGGTGACTGAAATGCCCACTTCACAGTTTGTTTTTCCTTCATGGACGTGAACTTCAAATGTTGGTTTTGGTAACCGTTAGTTCCTTTCACGGGAGTGACTCATAGAGTCATGACAGTGAACATGCTACTTCTTGAATTTTGTCTTTCAAGGGTTATTCTTCCAATCTCCATTCTTGCTATTTTAATCCATGTCCTGTATAATAGACTTAGAAGATAAGTATGTTAAATATAATATTGCTATTTTATTTGTTATCATCAAAATGATAGAAATACCCCTCAAGTTTTAACACACTTGCTGAGCCAAGTTCGGTGTGGAGGCAGAGGATTGTCCAATTTCCTGTTCAACCTCTGGGGTCGCTGTCTCAACTCTAACTCTCTTCCTCTACTAGATTCCTTGAAGGCCAGCTTTAAAGTCGTCCGAATCATTGTCCTCCCAAATAATCTCACCAGTTGTGTTGGTGAAGCAGTAGTAGATCTTGTTCTCATGAACTATGGGAACCGCCGCTCCCATTTTGATAAACAACTTGACGTCTAGTCGGTCTCGAGGATGTGCTGGTATAAGGTTGAAGTGGTGCTCCTCTAGCTTCAAATACCCAAGCTTTATAGCAAGGTGAGTCACGTACCCACCAATCAAAATGTCTCTGTAGGGCGTTGTGGCAATAGACAATAGATGGTTTGCAAACCATTGAGATAAAGCCACTGTTAGGCCTCTTCAGGCTATCTCCAGGAGAAAGAGCTCGGATTTTCGAATCGATCTGTTGTTGTCTCCTCTAGCAAAAATGCTATAGGTTAGAAACTTATGTAAGTATTTATGCACTGGTGATCGAAGGTGGGTACTTTTCGTCTTCTTGACGTCCCAGCTGCAGTCGAGCCCAAAATGAGTCCATGCCTGGGTAGCATAGAACTCCACTTCACTCTCATTAAGGATACCGTTAGAGGGAAGGTTGAACATGTCACGAAACTCTGTGGTAATGAGGGTGTTCAGATGCTTGCAAAGTTGGAATTTTACTATGCCGGTGGGAGAGACTTGCAGGGTGCTAAGGAACTCGAGAGTTAGTTCCCTTAGTGTCGGTTGATGGATATCAATGAAATCCTTCAGATGACAAGCCTAGAGTTGTTCCATCATTCTTGTCTCAAAACCAAGTGTTATGATAGTTTGCCACTCAAATGATCGAGAGGAAATGAGTGGTCTTTGCTTGAGAACCAAGTATCTTGGATGATAGTGCTCCAGAATAATGTTTAGAAGGTATTCCAATTACCATCTTAGAGCATGCGACTTCTTTCTGGTACATTTGGAGGAGTCAGGTTCCATTTTTGATTGAGAAAAGATTTTTTAAAGAGAGAAACATTTATGGGATTTTGGAATAGAACCTAGAGTGTTTTGATTTCTGATGATGAAGACAGTTTTTGAAGGTATTTATAGATGGTGTATGTTGCTAGAGGGCCAGAAGCTTCAAAATGTTATTGAATGGTGATAAATAAGAGAAGTTGGAGAGTTGGAAATGACATAAATAACGACATAAAATGTTTTATAGCCGACATCTTCACGGACGTGAAAGCTAAGTCATGGGTGTGAAATGTCATGTTCATGGTTTGCTGAAGAGACACTCTACCCATGATGAGGGATGTGAAACGATTCACGGTCATGCCAATTAAAGGTCATGGGCATGAATGATGAAATATCACGGTGGTGACAAATGAGTAACGGTCGTGAAGTACAATCTTCACTATTTTGACCGTGAGACAGAGCGTGACATAAAGCATGAACTCTTCTGTAAGTTTTTGGTGGAAATGTTCACGGTCATGATCGTCATGGGGCGTGAACAAAGGATTTCACAGGGGTGATAGAAAAAGGTTATAAGCGTGAAACATAGTCTTTATTACCTTCAACCATGAAGCATGTCGTGAAAGCTACTGGAGCTTTTGGTGATTATGATCACGACCGTGAATATATGTCACGGGCATGAATTGCCTAAAATCCTCTTTAAATATAACTAAGTCTAAAGCAAGACTAAATAATTTCTAAGGTGCTTCTTCCCCTATAACATATATTTCTATCAAGTTAGATACTCATACCTAAAAAGATAAGACAAAACAACAACAAAAAACACAAGATTATCAATTAAGGTTCAAAAATTTTGGCAATCATAAAGTTAATCCATCAATCATACCAAGCTCTCTTCTTATGAAATTAAATCTTTCCTCATTTAGAGACTTAGTGAAGATATCTGCCAATTGATTGTCTGTGCTTATAAATTCCAATACAACATCTCCATATTGAACATGATCTCTAATGAAATGATGTCTTATGTCAATATGCTTACTTCTAGAGTGTTTATTAGAGGAGTGCTCTAAAGGCAATCACCTTTAGCACTTATTGCATAAATTTATTTGATTAATAAAAGGTTTTTCATTAATTTGATGTTCATTTGATATATGAATTGATAAGTGATCTTAAATCAATTAATGAAGTCCTTGATACATAACATAGCATGAAGGAAATCATGATGAGATCATGATATTGAGATTCTTATCATGTGTAATTATGTTAGTATCAAAATTATCCCTAGTCATAGGATTAATGAGATAGGACATTATTAATCCAGACAGACTACCACATGTTACACTCCTTGATTGGATCGAGTAGTAGATCTCATAATCTATAAACATGAGATTTTTAGAGTTAACATGTGGATTCTTGCTAAGTGTAGCTAAGTACATTGGATGACCAACTATGAGAAAATCATATGGATAATCTATTCAAATGTCAATGATAGTCTCATCATAGCAATGGTGCAAGTATCCTTAGACTTGAGGTACTCAAGGATATCTTGAATATTCATTCTGTATTTTGACACTATTCATTATTGCCTCAGAGAGGTAGCTCATTGGGTGGTGATTGGATACAACTTGAGGTATTCGAAGGTAAATGGGTAACCAACAAAGGATTCACCACTCTTGATAGAAAGAGTATATACCCATGGCCTCTTGTCGTGGTCATTACTCAGAAATCTCTGGCCAGAGTGGAAATGTCATAAAGATAGTCTTCAATGACATATCTAATAGAGTAATGAGCCTCAAGGACAAGAACTAATATTACTTGGACTAGACGTGATATAGTCAGTCTAGTGGGAGTTGACACATGTCCATACTCTGAACCAAGTGGGGTATAGAATGGTGAAAGGAATAATTGCACAGAAATTGTCAATGGAAAGGTTCGTAGTCAAACCACTGACTTTTCGGTCAATTGGGGGTCATGATGAGTTGCTAGATACCGCTCATGACCTGCTTAAATTAATTATGAATTTAAGTGGCCAACATAACCGGGAACCTAATGGGTCACACGCATTAAAGATATGAAGAATGAGCAAAATGGTCTTGGATAGGATCCAAAAAATGAGAGAATTATTTTAGGATGGATCGCGATGAGATCGCACGAAAAAAATCGTTCAGGAGTGTCACGGGCCCGCGCGGGTTAGGCAAGCTGGGCTGCCCAGCGTGCCTGCAGCTTCCCATCCATTGGCCAATGGCAGTTTTTGGCCATAATTAGGCCAATTATGGCCAATTACTATTCATTTGTTTCCATTTTCTCCATTTTTGACTTTTCATCTTATTTTTAAATTTGATTCAAATAGAAAAGACATCAAATGGCAGAAAATAGACATGAAAATATTTTTTGTGGAAAAAAATATTTTTAAGACAACAAAAATTCTCTCAAGAACACTTTCAAAGCTAGCACTTTGAATTTGTTCAAACCATTTCTGTTGATAGTTTTTTCTTCATTCTTCGCGTGGATTATCATTAGAGACATCCTAGTGTGGATTGTTCTGGTTTGCTACAACCCAACAAAGTGAAGATTTGAAGAACAAATAAAAATTACAAGGTATAATTTTTAACATTTACATTTATATAAATTAGTTTTAATGGTACAAGTATGATATTTTGTTTTGGGTTTTGAAAAATTTTATTTTTCACTGCATTTATGAATATGATTCATTATTCAAAATCCAACAGTGTTGAATGGGATTCTTAGACAAATTTATCGCACTTGTATTGTCACATTTAATAGGTATATGGTTCATTCCATGACCATAATCCTTAAGTTGTTGTTTCATCCAAAGGATTTGTGTACAACAACATTCTGCTGCCACATACTCTGCTTCAGCAGTAGAAAGAGCAACTGAAACTTCTTTCCTGCTAAACTAGGAAACTAAGCATTCTCCAATAAAGTAACAAGTACCTAAAGCACTTTTTCTATCTAAAAGACTTCCAGCATAATCAGCATCTGAATATCCTATTATGTGAAAGGTTGAATTTCTAGGATACCATAAACCTAGATGAAATGAGCCATGTAAATATTTTAAAATTCTTTTTACTGCATTTAAATGTGACTCTTTAGGACACGATTGAAAGGGAGCACATTAGCATACACTATACATATATCGGGTCTAGAGGCAGTATGATATAAAGGTGATCCGATCATACCTCTATAGAGCTTTTCATTAATGCTTTTACCCTTTTCATCCTTGTCCAATTTTGTTGATGTGCTCATTGGAGTCTTGGTATTTTTGCATCCTTCCATTCCAAATTTCTTAAGTAAGTCTTTGGCATATTTGGATTGGTTGATGAATATGCCCTCTAGACCGAGGAAGAATTTTAGCTCACCCATTATGCTCATTTCGAATTCCCTAGTCATACACTTAGCAAATTCGTGGCAAAGCAATTCATTAGTAGACCCAAATATGATGTCATAAACATAAATTTGAACAATTAGAGTATCATGCTTATGCTTTTTAATGAATAATGTAGTGTCAACATTCTCGTTTGTAAAATTATTTTCTAAGAGAAAAGAACTTAGTCTTTCATACCAAGCTCTTAGGGCTTGTTTCAAACCATATAAAACTTTTGAAAGTTTAAATACATGGTTGGGCAAATCATAGATTTCAAAACCTGGTGGTTGTTCTACATAAACTTCTTCTTCTATAAAGCCATTTAAAAATGCACTTTTTACATCCATTTGAAAGAGTTTGAAATTCATATGGCATGCATATGCTAAAAGTATTCTTATGGCTTCTAATCTAGCTACAGGAGCATAGGTCTCATCATAATCTATTCATTCTTCCTGATTATATCCTTTTGCAACCAACTATCCTTATTCCTAGTTATTGAACCTTGTTCATCTAGTTTATTTCTAAATACCCATTTGCTTCCAATGATTTGATACTCCTTGGGTCTAGGTACTAAGGTCCATACCTTACTTCTCTCAAATTGGTTGAGTTCCTCTTGCATAACAATCACCCATCTTTCATCATTAAAAGACTCATCAATATTTTTAGGCTCAATTTGAGAAACAAAGGCAAGATCAGAAACTAAATGTTTGAGATGAGATCTAGTACTTACTCCCCTTGTAGGATCACCAATGATTTGCTCTTTGGGGTGATCTTTTGACAATTTCCATTCCTTTGGGAGCTCTTGCCTGTTTTCCTCTTGATCTAGAGGTAGATAATCATCTTGGTGTGAATTTTCTTGATCATTTTCTTCTCTTTCATTTTCAAGATCAAGACTTTCCATGGTACCTGCAACATCATCAAGAACACTACCTTTCACTAGATCAAACTTACTAGATTCATCAAAAATAACATGCATAGATTCTTCAACAGTTAATGACTTTTTATTAAATACTCTATATGCTTTGCTAGTTGTAGAGTACCCTAAAAAGATACCCTCATCAGATTTAGAGGCAAATTTTCTAAAGTTGTCTCTGGTATTCAATATGAAACACTTGCATCCAAATACTCTAAAGTATGATATCATGAGCTTTCTTCCATTCCATAGCTCAAATGAAGTTTTGTTTAAGAGAGGTCTTTTGAAAACTCAATTTGAAAATATAACATGCAGTATTTGTGGCTTCAGCCCAAAAGTAAGTTGGTAAACCATACTCATTGAGCATTGTTCGAGCCATTTCAATTAAAGTTTGATTTTTCCTTTTGACTACCCCATTTTGTTGAGGTGTCCTAGGAGATGAAAAATTCTGCGAAATGCCATGTTCTAGACAAAAATTATCAAATTTTTCATTTTCAAATTCATTGCCATGATCAATTCTTATTTTTGGAATATAATATATTTTTTCATTTTGAACTCTTTTAGAAAAGTTTCTGAAAGTTTCAAAGGCATCACTCTTTTGAGCTAAGAAAATTATCCAGGTAAATCTAGAATAGTCATCGACGATGACAAAGGCATAGTGTTTACCTCCTAAGCTTGCAATTCTAGTAGGTCCAAAAAGATCTAGATGTAGGAGTTGTAGAGGTTTTGAGGTACTTACAATGTTTTTGGATTTGAAGGATGACTTGTGTTGTTTTCCTCTTTGGCAAGGTTCACATGTTTTGTCTTTTTCAAATTTGACTTTTGGCAGTCCCTTTACCAGCTCTCCTTTGTTGAGGCTTTGAATTAAATTCATGCTTGCATGGCCAAGCCTTCTATGCCATAACCAAGATTCATCACTAGTAGTCACAAGACACTTAGAGGAAAGGTTAGATATTTTGTGTAAGTCTATTATGTAGGTATTGACATCTCTATTTCCTTTAAATATCTCTTAGCCATCAATAGAGGTTACAAGACATTCATTGAAAGTAGAGATTACTTTGTTTCCCTTATCACATAATTGACTTACACTTAACAAGTTATGTTTCAAGCCATCAATAAGTAAGACATCTTTAATGAAAGGAGTACCATTAATACCAACAGAGCCAATGCCAATTACCTTACCCTTAGCATTGTTTCCAAAGGTAACTTTATCTCCATCGATACTTTTGATTTCATTGAAAATTTCTTTGTCTCCGGTCATAGGCCTTGAACATCCACTATCTACTAGCCAAGCATTTTTGTTTATTGTGGACTTGAGGCATACCTATATAATCACAATTCAAGTATGGTTTTTAGGTACCCAAATGAGCTTGGGTCCTTGGGGGTTAGCACGTGAAGGTTCCCAATGAGCCTTCCGTATCCAACAATGTTTATTTATGTGACCAAATATCATACAATAATTACATTGTTTAGCTCTAAATATGCTTTTTGGTCTTACAATGCTTTTGAATGCCATATTTCTATTAGGTTGAGTTTGAGAGCAATGGCATGCACAAGCATGATGAATTTGTTCTTTTCTAGGTGCATGCTTCTTATACATAAAGGCATGATTAGCCTTTTGAGGTTTCCTTCTTAGGCTTACCAACCCTTGATCATCCCTCTTATGTATAGAAGATTTAGTGTATTTTGTGCACTTAGCCCTTGGGGCTATTACAGCAAGTGTGGAGATGTGGGGTTCACTTGACATAACAAAAGTAGTCTTGTGAGAAGATGATGATGTACCCTTAAATCCTAGACCATATCTAATTAAGGGTGTTCTTTTAGACACAATGAGAGTATCTAAACTCTCCTTTCCCTTGTGAAATTTTGATATGGAGTTTCTAAGTTCATCAACTTCATTTTTCAAAATATTGTTTTCTTTAAGCAAGGATTTAGTTGAGGGTCTTGAAGAGTACTCATCTAATGACTTTTGAAGAGATTCATTAGATGATTGAAGCTTAAAGTTCTCCTTTTCTAACACATCCATTTTGATTTTCAAATTAGAAATGTTATTTTTATAAGTATTGAATTTACTTTTACATTTCTCTAGTTCTAGATTCAACACTTCTATTAGGCTTTGCTCATCATGATCTTCACTATTACTATCATTATCACTACTATCATTATTGAAAGAGTATGAGTGAAGTGATCCAACCTTATCCGAGATGTGATCCTCTATAGCCATGAAGCATAGGTTGAACTCTTCACTTTCATTGTCATCTTTTTCACTTGAAGAGCTTTCATCATCCCATGTGGCTTTGTGGCCTTTCTCCCCTTTGTCTCTTTGGTATTTGCTCTTGTGCTTCTTGAGCCTTGGATATTCCAGTTTAATATGCTCTTTCTTCCTACATTCATAGCACTTTACCTCATCTTTACTTCTTTGTGAGTCATTAGAGGTCTGTTTGAGGTTTCTTTGCCTGAATTTTGTAGAGTTGCCCATTCTCTTCTCAATAATTCTTTTCAGCCTTCTTGAGAGCATAACAATGTCCTCATTTGCAACATCACTCTTTTCTTCATCATCTTCAACTTCCTCTTGAGATTTTGAAGTAGAGGCTTTTAGTGCTAGAGGCTTTCTTTTTTCTGGCTCTACTTCAAGCTCTCTATCTCTTTTCACTGCCATTTCATGTGTAAGAAGTTTGCCAATAAGCACATCGGTATTTATAGTGCTCATGTCTTCATTTGCCTCTTCTATACCGGCGACTCTTGTGTAATCTTTGAGAGGAAGACTTCTTAGAATTTTGTTATTTACATCTTCCAAGCTTAGGTATTTCCCAAGCTTTCTCATGCCATTTATGATGGCTAGAAGATAGTTTGTCATGTCAGTAATTGACTCATTGGATTTCATCTTGAAGAGTTCATACTCTGAAGTAAGAAGTTGAATCTTCTTTGATTTAACTTGTTTTATTCTTTCATGATAGTTTTCTAATGTTTTCCACATGCTGTATGCAGTTGGGCAGTGTTGTATTCTACCACATTCTTCAATGGATAATGAGTTTGAGAGAATAGTCATTGCCTTCTTGTTTTTGAAGTTTGCTCTTCTTTGAGGCTTTGTCCAATCATCTCTTGACAGGGTTTTTTCTTCACCATCAACTGCTCTTCTAGTTGGTGGTGTCCATTCTTTCTGAACACTATCCCATACTTCAATTCCTTCACTATCCAGATATATCTCCATTCAAAACTTCCAATGAGCATAATTTTCTCCATCAAAGTAAGGCTTGAGACTTTGGAATCCTTCATTGGCCATATCTTGATCTTTGCTAGTGTTGTTTAGGCTTCAATGATAGACTAAGCTCTGATACCAATTGTTGCCCAGATATTGAACCAAGAAGGGGGGTTGAATTGAATATCATACAGGAAATTTTATAGAGGTTTGGGTGTTAACAAACCTTACTCCTCTCCCCAATCTCAATTAGGAGTTTCACTAACACACTAAGTGTTACAATGGAGTTTTACAAGCTCACTCCCAACTATGGTGTTTCTAACAATGGATCACACCTAACCCAGAAATCCCTTATGTTTTAATGGCTAACACAATAAACCAATTCCTTGTGTTTTAAAGGCTCACACAAATAACCCTTACAAGTGTTCTACTCTTAACTCAATTTATCCAAACTCACTTGAGTAGTAGATTACAAAGAGAAACACTCACAAATCTATAATGCTCAGAAAATAATGAGCAAAAAGATTTTTTACAGAGAATTAATGTTTGTTTTGAAAGTATTAAATGCACAAATTGCTACAACAAGATTTTGATTCGAAGTATTTGCTATTCTCTTATTCTGGATTCATAAATGACTTGCATTTATACTTTCATAGCGAATTATAGCCGTTTGGTTGCATTTAATGCGAAAATAGTTGTTATACTACTCTTAATTTTGCGCCTGACATGTTTCTCTTTTCTCTTTCACGGTCGTGAATTAGTGTGTCACGGTCGTGACTGTTCTTCTAAGCCGTGACTTGAGTGGTGACTTCAGTCGTGAAGCATTCTGGAAGGAATTGAAATATTTGATCACGGGCGTGACGTTATTCTTTCACAGGCATGAACATCCTTCCTAGCCGTGGTCCAAGTAGTGACTCTGGCTGTGAAGCTCTCTGGAGGAATTTGATATGTTTTCTCACGGGCGTGACTTTCTTTCACGGGTGTGATTGATATGATTATTCACGATTGCTATCATTCTTTATGGCCGTGAACTTTAAATGTTGGATGGTTGGAGCTAAGCTTCATCACAGGCATGACATAAAAGGTCACAGGCGTGAACATGCTATTTCTTCATTTTTTGTCTTTTTAAGGTTAGTCTTCCATTCTCCATTCTTGCTATTATGTTCCATACCCTGTTCAATAAACTTAGAAAATAAGTATGTTAAATACATTATTGCTATTTTATTTGTTAGCATCAAAATGATGAAAATACCCCTCAAGGTTCAATAGTTAGTAGACATTATCTTCATAAATGATACGTACAGTTGCCCCTATCTTGATAAAAGACTCTACATCGAGTCGATCTTATGGATGAGCTAGAATAAGAGTGCAATTATGGTCGTCAAGGCTCAAATACCCTAGCTCAATGGCATGATGAGTTACATACCCGCTAATCAAAATATCTTACGATGGCTTCGTTGCAATGGAAAGGAGGTGATTTATGAACCATTGTGATAGTGCTATGGATAATCCTTTTCGTGTCATCTCCAATAGAAAGAGCTCCGATTTTCTGATTGTCCTATTGCTATCTCTTCGAGCAAATATACTATAGGTGAGAAACCTATGTATGTACTTATGCACAGGAGACTGGAGGTGGGTGTTATTTGTCTTCTTCACATCTCAGTTACACTCAGCACCGAAATGTGTCCAAGATGAAGGAGCATAAAATTCGACTTCACTCTCGTTTAGGATGCCATCTGAAGAAAGCTTGAAAATTGTGCCTAATTCTGCTGCAGTGAGAGTGTTAGGATGCTTGTAGAGCTGGAATTTTACGGTTCCGATGGGAGAGACTTGCAATGTACTAAGGAACTGAAGAGTTAGTTCTCATAGAGTTGGAACGATATATGTCCATGAAATCTTTTAGGTGACAAGCTTGTAATTGCTCAATCATGCTTGTCTCAAGACCAAGAATTTTGATAGAATTCCACTCAAAGGAACGTGATGAAAGTAAAGGTCGTTTCTTTAGAATGACATATCGTGGATGGCAATGATCCGGATTGATGTTGAGAAAATAATCGGTGTGGCATCTTGGAGCATGTGATTTCTTCCTTGTATGTTTGGAAGAACTGGATTCCATTTTGATAAACTTTGAACAATGGATTGGAGAAGAAATTTTCGGTGAAAATTGAAAGAAACCCTTGAGAGAAGTTGTGATTCTTCAAAGTGAAAAAGGTTTGAAAGGTTTTTATAGATGAAAATGTGAGTGAGGAGGCCGAAATTTCTGAGAGATATTGAATGAGGGTGATAAATGAGAGAATTTGTAGAGATGGAAATGAGAAAATGATAGAAATTTTGTTTTATAGTCGATAGATTCACGGTCGTGAGTCATCAGTCATGAAAGTGAATAATCGTGGTCGCGGTTTGTTGAAGGGGCGCTTTAGTCATGAAAAAGAAAATGAATTGTGTCACGGTCGTGACATTAAATAGTCATGGGCGTGAATCAGGATTTGTCATGGGCATGAAGTTTAGTTTTCACTACTTCTACCCGTGAAGCATGTCATGAATCAAAGCATGAAAGCTACTGGAACTATTTACTATTTACTTCACGATCTTGAATATATGTCGCGGGCGTGAATCACCTCAAATCTTCAAAAAATAAAATTAAGTCTAAAACAAGACTAGAAGATTTCTAAAGAAGTTTCTATGCCTTTAAACATATATTTCCATCATGTCAACCATTTCATATTATAAAATTAGTCAAATAAGGAGCATCATATGAAGGAAATAACATTCAAAGTTAATGATTCATTATACAATTGGCAAGAAAATAATTAAGACAAAGTTGATCCATCAAGCATACCAAGTTCTCTTCTTATGAAACAAAAACTTTCTTCACTAAGAGATTTGGTAAAAATGTTTGCTAATTGATTGTTTGTATCAATAAATTCTAACACAACATCTCCATATTGAACATGATCTCTAAGAAAATGATGTCTTAGAGTGTTGAATGGGATTTTTAGATAGGTTTATGGCACTTGTGTTGTCACATTTGATGGGTATATGGTCCAAACTATGACCATAATCTTTTAGTTGTTGTCTTATCCATAGGATTTGAGTGCAACAACATCCTGCTGCCACATATTTCACTTCAGCAGTAGATAAAGCAACTAAAACTTGTTTCTTGCTAAACCAAGAAACTAGACATTCACCAATAAAGTGACAAGTGCTTGGAGTACTCTTTCTATCCAAAAGACTACCGGTATAATTCGCATCCGAATATCCTATGATATTGAAAGATGAATTTCTAGGATACCATAAGCCTAAATGCAATGTGCCATGTACATATTTTAAAATTCTTTTTACAGCATTCAAATGTGATTCCTTAGGACTAGATTGAAATCTAGCGCATAAGCATACACTATACATTATATCGGGCCTAGAGGAAGTAAGGTATAAAAGTAATCCGATCATACCTCTATAGAGCTTTTCATTTATGCTCTTACCTTTCTTATCTTTGTCCAATTTTGTTGATATGCTCATTGGAGTCTTAGCATTTTTGCATCCTTCCATTCCAAATTTCTTAATTAACTCTTTGGAGTACTTGGACTGGTTGATGAATATGCCCTCATTTCTTTGCTTGATTTGTAGACCAAGGAAGAGCTTAAGTTTGCCCATCATGCTCATTTCAAATTCCCTAGTCATACACTTAACAAATTCTTGACAAAGTAATTCATTAGTAGACCCAAATATGATATCATCAACATAAATTTGAACAACCAAAATGTCATGCTTATGCTTTTTAATAAATAAGGTTGTATCAACATGTCCTTTTGAAAAATTATGTTCTAAAAGAAATGAACTTAGTCTTTCATACAAGCTCTTGGAGCTTGTTTTAACCCATACAAGGTTTTAGAAAGTTTAAAAACATGATTAGGCAGATTATGGCTTTCAAGACTCGGAGGTTGTTCAACATAAACTTCCTCTTCTATAAAGCCATTTAAGAAGGCACTTTTGACATCTATTTGAAAGAGTTTAAAATTCATATGGCATGTAAATGTTAAAAGTATTCTTATGACTTCTAATCTAGCTACCGGAGCATAAGTTTCATCATAATCTATACCTTCTTCTTGATTATAACCCTTTGCAACCAACCTAACTTTATTCCTAGTTATTAAACCTTGTTCATCTAACTTATTTCTAAACACCCATTTACTACCAATAATTTGATGGTCTTTGGGTGTAGGAACCAAGGTCCATACTTTGCTTCTCTTAAATTGTTTGAGTTCCTCTTACATAGCAATCACCCAACTTTCATCATTAAGATCCTCATCAATATTTTTAGGCTCAATTTGAGAGACAAAAGCAAGGTTAGAATTTAAAAGTTCGAGTTGATATCTAGTACTTACACCCTTAGTAGGATCACCAATGATTTGTTCCTTATGGTGATTCTTTGTCATTTTCCATTCCTTTGGAAGCTCTTAGTTGTCTTGTTCTTGAGCTTAAGGTAGAGATACATCTTGTTGTTATTTCTCTTGATCATTATCAGCTTTCTCATGATTAAGATCAAGTTTCTCTATTGTACCTACAATGTCATCAAGAGCACTACCTTTCACAAGATCAAACTTACTAGATTCATAAAAAACAACATGCATAGATTCTTCAACAACTAAAGATCTTTTATTAAAGTCTCTATAGGTTTTTCTAGTTGTAGAGTATCCCAAAAAGACACCCTCATTGGATTTAGAGGCAAAATTTCCAAGGTTGTCCTTGGTGTTTAATATAAAACACTTGCATCCAAATACTCTAAAGTATGATATCATGGGTTTTCTTTCATTCCATAGCTAGAAAGAAGTCTCGTTTAAAAGTGGTCTTTTGAAAACTTGATTGGAAATATAACATGCAGTATTTGTGGCTTCGGCCCAAAAGTAGGTTCATAAACCATACTCATTGAGCATAGTTCAAGTCATTTCAATTAAGGTTCGATTTTCTCTTTCCACTACTCCATTTTATTGAGGTGTTATAGGAGTTGAAAAATTGTGTGAAATACCATATTCTAAACAAAAGTTATAAAAATTTTCATTTTCAAATTCTTTGCCATGATCACTTCTTATTTTAGAAATAAAATAGCCTTTTTCATTTTGAACCTTTTTAGCAAAATTTTTGAAAGATTCAAAAGCATCACCTTTTTAAGCTAAGAAAATTACCCAAGTGAATCTAGAGTCATCATCAACAATGACAAAAGCATAGTGTTTACCTCTTAAACTAGCAACTCTAGTAGGTCTAAAAAGATCTAAATGCAAAAGTTGTAGAGGCTTAAAGGTACTTACTACATTTTTGGATTTGAAGGATGACTTGTGTTGTTTTCCTTTTTGGCAAGGTTCATATGTCTTATCCTTTGCAAATTTGACTTTTGGAAGTCCACGTACTAGCTCTCTTTTGCTAAGGCTTTGAATTAATTTCATGCTTTCATGACCAAGCCTTCTATGTCATAGCCAAGATTCATCACTAATGGTCATAAGACACTTAGAGGAAAGGTTAGAAATTTTGTGTAAGTCTATTATGTAAGTGTTGACATCTCTATCTCCCTTGAATATCTCTTGGCCACTTAAAGATGTTACAAGACATTCATTTGAGGTAAAGATAACTTGGTTCCCCTTATCACATAATTGACTTACACTTAACAAATTATATTTCAAACCATCAACAAGCAAAACATCTCCAATAAATGTAGTATTATTAATACCAATAAAGCCAATGCCAATTACCTTCCCTTTAGCATTGTTCCTAAAGATTACCTTACCACCATCAATTCTTTTGATGTGATTGAAGAGTTCTTTGTTCCCGGTCATATGCCTTGGGCATCCACTATCCATAAGCCAAACATTTTCCTCTATAATGGACTTGAGGCATACCTATAAAATCATAATTCAAGTTTGGATTTTAGGTACATAAACTAACTTGAGTCCTTGGTGGTTAGCACTTGAAGGTTCCCAATAAGCCTTTCTTGTACAACAATGTTTGTTGATATGACCGAATCTCATACAATAATTACATTGCTTAGGTCTAAACATAATTTTCAGTTTTGACATGTTTTTTGGTCTCAACATCCTTTTAGAAGGTGTATGTGTGCTGTGACATACACATGCATGATGAGTAGGTGCTTTCCTAGGTGCATGCCTTTTATACATGAAGGCATGATTGGCCTTTTGAAGTTTCCCTCTTAAGCTATGCGACCCTTTACCATTCTTCTTATGAATAGGGGGTTTTGTGTATGTTATGCTCTTAGCCCTTGGAGTTATTACCTCAATTGTAGAGGTTTGTGGTACACTAGACTTAGCAAATGTAGTCTTGTGAGATGAAGATGATGTTCCATTAAATTCTAGACCATGTCTTACTAAAGGTGGTCTTTGGGAAACTATAAGAGTATCTAAATTTTCTTTGCCTTTATGAAATCTTGAAATAGAGTTTCTAAGTTCCTAAACTTCATTTTTCAAGATGTTGTTTTCTTTAAGCAAAGATTTAGTTAAGGGTCTAGAGGAATACTCATCTAATGATTTTTAAGAGTTTCATTAGAAATTTTAAAATCAAAATTCTCTTTTTGTAGAAGTTCCATTTTTTTTCAAATTTAAAATGTTATTTTTATAAATGCTAAATATACTTTTATATTTTTCTAACTCTAGGTTCATTATTTCTATTAAACTCTGTTCATCATCATCTTCAATATCACTATTATTATCACTACTATTATCACTAAAAGAGAATGAGTAAGAATGACCTACCTCATCCGTGAAGTGATCCTCTAAAGCCATGAAGCATAGGTTGACCTCTTCTCCTTCATTATCATCTTTTTTGCATGAAGAGCTTTTGTCATCCCATGTGGCTTTGTGACCTTTCTCCCCATCATCTTTTTGAATTCTTCTCTTGTGTTTCTTGAGCTTTGGACATTCTGGTTTGATATGTCCTTTCTTCCCGCATTCATAATATTTTACCTCCTCTTTATTTCTTTAAGAATCATTTGAGGAGTGTTTGAGGGTTCTTTGTTTGAAGTTTCGAGAATTATCAAGTCTCTTCTCAATTATTCTTTTTAATTCTCTTGAGAGCATGACAATGTCTTCATTTGCATCATCACTATTTTCTTCATCATCATCAATGACCTCTTGCGATTTTGAAGTAGAGGCTTTAATTTCTAGTTCAGCTTCAAGTTCTCTATCTCTTTTTACTGTCATGCGGAAATGGTGTCCCTATGGCTAGCCAATTATATCTTGAGCAATATTTAACCATCAGAAAAATAACTAAGGGCATTATTTATTCCTTTAATCCAAATTCCATTATTTTTATATTATTAATCACTTAACATTTTATTCATCCATACAATTTTGTCACTTATAATATATCAATATTTCAATATGAGTAATCAATTAAGTTATTAAGCTCACTAAACACACTTTTTTCATTATTTTTCATTTCATACATAATATAATCAATAATTAGAAAAATATTCAAAATATAATTTAAAAATTTTCAATAAATTTCTACACACTCAAAATCATATTTCCTTGCATTTTATGACTTAATTTTCATTTGATTAGCAAGAAAAATATTAATTTCTCCTTCTTCATATTTCGGCCTATATTTAATTTTCATCATTAAAATTTTTATTTCACCTTCTAAATATTCATTTCACTAATTTATACTTTCATTATTCCATATGTACCATAATATTACACTAAAATGTAATTATACCTTAATTTGCATTTTTCACATAATACGATCATATTTTCCAATTTCTACTAATTAATTTTTTTAATTAAAATTAGCCATTCTAATTCACTTTTTATAATCTCTTAATCATGTTTTAAGCATCAATTATCAATTACATACAAAACACGTAAAATTTCTAATTTCCATAACCCTAAATCATGCTAATTCAATAGTAATAGATAGATTTTGAAATCACTAACCTTAATTTCTTGCTTTGGCCTTCCTAGGCTTCCTTTTCGTTAGCATTTCCCTTGGAAGTACCTTCACTTTGCTTTGAACCCACCATGGCCGAAATTCATTCATCATTAATCCAACAATATTTTGATTTTCTAACTCAATCTAACTTTATAATTATCATCTACATACCTTAAACTACCTATTTGAACCATTAAACTAATTTAAAACTATAAATTTCACTTACCTCAAATTTGTATCCTAACTTATTTTCTATGATTTCCTTCCACTCTAGCCCTCTAAATGAAGATTGGAGGCTTCTATTAGCTACTAGAGATGCTGAAATTAGTTTGGAGTGGTTGATTTTGGAGTAAAAATTAAAGAAATTTGAAGAAATTTGGAGAAGAAAATGGAAAGGTGTGGTTCGGCCAAAAGGGAGGGAGAGGAAGAAGATGATAGAGCAGAATTCTATCTAGAGAATTCTTGTAATTCAGCTTTTATATTGTTGCTTAAGTTGGGTGGACTTGGGCCAAACAAAGCCCAACTTATTTAGGCCCAATTAAGCACTTTAAATTATTTCTCTCACTTTACAAGCTCAATTTCACCCAAATTTAATTCCATAATTCATAAAATATTTTTATATATCTACACAAATTTTTTTAACTCAATCGGAGTCTATTTTCTGTCTAGATCACCAGACTGATAATTTAATTTTTGGTGTCATCGTAAAATTCTTTTTTCACTGTTAAACAATCCTAAATATTATTTAGAGTCTATCATGTCTTATAATAAATTTTTGGATATTGTTTGTTATTTTTCACAACTCGGTCAAAGTACGGTCAACCAATTATTTTATTAATCCAGGTCCCTTTTTTTCTTAATTTTGACTTTTGAGAGATTATTTGACTTCATTTTCACTCCAAATTTTACCTCCGGACTAGTCATAATCTATATTTTTCTATTATCAAATAAAATATTTTCACCTCCTGGTGTATTTTTGACCCTCGGTAATGCTGATCAATTTTGGAAACTACAGTTTACGACTAATGCAATATTTAGGCCCTTACAATTCTCCCTTACCAATAAAAATTTTGTCCTCAAAATTTTACCTGTATTGAACAGTTGTGGATATTGTTATCTTGTTGCAGCTTCTAACTCCCACGTGGCTTCTTCCACATTATGGTGACTCCATAATACCTTCACTAGTGGGATTTGCTTGTTCTTGAGTTGTCTAACTTCTTTGGCTAGGATCTTTAATGGTTTCTTTGCATAAGTCAGATCAGTCTGTATCTAAATTTCTTTTGCCTTGATCACGTGGCTAAGGTCTGACCTATACCTCCATAGCATTGACACATGGAATATATCATGAATCTTTTCCAACTTTTGAGGTAGCTTCAATCGATAGGCTACGGGTCCCACATGCTATATAATCTTATAAGGGCGTAAAAATCTCGCACTTAATTTGTCCTTCTTGTCAAATCTCATAACTTTCTTCTAGGGTGATACCTTCAGGAACACTTGATCTCTAACCTAGAACTCTATATCTTTTTTTCTTAAATCTGCATATGATTTCTGTTGGTCCATGGCTTCTTTCAATCTATCCTTTATCACCTATACCTTCTCTTCAATTTCTCGAACCAAATCGATTCCCATTAGCTTCTTCTCACTCAATTTTGTCCAACATAAAGGAGTCCTACATTTCCTTCCATAAAATGCTTCATATGGTGTTATTTTGATGCTAGACTGATAGTTGTTGTTGTAAGCAAACTCTGCTAATGGCAAATAATTTTCCCAACTATTTTCAAACTCAAGGATGCAACTTTGCAACATATCCTCAAGTATCTGAATCACACGCTCCGGTTGCCTATCAGTTTGGGGATAAATAATTGTACAAAAATAAAGTCTTGTCCCCAATGCTTCCTGCAATTACTTCCAGAACTGGGACGTAAATCTTGAATCTCTATTTAAAATAGTGGAGGATGGTACTCCATGGAGTCTCACTATCTCATTAATGTAGTTTCTACCAACTTGGTTAGTGAATAGTCCATCCGTACTGGTATGAAATGGGCTGATTTCGTGAGTCTATCAATGACTACCCAAATAACATCATGCTTCTTTCCAATTAGAGGCAGTCCCATCACAAAATCCATGGTTACTTAATCTCATTTCCACTCTTGTATCACAATAGGCTGAAGTAAACCCGATTTCAACTTTCACCTGCTGGCATATTAAACATTTGCTCACAAATTCTGTCACATCACGTTTCAATCCTGGCCACCAATAGTGTACTTTCAAATCCTGATACATCTTGTTACCACCCGGATGCATCGCATAGCTGTTATGATGAGCTTCTATGAGAATGTTCTTTCTCAATTCATCTTGATTAGGCACACATAATCTACGGTTGAAATAACGGCTATCATTTTTACCCAAAGAATAATCACCTTCATTGCCCTCTTTTACTCGGTTCACTATAGCAATCAAATGATCATCTAGCTTTTGTGCCACTTTCACTTGCTAAAGGAAGTCTAGTTTTACTTGCATTTCCACTATTATCGCTCCATCTTGTGCCATATATAATCTAACATTCATCACCCAAATGGCTGCCAGAAATTTTCTACTAAGTGCATTAGCTACTACATTTGCCTTCCCTGAATGGTAGTCGATTAAGCAATTATAGTCTTTTATCAATTCAAGCCAACACCTCTATCTCAAATTAAGTTCCTTTTGTGTAAGCAAATATTTCAAACTTTTATGATCTATGTAATGTAACATTTCTCACCATAAAGATAATGTCTCCAAATCTTTAGGGCAAATACAATTGTTGCAAGCTCAAGATCATGAGTAGGATAATTCTTCTCATGAGTATTGAGTTGTCGAAAAGCATATGCAATCACTTTACCTTCCTGCATCAATACACAGCCTAACCCATTCTTGAAGGCATCACTGTAAATCACAAAATCCTTGCCATATTCTGGTTGAGTTAACATTGGGGCTTTTGTCAACATGGTCTTAAGCTTCTCAAAGTTTCCTTGACATTTATCCATCCACTCAAACTAAACGTGCTTCTGTAACATTGAGTAAGTGGCGCTGCTATGATGGAAAAACCTTTTACAAATCTCCTATAATACCCTACCAAACCTAATAAACTTCTAACTTTTATAATAGTCTTAGGTACCCCCTATTGTAAGATTGCCCCAATCTTCTTTGGATCCACCTTTATCCCTTCAGATGAAACTACATGACCCAAGAAGGATACTTTATTCAACCAGAAGTCACACTTGCTAAAATTTGCATACAACTGCTTTTCTTTCAATATTTGCAAGACAATTCGTATGTGCTTGTCATGTTCTTCTAGCATCTTCGAATACACTAGAATGTCATCAATAAATACCACCACGAATTGGTCTACATAAGGATGAAAAATCCTATTCATTAGATCTATGAAAGCTACTGGGGCATTCATAAGTCCAAATGGTATGACTAAAAAATCTTAGCGAAATGCAATCTTGGGCACATCTGTTTCTTTTACTTTCAACTGATGGTAGCTCGATCATAGGTCAATCTTTGAAAACACACATGTTCCCTTCAATTGATCAAGTAAGTCTTCAATACGTGGAAGGGGATACTTATTCTTGATTGTCACCTTATTCAGCTGTCTGTAGTCAATACATAATCTGAAAGACCCATCCTTCTTCTTTATAAAGAGTACTGGTGCTCCCCATGGGAAAATACAAGGTTTGATAAAGCCTTTATCAAGCAATTCCTACAGCTAAATCTTCAATTCCTTGAGTTCTGTAGGTGCCATCCTGTAGGATGCAATCAAAATAGGTGTCGTTCCTGAAGCTACATCAATAGTGAATTCAACTTCCCTATCGGGTGGCAAACCTAGTAATTCATCAGTAAAGACATATGGAAAATCTATCACTATAGGCACATCTGAAACCTCAAGATCTTCCTTTTTAGCTTCAATTGCATAACACAAGTAAGTAATGCACCCCTTCTTTATGAGTCTTTTGGCAGCTATAGCTGAAATCACATTTGATAGAAAGTATGTCATTTCACCCACAATAGTGATTTTCCGATCATTAGAGAATTTAAGTGTCACTCTCTTTCATTTACAATCTACTATCGCTTGATGGGTGGATAACCAATCTATCCCCAATATCATATCAAACTAGCGGAATGGGAGTTCAATTAGGTTAGCTAGGAATTCATAACCTTGTGCACCAATGGGACAATTCCTATACACCTTATTCACCACAACACTATTTCCTAAAGGATTGCTCACTAGGATGTCCTAGTCTAATTGTGAATCTCCTAACCCTTTCCCATGTGCAACATCAGTATTTACGTAGGAGTGTGTGGAACTAGGATTAACAAGTGCATAAACAGAATTAGTCATAAGCATAAATTTACCTATTATCACATCGGAAGCATCCTCATCTTCTCTAGCTCTCACTACATATGTACGACCTATAACTCGTCCTTGACCCTGGGTGGTTGTACAAAAGGTCTAGATGTTGATGGATTAAAGGTTGCTCCCCTACCTCGACCTCTAGATGGTAAAGATCCAATACCAAATGCTGGTGATATAGCCATAGAAGCTTAAGCCACTAGACAATCCCTAACCTAATGATCTTTTGAACCACACTAGAAATAGGCACCAGTCAAATATCTGCACTCTCCTGGGTGAGATCTACCACAATGGCCACAGGTTTGAACTGCATTTTCCCCTCTGCCTCTAGGTGTACTGCCCACAGAAGTAACTGAGGCATTGCCACATAATGTATTTCTTTGTCCACGCCCTGGTGGAACTGATGTATGGCTCTGTGATGGAGCTGATCCCCTAGACTTCTTACTCTGAGTACCCGAACCACTGAATTGTCCTGACTTCGTTTTCTGCTGAAACTGAATTTGTTTGTTATCCTCATCTAACTAAATACTTTCTACTTTAATAGTCGTTTTGGATTCTATTGTGCACCTACTATCTGTCTGATCTTGTTGTGGAGACCCCTCTCAAATCTCTAACATAACTTCTCCTCTGTCAGCTAATAGTCGTCGAGGTAGGCACTAAGGCGCTCAAACTCATATTCATATTCTGCTACTGTCTTATTTCCCTGTCTGAGTCTTCAGAAAGCATCTTGCTTCTCTTCTTTATATTCCGATCCTATGTATTTCTTTTTAAATTGGGCCAAGAAGAAATCTCAATTCAACTATTCATCTGAGGTATGCTTACGTAATGAATCCCACCAAATGAATACAAGACCCTGAAGTAATGCTACAGTACCTTCAAATTTTTCTTCAGCCGGGCTGTGAGTGATTTCAAATAACCTCTTTATCTTAAATAACCATTCTTCAACTTGTACAGGGGTCAGTGGATCACGGCCATAGAAATATTTAGCTCCCAATTTCTTCAACTGCTCTAAAATAGGCTTCTTTTTAGGTGGAGCCCGAGGCTACACCTGTGCTGCTGGCTATGACTGTTGAACTTGTTCAGTTTGCATTATGTGTTGAATATAATCAGCCATAAGTTGAGAAAATCTGGCTATGGCGGTGGAGGTGGTGCAACTAGTGGAGTAACATTTTATTGCAAGGCTTCAGCTTGCCCAGCACTAACTGACGCTTCATTCTCACCATTTCCAACACCTTGACCTTGTTGGGATGCTATTGTTTACTATAAAATAGGAAAGGAGCAAGCATACATTAGACTTATTACACATTTCATCCATCTATTGGCATGTATATACATATAATCCATTCACTAAAACTATGACACCCTTATAACAATTATTTTATGCGTACGTTACCTAGATTAATACGATTATAGTCGATGTGTGCCAAAACAAAATTCGTTAACTTAATTAAATGACCATAATATTATTAGTACTTTATTAATCCTATTTATTTTTCCAAAACTTTTAGCAACATAACGGCTATAATTTAACTACTTCACCTGCACTGCAAATAATCCATAGCTCCATTTCGGGCACAACAAAATATATATAATACAAAATAATTTTCATTCAACCACAAATCAACATTTCATCTTTTACACATATAATAATTTATAAATATCCTTTATCTGAATATATACAAAATTCCATTCCTACAACTGTATATATATATGTTATTCTTAATTCTAATATACTACGCTTCCTCTTGCTTTTTCTACTCCTACCTGCACGCAGTCAAATAACTATATGCTGAGCATTAATATACCCAGTAGTAATTGCTAATCTAAAAATTTCAGTTGGTTTATGTTTTCTTACATTCATACATGCAATAACATTTTAATATAGTATTGAAAATTTTTATTTAATATATATTTATTTATTTTTAACAATATTTTATTATTCTTTACCCTTAATTCACTAATTAATATTTTCATAAATTTACCAATTTTTTTCAATTAATTTTTTTTTTCTGAACTTTCAATTCCTTTCAATTTAATCCTGAACTTTCATTTTCTTTTAATTTAGTCATTTTTCACCTTAGCACTCTAATTAACTCTTCTTTTCTTCTTTTTTGTCAATCTTCATTTTAATTAACTACAAATTTTACTTTAATTCTTAAATTTTTATTTATTTACAGTTATGCCACTACTTTACATTTATTTACACTTTTGCCACTAACTATATATTATTTTTATTTTTATTTTACATAATTTTAACATTTTTCTCCACTTATATTTCATTTTTCAATTTTACTATTTTTGTCACATTTATCACATTTATTATTATATATTTTTATTATCTTTATCACTTTTATCATATTTAACATATTTATCACATATTTCATTTTTATCATAATTTATCACTTATATCATTTTATTATTATTATTATTATTATTATTATTATTATTATTATTATTATTATTATTATTATTATTATTATTATTCGCTTTATTCACTTTCCTCGTATTTTTCACATTTAATCACATTTATTCATTTTTATCATGCTTTTCACTTATTTTTCACTTCTATCATTTTTAATACTTCTATTCATATTTGCCCATAGTTTCAATCCGATAGAAAATCTTCGGACCAAATACATAAGACATTGACCCAAAAGTCCACTACACTGAAGAGTAATCCCAAATGATCACTCAAGCAATGCACTATACATTGAATTACTGAATTATTGAATCACTATCACTAAAGTAGACCTTCATTGGCCTACATAAGCGAGTCGCCATGACCCGCACCTTGGTAATGGTGTCCCTATGGCTAGCCAATTATATTTTAGATTAGATTTAATCATCAGAAAAATAACTAAGGGCATTATTTATTCATTTAATCCAAATTCCATTATTTTTACATTATTAATTACTTAACATTTTATTCATTCATACAATTTTGTCACTACCATAATTTTTCATACTTTCCATTCTAATATATCAATATTTCACTATGAGAAATCAATTAAGTTATTAAGCTCACTAAACACAATTTATTCATTATTTTTCATTTCATGCATAATATAATCAATAATTAGAAAAATATTTAATATATAATTTAAAAATTTCCAATAAATTTCTACACACTCAAAATCATATTTTCTTGTATTTTATGACTTAATTTTCATTTAATTAGCAAGAAAAATATTAATTTCTTCTTCTTCTTCATATTTCGGCCTATATTTAATTTTTATCATTAAAATTTTTATTTCACCTTCTAAATATTCATTTCACTGATTTATACTTTCATTATTCCATATGTACCATAATATTACACTAAAATGTAATTATACCTTACTTTGCATTTTTCACATAATAGGGTTATATTTTCCAATTTCCATTAATTAATTTATTTAACTAAAATTAGTCATTCTAATTCACTTTTTATAATCCCTTAGTCATGTCTTAAGCATCAATTATCAATTACATGCAAAACACATAAAATTTCTAATTTCCATAACTCTAAATCATGCTTAATCAATGGAAATAGATAGATTTTGAAATCACTAACCTTAATTTATTATTTTGGCCTTCCTAGACTTCCTTTCCCTTAGCCTTTCCCTTAGAAGGATATTCACTTTGCTTTGAACCTACCGGGGCTGAAATTCATTCATTAATAATCCACCAATATTTTGCTTTTCGAACTCAATCTAACTTCATAATTATCATCTGCATACCTTAAACTACCTATTTGAACTATTAAACTAATTTAAAACTATAAATTTCACTTACCTCAAATTTGTATCCAAACTTGTTTCCTTTGATTTTCTTCTACTCTATCCCCCCAAATGAAGATTAAAGGCTTCTATTAGCTACTAGAGAGACTGAAATTATTTGAGGGTAGTTGATTTTGTAGTAAAAATTAAAGAAATTGGAAGGTGTGGTTCGACCAAGAGGGAGGAGAGGAAGAAGATGATGTAGCATAATTCTATCTGGAGAATTATGGTAATTGAGCTTTTATGTAGTGGCATAAGTTGGGTGGGCTTGGGTCACACAAAGCCCAACCCATTTAGGCCCAATTAAGCACTTTAAATTATTTCTCACTTCCCAAGCTCAATTTCACCCAAATTTGATTTCATAATTGATAAAATATTTTTATATGTCTACACAAAAATTTTCAACTCAATCGGAGTCTATTTTCTATCTAGATCACTCAAACCGGATTGATAATTCAATTTTCAGTGTTATCGTAAAATGCTTTTTTCACTGTTGAATAATCCTAAATATTATTTAGAGTCTATCCATTTCTTAAAATAAATTTTTGGATATCATTTGCTATTTTTCATAGCTCAGTCAAAGTACGGTTAACCAATTATTTAATTAATTTTGGTTCCTTTTTTCTTAATTTTGATTTTTGATAGTTTATTTGACCTCATAACCTATATTTTTCAATGATCAAATAAAATATTTTTTACCTCTGGTGTAATTTTTACCCCGGTAATGCTGATCAATTTCAAAAACTACAGTTTACAACTAACCCAGTATTTGGGCCATTACATTGAAAGCTTGCACATAAGCATATAATAAATATAATATCAAGTCTACTAGCGGTAAGATAAAGAAGGTTGCGAATCATACCTCAATATTTCTTTTCATCAATTGATTTACCAATCATACCTCAATATTTTTTTTCATCAATCGATTTACCACTCTCATCTTTTTTTTTGGCTTGATGGTGGTGCTCATAAGTGTTATGCTTGTCTTGGGTCCATTAATCCCAAATCTTTTCAATAGATCTATACCATTATGCTCATCTCAAACTCACTTTGCATATAGTTAGAGAATTTTTCACACAAGCTCATATTAGTAGCACCAAATATAATATCATCCATATAGATTTAAATAATGAGAATGTAATTTTTGTGCTTTTTGGTGAAAGTGTTGTACCAACCGTGCCATTTGAAAAACCATTTTGTAAAAAAAAATTGTTTAATCTTTCATACTAAGTTCTAAGGGCTTGTTTTAAACCATTTAAAGCTTTAGCAAGTTTTAAAACATGGTTTAGAAGATTATGATGTTCAAAACAAGGAGTTTGTTCAACATAAACTTTCTCTTCAATAAAACCATTTAAAAAAAGACTTTTAACATCCATTTGAGAAAAAATTAAATCCATAAATCATGCATATGATAATAACATCCTAATTGCTTCCAACCTTGCATCGAGGGCAAAGATTTCATCATAGTTAATACCTTTTTCTTGGTTATAGCCTTTAGCCACTAATTGAGCCTTATTCCTAGTTATAACACCACTCTCATCATGTTTATTTCTAAAAACCCATTTGGTGCCTATAATAAGATAATCTTTTGGTTTAAAGACTAAAGTCCAAACTTTGTTTCTCTCAAATTGGTTAAGTTCTTCTTGCATGGCAAGTACCTAACTCTCGTCACATAAGGCATCATCAATATTTTTAGGTTCAATATGAGATATGAAGGGAAGGCTATTAAGAAGCCTAAGAGAGTATCTAGTAGTTATCCCATTTGATGGTTCACTAATGATCAAGTCCTTTGAATGGTCTTTCTTGAGATGTCATTCCTTTGGAAGATCTTCATGAACATTTGAAGTTTGGGGAGCCATTGGTGTTTTATAAATCTCTTCTTTTGAAGGTTCCACTGCAACAATCTCATGACATGTACTTTATGAAAGTGAGTTATTTCAATCATTACCTTTCCTGCTTTGTTGTTGATTTAGTTCTTCAATAATATCTACATCATTATCAACAAGAATAATCTTTCTCAGCTCAAAAGGGCAGCTTCATAAAAAACAAGAAGCATTGACTCTTATACTACTAAAGTTATTTTATTAAAACCCTATAAGACTTACTAGAATTAGCATAGCCAAGAAAAATACCTTCATTAGTTCTTGCATCAAAAATTTCAAGATTATCCTTGATATTTAATATAAAACACTTGCATCCAAACACTCTTAGATATGAAATCCTAGGCTTTCTACCATTCCATAGCTCATAAGGACTTTTATTTAAAATTGGTCTTATAAAAACTCTATTTGACATATAACATGCAGTATTGACTGCTTCAGCCCAAAAGTACTTAGGTAAATTATACTTGTTAAACATTGTTCTAGCTATCTCTTCCAATGTTCTATTTTTCCTTTCAATAACCCCATTTTATTGAGGTGTCCTAGGACAATGAAAGTTATATGAAATACCATTTTCAATGCGAAAGCAATTTGAAAGAATTATTTTCAAATTCTTTTCCATGATCACTCCTTGTAGAAGAGATCTTTAAACCTTTTTCACTTTGAATACATATTGTAACAGATTTAAAAGCATCAAAATTGTCATCCTTATGAGCTAAAAAGGATAACCAAGTGAATGTAGAGTAATCATCAATAATGACATATGCATAATGCATTCCACTTAGGCTAGCAACTCTACATGTTCTAAATAAATCCATATGCAATAACTGAAGAGATTTGGTAGTGCTTACCTTATTTCTGGATTTAAATAATCTTTTCACTTGCTTACCCATCTGGCATGCTCCACTGACTTTTTTCTTTTGGAATTTGACTTTGGGAAGGCTAATGACTAGGTCACATTTGCTTAGATCTCTAATGAGTTATATGCTAACATATCCAAGTCTTCTATGCCATATCCAATCATCCTTAATGGCAATAAAAACACTTCATACCTTGATTTGTCAAATAAGTAAAAGCAATAGCATATACATTGTTAACTTTTTCACCATTGAAAAAAACTTTGTTATCCAAACTTTTGATTATAAAGCATTTTGTAGGTTCAAAAGTTACACTATGTCTTTTTATCATAGAGTTGACTAACACTAAGTGAATTATGTTTTAAACCATCAACCAAAAGATCAACTTCAATTAGAGTTGAGCCTTTCTTATCGACTTAACCAATGCCAATACTCTTACCTTTGGCATTATCACCGAAGGTTACTTTTCCACTTTCTTCATCTCTAGGTGAGTGAATAGGTCAGCATTTTTAGTTATATGTCTTAACCAAACACTATCTAGATACCACTTGTTTTCGTTTATAGAGAATTTCAAGCATACTTGCAAAAAAACAGTTTACTTAATTTTAAGTACCAAAATATACTTAGGTCCTTGGGAGTTAGCTTTAGAAGGATAAAAGTGAGCCTTCCTTATAAAACATTTTATATTAATATAACCTATATCACCACAATAATGACATATAGTATGAGGTGTGTGTCTCTTTCTTTTAAAATCATGATAATTATATGAAGATGGGTGATAAAGTTTTCTAGGTTTTGATCTCTTATAACTTTTAGCTTTTGAGATATCAGCTTTTATACCATTGAACATTTTACTTTTTTTAGTTTTATAACTAGGTTAATTAAAAATCTTAGTGATGGCCACACTTTGACTTTTTGAAGTACTAGCATGTGAATTTCTACGACCAATTCCATTTTTAGATTTTAAAGGTGTGGAGTTAACAACAATCATTCCATTAAGAATTTCCTTTCCTTTATTCAATATAAAAATGGATACTTTAAGACTAAAAACTTCCTTTATCAACAAGTTTAACATTTTCATTTAAGGCTTTATCTTTTGTTGAAATGATTTCATTTAAAGAGTTAGTTAACTCTTCATTAGAAGATTTTGATTTCTCAATCTCTTCTAAAGTTTTCACTAAGTCTTTAAGTGAGCTAATTTTAAAAGTATTTTTTTCCATATTTATGCAATAATTTTTCAAACACATACATCATTTCATCATTAGATTCAAATTCAAGTTCTAGAATTACCTCATTCTCTATTGGTTATTCAAATCCCATTAAACAGAGGTTTGCAACTTTGCCATCAGGTTTACTATCGCTAGAATCATTTGAGTCATCCCAAATTGCTTTAAAGGCTCTTTTATCCTTCTTTTCCTTTAATCTTAGGCACTCCGATCGATAGTGTCTGAGCCTGTTGCACTCATAGTAAGTTGGTTGATCTTTTTTACTTACATCTTATTTTTTGAACGCCTTTTCTTTTTTTCTTTTTTATGGTGAGGTTATTGACCTTCTTTGAAAGCATTTCAAGCTTTTCATCAACATCACTTGAATCACTTTCACTATTTCTAGCTTTGAGAGCAACCCCTTTGTCTTTCTTCACTTTTTCTTCTTCAACAACTTGAGTCATCTTTATCTCATGAGTAAGAAGTTTACCTTAGCTTCTTCAATTGAGGATACCTTAGCTTCCCAAATTCTTTGAGGTAAAATCATAAGAATTTTATTGTTAATGTCTTCAAGAGAATAGTTTTTGCCAAGTTTCCTTATTGAATTAACAAAAGTGATGAGCCTACTATACATGTCACAAATTTTCTTATTAGGCTTTATCTCAAAAAGCTCGTACTTTCATCCAAGCATTTGTAGCTTTTTACTTTTGAGTTTATTTGTTTCTTCATGCTTAGTCCTCAGACTATCCCAAATTTCCTTAGGCAACCAAAGATGCTCAATCTTGTTGTATTATTCTCTACTCAAACTGCAATAAAGAATAGTGGTTGCTTTTATATTCCTTTAATTGGCTCTAGATTGTGTAACACCTGCTAGTTATGGCCTAGAAATAACATGTATTAAGTGTATATAGATGGTATATAAGTGGTTATAGGTTCTGGAATATCAAAATAGTTAAAAAAATGAAGTTTTCCAATGTTCATGCCTGTAAATATAACATCACGACTGTGAATATTTGGAAATAAGAATTTTGAAGCATATGAGCTTCATGGTTGTGACACAAATGATCACGCCTATGAAATTGGACAATTTTGTATTTTTGATAAAAACTCACGATTTTCCACCCCAACACCCTAGCCACTAGATTCTTTCAACCCTCAAAATGAGTTTTCTTCAATTCCATTTGATCTTGGTTAATATATCATGAATTCCCCACCATAAACAAAATTTAAAATTGATTAGAATAAGGATTTTCACCATAACATTGAGGACAAAATTTAGGAGAACGGAAAGAATGGATTTTAAACCAAAAATCAATCTGAATCTTCGAAATAGAGGTAAAGAATTATGTTTCCTTTATTCTTTAATTGGTTCAATTCAAATTTTGATGGGGATTTGAGATTAAAGGCCTATAATAAGGGTTTTAGTTAAGGTTTACATTGTTAATGTCATAGTATATTGTACTATGATAAAATAAATAGTAACATGGTTTTGATATGGCATTATAAAACAAAAAAGAAGGTGGAGAAAACCACAAAAGAGCTTAGACATGTGAGAGATGTTGGAATTAAGGCTCTAATTCAGGTTTATACATATATGCATTCTTATTCGATTAATAAATTATTTGTGTGATGAATTATGCAAATGACATGTTTATTTGGATATACTGGTATATGATAATTTTTGGAAATTTGATTATGTGCTATGTTAACTTGGTATATACAAGGAATAAGGATAATTGAGGCTTAATGAGTTATGGTAGATAATAGAGATAATATGTCTAGTTTTAATCTTTGAATGATGTAACATACATGGTTATAGTTTGTTAATTGATTGTTATATGCGGAGAATGTTGATAGGAGTGACTAACATTGGTTAGCTATGATGCCTTGTGTGTGATATGTTTGAATTGGTTGATTTTGTGTTGAAACTATTGAGAAACCCAAATTCATATGGTGAATCAAGGTTCATGCCCATGAATGACCACAAAAAAAATGTTCATAGCTGAGTCACGGGTAAACAACCCATGAAAAAGCCCTACAACCGGAATTTTATGCTTTGATTTTTATGATGGAATTTCATGATATTAGTATTTACACACACCTTTCATGATGTAATGAGATGGTATATAGTATGAAAACCTAAACATGAATATGAATATGAAATGGACTATGGATATATGATGAATAACTAGATTTTAATTATGAATGTTCATTCTTTATACAAGGACTAACATATGATAGATGATAAGACATTGAGGAGGTTATGGTACCGTATAATATCTAGCATATGGATTTATATTTTAGAGACAAGGTGGCTTAAACTCAGGTGAGAGTGTCATTGATCCCATATGCATGCAACTTTTATACTTTACTCAGTTAAGATGGCTTAAGCTCAGGTGAGAGAGCACTTGACTTGAGAAGCTCAATTGAGCACTATACAGACAAATATAATTAGTGTGCATGGTGACTTAAACTAAGGTAAGAACACTCATGTTTCACAATCCGCAACTAGGTATTCCGGGTCTAGAGTATTGGGTAGTGTAAAGTGAAAACCAGTAATAAGGAAAGTAAACAAGAAGTATGGAAACTAAATACAATTATAATTTATAAAGGAATAAGGAAAACCAGTAATTAAGTATATGGAATCCAAAAAAGGGAATTTGGCATTATATGATATGAGTGTTATATAGACATGATGATGTGGATTCATATATGTGCTATATGATATGATTGTACCATATTTTAGTAAATTAATTATTTTTCAAGTATATTGTTATATGATGTCATAGTCGAGCACACATGTATGTATACTGTATATTGATATATGTTATGATTATGTATGAATGCACGTTAGAATTTTTATACTTATATGTACCACTAAACATTCAGTATCTTAGCATGTGGGTTTTTTTGCATGCGGATTTGGAACTGTTAGACAATTGAGTTGATGAGAAGAAGAGTCTAAGTCTGTTAGAGCAATCAGAGTATACCCGTATTGGGTGCATTTTCATTTATTTCATTTATTTGCTATTTCTCATAACGTGGGATAAATAGGCTTATTTTATTCTACTTTTCAATAAAAAGGATTTTGTATTTATTTTGGTTATTTTGGAGTAGGGATAGTTTTTGTAACAAAAGAGGCTATTGTTGCCTAAATCAGATTATTTTCATATATAGATTTAGATATTTAATTCATATACAGATAATTGATTTTATAAAGTATATATAGATTAAGGATATTTTCTATTATGTATGTTATACAAATATATGATGTGAGATAAAAGAAAAGGTTTTAAATGGAACAGGTATATGGATACAATCATGTGGAATTCACATGTATAGTGGAATTACGTCCTACTATATGGGTGAGTGTTACAGATTGTGTTTCACTCCTTTTGCTTCTTTGAACATTTTATCTTTCTCCATTAGAGGAGTCCATCATTCTTTTATGATGTCCCATAAGTTGACACCTTCACTATCCAATAACATCTCCATTTTGTTTCTCCAATAGGCATAGTCTATGTCATCAAATGATAGAGGTCCTGTATAACTTGGTCCATGAACATCAGGAGCTTGACTTGTAGAGGTCATGATCTTTTATCCAATATTATTAAATCTTCACAAATTAGAGATCTTGCTCTAAAACCAATTGAAAGGCCACAACCATTAAGAGAGGGGGTGAATTGGTAATTTTTGTAAAAAATTAAAAATTAAAAATTTAAGTAAAGTGAAGAGCTAGAGAGAAAAATAACACAAGAGATTTATAGCCTTCATGTTGTGTTACATACCAAAGACTTCATTAAATGGTCTAAGGTCTATAACACTTCATATGCAACGAATGCCATATAATGAAAGTGCCTTTTATTAATAATAAATGAGTACATCAAGTGCCTAAGGTGATTGCCTTTAGGGAATCTCTCTAACAATCTTCCACTTGCACTAAAGCTAATCGCCTTTATACATAATACCATAGGTGAATACATGACTATCATGTTTCTCTTGGGGAAGGGGCTTAGAGAAAGGATCAATTATATTCTTATCAGTAGGAACTCTCTTTATCTTTATATCATGTCAACTTATGATTTCCTAAATTAAATGGTAATGTCTGAGTAGATGCTTGGATCTTTGATGAGACCGTGGTTCCTTTACTTATGCAATGACTCCATTATTATCACAATATAAAGGTACTGGATCAACAATTCTAGGGATCACTTATAACTATGCGATGAATTTCCTTATCAAAACTATTTCCTTAGTTGCCTCAGAAGTGACAATATACTTTGCTTCAATTATGGTGTCACATTTGTGATTTAGACCTTGACCATATATGTGTATTTCGGTCATCTGTATCCCAGTACAGAGGCATACCAATTAGAGTCTAAATATGGATAAATAAGTGTGAGAAATCTATTTTAATATGATAATAAGATGGTTAATATGAATATTGAATTGAATTGATGAATCATTGTTATTTCATGCCATGCATGCAAATCGAGACAACAGACCGGGTTAGAAATACATGATTTTTGTTCGAAGGTGAAAATATGATTTAAGCATACCAAATTGTGGAAAATATTATGTTGAATCTTAAGGGTTATTTTTGTCATTTTAATGTTCACAAATAATAGAGCAATAATGAATTTAACCTTTGTTGTGTTCTAGGTGTTTTAGACAGCTTATATATTCCTAAGAGCTTGAAGCTGATTCAAATCAATTGAAGTTCAAAAGATTGAAAATCAGCAAGGATTCACTCCCATGACAAAGTCCATCACATCCGTGATCAATAAACGCAACCACCGTGAAACATCAGTTTCATATCCATTACTAGGAAAGCCACACCCTTGAAAATCCTTAGCACCAATTCTTTCAAGTTTAAATATTCATAGTTGTGAAGCAATGGCCGAACTGTGAAGTTAGAAAAGTCACACCCATGAAGAAATAGTCACGCCTGTGAAAGATTGTGCATTCTTGAAAAGAAGCGTTTAGGGCCACCTTCACCACTTCAATCATGGCTTTAATAAAAATAGTCACACCTGTTAAGATTTAGTCATGCCCATGAATTTGCGTATCTAAATTGATAGGCACGAACGAAAAAGTGGTTCAACAGCTAGTTTTGCATTAATTGCACAAAAAACAGTTTTATTTCTAAAAAAAAAAGTATAAAAATGTTTCATTTATAAACTCCCTAGGGTTAGACAACAAGAAATTAAGCATTCAATATTTATAAATTTTTTTATACAATTATTCAAATATGATTTTTATAATATCTGTTGTAAAAACCATTTTAGCTCAGTTTGTTGAGCTCTTTTGGTTAGTAAATGTTTTCATTCTTGTAATCAATTACTCAAAAGTGAGTTTGAGTGAGTTGGGTTGTGAGTGAAATACTTGTAAGGGTTTTTGTGTGAGCCATTAAAAACACAAGGATTTAGTTGTAGTGTTAGCCATTAAAAAACAAAGGTTTCTAGATTAGGTGTTAGCCAAGAGAGTAAAACACCATAGTTGGGAGTGAGGTTGGAAAACTCCATGTGTAACACTTTGAATGTTAATGAAATACCAAATTGAAATTGGGGAGAGGAGTAGGGTTCGTTACCTGAACCTCTATAAATCTTGTGTATCAAATATCTCTTTCACACTCACTAATTATTTGCTAACCAATTCAAACCCCCCCTTTTGGTTATTATTTTGGGCAATAATTGGTTTCAGAGCTAAGTTCAGAATTCAAGCCTATCAAGCACTAGCAAAGATCGAATTATGGCCAACAAAGGGTTTTATAATCTCAAACCTTTCCTTGATGGAGCAAACTATGCAAATTGGAAATTTAAGATAGAAACTGATCTTGATAGTGAGAAAGTAGACATTTGTGACACCGTTTGAAAGGAATGGACACCTCTAACAAGAAGGAATGCCAAAGGAAAAGATGAAATCATTCCAAAAGATTATTGGATTGAGCCCCCAAAAAAAGCTAAAGGCAAAAACAAGAAAGCCATGATCATTCTAATAAGTCTCATCCCTCAAAAAGTGTGGTAGAATCCAACATTGTCCAATCGCTTACTCTATTTGGAAAACTATCACAAAGGCACTGTTGCCCAGATATTGAACCAAGAAGGGGGGGTTGAATTGGATATTAAAAAAAATTTAACGTTTAAGTGCGGAAAGAAAAGTCAAGTAAAGTAGGGATAGGAAGATATCACACAGGAAATTTTATAGAGGTTCTGGTGTTAACAAACCCTACTCCTCTCCCCAATCTCAATTGGGAGTTACACTAACACACTAAGTGTTACAATGGAGTTTTACAAGCTCACAACCAACTATGGTGTTTCTAACAATGGATCACACCTAATCCAAAAATCCCTTGTGTTTTAATGGCTCACACAATAAACCAATTTCTTATGTTTTAAAGGCTCATACAAATAACCCTTACAAGTGTTCTACTCTTAACCCAATATACCCAAACTCACTTGAGTAGTAGATTACAAAGAGAAACACTCACAAATCTATAATGCTCAGAAAATAATGAGCAAAAAGATTTTTACAGAGAATTAATATTTGTTTTGAAAGTATTAAATGCACAAATGACTACAACAAGATTTTGATTCGAAGTATTAGCTATTCTCTTGTTCTGGATTCATAAATGACTTGCATTTATACTTCCACGACGAATTATAGCTATTTGATTGCATTTAATGCGAAAATAGCCATTGCACCAACTCTTAATTTCGCTGTCTGACATGTTTCTCTTTCCTCTTTCACAATCGTGAATAAGTGTGTCATGGTCGTGAATGTTCTTCTAAGCCGTGACTTAAGTGGTGACTTCGGCCGTGCATTTTGGAAGGATTTGAAGTGTTTGATCACGGACGTGACATTATTTCAGGGGTGTGAACATCTTTCCAAGCCGTGGTCCAAGTAGTGACTCTGGCCGTGAAGCTCTCTGGAGGAAGTTGACATGTTTTCTCGTCGGCGTGACTTTATTTCACGGGCGTGACTAATATGATCATTCACGGTTGCTATCATTCTTCATGGCCGTGAACTTTAAATGTTGGATAGTTGGCACTAAGCTTCATCACGGGCGTGACATAAAAGGTCACGGGCGTAAATATGATATTTCTTCATTTTTTGTCTTTTTAAAGGTTAGTCTTCCATTCTCCAATCTTGCTATCATGTTCTATACCCTGTTCAATAAACTTAGAAAACAAGTATGTTAAATACATTATTGCTATTTTATTTGTTAGCATCAAAATGATGGAAATACCCCTCAAGATTCAACAATCTCCCCCTTTTTGATGGTGACAAATAATCTAGCAATATGTGCTTTTGAGAAGTCTCCCTCTCAAAAGATGCTTAAGATAAAAAATTAATGAAGTGCAAGAATTGTAAAGAATGATGAAGTATAGCATTGATGTATGCTTTATAGTTTAGGTATATGCAAGTTATATGCAAGGTATATCCAATGTATACTAAATTTTTACTTAAAACTAGTTAAGTATGTGCAAAGTATATTTAGGGTATATTCAAAGTATATCAAGCATATTCATTCATGTAACTTGCATATTCATTTGATTCAAATAAGTATTTCAAATATATTGCATTTAAATTTAAATATAATATATTGCTAGGTTCTCCTCCTTTTGTCATCAACAAAAATAATAACAAAAAGATAAATTTTAAGGAAAAACTAATGCAATTATATTAATATTAAAAGAAAAGTACAAGGTTTTGAAAATTGATTTAAAGACCTACATCAAACATGCTAGAGATTAACATAGCAAAAATATAGTCTAGCTAGATTGGGAGCCGGACATCCCATCTCTAAGGCGAGCTACTTCCGCCTCGAGGCTCTCTATGCGAGACTCCATGAAATCCTTGAGGTTCTTTAACTTTTCATCCATCGAAACCTACAATTGGTCAAACTGCAGTGCCAAGAGATCAACCACTTGCTAAGCCAAGTTCGGTGTGGAGGCAGAGGATTGTCTGTATGCTTATGTGCTCGCTCTCAATTGTGTCCTAAAGAGTCACATTTAAATGCAGTAAAAAGAATTTTAAAATATTTACATGGCTCATTGCATCTAAGTTTATGGTATCCTAGAAATTCATCCTTTCACATAATAGGATATTCAGTGGCTGATTATGCCGGAAGTCTTTTAGATAGAAAAAGTACTTCAAGTACTTGACACTTTATTGGAGAATTCTTAGTTTCCTGGTTTAGCAAGAAACAAGTTTCAGTTGCTCTCTCTACCGCTGAAGTAGAGTATGTGGCAGCAGGATGTTGTTGTACACAAATCCTTTGGATGAAATAACAACTTAAGGATTATGGTCATAGTATGGACCATATACCTATTAGATGTGACAATACAAGTGCTATAAATCTATCTAAGAATCTCATTCAACACTTTAGAAGTAAGCATATTGACATAAAACATCATTTTATTAGAGATCATGTTCAATATGGAGATGTTGTATTGGAATTTATAAGCCCAGATAATCAATTGATAGATATCTTCACTAATTCTCTAAATGAGGAAAGATTTAATTTCATAAGAAGAAAGCTTGGTATGATTGATGGATTAACTTTATGATTACCAAAATTGTCGAACCTTGATTGATAATCTTGTGTTTTTTTGTTGTTGTTATGTCTCATCTTTTTAGGTATGAAGTAGCTAACTTGATAGAAATATATGTTATAGGGGATAGAAGCACCTTAGAAATGATTTAGTCTTGTTTTAAACTTAGTTTTATTTAATGAGTATTTTAGGCAATTCACGCTCGTGATCATAATCGCCAAAAGCTCCAATAGCTTTCACGTCTTGCTTCACGACATGCTTCACAGTTGAAGGTAGTGAAGACTATGTTTCACGCCCATAACCTTTTTCTATCACCCCTTGAAACCCTTTGTTCATTCCCTTGACGATTATTCACGACTGTGAACATTTCCACAAAAAACTTATAGAAGCGTTCACGCTTTATGTCACGCTCTGTCTCATGGTCACAAGTAGTGAAGATTGTACTTCACAACCGTGACTCATTTTTCACCACCTTGATATTTCATCATTCACACCCGTGACTTTCAATTGGCACGATCGTGAATCGTTTCACATCCCTCATCATAGGTAGAGCGTCTCTTCAGCAAACCGTGAACACGAAATTTCACGCCAGTGACTTAGCTTTCATGCCCATGAAGATGTCGGATATAAAACATTTTCTGCCGTTATTTCTCTCATTTCCAGCTCTCCAACTTCTCTTATTTATCACCATTCAATACCATTTTGAAGATTCTGACCCCCTAGCAACATACACCATCTATAAATACTTTCAAAAATTGTCTTCATCATCATAAATCAAAACACCCTAGGTTCTATTCCAAAATTCCATCATATTTTCTCTCTTAAAAAATATATTTCTCAATAAAAAATGGAACCTGGCTCCTCCAAAGGTACCAGAAAGAAGTCTCATGCTCCAAAAAGGTACACGAACTACCTTCTAAACATTATTCCGGAGCACTCTCATCCAAGGTACTCAGTTCTTAAGCAAAGACCACTCCTTTCCTCTCGATCATTTGAGTGGCAAACTATAAGAACACTTGGTCTCGAGACAAGCATGATAGAACAACTCCAAGGTTGTCATTTGAAAGATTTTGTTGATATCCATCAACCGACGCTGAGGGAACCAACTCTTGAGTTCCTTAGCACCCTGCAAGTCTCTCCCACCAGAACGGTAAAATTCCAACTGTCATATCCGCTAATTTAGACCTAAGTCACGCGAGTTGTTAAATCGATTTCGGTTTTTGACCGAAGTTTAAATTTGGATTTTTATCGAAAAATAATGAAAATAATGGCAATTAAGTATGAATAATATCTAATAAAGTGTTCAAAATATTTTAAGATGTTAAATTTCGGTAAAGGATTAAATTACAAATTTTGAAAAGTTAAGGGGTCAATTTGCAATTTATTAAAAATTGGAGGATTTATTGGGATAATCATAAATTAAATGCATGAATTGGGACATTTTAAGCATGTGGATGCTAGCTTAACCAAGTGGCAAAGTTTAATAAGCTAATTAAGATACATGCATTTAACATTAATGAAGGTTTCTAGATTGATGCTTAGGTGTCCCCCCATCTTAATAACTTTTGTCAGTTTTTTCTTGATTATTTCTTCTTATTTCTTATTCCTTTGTATCTAGAATTTCCCATCATTGTCTTCCACATTCCTCTTATCATACATCAAAGGAAGATGAACATATTAATTACCCAAGGAAAATATCTAGATTTTTATAGCTTATGTGTCAAAGTATTGATTAATTTTGTCTTCTTCCTCTTAATTACTCATCCTTTTTCCTTATCCTAACATCTAGAACACTCTATTCTCTAAATCAGCCCACGTTTCCTCCATTTTCCTCCATAGCCAAGCTTGATCCTAGTGAAAGAAAGTGAGAAAAGAGAGAAAAATTAAGGAAAAAATCCATTTTCAGGCTCAAGGAAGCTTAAGAGAGTAAGGAGAAAGAGAGAAATTAGGGTTTATGAAGTTTTAATAATCTGATTATAAATTTTAGGAACTGAAATTGACAAGGAGCTCGATCAAAGGAGCAAAGGAAAGGAGAAAGAGAAGTGAAGAGAAAGAAAAGAGAGGTTTGTGCATAACCTAAGGCAATAGCCTTTTTTTTTTGCATGATTTAATTATTTGGCATGTTGATGATTCTGAATTAATAGTATTTTGTGATGAAAATCTTAGGGATGCATGTTTGCTAGACTTAGGATTTAATTTGGTAAAAATTGAATGTGATTGGTTTGTATGTTCCTTGCTGGAAGTTGATGAGCAGTATGCACTTAAACTATTATAACTTAATTTATGGAACTCGGATTTTCATGTTGTTTATTGGGTTTAAAAGCTATTTCACAGAGCTACAACTTTTATTTAGACCATAAAACTTGAATATGTCTATAATTATCCAGAAAAGTTCATAAAGTTCGTACTTAGAATCTGTCCAGAAAATTCTAGGCAGAATTGTTAATGACCAGTCAGTGTTCATTTTATCATAACTTTTGATAAGGAACTCAGAATTTAGTGATTCAAGTTAAATATTAAAGCTAAGATTCATACTAAAATTGTTAAGAATATGATTTAACTAAATTCAGAACATAACAGGACCAAAATTAAGGTCCAAAACAGATAATAGAATCTGTCAGTGACAGAGCAACATATGAGTTGAGGAATGAAATGAGTAAAATGATGAGAACTTTGGTATATTATGTAAATATTATTTTAATTGAGTGATTATGTGATTATTTTGAGATATTATATGCATGAAAAGTGTGAAATTAATTGTTATAAATTTTAATGAATTTGTATAAGCCCTAGACTTCTAACTAGAACCGACTTAGGATAGTTTGGCATGCCAAATAGGGGGGAGGATGATGAAAATGAAAACCATTAATGGTATGATTATTAAAGCTGGTAATGACACTGTTATCTGCATCGGGATGGCATTGTTATCTATGCCGGTAATGTCACTATTATCTACGACGGGATGACATTATTATTTACGCCGGTAATGGCACTGTTATCTATGCCGGGATGGCATTATTATCTACACCGGTAATGACACCATTATCTATGCCGAGTTTGGCATGATTATCTACGCCGGTGATGGCACTTACATGCGCACATCATATTGCCCAGACAACACTCCTAAGTGTCTGGATGACAACTCCGTTATCCTAGTCAGTGGTCCATAGGTATCTTGGGCATAAATGAAAACATAAATAAAGAAGTTATGGAACATAAATGAATTATTGAAAATAAAAATGGAATTACAAATTGTGACATGGATAAAAAGAAGATTTAGTATTATGGGCAATAACAAGCTACGGATAATAATGATTTGATAAGTAAAATAAACCTAAGATATAAAAGAATAAATTTATGAAATGTAAGTTGCATGGAAAAAAAATGATTGAATATGATTTGTGACATGCATTAATAGATGGTTGAGTGTCTTGGGCATAAATAAAAAGGTTATAGTAAATAAAGAAGTTATGGAAAATAAAAATAGAATTAGGAATTGTAACATGGTTAATTATGATGGGTTATGTAATGATATGTTAATAAAATAAATAAGTACGAGGTAATATAATATAAATTGATGCCTATACATGCTAGAATACCATAATTTGCATGAGAATATGATTAATCATGAGTTGATATATGATAATGCATGATTGCATAAAATAGTTTATTGCCTTATTTATATGCACCACTAAGCCAAAAGCTTAGCGTGGGAGTTTTCTCATGCAGATTTAGTAAAGAATAAATAGAAGATAGTAGATAAAGATAGCGGTGACCTAATCCAGTAAAGCAGCCTGTTATACACATCGTGGGTTACACAACTTTTGTATATTATCTTGTAAATTTTATTTTGTAGTATTTGTAAAATAAACAGTATGTTTTGTAAAGAACATGTTACTATATAAAAATGTAGTTTAATTTTTATGTTATATTTCTTTTATAACGCAAAGTAAATAAATAGTAAATGAAAAAAAATACAGGAATGAATTTCATGTATACAATTTTAAAAATGATATTTTAACCGATGAAGTCAGCGCAACACACCCTCATCCAGGCAGGAACTGCTGGGGTGAAGGGGTGTTACACCAACTTTACAAGCATCTGAAGACCCTCACTACCACAGAGTTTGGTGACATGTTCAATCTTCCCTCTGATGGTATCCTTAATGAGAGTGAGCTGGAGTTCTATGCTACTCAGGCATGGACTCATTACGAGCTCGACTGCAGCTGGGACATCAAGAAGACGAAAAGCACCCACCTTCGATCACCAGTGCACAAGTACTTGCATAGGTCTCTAACCTATAGCATTTTTGCCAGAGGATACAACAACGAATCAATTCAAAAATCTGACCTCTTTCTCCTGGATATGGCCCGAATAGGCCTAACAATGGCTTTATCTTGATGGTTTGCAAACCATCTACTGTGTATTGCCATAAAGCCCTCCGGAGACATTTTGATTGGTGGGTACGTGACTCACCTTGCTATAAAGCTTGGGTATTTGAAGCTAGAGGAGCACCACTTCAACCTTATACCGGAACATCCTCGAGACCAACTAGACGTCAAGTCATTTATGAAAATGGGAGCGACGGTTCGTATAGTTCATGAGAACAATATCTACTACCGCTTCACCAACACAACTGGTGAGATTATTTGGGAGGACAATGATTTAGACGACTTCAAAGTTGGCCTCTAAGGAATCCAGTAGAGGAAGAGAGTTCGAGTTGAGACGGTGACCCCAGAGGTTGAGTAGGAAATTGGAAAATCCTCTGCCTCCATACCGAACTTTGCTCAGCAAGTGGTTGATTTCTTGGCACCACGGTTTGACCAATTGCAGGCTTCGATGGATGAGAGGTTAGAGAACCTCAAGGATTTCATGGAGTCTTGCATGGAGAGCCTCGAGGCGGAAGTAGCTCGCCTTAATAGAAATCGAGAAAAATTATGGAGTTGGAGAAAAGTGCTATTAAATCGAGACATTTGTGAATGATGATGAAATTGATCATAAAATGTAATGCTAATTGGGACTTAAGTTAGTTGGAGCCAAAGAAGTGCCATAAACTTAAGCATAACCAAATTAAGAGATCTTTAACTTAAATTTTTAATTAGTTTAATTGAAAGAAGAAATAATAATGATGAGTGGGGAAAGTGAACTAATTAGCTAAGGTCACATTTTTGGGTGAGGCATAATTAAAAAGGAAAATTTATGGAGAAGTTGTAGTTAAATGGCCCAAATTTTTGGAAATTGGAGTTGTAAGTCAAGAACACAAAAGAAAATATTGGAACTATAGAAAAAAGATACAAAGTGAAGTACCGTAAATTTAAAAGTAAAGTAAAATTTTGAAAACCTGAGACCACCTTTAGAAATTTAAAAGTTTATCAAGAACAAGTTATGACCAAAAACTTATGAATAAGTGTTTGGGACCAAATTCCATTAAGTTAAGTGACCCATTTAAGGAACACAAGATAAGTTCATGAAATAAATGAGGTTGGAAAAATTGATATATATATATATATATATATATAGTTCTTAACATGTATCACATACATAGTACAATGGAAAATTAAAATTAATTGACCCAAAAATCATGGAACGCCCTATGAATATTAAAATTGAATCATACCATCAATATGGAAGAAGTTGATTACCTTTGTTTGCAACTCTTCATCTTCCAAGTTGTGAGCTTTTCCTTCTTTGTTGGGTTGTAGCAAACCATAAAAATCAAAAGCTAGGATTGCCTCTAAGAGTATACATACAAAGGAAGAAGAAAAAAAACCTCAAAGGAGATGGGGTGACAAAGGTCCAAAGTGTCTTATGAAAGAGAAAAATGAGGGGGAAAAATAACTCTTATTTTTCTTTATAGGGAAGCCATGAAATTGACTTCTTCAAAGGAGTATTTATACACTTTCTAATCGCTTTTAGGGTTAGAAAAGGAAAAGTCCTAATGGTCCCATTTCCCTAAGGTATAAGTCCTAATGTTGACCAAGTCAACAATCCTAATCCAATTTGGATTTGGCCCATTTTTATAACTCTTATTAAAGTCCCAATTCTCTTTATTTCTCATTTGGATCTTATCCAAAACCCATTTTACATTTTTTTCATTCCCTTTATACGTGTGACCTAATAGATTTTCTAGTCATGTTAATAGCCCATATCTCGGAGGAATCTTAATCCAATTAGGATTCTACAAGCCAAACACTTTTGCCCCAAAATTGATTCATAATCAATTTCTCTTGACACTTAGCAAATCATGAGTGGTATCAAGCAACACATCATGACCACCCAATTAACTAGAAAGTCAGTGGTTTGACTATAACCCTTCCATACACATTTACCGTATAATTCGTCCTTTCACCAAACTATACCTCATTTGGTTCAGAGCATAGACTGTGTGTCAATGCCCACTAGATTGACTACATCACATCTAGTCCAAATGATATTCGTTCATGTCTATGAGACTCATTACTTTGATTAGATATGTCCTTGAAGATCTTCTTCAAGACATATCCACCTCAGCCAAGGATTTTTGAGTAATGATCTCTACAAGAGGCCATAATTATACTCTCTTTTTATTAGGAGTGGTGAATCCTTTGTTGATTTATCAACTCCTTTGAATACCTTATGTTATACCCAATCACCACCTTATGAGCAACCTCTTCAAGGGCAACAAGGAATGGAGTCAAAGTATAGGATTCAATATCCAAGATAACCTTAAGCATCTCAAGTCTAAGGATACTAGCACCATTGCTATGATGAGACTATCACTAACATTGAATAGATATCCATGTGATTGTCTCATTGCAGGCCATCCAATGTACTTCCTACTCTTAGTAAGCATCCATACATTAACTCTAAATATCTCATGTCTTCAGCTTATGAGATCACCTATTAGACCTAGTCAAGGAGTATAACATGTGTTATTCTAATCAGACTAACAATGTCCCATCTTATTAATCCTATGACTAGGGATAATTTGGGTATAAACACAATTACACATGATAGGAATGTCATCATCATGATCACACTGTTAACCTTGAGGGGTATTTCTGTCATTTTGATGATAATAAATAATATAGCAATATTGTATTTAACATACCTGTTTTTGTAAGTATATTATACAGGACATGAATTAAAATAGCAAGAATGGAAAATTGGAAGAATAATCCTTGAGAAACAAAAAGCAAGAAGTAGCATGTTCACTGTCGTGACTCTAGGAGTCACTCCCGTGAAGCCAACTAGCCGTTACCAAGAAACCAACATTTAAAGTTCATGACCATGAAGGAAAACCAAACCGTGAAGTAAGCATTTCAGTCACCCCCGTGACGAAAGGTGTCACCCCCGTGAAGCGTCATGCAAATTTCATTCCAGAGAGCTTCACGAGCAGAGTCACCACTTGGGTCACGGCTGGGAAGATGTTCACCCCCTTGAATGAATGTGTCACCCCCGTGAAGGAATGTGTCACCCCCGTGAAGGCTTCGTTCAATTTCATCCAGAGAGCTTCATGACCAGAGTCACCACTTGGTTCACGGCTGGGAAGAGTGTCACGCCCGTGACTCTATATGTCAAAACATACCAGAGAGCTTCACGACCAAGGTCACTACTTCAGTCACGGCTTGGAAAGGACTGTCACCCCCGTGACAAGCATATTCACGCCCGTGAACAATGAAAGAGAAAAATGTCAGGCGCGATTTTTTGGTTAGTATAACGGCTAGTTTCTTATTTAATGCACCATAATGGCTATATTTAGCCATGGGAGTATAAATGGAAGTCATTTATGCATTAAGAAACAAGAGAATGACAAGAAAAACAAAAGATTAGCATATACTTCAAATCACAAGCTCTCTTGTACTTTTATACTTTGAGAACAAATCCATTCTCTGTAAAAATCTTATTGCTCCTCATATTTGAGCAACAAAGATTTATAAGTAGTTCTCTCTGTAATCTTTACTTAAGTGAGCATTGGGTAGTTCTGGGTTTAGAGAAGAACACTTGTAAGGGTTAGATGTGTGAATCTCCAAAACACAAATTAAAAGGTTGTTTGTGTGAACCTGTAAAACACAAAGTATAGGTTGTTTGTGTGAGCCTGTAAAACACAAAGTGTAGGTTGTTTGGTGAGCCTGTAAAACACAAATGAATTGGTTATTGTGTGAGCCATTAAAACACAAGGGATTTCTGGATTAGGTGTGAGCCATTGTGAGAAACACCATAGTTGGGAGTGAGCTTGTAAAACTCCATTGTAACACTTAGTGTGTTAGTGAAACTCCCAATTGTGATTGGGGAGAGGAGTAGGGTTTGTTAATACCCGAACCTCTATAAATCTTTGTGTCTGATTTTCTTTATCCCTTCTAAAATTAACAATTTTATTTTCGCACTTTAAAGTTTAATTTTTGAAACTCCAATTCAACCCCCCTTCTTGGTCTAATATCTGGGCAACAATTGGTATCAGAGCCTTGTCTAGCATTGAAGCCTAAAAAGCGCTAGTAAAGAGTAAGATATGGCCAGTGAAGGATTCCAGAGTCTCAAACCTTACTTTGATGGAGCAAATTATGCCCATTGGAAGTTTAGGATGGAGACATACTTGGATAGTGAAGGAATTGAAGTCTGGGATAGTGTACGAAAAGAATGGACACCACCAACCAGAAGAGGAGCTGATGGTGAAGAGGAAATCCTATCAAGAGATGATTGGACAGAGCCCCAAAGAAGAGCAAATTTCAAAAACAAAAAGGCAATGACAATTCTATCAAGCTCATTATCTATTGAAGAATGTGGGAGAATACAGCACTGCTCGACAACATATAGTATGTGAAAGACATTGGAGAACTATCATGAGGGAACTAAGCAAGTCAAATCCAAGAAGATTCAACTTCTAACCTCAGAATATGAGCTCTTCAAGATGAAATCAAATGAGTCAATCACTGACATGACCAACCGTCTTCTATCCATTATAAATGGAATGAGGAAACTTGGGAAGCATCTGAGTTTGGAAGATGTAAACAATAAAATCCTGAGAAGTCTTCCTCTTAAAGACTATGGTTCAAGAGTTGCTGGCATAGAAGAAGCAAATGAAGACATGAGTATCATGAACACTGATGTGATGATTGGCAAGCTTCTCACACATGAGATGGCAGTAAAGAGAGATAGAGAGCTTGAAGCAGAGCCAGAGAAAAGAAAACCCTTAGCACTCAAAGCCTCTACTTCAAAAGAAGAAAGTGAAGATGATGAAGAGATGAGTGATGATGAAAATGAGGACATCGCTATGCTTTCAAGAAGATTAAAAAGAATTATTCAAAAGAAGATGAACAATTCCAAAAAATTCAAGCAAAGAAACCTCAAACAAACTTCAAATGATACACACAGAAGTAAGGAAGAGGTAAAATGCTATGAATGTGGAAAGAAATGACATATCAAACCAGAATGTCCAAGGCTCAAGAAGCATAAGAGCAAATACCAAAGAGACAATGGGGAGAAAGGTCACAAAGCCACATGGGATGACGAAATCACTTCAAGTGAAAAAGATGATAATGAAAGTGAAGAGGTCAACCTATGTTTCATGGCTATTGAGGATCACATCTCGGACAAAGTAAGATCACTACACTCATACTCTTTCAATAATGATAGTAGTGATAATGATAGTGATAGTGATGATGATGATGATGAGCAAAGCCTAATAGAAGAATTAAATATAGAATTAGAGAAATATATAACTAAATTTAGTATCTAAAGAAATAATATCTCTAATTTGAAAAATAAGATAGATGGCTTAGAAAAGGAGAACATAAAGCTTAAATCATCTAATGAATCTCTTCAAAAGTCATTAGATGAATACTCATCAAGACCCTCAACAGCTTCACTGTTAAAAGAAAATAATACTTTGAAAAATGAAGTTGAAGAACTTAGAAATTCCATTTCTAAATTTCACAAGGGTAAAGAGAGCTTAGATACTCTCATTGTGTCTCAAAGACCACCTTTAGTTAGACATGGTCTAGGGTTTAAGGACACATCATCATCTTCTCACAAAACTATATTTGTAAAATCTAAAGAATCTCACATCTCCACACCTGTTAGAACAACTCCAAGAAATAAGCATGTTAAACCTTCTATACAGAAAAAGAATAATCATGCCTTTATGTATAAGGAGTATGCATCTAGAAAAATGAAAATTAATCATGATTGTGCATGCCATTGTTCTCAAAATCAGTCTAATAGAATTATGGCATTCAAATACATTGTAAGACCAAAAAGCAAGTTTACACCTAAACAATGTAATTACTGTATGAAAATGGGTCATATAAATAGAAATTGCTGGATAAGGAAGGCTCATTGGCAACCTTCATGTGCTAACCCCCAAGGACCCAAACTCATTTGGGTACCTAAATATCATACTTGATTTGTAACTCTGTAGGTATGCCTCAAGTCCACAATAAACAAAAATGCATGGCTAGTAGACAGTGGATGCTCAAGGCATATGACAGGAGACAAAGAACTCTTCAATGAAATCAAAAGTATTGATGGAGTTAAAGTTACCTTTGGAAACAATGCAAAGGGTAAGGTAATTGGCATTGGTTCTATTGGTGTTAATGGTACTACTTTTATTAAGGATGTTTTACTTGTTGATGGCTTGAAACATAACTTGTTAAGTGTAAGTCAATTATGTGATAAAGGAAACAAAGTAATCTTCACTTCAAATGAATGTCTTGTAATCTCTATTGATGGTCAAGAAATATTTAAAGGAAATAGAGATATCAATACGTACATAATAAACTTACATGAACTATCTAACCATTCCTCTAAGTGTCTTGTGACTACTAGTGATGAATCTTGGCTGTGGCATAGAAGACTTGGTCATGCTAATATGGATTTAATACAAAGTCTCAGCACAGGAGAGCTAGTAAAAGGATTACCAAGAGTTAAATATGAAAAAGGCAAGACATGTGATCCTTGTCAAAGAGGAAAGCAACACAAGTCATCTTTCAAAGCCAAAAACATAGTAAGTACTTCAAAACCCCTTCAACTCCTACATTTAGACTTATTTGGACCTACTAGGGTTGCTAGCTTAGGAGGAAAACATTATGCATTTGTCATCGTAGATGATTACTCTAGATTTACTTGGGTAATTTTCTTAGCTCAAAAGAGTGACGCTTTTGAAAATTTCAAAAACTTTACTAAAAGAATTCAAAATGAAAAAGGGTACTGCATTTCAAAAATAAGAAGTGATCATAGGAAAGAATTTGAAAATGAAAACTTTGAAAGTTTTTGTCTTGAACATGGTATTTCACATAATTTCTCATCTCCTAGAACACCTCAACAAAATGGCACCTCAACAAAATGGAGTAGTTGAAAGGAAAAATCGAACATTAATTGAAATGGCAAGAACAATGCTTAATGAATATGAATTACCAACTTATTTTTGGGCAGAAGCCACAAACACTACATGTTATATTTCAAATCGAGTTTTCAAAAGACCTATTTTAAACAAAACCTCATTTGAGCTATGGAATGGAAGAAAACCCTTGGTATCATACTTTAGAGTATTTGGATGCAAGTGTTTTATATTGAACACCAAGGACAATCTTGGAAAATTCTCCTCTAAGTCTGATGATGGTGTCTTTTTAGGATACTCTACAACCAGCAAAGCATATAGAGTATTTAATAAGAGATCATTAACAGTGGAAGAATCCATGCATGTTGTTTTTAATGAATCTAGTAGACTTGATCTTGTGAAAGGTAGTACTCTTGATGATGTTGTAGATAATATGGAAAAACTTGTCATTGAAAATGGAAAAGAAGAAAACGATCAAGAAAAACTACTACCTCAAAATCAAGAACAAATGGAGCAAGAACTTCCAAAAGAATGGAGAATGAACAGAAATCATCCAAAAGAGCAAATAATTGGTGATCTATCAAGGGGAGTAAGTACTAGATCTCATTTCAAGCATTTAGTCACTGACATAGCTTTTATTTCACAAATTGAGCCTAAAAACATTGATGAGGCTCTTAATGATGAAAGTTGGGTAATTTCCATGCAAGAGGAACTCAACCAATTTGAGAGAAATAAGGTATGGAACCTAGTACCAAGACCTAAGAATCATCCAATCATAGGCAGCAAATGGGTATTTAGAAATAAGTTAGATGAACAAGGGTTAATAACCAGGAATAAAGCAAGACTAGTTGCAAAAGGATATAATCAGGAAGAAGGTATAGACTATGATGAAACATATGCACTGGTAGCTAGATTAGAAGCTATAAGAATACTCTTAGCATATGCATGTCACATGAATTTCAAACTTTTTCAAATGGATGTGAAAAGTGCATTTCTAAATGGCTATATAGATGAAGAAGTGTATGTAGAACAACCACCAGGTTTTGAAAGCTATGATTTGCCAAATCATGTTTTTAAATTTTCAAAAGCTTTGTATGGTTTAAAACAAGCTCCAAGAGCTTGGTATGAGAGACTAAGTTCTTTTTTACTAGAAAATAGCTTCACAAAGGGAAATATTGACACTACACTGTTCATCAAAAAGCATAAGCATGAGATACTAATTGTTCAAATTTATGTTGATGATATAATATTTGGTTCTACTAATGAGCTGCTTTGTCAAGAATTTGCTAAGTGCATGACTAGGGAATTTGAAATGAGCATGATGGGAGAACTTAAGTAATTCCTTGGTCTATAAATCAAACAAAGCAATGAGGGCATATTCATCAACCAATCCAAATATACCAAAGACTTAGTCAAAAAATTTGGTATGGAAGGATGCAAAAATGCCAAGACTCCTATAAGTACATCAACAAAATTGGACAAAGATGAAAAGGGTAAGAGCATTAATGAAAATCTTTATAGAGGTATGATCGGATCACTTTTATATCTCACTGGTTCTAGACCCGATATTATGTATAGTGTTTGCTTAGGTGCGCGTTTTCAATCATGTCCCAAAGAATCTCATCTAAATGCTGTAAAAAGGATTTTAAGATATTTACATGGAACATTGCATCTAGGTTTATGGTATCCTAGGAATTCATCTTTCGATATTATAGGATATTCAGATGCAGACTATGCTGATAGTCTTTTGGATAGGAAAAGCACTTCAGGTACTTGTCATTTCATTGGAGAATGTTTGGTTTCTTGGTTTAGCAAGAAACAAGTTTCAGTTGCTTTATCAACTGCTGAAGCTGAATATGTAGCAGTTGGATGTTGTTGTACACAAATTCTTTGGATAAAACAACAATTTAAGGACTATGGTCATGAGATGAACCATATACCTATAAAATGTGACAACACCAGTGCTATAAATCTTTCAAAGAATCCTATTCAACACTATAGAAGTAAATATATTGACATTAGACATCACTTTATTAGAGATCATGTTCAATATGGAGATGTTGAATTAGAATTTGTATGCACAGAAAAGCAATTAGCATATATTTTCACTAAGTCTCTAAATGAGGAAAGATTTAATTTCATTAGAAGAGAATTAGGTATGATTGATGGATTAACCTTGTGATTACAAAAATATGAAATTTTTAATTGTTGATCTTAAAACATCTCACAAGTTATAAGATAAAGTTTTTTTTATGAGAATTTATGCTTTATGAAGTAAAATCTTTGTTGAAATGATTTAGTCTTGTTGCAGAACTTAATTTCAATCTGATGAAAATTATAGGGGAGTCACGCCCGTGACTTATACTCACGCCCGTGACTTAAGTGGCTCAAAGAGGCAGTGTCGTTCACGACTTTGGTTCACAACATGCTTCATGGCTTCAAGTAGTGAAACATTGTTTCACGGCTTGAGTCACGCCCGTGGATAAGAATATTCACGCCCATGACGCTTTTTCACTCCTGTGAACCATTATGCCTCAAAAACTCATAGAAGCTTTCACACTTTGGGTCACGGCATGATTCACGGCTTTAAGTGGTGAAACATAGTTTCACGGCTTGCGTCACACCCGTGGCAAAGAACCTTCACGCCCGTTACTGAGTGTCATGCCCATGATTAATTACACCCAAAAACTCATAGAAGCTTTCACGCCTTGTGTCACGGGTATAAGTAGTGAAATTCAAAAGTTCACGCCCGTGACAATATATTCACCCTCGTGACCTATGATCATTCACGCCCGTGATGTTCATGGATCACGCCCCTGAACTCATTCACACTTTCATTCACGGGTGGAACACTGCTTCAGCAAACTGTGAACATGACTATTCACGCCCGTGACACCCTAAGCCACTCCCGTGAATGTATCAAATATAAAAGAAAACATCCGGTTACAATCTTCATTTCAACTCTCCATGTTCCAAAACCGCTCTCATTTACTCTCATTCATTGAGACATTGAAGATTCCAACTCCAAAGCCTTGATATTTCACTATAAATACCATCAAAAAGTTCGAATCTTCAGCAGAAATCATACACTTCTAGGGTCTTTTATCAAAATTTCTGTCAAAATCTTCTTCAACTCCATCAACTACTAAATTCTTTCAAATATGGAGTCTGCTTCATCAAAGGGAAAGAGAAATAAGTCTCATGCACCAAAGAGGTATTCAGATTATCTCATGAACATCATTCCCGAAAGTTGCCATCCTCGGTATGCAACTTTGAAGAAGAGACCTATTTTATCATCAAGGTCCTTCGAATGGCAGACAGTCCGTAATTTCGGGCTCGAGATGGCTATGACAGAACAACTTCAAGCCTGTCATCTAAGAGAATTTGTTGAAATTCATCTGCCAACCCTACAGGAGCCAACGCTGGAATTTCTCAGCACCTTGCAGGTTTCACCAACTGGAGTGGTGAAATTCCAATTCTGCAACAATGAAAACACCCTCAGCGCCATCTCTTTTGGAGAATTATTCAACCTACCATCTGATGGCGTTCTGAATGAGACTGAGGTAGAATTCTCTGCCCCTGCAGGATGGACACATTTTGGCACGGATTGCAGCTGGGATGTCAAGAAAACTAAGAGCACACATCTCAGGACCCCAGTACACAGGTATTTGCATAGGTTTCTAACCTATAGCATTTTTGCTCGGGGAGAGAGCAATGGAACTATTAGTGTTAACCTTGAGGGGTATTTCTGTCATTTTGATGATAATAAATAATATAGCAATATTATATTTAACATACTTGCTTTAAGTGTATTATACAGGACATAAATTAAAAATAGCAAGAATGGAGAATTGGAAGAATAATCCTTGAGAAACAAAAAGTAAAGAGTAGCATGTTCACTGCCGTGACTCTAGGAGTCACTCCCGTGAACAAAGCTAGCCGTTACCAAAACCAACATTTGAAGTTCACGGCCATGAAGGAAGAACAAATCATGAAGTGGGCATTTCAGTCACCCCCGTGACTAAAGGTGTCACCCCCTTGAAGAGTCATGAAATTTCAACCAGAAAGCTTCACAATCAGAGTCACCACTAGGGTCACGGCTAGGAAGATGTTCACCCCTGTGAATGATGGTGGCACCCCCGTGAATGATTCTCTCAATTTCATCCAGAGAGCTTCACGACCAGAGTCACCACTTGGCTCACGACTGGAAATTCTGTCACGCCCGTGAAGGATTAATGTCACGCCCGTGAAGGATTAATGTCACGCCCGTGACTCTATATGTCAAAACATACCAGAGAGCTTCACGACCAAGGTCACCACTTCAGTCACGGCTTGGGAAGAACTGTCACCCCCGTGACAAGCATATTCACGCCCGTGACCAATGAAAGAGAAAAATGACAGACGCGATTTTTTAGTTGGTACAACGGCTAGTTTCTTATTTAATGCACCCCAACGGCTATATTCAGCCATGGGAGTATAAATGGAAGTCATTTATACATTAAGAAAGAAGAGGATGATAAGGGAATGATAAGAAAAATAAAAGATTAGCATATACTTCAAATTACAAGCTATCTTGTACTTTCATACTTTGAGAACAAATCAATTCTCTATAAAAATCTTTTTGCTCCTCATATTTGAGCAATAAAGATTTATAAGTGGAAGTCATACTGGTCCGGAAGCCAATTCTATTCTGGAACAGTAATATGTTTGGTATAATTAGAAGACCATAGAGACATAATTGGTAAATGTTGTAAACATGAAACATGTTCCATATGAACCCATATAAGTTTATGTAAAGTTTCATTAAAATAGGACTTATAGAGTGTAAGTTATGATGAACCCAAATGAGTACCCTGAAACTGCCTAAAGGCAGAAAACAAGGCAGAAAATAGAACACTCTTAGAAATTCCACCAAATATTGTACAATGATCAAATTGGTCTGAAATTTGAATATGTGCTATAATTATATGTTATGTGTAATTAGGAACAAGAATCATATTAATTGGTCAATTATAGAAAAAGATATAGGCTAAACAGTCCCATAAGGTCACACTGCCTCATAGGAAAAATCTTAACTATTGACATGAACAATGCATATTAATTTATTTAAGCCACATTAAGTCTCTCTAATCATGAGTTAATCGATTATGTTTTCATATTAGGCTCGCAACATATTGGAGACCCACAAGGAGCAGATAGACAATAAGTTAGGGGTCGGAATCAAAGGAGAACGGTGAGTCTAATTATCGATTGAATTCTTTAGTGCAAATGAATGTTGCTTGCTATGTAATTCATGTGATTGTAATGATTGGTCCTTGATAATGTAATGATGGATAATTTGTGACATTGTGGTACATATAAATGGTATACGTGTGGTATATTTGAGGTATATGTTTGACAAATGTGATATATACACATGGTATATGTATAGTATATGCAAGGTATATGCTTGACATATGAGGTATATATGGAATATATGTATGTTGTATATGATAAAGATGCAATGGTTGATGAATGCTTAAATACAAATGCATATGCATATGGGCTAAAAAGGCGTTGTGACTAGTTAATCGATATTGTAAAGCAAAAGAAGAGGCCTATGGCCCAACAAATGTGCAAATGAAACAAATGATCAAGCTAGCTAGCAAATGCAAATGCAAATGTTCACATGGAAACCCGGGGCAATATCTGTTTAACTTAGTCACAACAAAATGAAAGAAGCAAAGCATTTGCATACATGAAGAGTAATGATTATATGTTTCAACTTTATTGATACTTATATGATACTGATGAATGGAATGGAATGGAATACATGGTATATATTGGAATTGTGATTTATTACTATGAGTTGTTTGGTACTTTAGAGCTCATTGGATGGTTATTCTCACTGAGCCGCAACTCATCAATTTGCATCATTTTTCAGGTAAAGAAAAGTGATAGCTCATTTTGAGTAGCGTATAAAAGACATGGAGCACAGGTCACTGGCCGAGCCTCATCACTCTCTATCTCCTTGCATTCCACACAAGCATGAAAATATGTCATATGTGTTTTTGTATTTACGTGCTTGAATATGTATAGTCATTTTGGAATGAGTCTAAATATGTATAAATGAAATCAACTCGAGAATACTTATGTGTAAAGTTTATGTTTTGATATATGTGATATATTATATTGTGGTGAAAACCTCAGTGTTAACTTTGCAAAGTCAGTAAATAATATTACAGGATATGAGACTTGCAAGTCATTGAATGAAATTATAGGATATGAGACTTGCAAAGTCATGGAATTATATTACAGGATAGGAAAAAAAAATTTACTACTATTGTTAACAGGGTATTTTACCTTTCCAGTACGCCATGTATGATTACTTGATATTTGGATAGGTTATACTAAAATGCATAAGATGTGGTGTTACATAATGTGTCCCAAAAATGTCACCTCCTTTAACCAAAACTCACATTTTGAGAGTTTGCCATAAAGCTTATACTCTCTGAGAGTCTGCAATGCTATTCTCAAATGCTTTTCATGTTCTTCTGAATCTTTAGAATACACCAAAATATCATCAATGAAAACAACAACAAATTGATCAAGATGTGGCCTGAAGATCCTATTCATAAGATCCTTAAATGCTGCTAGAGCATTGGTCAGCCCAAATGGCATAACCAAAAACTCATAATGACCATATCTGGTTCTGAATGCAGTTTTAGCAATATCCTCCATCTTCACCCTTAATTGATGATAACCAGATCTCAAATCTATCTTGGAAAATACTCCTGCACCTTTCAATTGGTCAAAGAGATCATCAATCCGTAGTAATGGGTTCTTGTTCTTGATGGTCACCTTATTCAACTGTCGATAATCAATACATAGCCTCAAAGATCCATCTTTCTTTTTCACAAACAATACTGGTGCACCCCATGGGGATGTACTTGGTCTAATGAAACCCTTATCAAGGAGTTCTTGCAATTGTGTCTTAAGTTCTTTCATCTCTGATGGGGCCATTCTGTATGGTGTCTTTGATATAGGCATAGTTCCTGAAACAAGATCAATAGTAAATTCTACCTCTCTCTCCGGAGGTAACCCAGGTAAGTCATCAGGAAAGACATCTGGAAATTCATTTACCACCGGGATATCTTCAAGATTTGAACCTCCTTTTCTAGTGTCAATCACATGGGCCAAATAAGCTTCACACCCTTTTCTCATCAATCTCTGGGCTTTCATTATGGATATGACTCGAGGATGTTGTGAAAATAATTCCCCTTTTACAATAATTGCCTCCTGATTTTCTTTTTTAAGTACCACAAATTTAGACTTGCAATCCACCACTGCTTCATGACATGAGAGCCAATCCATGCCTAATATGACATCATACTCATGGAAAGGCAACTCAATCAAGTCTGCAAAAAACTCCTTCCCATGCACAACCAAAGGACAATTCCTAAATACTTTATTCACTATTACACTGTGACCCAAAGGATTCTTAACTTCAATTCCATATTCTAGATTTTCTTTAATCATATTATGCTGACTAGGTGTACTAGTGCAAATATAGGAATGTGTGGAACCCGGATCTATGAGTGCACAAATGTCAAAATCATATAATGAAAACATACCAACAATAACAATTGTTGCCGCCTGATCTTCTTTAGCTTTCATGGCATAGGCTCGAGCTGGAGCTCTGCTAGATCTAGGTCTATTCACTGTCTCTGAAACAGCCTGCCTCGGTCGGCTTGGTCCTCCTCTGAAATGAACTTCAGGCTGAGTTGGAGCTGACCTAGTAGTCTGAGTAGGTGTACCACCTGTCAAGAGTGGGCAATCCCTCTGTAGATGTTCTTTGGACCCACATATATAGCAAGCACCTGTGGCACGCCAACATTCCCCCCGATGGCTCCTATTGCAAATGGGACATACCGGTATAGCTTCCTTGCTAACATGAGGTTGTGAACTGGCTGTAGCAGAAGGTACCTTAGAGGGTGGCCCCATCCTAAAAGACCCTGTCTGTGAATAGCTAAAACTTTTTCCCTGTCCTTTATTCAGTGAATGGCTAGTAAAGAAACGACTCTTCTTTCCAGAAAATTGAGTCTCAGAAGTAGCTGACTTTTTGGAAGATGCTTCTATTTTCCTCTTTTTCCTTTTTTCAAGGCTAAGTGCTGCAGAAACTAACTTAGAAAAATTATTATGCTGAAGAGCAGTCACAATATCTCCAACCTCTTCATTAAGGCCATCTTCAAATCTTCTACATTTATCTCTTTCATTTGCAATTAATTCAGGGGCATACTTGCCCAGTCTGGTAAAATCCCGCTGATACTCAGTCACTGACATTTTACCTTGCTTGAGATTCATGAACTCTTTCTTTTTCTCATCAATATAGATCAACGGAATATACTGCTCTTTAAATTCAGAAAGGAAGGAATCCCATGAGACCGGTTCCACCATATCTGGCTTGGTAAGAACTGATTTCCACCAATCATATGCCTCATCTTGGAGTAGAGAAGTAGCAAATCTAGCTTTGTCATCTATTTCTACTTGCAACTCTTTAAAAATTCTTTCAATCTTTTCCAACCAATACTCAGCTGCAGCTGGATCTTCATCTCTCTTACCATAAAAATCTGAAGCCTTATACTTACGAACCTTATCAATTGTTACTTTTGGTCTAGGTGGTGGCACTGGGATAGGTTGAGGAATGACTCGTACCATATGTTGGAATAATCCAGTCATCTGTTGTATAAATGGATTTTGACCAGGGTCAATCTGTTCTGCTGCATGCGGTGGGGGATTTGGAGCAGCATCTTACCTTTGCACACTTGCTGCACTAGGCTGATGAGGTGTCCTAGTATCAGGAGAGTCGGTACTCTCAGCCATATCTCGTTCATCAGAAGACATCTTCCTACAATCCTACAAGTTGCCAAGAAGAAAGCCCATGTATATTTAAACCTCATATCTCATTTCACACTTAGGCCTAGAAACGCCTAAACCTGCTCTGATACCACTAAATATGACACCCCACTTATATATTAGGAATAATCCCATATATATAAGAAGAATGTCACAAGCTTAACTCGATAATCTGCTCAAATTGAATTTTTTTTTTCATTTTAAATAACTTAATATATTTATTTATTTTGGTTTAGGCAAATTATTCTAATTAAAAATATATAAATATCTATATATATATATCCTTATATTGTATACACATATGGCACCCGATTATGTTACATAATTATTTACATATATAATATTAATATATGAGATTTGTCTACCACACCAAATACATAGTCAAACTAAAAAAAAACATAATAATACATAACCAACCCTCTAACTATGCTTCTTGTGTCTCTGCTGATATGGGCTTGGATTTCCTTCTTGAACACTTCACCTCCTACCGTCTATAGTTCCAATTCCTGCGTGAGAAGAACTCACGCTAAGCTAACTCTAGCTTAGTGGTACATATAGGTATTAAGTTTTTTTCCAAGCAGTCACACAAATGCATGTCTCAAATAATTCATGATACACTGAATTTTTATTTCATATAAAAGAAATAACTGCATCACATAATAGTATAAACAGAAAAATCATATTCAATAACTAAATTCTCCTTACCTCTTGTAAGCATTTCATGTTTTGTCACTTATGTCAATAATAAATTTTTGTCACATTTCATTTCATAGTCTTTAATTAATATTAGCCCAAATCTCATTCCCGGACTGTGAGGATATGGGGTGTGAAATAGGGGCGCTCGCGGAGCTTAAGCCACCCTACTCACCATAATCTCAAGTCAAGGGTGCTCGCAGAGCTTAAGCCACCTTGACTAAATATAATTATGTCATCTGTGTATAATCAGGATCAGGGGAGCTCCCAGAGCTTAAGCCACCCTGTCCCTAAATAATATCCATATCGGTACCGTAATTCCCCCCTTAATGGGGCACCATATATCCTATGTTAGTCCTCAGGTAGAGAAATGGGAAATTAACACAATTAATTACTTGTTTCTATAACCAATACTCATTTCATATTAACACAATCATATATTCACAATTTATTTCAAAACCATGTAATAGCATAATATTTTATCAAATGTTAACACAATATTAAGTTCATAGTTAATAACATTCTTACAACCTTAAAAGATGTCATAATATATAATTTCATCATTGTGACATGTAATTTATGTCATACACACAATCATGCATAAAGGCAAAACAAAATACATATATGTACAAATCTCGATAGTATTTTCCTTTTTCCAAAATATAAGTTCAGAGCTTGTTCACTTTTGTTGGTTTTCTTCTTGTTGAAATCCTAATTTAAAAATATAAATAATTAATAGCTTGATAATATATTTATTCTTAATATAACTTAAATAAATAATTTCAATTTCTATTAAGCTAGAATAAGACCTCTAAGGACTGTTGGATTAATAACTTTTCCTACACATATCTAATTTGTATGATTCTTGATTCTGATTAACTATAACATGTAAAACTAAAATATACTAATATTTTAGAATTTTTGAACCTTTACATTATTTTTGGTATAATTTTAAATATTGACATGTTTTCTGCCCTTAGGCAGTTTCAAGGTACCCAATTCAAAAATTCATAACTTTCAATGTGTAGCTTCAATTATTCTGAAACTTTTTATAACATTATATATGTTAATTGGGAACATTGTTCATGTTTAACTCATTTCCTGATTCAGTCTCTAAGGGTCTCAAATATGGGAGGATATATAACTGGTTTAACATAGAGTATCAACCCGACCAGTTTAATTGTTCAGCTCATAACTCACAAAATACATGACCTTTTAAGATAAAAATTTCACAGAAATTTAGATAAGACATAGGAGTAAAACTTTTATGTTTTGAAATGTGTCCAATTCGATCTAAAAATAGGTGAAATATAAGGACGAAATTACTGGAACTGCACAGGTATATGAAACCAGTTCAATCAAGGAACAGTCATGGTTTATTTCAGAATAACTCAACCTACACAAGAGTAATTCATAGGAAATTTTACAGCGACCTCAATAACATATATACCTACAACTTTCATGTTTTACACAACCTCATAATAAGCAAATAGGATTGTCAATTTGTACAAAAACCGTAGGTTATTGGGTTGATACGTTTCCCAGAACCAGTTTCAACCCAATAACCATATCTCTTCACATATTCAAAATAATTGAATAAAATTTGGCAGAGAGATACAAAAGACATAGATAAACAACCTTTATGTTTAACACATCCCCAAATTTGAGTAACAAGATAATAAAAAATAGAGTGCAATATTCTGTCAAAATATAACCTAAACAGTTCTAATAACACAATAATCATGGGGAAAATATTTCTAACCAAGATCAGATTTAATTGGACTGATTTTTGATGCAATTCTTGAAGAAGATGATAAGTAATTTGATCTGATATATGGAGGAAGAAAAAGGGATGAAAAAGAAGAAGAGATGAAGGAGAAAAGAGAATTTGGGAGAAATAGTTTCAGCCCCTTTTTCCCGTTTTTTGTATTCTGCCCTTTTTTTTTTTTTTTGTTGTTGTCCATTTTACTGTTTACTTTAAATTTTTTTTTTTTTATTTTTAATTTTCTTCTTCTTCTTCTTCTTCTTCTTTTTCTTCTTCTTCTTCTTCTTCTTCTTCTTCTTATTATTATTATTATTATTATTATTATTATTATTATTATTATTATTATTATTATTATTATTATTATTATTATTATTATTATTATTATTATTATCATCTTCACATAATTGTTTATAGCTAATATTTTTAATTTTATTTAATCAAAAACACAATTTAATTATATGGTCTAAATTATTCAAATTAAACTCTAATTAGTGGTGTTACATCATGAGTAGGGTAATTTAGCGCATTAGGCTTCAATTGCCTAGATGCATAAGCAACTACTTTACCCTCTTGCATTAATACATAACCTAGCCCATTATGAGAGGCATCACTGTATATCACAAAATCTTTCCTTGGCATAGGTTGGGTCAAAACATGTGTTTCGGTTAGCATAACTTTTAATTTCTCAAAGCTTGCCTAACACCGATTTGTCCATTGAAACTTAGTTTCTTTTCTGAACAACTTAGTAATTGGTGCAGCTATACTTGAAAATCCCTTCACAAACCTTCTGTAGTAGCCAGCTAATCCAAGGAAACTCTAGACTTTTGTCACATTGCGGGGCGGCTTCCAACTTAGAATCGCTTCTATTTTGCTAGGATCAACATGAATTCCTTCAACTAACATAATATGCCCTAAAAATCCTACCTCTTCCAACCAAAACTCACATTTTGATAGCTTTGCATACAATTGATTTTCCCTCAAACTCTAAAGTACTATTTTGAGTTGTCTGTCATGTTCTCCCTTGTCTCTCGAATACACCAAGATATGGTCTATAAAAACTACCCCAAATTGATCAAGGTAAGGCCTAAAAATCCTATTCATCATATCTGACCCAGATCAATTTGTTCTTCTGCATTTTGTGGAGCTATCACACTGGGCCTAAAAGCTCTAATTGATGCTGACTATCTATGAGCATCCAAATTACCTATATTATCAGCCTTTTGTTCTTCTTGACTTTGTCTTGATTCCAAATCCATTAAAACTTATATTGTCAGAAGAAGGGTCTCTTATTAGAATATAGCAGCTTAAAACAATGCAAATGCTGAAAACATGCACTTATTTTCCTATACTTGCTAAGTAAGAATCGTTAAAACCTATAGCTCTGATGCCAAAAATTGTAACACCTTCTTACCTCGCTTTCTTTCAGCAAGATAAGTGAGTATTACCCATCTAATTGTTTTATAAAATTAATGAAATGAAGTAACAATTTTTTTTCAAAAATATTGTAGACCCTGAAATAAAAATTATTATAAGTACAAATATTCAAAATTTTATTTTTTTATAAAGTACATTAATTTACATTATAATTCATGTCTATAAAACACACTATAAGAAATAAAGCTATAATTTAATTTACAAAATTTTTGATAAAATATACCAAAAAGAAAACTAAAGCTTTTGTTGCTTCCTTTCGGGTACCCTTCTTCTTCTAACAATTTTATTATCTATGGCTACCCTTCTAAAACCTGCGCGAGAGGAAACCACCCGCGTGTTGCTTCAATGATAAAAATTTTACATACACATAATTTCTTACATGTCATTTATATATTTGAAAATTTAGGCATCATATAAAAAAATCATATAAAATCAAACAAATTTCATTCAACATGTAATAGTTAACAAATTTAATTAATAAAACATACTTTAACACTATTCTTATTTTTCATTTTCATTTTTTTTCTTTTTTTTTCTTGTGCCAGATTTTTATGAATGAAGCACATATCTAATCAACCTTGGCTCTTCCCTTAATCCTTCTTTTTCTCCCCTAACTAGCTATCTTTCTCCTTGTCTTTGTCACCCTCTTGAGGGCCTCTCACTTATTCATTTGATTTTCCTACACAACCATACCATATCTCAATTCCAATTTCCATTTTCAATGCTTTTCTTGTCTACATAATATTGTAATGCTCCTAATATGTTTTACACCTTAATTTAGCCAAAATGTAATAAGGTTAAACTTCCTTCTTAATATGTCATGGCTGCCCAAAAACCATATCCTAGTTCCCAATTCATTTTCTTCAATTCAACACTCAAATCATATTTAATCTATCACCAATTGTTATGCTTATATGCTAATTTCAATTTTCTCCAAATTTATTTAATTATGCTAGCCCCTCATTCATCCATTAACATCATATTTTATTTAGGTTTTAAGCCATAAAACAATTAACTAACATCAATTATCATTAATTCAAAGTTTAACTACACTTTCATCAAATAATCACAAACTTAAATTTCTAAGTTCAATCTTGCAACATAACCTATATCTATCAAACCTAATCACATCTATCATCCTTATAGTCTCAAATGGAAGGAAAAAGGTTAAATTTAAGAAGAATAAACTCACCTTAATGGAGTTATAGGGCTGGTCGAATCTGCCCCAATTTTTCTCCCTTTCTCTTCTTCTTTCTTCCTACTTTCTTGCTCCTTAGCTCTCTTTATGGCAAGAACTCTTTAATTTATTGAATCTTCCTCTCTAAAAACTATTTTTTTCTCATTATTAGGATGCTAGAAAAAGGAAGAAAATGGAGATTTTTGGGTATGGACGGGGACGACAACATATGAAGAAGAAGATGGTGGTGATTATTTTCTAAGATGATATTTATCCTCCTTTTTTTTTAAAGGTGAGTATTTAGTGGTTCCATGACCACATTAAGCTCTTCAGCCATTGGTCCAAAATAAAAATTAATTTTGATTAAATTTTAAACTTTAAGAAATTCCTTATTTGCCATATGTTCCTCCATACTCACATTTTTTCCCCCAACAATTGCCATAATACCGATTTTATCCATAGGCAATTTCATTTTTTTCTAATTCTAGCACTAATATTTTTAATTCCCAAATGATAATACCCTTAATTATTTTTCCTTATTATTAGTCATTTTTTTATGAGTTCAAATTTAGACTCTGATTGAACCTGCGCGCCTCACTACGGTCACGCACAATCGGGGCCTAAGTCACTGAATGTTTCAAAATATTTCAAACTTTTGTGATATGTGTAAATGTAGCATTTCTCACCATAAAGAAGATTGTTGCAAGCTCAAGATTTTTAGTAGGATAGTTCTTCTCATGAGTCTTGAGTTGTCGAGAAACATATGCAATCATTTTACTCTCCTGCATCAATACACAACCTGACCCATTCGTGGAGGCATCACTGTAAACCATAAAATCCTTGCCTGATTCTGGTTAAGTTAACAACGGGGCTTCTATCAACATGTTTTTAAGCTTCTCAAAACTTCCTTGACATTTATCATTCCATTCAAACTTAATATGCTTCTATAACAGTCAAGTGAGCGGCGCTGCTATGGTGGAAAAACCTTTTACAAATCTCCTATGATACCCTGCTGAACCTAAGAAACTTTTGACTTCTGTAATAGTCTTAGGTATTCTCCACTGTAAGATTGCTTCAATCTTCTTTGGGTCCACCTTTATCCCTTCAGCTGAAACTACATGACCCAGGAATGATACCTCATTCAACCAGAAGTCACACTTGCTAAACTTTGCATACAACTGCTTTTCTCTCAATATCTATAAGACAATTCATATGTGTTTGTCATATTCTTCTAGCATCTTTGAATACACTAGAATGTCATCAATAAATACCACCACGAACTGGTTGAGATAAGGATGAAAGATCTTATTCATTAGATCCATAAAAGTTGTTAGGGCATTCGTAAGGCCAAATGGCATGACTAAAAACTCATAATGGCCATATCTCATGCAAAAAGCAGTCTTAGGCACATCTGATGCTTTTTCTTTCAACTGATGGTAGCTCTGTAATGCCCAATAATTTAGGCCACGATCGCGGTTGACCGAAATCCGACACTCCGAACCAATCAGGGTCTAAATTTGGACATGAAAAAAAAAATTAAAATGATAATGAAAAATATGAAAAATATTTTGGATATTATTAATTGAGAATTTTGAAGTTCATAATTAAATTTTGGAAAAAAATAAATTTTCGCTCAACAAAATTGGAGATTGGCACAGATATTTTAAGAAGGCAAAAAAATGGAATATTCTTTATCTAAGGAAAGAAATATTCTTTTGATTAAAATAAAGTAAGAGTGATTTAAATTAATGGACCAATGAGGGACAAGATTATCTAATTAATCTTAACGACCCACCTTATCTAACTATAAAAAGTCAAACTCTACTTTTTTTGTCATTATTCTTCTTCTTCCTCATCTAACCAAAGAAAACTCTCTGATTTTTCTCTCTTGTAGCTGTGACCCTCCTCTCCCCCTAGTTCTTCTTTTCCTTTCTTCAATTAAAGCTAAAGTAAGATGGTAAAAGTGGGATTATGGCAAGCTCATCAAGAAAGTGAAGCAAAGTGAGCATAACCGAAGAAGAGGAAGGAAGAAAAGAAGAGAAAAAGAGAAGAAAAAAATTTTAGTCATTTTGAAGATCTTCAAAGGTGAAGTTAGATTTTTCATCTTCTCCTTGTCTTTGCTTTGATTTTAGGGTTAGTTACCATTAAGGGTGGTAATTTAGGGTTATTATTATGTTAATGATGATTAAGGGTGGATTAGTGTGATAAGTGCATGATTAATGTGAAAATTGTTGTTACGACAAGGAGGTGAAAAATATTTGAACCAAAATCAAAGAGGAAGTAAGGGAAAGGAGAAAGCTAGCAAAGAAAAAGAGAAAAGTGAAGAGAAGTGAATTTTTGAGGTATGTACATTTGGCAAAAATTCAATATAGAAAAATGTTGATTTTCATTTTGTGATGTTTGTGAAATTGTGTATGAAATTTTGGATATGTGATTGAGTGATGAATTGGTGATTAAATGATGCCATGAATATGAAAATAAAAATTAGAATATGAGGTTGATGCATGAAAATGGAAATTGTTTGAATTAATTGAAGTGCTGGAAATTTCATCTTATGAACAATGTCTTTTTTTTAGGTCATAACTTGAGTTATGGAAAAGCGTTTTGGGTGATTCTTATTGGGTTGGAAAGTTAAGTCATATGGATTCAACTTTCATTTAGACCATTAGACTTGAATATGTCTGCCATTAGGTGAAAAATAGATTCAAAGTTTGAACTAGAAATCTATCCAATAAAATACTGGGAAGATTGGAATGAACGTATCTTAGAGAAAAATTCATAACTTTTGCTACCAAATTCCGTTTATTGTGATTCTAGTTGAAAATTTAAGATAAGACATGTACCTACATTTTGTTATCGATTACTTGTCCAAATTTTATCTAAATATGGACAAAAAATACAGGGCAAAATAAGGCAGAAATACTATCCAGAATAAGGCAGCTTGCATATATTTATTGATTGTAAAATTTTGTGATGAAAAATATATTATTTGATTTTTCTTATAGTTATAATAATTAAATGAGCTAGTATGATATTGTAAAATATTTAATGGGAATTATTGCATTTATATGCAATTTATTTTAGTATTACCTACATAATTTATGTAAATAATAATAAAGGTAATAAATACAATTAAACCCTATAACATCTGGTCAAAAGTAAAAATTAGGATAAGTTGGTATGCTAATAAAAGGGTAGAATTGTAGGCACTATAAAATAGTGCTAAGATTTAATTTACGTAGATATTAAGAAATAGTGCTGAGTTAAAATTACGTAGATACTAAGAAATAGTGCTGAGTTAGAAATTACATAGGCACCAAAAAAGTACTGAGTTATTGAAAATGTAGGCATTAAATGTCGAGTTATAAAATAATTATGTAGGCATCGAGTATACTGCCCGACAGTAGAAACCCTATATCCAATATTTAGTTCCGGTCTAAGATGTCGTGGGCTATCCAGTAAATAACAAAAAGGATGTAAATTATTAAATTGATATTTTAAATTGTATATCTTGTATTGTTAAAATATCAAGCATGCTTAATGACTGGAATGTTATAATTGATGAATTGTATATTTTTGCATGATATAGATAGTTTTAATATTATTGAATATTTTGGCATGCTTAGTAAATTAATTGTAGTTTCTAAAATTTTATTTTAGAAATATTTATATAATTATTGGATAGTTGCTAAACGTACCACTAAGCTAACAGCTTAGCACATGTGTTCATGCGCAGATAAATAGACGTAGTTGTTCCGATAGGGTGATCGAAGAAGAGGGAAACCCCAATATCAATTTGCAGTAGTGTATTTCCTTTTTGTATGTTTTGGAAACTTATATTGTAAAAATTAAACTTTAAGAATTTCTTTTGATGTAAATTTGTGGCATGTAGGATTTATAAGGATTGAATTTTGTAATTAATATATTTTCTATTATTGTAAATATATTTCTAAATATTATGGATTAATGAATGAGTTCTTTTAAATCAAAATATTTACATCACTAGTTACGTATTTAAAAAAAATTATACAATAATTTGAGTATTGGTTTTTACAAAAACCCATACACTAATAATGACTAGTAGGGTATTAGAGCACTAAAAGCTCAATCATAGATCAATTTTTGAACACACACTTGCTCCCTTGAATTGATCAAATAAGTCTTCAATACGTGGAAGGGGATATTTGTTCTTGATTGTCACCTTATTGAGCTGTTCGTAGTCAATGTATAATCTAAGAGACCCATCTTTCTTCTTACAAAGAGTATTGGTGCTCCCCATGGTGACATACTGGGTCTAATAAAGCCTTTATTAAGCAATTCCTATAGCTGGATCTTTAATTCCTTGAGTTCTATAGGCGTCATCCTGTAGGGTGCAATCGAAATAGGTGTTGTGCAAGAGTTACATCAATAGTGAATTTGACTTCCCTGTCAAGTGGCAAGCCTAGTAGTTCATAATGAAAGACATCAAAATCTCTCACTGTAGGCACATCTAAAACCTTAAGATCTTCCTTTTTAGCTTCCACTAAATAACACAAATAAGCAATGCAACCCTTTCTTATAAGTCTCTTGACAACTGTAGCTGAAATCACATCTGATAAAAAGTTTGTTCTTTCACCCACAATAGTGATTTCCCGGTGATTAGAGAGTTTAAGTGTCACTCTCTTTCGTATACAATCTACTGTCACTTCGTGGGTGGATAACCAATCCATCCCCAATATCACATCAAACTCACAAAAGGGAAGTTCAATTAGGTTAGCTAGGAATTCATAACCTTATAGACTAATGGGACAATTCCTATACACCTTGTTCACCACAACACTATTTCCTAAAAGGATTGCTCACTAGGATGTCCTGGTCTAATTGTGAATCTCTTAACCCTTTTCCACATGCAACATAAGTATTTATGTAGGAGTGTGTGGAACCAGGATCAACAAGTGCATAAACAGAATCAGTCATTAGTGCGAATTTACCTACTATCACATTGGAAGCATCCTCCTCTTCTCTAGCTCTCACTGCATATGTTGTAGCGTTTTCTTACCCTACCAGTTGTTAATAGAGTATGGAAGTGCTACTAAGCTCATTTGTTTTAAAAGCAACACGAAATTTATTGTATAAATATTTTTATTTCAATTTTGAAGTTTATTGTTAATGGAATATTTATTACCACATATTTTTTTATTTAAATATGCAACTAGTGATATGAATAATTTGATTTAAAAGAACACATTCAATTAAACTATAATATTTAGAAATATATTTACAAATAATAGCAGATATATAAAATTACAAAATTCATTCCTTATAAATATTACATGCCACAAATTTACATTGAAAGAAATTCTTAAAATTTAATTTTTACAATATAATTTCCAAAACATACAAAAAGAAACTAGACTGCTGCAATCTGATCTTGGGGTTCCCCTTATCTTCGGTCACCCTAACGTAACAGCTACGTTTATTTATCTGCGTGTGAAACACAACGCTAAGCTACTAACTTAGAGGTACGTTTGACAACTATCCAATAATTATATAAATATTTCTAAAATAAAATTTTAGAAACTACAATTAATTTATTAAGCATGCCAAATATTCAATTAATAGTAAAACTATTTTCGTCATGCAAAAATATATAATTCGTCAATTATGACTTTCCATTCATTAAGCATGCTTGAAATTTTAACAATGCAAGATATACAATTTGAAATATCAAATTAATAATTTACATTTTTTCTGTTATTTATATTAGCCCACGACATCTTAGACCGGAACTAAACACTGAATATAGGATTTCTGCTCTCTGGCAATATACTCGGTGCCTACATAATTATTTTATAACTCGGTATTTAGTGCCTACATTTCCAATAACAACTCAGCACCTTTTTGTTGCTTACGTAATTTCGAACTCAACACTATTTCTTAATGCTTACGTAAATTAAATCTTAACACTATTATTTTTAGTACCTACATTTTTACCCTTTTATTGGCATGCCAACTTATCATAATTTCTAGTTTTCGACAAGATATTATAGGGCATAATTATATTTATTACTTTTATTATTATTTACATAAATTATGTAGGTAACACTAATATAAATTTCACATAAATGCAATAATTCCTATTAAACATTTTATAACCTCATACTTGCTCATTTAATAATTATAACTATAAGAAAATCAAATAAAATATTTTTCTATCACAAAATTCTACAATCAACACATATATGCAAACTGCCCTATTCCGGACAGCATTTCTACCTTATGTTGTCATGTATTTTTCGTCCAGTTTCAAATAGAAATTAGACAAGTGATCAACTAAAAAAATGTAGGTACATGTCTTATATTTAATTTCCAACTGGATTCACATTAAAACAAATTTTTTTAGCAAAAGTTATGAATTTTCTTCTAAGCTACGTTCATTCCAATTCTGCCCAGTATTTCACTAGACAGATTTCTGCCTTTTATTGCCCAGTATTTATCATCCATTTTTGGATGGAATTTAGACAAGTTATCAACTAGAAAAATGTAGGTACATGTCTTATATTTAAGTTCCAACTAAAATTGAATTAAACCGAATTTTATAGCAAAAGTTATGAATTTTATTTTAAGCTACATTTACTGTAATCTATCCAATATTTTACTGGACAGATTTCTAGTTCAAACTTTGAGTTCACTTTTCACCTAATTCTAGGAATATTCAAGTCTAATGGTCTAAATAAAAGTTGAAGTCCTATGTCTTAAATTTCCAACTCAACAAGAATCACTCAAAATCATTTCCAGAACTCAAGTTATGACTAGAAAACTAGACACTGTCCATAAGACGAATTTTCCAGCACATCAATTAATTCATACAATTTCCATTTTCATGCATCAATCTGATATTCTAGTTTCTATTTTCCCATTCATGGCATCATTTAATCACCAATTCATCACTCAATCAAATATGCAGAATTTCATACACAATTTCACAAACATCACAAAATCAAAATCAACACTTTTTTATATTGAATTTTTGCCAAATGTACATATGTCAAAATTTTACTTCTCTTTATTTTTCTCTTCTTCCTAGCTAGCTTTCTCTTTACCCTTACTTCTTCTTTGATTATGCTTCAAAGATTGTTCACCTTCTTGTCCTAACAACAAATTTTACACTAATGAAGCACTAATCCACTCTTAATCGCTATTAACACAATAATAACCCAAAATTACTAGCTTTAGTGGCAACTAACCCCAAACTCAAAGAAAAGAGAAGAAAAAAAGTGAGAAGATGGAAAACATAAACTCACCTTTGATTATTTTCAACATGACCAAAGTCTTCTTTCTCTTTTTCGGTGGCTAAAGCTCTGCGAGCGCCCTTGACTTGAGATTATAGTGAGTAGGGTGGCTTAAGCTCCGTGACCACCCCTATTTCACACCCCGTATCCAGACAGTCAGCGAACGAGATTTTGGGCTAATAAATCATATAATGAAATATGAAAATTTATTAATTGATGTAAGTAACAAAGTATAAAATGCTTACATGAGGTGGTGTAAATTTAATTATTGAATAATGTTATTATGTTATCCTTTTATATTATGTATTTATTTATTTTATATGATAAAAATGTAATAAAATTTGATGTGCCATGATTTTATTTGAGGCATGCATTTGTGTGACTGCCTGGGGAAAACTTTAATGCTTATATGTACCACTATGCTAGAGATAGCTTAGTGTGGGTTCTTCTCACGTAGGAATTGGAACCGTAGCTAGTAGATAGTTAAGTTGATCAAGAAGAAATCCAAGCCCATATCAACGGAGGCACAAAAGACCTAATTATAGAGTTGGTTACTTATTATGTTATTTTTTTTAGTTTGACCATGTATATGGTTTGTGGTAGACATGTCTCATATGTTAATATTGTATATGTAAGTAATTATGTGATATAATCAGGTGCCATATGTGTATATAACATAATGATAAATATATATTGTTAATTAGAACGACTTGCATTAACCAATATAAATAAACGGATGAAGTTATTTAAGATGAAAAAGTTTTAATTCGAACAAATTTATTTAGTAAATCTTGTGGCATCCTATTTATATATATGTGATTATTCCTAATATATAAGTAGTGCATCACATTTAGTGGTATCAGAGCTCGATTTGGGCAGTTTTGGGATTTTAAAATGGTTTTCAAAAGTAATTATGACTTGTTGACCCACAGTATTAGATACAAGTTGCTCTACTGGATCAGGCCACCGCTACCTTTATATACTATTGTCTGCTTGTTCTTCAATAAATCTGTGTGAGAGAAAACTCCCACACTAAGCTCTAGGCTTAGTGGTGCATATAAATAAGACAATATACTATTTTATGCAACAAACATTAACATATGTCATTTTTTGCATTATAGCCACCCTGTCCACTATCGAGCTCAACAAGGCTTACCCTAGAACTATAGCCACATTGACTGAGTTATATATCATCATAGATGAATTATCGGACCAAGGGCACTCCCATAATGACATGTCATCTATCGTGTTTCTAGTTCAGAGTTAGAGTAATCGGCATATCCATATTTCCACATTATTCATATATCTTTACTTAATTATCCTTACAAACATATCAACATTTATTATTTCACTGGATAAACAATCTCGTTCCATTTACTTACCTGAATACTCCATTAGGTAAAAATGTTTGTAATTACTAAAAATAGAGCATTCACAGCCGTGAATGAGAGACCTGATGAATTGTTTGAATGATCTTTGCTGCTTTCTTCGGCTTGTTAGGGCAATTTTTTGCCAAATGACTTTTTTTCCACAAACATAGCTCTTCTGGCCACTGGTGGGTTTATCCTGTTTTGATTCCTAACTTAAGAATTCTCAAACATAACCTGAGATTGTTATACAATCATGAAACTATCTGGTATGGATTAATCTAGGATCAGAGGAAGACTTTAGGCCTAAGTTGAGCTGTTCTAAGAATTGTCTGTGGAAAAGTTCTGATGAAAGACCAAATCATTCTAGTTCTACAGGTGAGGGGGATCTCTCTCAGACACAATAGAAATAGGCACTCCATAAAGTCGTACTACTTCATTCATATAAGTTTCTCCCAATTGATTCAGTGGGTAGTCCTTTGTGATAGGTAAGAAATGTGTTGACTTTGTAAATTTGTTCACTATGACCCATACAACATCATGTTTCTTTGGAGTCAAACGCAATCCAGTCACAAAATCCATAGTTATCCATTCCCTCTTCCATTCTAGAACAAAAATTGGATGTAGCAACCCTGAAGGTATTTGATGTTCAACCTTGACCTACTGACAAGTCAAACATTTTGAAGTGTATTTTGTGATGTCCTTTTTCATACCTGCCCACTAGTATCTGCTCTTCAACTCTTGATACATCTTGTTACTCCCTGGATGCATAGCATATTTGCTTTCATGGGCCTCTCTAAGAATCCTCTGTCTAAGATCTTCTACATCATACACATATAATCTGTCTTGACAGAACAATCCACCATCTAAGTCCATAGTGAATCCAGGTCTCTCCCCTTTAAAGATCAACTCAGCTAATTCAATTAGCTTTCTATGTTGTCTTTGTGCATCCTTGATTTCCTGCATAAGAGTAGGTTGAATGTGCAACTTTGCCACAATCTTTCTGCTTACAACATCTGCTACTACATTAGCTTTGCCTGGATGGTGATCAATCACACAATTATAATCCTTTATTAGCTCTAGCCATCTTCTCTACCTCAAATTCAATTCTTTCTATGAAGGAAGATATTTCAAACTCTTGTGATCTATGTAAATGAATCAATTCTCCCCATATAAATAATGGCACCAAATCTTCAATGCGAAAACTATAGCTGCCAACTCTAGATCATGGGTAGGATAATTCTTCTCATGTGGCTTTAACTGCCTAGAAGCAAAAGCAACCACCTTTCCATCTTGCATCAATACACAATTCAATCCATTACGAGAAGCATCACTATAAATGATATACTCCTTATTAGGAATCAGTTGTTTTAAAATAGGGGCCTTAGTGAGCATACTCTTAAGCTTATCAAAACTAGCTTAATACTTATCTGTCCACTCAAATTTAACATCCTTTCTCAATAGTCTTGTTAAAGGAGAAGAAATCTTTGAAAAACCCTTGACAAACCTCTGATAATATCCAGCTAAACCAAAGAAACTTCTGACCTTGGTCACATTCTATGGGGGCTTCCAACTCTCAATTGCCTCAACCTTGCTAAAATCCATAAATGCTGCTGGAGCATTGGTCAGCCCAAATGGCATAACCAAAAACTCATAATGACCATATCTGGTTCTTAATGCGGTTTTCGCTATATCCTCTATCTTCACCCTTAATTGATGATAACCATATCTCAAGTCTATCTTGGAAAATACTTCTGCACCTTTAAGTTGGGCAAAGAGATCATCAATGCGCAGTAATGGGTACTTGTTCTTAATGGTTGCCTTATTCAACTATCGATAATAAATACATAGCCTCAAAGATCCAACCTTCTTTTTCACAAACAATAGCGGTGCACCCCATGAGGACATACTTGGTCTAATGAAACCCTTATCAAGGAGTTCTTGCAATTGTGTCTTAAGTTCTTTCATTTCTGATGGAGCCATTATGTACGACGTCTTTGATATAGGCATAGTTCCTGGAATAAGATCAATAGCAAACTCTACCTCTCTCTCCGGAGGCAGCCCAAGTAAGTCATCAGGATACACATCTAGGAACTCATTTACCACCAAAATATCTTTAAGATTTGAACCTCCCTTTCTAATGTCAATCACATGGGCCAAATAAACTTCACACCCTTTTCTCATTAATCTTTGAGCTTTAATTATGGATTTGATTCGAGGATGTGAGAATAATTCACCTTTCACAATAATTTCTTCTTGAGTTTCTGTCTTAAGTACCACAAATTTAAACTTACAATCCAAGATTCATCGGACTTTATGATAAATTAGAAAGAGTTGGGCCTGTTGCTTATAGACTCGCTCTACCATTGGAGTTGAGTCTGAAACATAATATTTTCCATGTTTCAATATTAAGACGATATAGATCAGATCCTAATACATCATACCTACTGAGAGCATTCAAGTGAGACAAGATTTACATATGAAGAAGAACTGGTCCAAAGTTTAGCAAAATAAATTAAGGAGTTGAGGAACAAATGAGTACCATTGGTGAAAGTGTTATGGCGGAATCACGCAATCGAAGAAGCAACATGGGAAAGTGATGAGGTAATCAAAGCTCAATACCCTCATCTATTTAGTGGCGATGCATTAGGTATGTTTCGAGGATGAAACATCTTAAGGGGGAGAGAATTGTAACGCCCACTAATTAGAGTTTAATTAGAATAAGTATGTGGTATACATAGGAAATACATGATAGACAATAGAGATTAAAATAGATGGAATAAATGACTAAATTAGAAATTCAAATGAATTAATTGATTGACATGATAAATTTGATTAAATTAGATCACATAATTTAAATGAAATTTTGGTAAAAAAAAATTTGAAGGTACTAGGTATAAGTAAAATTGATGATCATGATGATGATGATGATGATGATGATAATAATAATAATAATAATAATAATAATAATAATAATAATAATAATAATAATAATAATAATAATAATAATAAAGAAAAAAACAGTAAAGTTAACAGTAAAAAAAAAAGGAAAGAAGAATAATAAACGGGATAAGGATTAAGACTTTCTACATTCTTCTTCTTATCATCATCATGCCTTTTTTTCGTCCAAATAATAGCCCCAATTTCTCATCTCTCCATCATGATTTGCAAGAAATTCACTCTAAATAAATCTGTTCTTGGTAAGTAAAAAGTTTTTTCCATAGTTATTGTGTTATTAGAGCTTTTAGGGTTGTATTTTTGCAGTGTATTTTAGTCTATTTTTTATTATCCTATGAACCGAAGTTGTTCACATATGTCTGTCAAATTTCATGAAATTATTTTGGGTATATAAAGAGATAAACTTATTTGATTGAAAGTGATTCAGGGAGACATGTCAACAGAATAACCTACGGTTTTTGCTTAATTTGATCATCTTAATGATTGAATCTAACGTTTTGTAAAACGTAAACATTGTATCACTATTTGTGGCCTTGTTTTTGCTAAATTTCGTATAAATATCTCTTGTGTAGGTTGAGTTATAATGAAATAAACTCTGGTTGTTCCATGATTGAGTTGTTTTCTTGTATCTATGCAGCACCAGTAAATTTGTACTCCTTTTTAAACTTCTTAAAGGTTGAATTAGCTAAAGTTTAAAACATGAAAGTTTTATTTCTATGCCTTATCTAAGTTCCTGTGAAAGTCTCGCCGAAAAATGTCATGTATTTTGTGAGTTATGAGCTGAACAATTGAATTGGTCAGGTTGGTACTCTAGGCTGAACCAATTATAGATTATCTAGTGTTTGAGGACCTTAGAAATAGAATTTGGAAAATTGGTAAATATGAAAAATGTTCCAAATTACTTTTTTTTAAATTTTTTAAAAGTTTAGTAATGAAAGAAAAGCTACACGTTAATTAAATGACTTTTAAATATGCTACCCCGAATCTGCTTAAGGGGCAACAAACAGAGCAATATTTATGATTACACTAAATATTATGTAATGATTCAAAAATTCTGCAATTTTAGCATATTTTAGTCTTACATGTTAAATTTAATTAGGATCAATAATCATATCAATTGGATAAGTGTAGAAAAAGTTATAGATCTAACAGTCCTAAGAGGTCATGTTCCAGCTTAAAAGAAATTGTAGTTATTTATTTAAACTATATTAAAAATAAATATTTTATCAATGTATTAATTATTTATATTTTTGAATTCGGATCTCAACAAGAAGAAGAAAAACAAAAGTGAACAAGTTCTGATTTTGTATTTTGGAAAAAAAAAACACTATCGAGGTTTGTACATATATGCATTCTAATTTGCCCCTTATGCATAATTGTGTGTGTCTAACATAAATTATATGTCACATTAATGAAATTATATATTATGGCATGTTTTAAAATTATAGAAATGTTATTAACTATAAACTTAACATTATGTTAATATTTGATAAAATATCATGCTATTACATGGTTTTGAAATAAATTGTGAGTATAATATTATGTTAATATGAAATGATTATTGGTTTTAGAAACAAGTAATTAATGGTTTTTAATTGCCCGTTTCTCTACCTGTGGATTGACATAGGATAGATGGTGCACCATTAAGGGGAAGTTTCAGTACCGATATTGATATGATTTAAGGACAAGGTGGCTATAGCTCCGAGAGCGCCCCTGATCCTAATTGCATACAGATAAATGATTGTACTAGGTCAAGGTGGCTAAAGCTCTCCAAGCACCCTTGACTTTTGATTATAGTGAGTACAGTGGCTTAAACTCTGTAAGCGCCCCTATTTCACACCCCGTATCTGGAGAGTCCGGGAACGAGATTTTGGGCTAATAAATCATAGAATGAAATATGAAAATTTATTAACTCTGTAAGCATTGTGTCTCTGCTGATATTAGTTGGTGTAAATTTAATTATTGAATAAGGTTATTATGTTATCCTTTCATGTTATGTATTTATTTATTTGATATGATAAAAATGTAATAAAATTTGATCTGACATGATTTTATTTGAGACATGCATTTGAGTGACTGCCTGGGGAAAACTTTAATGCTTATATGTACCACTAAGCTAGAGATAGCTTAGCGTGGATTCTTCTCACGCAGGAATTAGAACTGTAGCTAGTAGATAGCGAAGTTGATCAACAAGAAATCCAAGCCCATATCAGCAGAGACACAAAAGACGTAGTTAGAGGGTTGGTTACTTATTATGTTTTTTTTTAGTTTAACCATGTATATGGTTTGTGGTAGACATGTCTCATATGTTAATATTGTATATGTAAATAATTATATAATATGGGTGCCATATGTGTATACAACATAATGATAAATATATATTGTTAATTAGAACAACTTGCCTTAACCAATATAAATAAATGGATTAAGTTATTTAAAATGAATTTTTTTTTATTTTGAACATATTTATTTATTAAATCTTGTGGCATCCTATTTATATATATGTGAATATTCCTAATATATAAGTAAGGTGTCACAACTGTACTTTGACCAAGCTATGAAAAATAGTTAACAACATCTAGAAATTTATTTTAAGACATAGATAAACTCTAAATAATATTTAGGATTATCTGACAATGAAAAAGGAATTTTATGATAACACCGAAAATTGATTTATCAATCCGAAAATTGATTTATCAATCGATTCATATCCTTCATCACGGCTAAAGTGCCTCTTCAACAAACTGTGACCACGACATTTTATGCCTATAATTTACTATTTATGACCGTGACTATGTTGACTATAAAACAGTTTTCTGCCTTTTTCTCTCATTTCCTGTAACATCACATCATATGCATTTAAGTATAACCTATTTCTGTATCAAATAATCACACATTGCATGTTAGAAAGAGAAAATACTTTGATAACAATAGTAGTAAAATTTTTTTTCATATCCTGTAATATAATTGAATGACTTTCCAAGTCTCATATCCTATAATTTCATTCAATGACTTGCAAGTCTCATATCCTGTAATATTATTCACTGACTTTGCAAAGTTAACATTGAGGTTTTCACCACAATATAATATATCACATATATCAAAACATAAACTTTACACCTAAGTATTTTCGGGTTGATTTCATTTATACATTTTTAGACTCATTCCAAAATGACTATACATATTCAAGCACGTAAATACAAAACACATATGACATATTTTCATGCTTGTGTGGAATGCAAGGAGAGAGAGTGATGAGGCTCGGCCAGTGACCTATGCTCCATGTCTTTTATACGCTACTCAAAATGAGCTATCACTTTTCTTTATCTGAAAAATGATGCAAATTGATGAGTTGCGACTCAGTGAGAATAACCATCCAATGAGCTCTAAAGTACCAAACAACTCATAGTCAAAAATCACAATTCCAATATATACCATGTATTCCATTCCATTCATCAGTATCATATAAGTATCAATAAAGTTGAAACATATAATCATTACTCTTTATGTATGCAAATGCTTTGCTTATTTCATTTTGTTGTGACCAAGTTAAACAGACATTGCCCCGGGTTTCCATGTGAATATTTGCCATGTGAACATTTGCATTTGCATTTGCTAGCTAGCTTGATCATTTGTTTCATTTGCACATTTGTTGGGTCGTAGGCCTCTTCTTTTGCTGTACAGTATCGATTAACTAGTCACAACGCCTTTTTAGCCCATATGCATATGCACTTGTATTTAAGCATTCATCAACCATTGCATCTTTATCATATATAACATATATATATTCTCTATATACCTCATATGTCAAGCATATACCTTGCATATACTATACATGTACCATGTATATATATCACATTTATCAAACATATACCTAAAATATACCACAAGTATACCATTTATATGCACCACAATGTCACAAATTATCCATCATTATATTATCAAGGACCAATCATGACAACCACATGAATCACATAGCAAGCAACATTCATTTGCACTAAAGAATTCAATCGATAATTAGACTCACCATTCTCCTTTGATTCTGACCCCTAAATTATTGTCTATCTACTCCTTGTGGGTCTTCAATATGTTGCGAGCCTAATATGAAAAAATAATCGATTAACTCATGATTAGAGAGACTTAATGTGGCTTAAACAAATTAATATGCATTGTTCATGTCAATAGTTAAGATGTTTCCTATGAGGCAGTGTGACCTTATGGGACTGTTTAGCCTATAAATTTTTCTATAATCGACCAATTAATATGATTCTTGTTCCTAATTACAAATAACATAGAATTATAGAACATATTCAAATATCAGACCAATTGGATCGTTGTACAATATTTGGTGGAATTTCTAAGAGTGTTCTGTTTTCTGCCTTTAGGAAGTTTCAGGGTACTTATTTGGGTTCATCATAACTTATAATATATAAGTCCTATTTTAATGAAACTTTATAGACACTTATATGGGTGCATTGGGAACATGTTTTATATTTACAATTTTTACCAATTATGTCTCTATGGGCTTCTAATTATACCAAATAGTTTAGTGGTCCAGAATAGAATTGACTTCCGGACCAGTATGGCTTCCAAAGTGCATAACTTAGTCTATACATAACCACTGAAGCTGAAATTAGTACGAAAATTTAGATAATACATATACCTAGACCTTTATTGTTTTGATAATGTACATAATCTAGCTCTAACAAGCTCAAATTAGCCAAACAAATTACTGTATCTGCCTAGGGCACTCAATAGGCAGTTCAAACCATGGAACAGTCATGGTTCCATTCACCATAACTCAACATTTACAAGACCTATGAACCTGAAATTTGGTAGAAAGATACAAAACACATATATATACAACTTTTATTTTTTGAGAGACTTCAGATAATGGCTTTAACATATTCGAAATCAAACCACACAGTAGCTAACTTGGTTAGGGTTCACACCCTGACCCATTTCAGTACGAAGAGCATATCTCTCCCTATACATAACAGATTGCAACAATGTTTACATATACACAAATCAAAGACATAAAAGAACAACGTTTGTGTTTAACACATTTCCATAATCAATTTCTATTAACATCAAAATCGGGGTGCAATGCAGTGCCTAATATTGAACCTAAGCAACTCAAGTCAACCCTCTAGCAATAAGAATTGATTACTTACCAAGAACGAACTTGCAAGGGATCAATTTGGTGCAAATACTAGGTGAAAAAAGGAAGAATTGAGTTCTATAATGGAGAAAGATGAAGAAGAAAACGGGGCTGAAGTGAGTAGGCAGAAATGGGGAAGAAAGATGAAGATAAAGCCAACTTGTTTTTTGTCCTTTTCTCTTTTTCTCTTTTTCTCTTCTCTTTTCTCTTCTCATTTATCATTTCTCTTCTCTTCTATTTCTCTTTTGTTTCATTTTCATTTCATTTTATATTGTTATTATTATTATTTACATATATTTATAATTCCACTAATTCACACAATGATACAGCTTAATCATTTGACCCGATTTAACTAAATTAACAATGTAATTGTTTACTAATCTTAATCTAATCATTTTGCTTGCTTTAATTTAGACACCTTATTCAATTCATTTCTAATACTTTGTTATCCTCATTTAGGTTATAATTACACATGTGTGATTCGATACAAGTGCCACATACTAGGACACGTAGCTAGTGCATGCCATGAACTTATTCTTACAAAAATACGTATGAAATGCACGTGTTCAATTGAATTGTATGCAAGATGCTTATGTTCGATGAAATGCATGTGGGGAAGGTCAAGGATGTTACAATTCTCCCCTTTTAAAAATTTTGTCCTCGAAATTAATACCTGAAAACAGGTGTGGATATTGCTTTTTCATATTTTCTTCTATTTCCCATGTTGCCTCTTCTTGTAAATGGTTACGCCATAATACTTTAACCAAAGGTATTTCTCGATTTCTTAGCTGTTTAGTCTTGTATCCAATGATTTGCACTGGTTCCTCAACATAACTCATGTCCTCTGCAATCTCAATGGCTTGATCTTTAAGTACATGTGTAGGATCTGACCTGTATCTTCTAAGCATGCTCACATGAAACACATTATGTATCTGAGCCATCTCGGGTGGTAAATCCAACCTATAAGCCAATGGACCAATCTTCTCAAGAATTTCATAAGGCCCTATATACCTTGGGCTCAATTTACCCTTTTTGACAAATCGGATTATCCCTTTCCATGGAGATGCACGAAGAAACACCTTTTCACCTAACTCGTATTCCATCTCCCTTCTATGCTGATCAACATAACTTTTCTGCCTATCTTGTGCTGCCTTTAGCTTGTTCTTGATAACTTTTATCTTATCCACTATGTCTTGCACTATCTCTGGCCCTTCTAATGCACGTGCTCCTTTTTCATCCCAAATGATAGGGCTTCGACACTTTCTGCCATACAATGCCTCATATGGTGCCATCTGGATACTGCTATGATACTGGTTATTGTAAGCAAATTCAATCAATGCTATATATTCATCCCAAGCACCTCTAAATTCCATAGAACATGCCCTAAGCATTTCTTCCAATGTCTGTATAGTCCTTTCTGATTGTCCATCAGTCTGTGGGTGGAATGCAGTGCTAAAGTTCAATTTTGTTCCCAATGCATTCTGTAAACTCCCCCAAAAATGTGAAGTAAACCGTGGATCTCTATCAGACATAATGGACACTGGAATGCCATGCAATCTGACTATCTCATTCACATATAATTTGGCCAAACTCTCAAGTGTACAGCCCCATCTGATAAGTAGAAAATGTGCTGACTTGGTTAATCTGTCAATAATTACCCATACTGCATCATTTTTCTATGGAGTTCTTAGAAATCCATAGACAAAATCCATCGTTATTCTTTCCCATTTCCATTCTGGCACTGGCAATGGATGTAGTTTACCAACTGGTGCCTGATGTTCAATTTTAATCTGCTGACATGTCAAGCATTTGGAAATATATTTTGCTATATCTTTCTTCATTCTTGGCCACCAGTAATGAGGCCTTAAACTGTGATACATCTTTGTTATCCCTGGGTGCATTGCATACGGTGCATTGTGTGCCTCTTCCATTATTTCCTGGCGCAAGTTCTCAGTGTTTGGAACACATATGCGTGATTTTAACATCAGTACATCATCCTGCAATTGAAAATCTTTACTGTTTCCCTGCCTTACTGATTCAATTTTCTCACACAATTTAGGATCTTTGCTTTGTGCTTCTTTGATCCTCTCATTTAGTATAGGTCTGACTTGAAGAGTAGCAATCAGTGATCCTTCATCATGTATATTTAATTCAACATTCATAGATCGTAATTGAATCAAATATGGAAAAGAGGATACTTGCAAGTGAGCTACACTACTACTAGCCTTCCTACTCAATGCATCTGCTACCACATTGGCTTTCCCTGGATGGTATTCAATTGTACAGTCATAATCTTTCAATAGCTCTAACCACTGTCTCTGCCTCATGTTTAATTCTTTCTCAACAATTTAGTCAAAGGGCTAGCAATTAAGGAGAATCCATCAACAAATCTGCGGTAGTATCCGGCTAAACCTAAAAAATTACGCATTTCAGAAACATTTTTAAGAGATTCCCAATTTACCATAGCCTCAATTTTCCTTGGGTCCACCTCTATGCCCTTACACGACACCACATGTCCAAGAAACACCAAATGATCTAACCAGAATTCACATTTACTCAATTTGGCATATAATTATTTCTCCCTCAAAGTTTGCAACACAATTTTTAATGTTGTTCATGTTCTACCCTATTCTTTGAGTACACCAATATGTCATCAATAAATACTATCACAAACCTATCCAAATATGGTTGAAACACCTTATTCATTAAAGCCATAAATGCAGCTGGAGCATTAGTCAATCCAAATGGCATTACTAAAAATTCATAATGCCCATACCTGGTTCGAAAGGCAGTCTTTGGAACATCCGCTTCTGCTACCTTCAGCTGGTAATAACCTGATTTCAAATCAATCTTGGAGAATATTTGGGCTCCTTGCAACTGGTCAAACAAATCATCTATTCTAGGCAATGGATATTTGTTCTTCACCGTCATTTTGTTCAGTTGCCTATAATCGATGCACAGTCTCATTGTTCCATCTTTCTTTTTAACAAATAACACTGGAGCTCCCCATAGTGATACACTAGGTCTAATATACCCTTTGTCAAGTAACTCCTGCAATTGGGCCTTTAGTTCTTTCAACTCAACTGGGGCCATTCTATAGGGTGACCTTGATATTGGTGCAGTTCCTGGTACTAGTTCAATAGTAAATTCTATCTCTCTATCTGGTGGTAAACCAGGTAGATCATCTGGGAATACATCAGCAAATTCCCTTACCACTGGTATATTTTCAAGCAAGCTATCAGCGGTTCTAGTATCAGTCACATATGCCAAATATGCTTCATATCCCCCTTTGATCATTCGAAATGCCTTTACAGCTGAAACTAGACATGTAGCCACAAGTTTTCTTTCACCTAGAAATACTACCCTTGGCTGGTTTGGTGATTCCAAAATTACTTCCTTAGTAAAGCAATTCACTATTGCATGATGTCTAGTTAACCAGTCCATTCCTAGTATCACATCAAATTCATATATTGGCAATAAAATCAGATCAGCTATTAATTCAGCTCTGTCAATGCATATCAGGCAATCACAACAGACATTATTCACAACTACCACTGTTCCCAATGGCGTACTCACATTTATTTCAATCCCCAAAGGTTCATGCATTTGATGCAATTTAGATGCCATATGCAATGATATAAATGAATGAGTGGAGCCTGGGTCAATCAATGCATATGCTAATATTTCAGAAATATAAATATTACCAGTGACTACTTCAGGAGCATCCACTGCCTCTTGTCTAGTCATAGCAAACACCCTGGCCTGAGTAGGAGGTCTAGAACTCTGATCTTCAGATCTGGTCATTCCTCTGCCCAGTGTACCAGTCCTGCCCCTGCCTCTTCCTCTGCCTTGTGTCCCACTAGTAGGGTAGACCCTCAGTGCCTCAACAGTAGTCTCAGATACTCCTCTGCCTGTGCTGGTCTCTGTGAGTTTGGCTCTATTTGGATAGTCTCTATACATATGCTCCACCGATCCACAGAAATAACATGCTCCTGTGAGCCTTCTACATTCGCCCGTATGTTGTCTGCCACAATGACTACATGTGGGCCTCTGTTCAACATATTGGCTCTGCCCTCTGCCTGGGTAAGAGAAAGTCATTCCTCGACCTCTAGAACTAGAGTACCCACTTCTGTTACCAGATTGTGCAGGCATATATCTACCTCTTTTCCCTAACCTTCTGCTAGACTCACCAAAGAACTCACGTGATGGCCTTTTTATTTGTTGTTCCCCAGCTTCTTTCATTAACCGTTCAGCTCTGATTGCAGCAGCTCTGAGCCTGACATAACTATCAAGATCAATAGTTGTAATTCTGTTTCCGATCTCATATTTGAGGCCCTCCTCAAATTTCCTGCATTTGTCTCTTTCAGTAGAGACCATGAAGGTCGCATAATGGGAAAGTTTGTTAAATTGTACTTCATACTCCGCAATAGACATATTCCCCTGTTTTAGATTCAGGAATTCCTTCCTCTTCTCATCTTTATATGCTTCAGGCATGTAATTGTTCTGAAATTCCAGGAAAAATCATTCCATGTCAACACCGGTGGTTGTGCATCACTGTCAGGGACTGTTTCCCACCATTCATAAGCATTTCCTTGCAGTAAGGATACTGCATAATCGAATTTCTCATCTGGGGTACATCTCATCATATTCAGTACCCTCTGTGACCTTTTCAGCCATGTCTCAGCTTCTACTGGGTCTGTTGTGCCATTGAAATCAGTTGCACCATGTTTCCTCAGCTTGTCATAACGTCTTTCCTTGTACATTTCAAGACCATATACTTCTTGTTCTAGGTTTTCATGGGGTACTTCTGCATGAGATGACTGTGATGCATGTACTGGAGCTCTAGCTCCTATTGCTGGTTGCTCTCTATGTAAATGAGGTGATGCCTCATGAGAATGCATTTCGGCGGGCCTCTCCCTCCTTGGTGTATCATGTCTTATGATGTCCCTAAAATAAATGAAAGTATGTCACTACATAATGTTCAACACATAGGATGCATATGTTATCATTCTCTTATGCATATGCATGTTCCTATGGAACCTATCCCTGCTCTGATACCAAAAATGTAACACCACATCTTATGCATTTGAGTATAACCTATCCCTGTATCAAGTAATCATACATAGCATACTGGAAAGGTAGAATACCCTGTTAACAATAGTAGTAGATTTTTTTTTCATATCCTGTAATATAATTCAATGACTTTGCAAGTCTCATATCCTATAATTTCATTCAATGACTTGCAAGTCTCATATCCTGTAATATTATTCACTGACCTTGCAAAGTTAACACTGAGGTTTTCACCACAATATAATATATCACATATATCAAAACATAAACTTTACACCTAAGTATTTTCGAGTTGATTTCATTTATACATTTTTAGACTTATTCCAAAATGACTATACATATTCAAGCACGTAAATACAAAACACATATGACATATTTTCATGCTTGTGTGGAATGCAAGGAGAGAGAGTGATGAGGCTCAGCCAATGACCTGTGCTCCATGTCTTTTATATGCTACTCAAAATGAGCTATCACTTTTCTTTACCTGAAAAATGATGCAAATTGATGAGTTGCGGCTCAGTGAGAATAACCATCCAATGAGCTCTAAAGTACCAAACAACTCATAGTCATAAATCACAATTCCAATATATACCATGTATTCCATTCCATTCATCAGTATCATATAAGTATCAATAAAGTTGAAACATATAATCATTACTCTTTATGTATGTAAATGCTTTGCTTATTTCATTTTGTTGTGACCAAGTTAAACAGACATTGCCACGGGTTTCCATGTGAATATTTTCCATGTGAACATTTGCATTTGCATTTGCTAGCTAGGTTGATCATTTGTTTCATTTGCACATTTGTTGGGCCATAGGCCTCTTCTTTTGCTTTACAGTATCGATTAACTAGTCACAACGCCTTTTTAGCCCATATGCATATGCACTTGTATTTAAGCATTCATCAACCATTGCATCTTTTATCATATACAACATACATATATTCCCTATATACCTCATATGTCAAGCATATACCTTGCATATACTATACATGTACCATGTATATATATCATATTTGTCAAACATATACCTAAAATATACCACAAGTATACCATTTATATGCACCACAATGTCACAAAATATCCATCATTACATTATCAAGGACCAATCATGACAACCACATGAATCACATAGCAAGCAACATTCATTTGCACTAAAGAATTCAATCGATAATTAGACTCACCATTCTCCTTTGATTCCGACACCTAACTTATTGTCTATCTGCTCCTTGTGGGTCTCCAATATGTTGCGAGCCTAATATGAAAACATAATCGATTAACTCATGATTAGAGAGACTTAATATGGCTTAAACAAATTAATATGCATTGTTCATGTCAATAGTTAAGAGTTTTCCTATGAGGCAGTGTGACCTTATGGGACTGTTTAGCCTATAACTTTTTCTATAATTGACCAATTAATTATATTCTTATTTATAATTACAAATAACATAGAATTGTAGACCATATTCAAATATCAGACCAATTGGATCATTGTACAATATTTGGTGGAATTTCTAAGAGTATTCTATTTTCTGCCTTTAGGCAGTTTCAAGGTACTCATTTGGGTTCATCATAACTTATAATATATAAGTCTTATTTTAATGAAACTTTACAGACACTTATATGGGTGAATTTGGAACATGTTTCATGTTTACAATGTTTACCAATTATGTCTCTATGGTCTTCTAATTATACCAAACAGTTTTCTAGTCCAGAATAGAATTGACTTCCGGACTAGTATGGCTCCCAAAGGCCATAACTTATTTTATACATAACCAATAAAGCTGAAATTAGTACCAAACTTTAGATAAGACATATACCTATAACTTTAATGGTTTGATCATGTACATAATCTAGCTCTAACAAGCTCAAATTAGCCAAACAAGTTACTATATCTGCCCAGGGCACTCAATAGGCAGTTCAAACAATGGAACAGTCATGGTTCCATTCACCATAACTCAACATTTACAAGACCTATGAACCTGAAATTTGGTAGATAGATACAACACATATATAGCCCCAATTTCTCATCCTCATGCGTTTTCTTCATCCTCATGCCCCAATAATAAACGGGATAAGGATTAAGACTTTCTACATTCTTCTTCTTATCATCATCATGTCTTTTCTTCGTCCAAATAATAGCCCCAATTTCTCATCCTCTCCATCATGAATTGCAAGAAATTCACTCCAAATAAATATGTTCTTGGTAAGTTAAAAGTTTTTTCCATAGTTATTGTGTTATTAGAGCTTTTAGGGTTGTATTTTTGCAGTGTATTTTACTCTATTTTTTATTATCCTATTAACCGAAGTTGTTCACATATGTGTTTTTATATGTCTGTCAAATTTCATGAAATTATTTTGGGTATATAAAGAGATAAACTTATTTGAGTGAAAGTGATTCAGGGAGACATGTCAACAGAATAACCTACGGTTTTTGCTTAATCTGATCATCTTAATGGTTGAATCTAACGTTTTGTAAAATGTAAACGTTGTATCACTATTTGTGGCCTTGTTTTTGCCAAATTTCGTATAAATATCTCTTGTGTAGGTTGAGTTATAGTGAAATAAACTCTGGTTGTTCCATGATTGAGTTGTTTTCTTGTACCCATGCAGCACTAGTAAATTCATACTCCTTTTTAAGCTTCTTAAAGGTTGAATTAGCTAAAGTTCAAAACATGAAAGTTTTATTTCTATGCCTTATCTAAGTTCCTGTGAAAGTCTCATCGAAAAATATCATGTATTTTGTGAGTTATGAGCTGAACAATTGAATTGGTCAGGTTGGTACTCTAGGCTGAACCAATTATAGATTATCTAGTGTTTGAGGACCTTAGAAATAGAATTTGGAAAATTGGTAAATATGAAAAATGTTCCAAATTACTTTTTTTAAATTTTTTAAAAGTTTAGTAATAAAAGAAAAGCTACACGTTAATTAAATGACTTTTAAATATGCTACCCCGAATCTGCCTAAGGGGCAACAAACAGAGCAATATTTAGGATTACACTAAATATTATGTAATGATTCCAAAATTCTGCAATTTTAGCATATTTTAGTCTTACATGTTAAATTTAATTAGGATCAATAATCATATCAATTGGATAAGTGTAGAAAAATTTATAGATCTAACAGTCCTAAGAGGTCATGTTCCAGCTTAAAAGAAATTGTAGTTATTTATTTAAACTATATTAAAAATAAATATTTTATCAATGTATTAATTATTTATATTTTTTAATTTGGATTTCAACAAGAAGAAGAAAAACAAAAGTGAACAAGTTCTGAGTTTATATTTTGGAAAAGAAAAACACTATCGAGGTTTGTACATATATGCATTCTAGTTTGCCCCTTATGCATAATTGTGTGTGTCTAACATAAATTATATGTCACATTAATGAAATTATATATTATGGCATGTTTTAAAATTATAGAAATGTTATTAACTATAAACTTAACATTATGCTAATATTTGATAAAATATCATGCTATTACATGGTTTTGAAATAAATTGTGAGTATAATATTATGTTAATATGAAATGATTATTGGTTTTAGAAACAAGTAATTAATGGTTTTTAATTGCCCGTTTCTCTACCTGTAGATTAACATAGGATAGATGGTGCACCATTAAGGGAAAGTTTCAGTACCGATATTGATATGATTTAAGGACAAGGTGGCTATAGCTCCGAGAGTTCCCCTGATCCTAATTACATACAGATAAATGATTATACTAGGTCAAGGTGGCTAAAGCTCTCTGAGCACCCTTGACTTTAGATTATAGTGAGTACGGTGGCTTAAACTCTGTAAGCGCCCCTATTTCACACCCCGTATCCGGAGAGTCCGGGAACGAGATTTTGAGCTAATAAATCATAGAATGAAATATGAAAATTTATTAATTAATGGAAGTAATAAAGTATAAAATGCTTACATTAGGTGGTGTAAATTTAATTATTGAATAAGGTTATTATGTTATCCTTTCATGTTATGTATTTATTTATTTGATATGATAAAAATGTAATAAAATTTGATTTGACATGATTTTATTTGAGACATGCATTTGAGTGACTGCCTGGGGAAAACTTTAATGCTTATATGTACCACTAAGATAGAGATAGCTTAGCGTGGATTCTTCTCACGCAGGAATTAGAACTGTAGCTAGTAGATAGCGAAGTTGATCAACAAGAAATCCAAGCCCATATCAGCAGAGACACAAAAGACGTAGTTAGAGGGTTGGTTACTTATTATGTTTTTTTTTAGTTTGACCATGTATATGGTTTGTGGTAGACATGTCTCATATGTTAATATTGTATATGTAAATAATTATATAATATGGGTGCCATATGTGTATACAACATAATGATAAATATATATTGTTAATTAGAACAACTTGCCTTAACCAATATAAATAAATGGATTAAGTTATTTAAAATGAAATTTTTTTTTATTTTGAACATATTTAGTTAATAAATCTTGTGGCATCCTATTTATATATATGTGATTATTCCTAATATATAAGTAAGGTGTCACAACTGTACTTTGACCAGGCTGTGAAAAATAGTTAACAACATCTAGAAATTTATTTTAAGACATAGATAAACTCGAAATAATATTTAGGATTATCTGACAATGAAAAAGGAATTTTACGATAAAACCAAAAATTGATTTATCAATCCGATTTGAGTGAGCTGGACAAGAAACAGACTCTGATTAAGTTAATATATATATATATATATATGTTATGAATTATGGAATCAAAATTGGTTGAAATTGAGTTTGGAAAGTGAGAAATAATTTAAAGTGTTTAATTGGGCCTAAATGGGTTGGACTTTGTTTTACCTAATCCCACCCATCTTCAGCCACTATTTTAAGACCAACAAATCAGAATTCTATAGATAGAATTCTACTTCATCTTCTTCCTCCTCTCCTCCCTCTTTGCCGAACCATCATCTCCCTTTTTCTCCACTAAATTTCTTCCATTTTCTCCAATTTTTACACCAAAATCAAATACCATAATATAATTTTAGCCTCTCTAGTAGCTAGTAAAAGTCTCTAATCTTAATTTGGAGGGCTAGAGTGGAAGGAAATCAATAGAGACAAGTTAGGATACAAAATTGAGGTAAGAGAAATTAAAAGTTTTAAATTGGTTAAATGGTTCAAATAGATAGTTTAAGGTATATAGATGATAGTTATAAAGTTAGATTGATTTAGAAAAGCAAACTAGTAGTGGATTAATTGAATGTAAATTTCATCCATGGTAGGTGCACAAGAAGGTGAATGTGATTCAAGGGAAAAAGTAAAGGAAAAGAAAGCCTAGGAATGCTAAAGGAAGAAAATAAGGTTAGTGATTTTGAAATCTACCTATTTCCACTGTTAAAGCTTGAATTTGGGTTATGGAAATTAGGGAATTTGTGTGTTTTGCATGTAAATGATATTTGACTCTTAAAACATGATTAAGGGAATATAAAAAGTGGATTAGAATGGTTAAATTCAATTAAAAAATTAATTAGTAGAACTTTGAAAATATGACCATATTATGTGTAAAAATGCATATTAAGGCACACTTATGTTTTAGTGTGATATTATGGTACATATGTAGTAATGGATGCATAAATTAGTGAAATGAATTATTAAAAGGCGAAAGAAAAATTTTAATGATGAAAATTGAATGTAGGCCTAATTATGAAGAAGAATAATTTATTATTTTCCTTGCTAATTAAATAAAAATTAAGCATAAAATGCAAGAAAACATGATATTGAGTGTATAGAAATTTATTGAAAATTTTTAAAATATATATTGAATATTTTGTAATTAATGATTATTTTATGCATGAAATGAAATATAATGAATAAAGTATGTTTAGTGAGTTTAATGACTTAATTGAGTATTAATTATGAAATATTGATATATTAGAATGCAAAGCGTTGAAAAAAATTATGGTTATAGATGAATAAAATGTTAGGTAATTAATATTGTAAAAATAATAGAATATATGAATTTAAGGAAAAACTGAATCAATAGAAGAGAGTATTGCCCTTAATTATTTTATGATGGTTAAATCTAGCCCAAGATATAATTGGCTAGCCATTGGGACACCATTACCGCGGTGTAGGTCATGGCAACTCGTTTATGTAGGCCAATGATGGTCTACTTCAGTGATAGTGATTAAGTGATTTGTGTATAGTGCAGTGTTCGGGTGGTCCTTCGAGGTCAGTTTTCAGTGTAGTAGACTTATAGGGTCCACGTCTCATGTATCTGGTCTGAAGATTTTCTATTGAATTAAAACTAGGGGCAAATGTGAATAAAAGTAGCAAAAAATATGAGAAAAATGATAAAAATGAAAAATATGATAAAGGTGAAAAATATGAGAAAAATGATATAAGTGAAAAATATGATAAAAATGATGAAAGTAATGGATATAATAAAAGTGGTATAGTAATAACAGTGATAAAAATGATAAAAGTGATAAATATAACAAAAATAGTAAAATAGTAAAATGAAATATAAGTGGAAGAAAAATGTTAAGTTATGTAGTTAAAAAGAAAATAAATAAATAAATAAATAATAAAAAAATAATAAAATAATAAATATATATATATATAGTTAGAGGTAGGGGATCAGGTGGCATGATTGTAAATAAATGAAAATTTATGAATCAAAATGAAATTTGTAGCTAAAGAAAAATTAAATAGAAATAAAATAGTTAATTAAATAAGTGAAGTCAAAAATGATTAAATTGAAAAAATATTGAGAGTTCAGGAGTAAATTGAAAAAAATAAAAAAATATTTTAATTAAGTAAAATTTTTAATTTAATTAAGATTTAAAATAGTGAATTAAGGGTAAATAATAATAAAGTATTAATATAAAGAATAATAAATATATTAAAGAGAAAATTTTAAATAGTGTAGTAAATATGACATTGCGTGCATGTATGAAAATATATATAAATGGAAATCCTTAGATTAGTAATCACTACTAGTCATTTTAATATTCAATACGTAGTTATTTGACTGCATGCAGGTAGTAACGGGAAAGGCACTAGAGCAAACATATTACTTTAGGGAGCATACGGAAGAACAAAATAGTAGCAGGATATTACTAAGAATTGCATATATATATATATATGGATATGGATTTGTAGACATGAAATTATGTATATGTTGCGATGAGAAATGTTTATGAATTATTATATGTGCAAAGAATGAAGTGTTGACTTGTGGTTGAATGGATAAGATTTTGTATTATAATTGAATTGTTGTGCCGAAAATGGGTTATGGATTGTTTGAAGTGCAGGTAGGATAGTTAAATTTATAGCCGTTATGTTGCCGAAATTTTTGGAAAATAAAAAGAATTAATAAAGTGCTAATGATATTATGGTCATTAAGTTGAGAAAAAAATTTACCCACATCGGCCATAATCAAATTTAGAAAATACCAACAATTTTGGTATTGGTATCAGATTACATAATGTACGTATAGAAAAAAGTATTATAAGGGTGTCATAGTTTTAGTGTTAAAAGAGCGTGCTTTAGGCGGTTCTAATATTGGAGTGCGAATTAAGTGAATGGATTATATATATATATATATATATATATATATATATGCATGTCAATTGATGGATGAAATGTGTTATAAGTCTAACGTATGCTTGTTTCTTTCCTTGTTTTATAGTGAATGATGACATCCCAACAAGATCAATGTGTTGGGGATGGTGAGAGTGAAACGTCAATTAGTGTTGGGAAAGCTGAAACCCCGCAACAAAATGTCACTCCACCAATTGCACCACCTCCACCGACACAACCAGACTTTCTCAATCTTATGGCTAATTATATTCAACATAAAATGCAGGCTGAACAAGTTCAATAGTCATAGCCAGTGGCACAGGTATAGCCTCATACTCTACCTAAAAAGAAGCTGATTTTGGAGCAGTTAAAGAAATTAGCAGCTGAAGATTTCTATAGGCGTGATCCATTGACACCTGTACAAGTTGAAGAATGGTTGTTCAAGATAAAGAGATTATTTGAAATCACTCACAGCCTGCCTGAAGAGAAGTTTAAAGGTACTGTGGCATCACCACAGGGTCCTACATTCATTTGGTGGGACTCAGTCCTCAAGCATACCCTAGGTGAACAGTTGAATTGGGATTTCTTCTTGGCTCAGTTTGAAAAGAAATACATAGGGTTAGAGTATAAAGTAGAGATGCAAGATGTCATCTGGAGACTCAGACAGGGAAATAAGATAGTAGCAGAATATGAGTGCGAGTTTGAGTGACTCAGTGCTTATCTTGATGACTATCAGTTGACAGAGGAGAAATTATGTTAGAGATTTGAGAGGGGTCTCCATAACAAGATTAGACAGATAGTGGGTGTACAACAACATCCAAATTTGCATGTTATGGTAGAAGCGACTATTAAAGTGGAAAGTATCCAGACATATGAGGCTAATAGACAAACTCGATTTCAGCAGAAGAGGAAGCCGAGAAAGTTCAGTGGTTCAGGTACTCAAAGTAAAAAGTCCAAGGGACCATCTTCATCACAGAGTAGTACATCAGTTGCACCAGGGCATGTACAAGGAAATACATTCCATGGAAATGCCTCAGTTACTCTATGGGCATTACACCTAGTGGCAGAGGGGGAAGTGCAGTTCAGACCTATGGCCATTATGGTAGATCTCATCTAGGAGAGTGCAAATATTTGAATGGTGCCTATTTCAAGTGTGGTTCAAAAGATCATCAGGTTAAGGATTGTCCAGTGGCTAAAGCTTCCAAGGTCGAGGTAGGGGAGCAGCCCTTAATCCATTAGCATCTAGACCTTTTACACAACCATCCCAAGGTCAGGGATGAGCTACAGGCTGTACTAATGCAGTGAGATCCAGGGAAAAGAAGAATGCTCTCGATGTGATGGTAGGTAAATTTATACTTCTGACTGATTCTATTTATGCACTTGTTGATCTTGGTTACACACATTCCTACATAAATATTGATGTATGGGAAAGGGCTAAGAGATTCACAATTAGACCAGGACATCCTAGTTAGCAATCCTTTAGGAAATAGTGTTGTGGTGAACAGGGTGTATAGGAATTGTCCCATTAGTGCACAAGGTTATGAATTTCCAACCAACCTAATTGAACTCCCATTCCGCGAGTTTGATGTGATATTGGGGATAAAATGGTTATCGACCCACCAAGCGATAGTAGATTGTAAATAGAATAGAGTGACATTTAAACTCTCCAATGATCGGAAAATCACTATTATGGGTGAAAGAACAGATTTTCTATCAGTTGTTATTTTAGCTATAGTTGTCAAGAGACTCATAAGGAAGGGGTCCATTGCTTACTTGTGTTATGCAATGGAAGCTAAAAAAGAAGATCTTAAGGTTTCAAATGTGCCTACAGTGAGAGATTTTTCAGATGTCTTTCCTGATGAAATACCAAGCTTGCCACTTGACAAGGAAGTCGAATTCATTATTGATGTAGCTGCAAGCACGACACCTATTTTGATTACACCCTATAGGATGGCGCCTACAAAATTCGAAGAATTAAAGATTCAACTGTAGGAATTGCTTAATAATGGCTTTATCAGACCTAGTATTTCACCATGGGGAGCACCAATACTCTTTGTAAAGAAGAAGGATGGGTCTTTCAGATTATGCATTGACTATAGACAGCCGAATAAGGCGACAATCAAGAATAAGTATCCCCTTCCATGTATTGAAGACTTATTTGTTCAATTGAATGGAGCAGGTGTGCTTTCAAAGATTGACCTTAGATGGGGCTACTATCAGTTGAAAGTAAAAGAAGCAGATGTGCCCAAGATTTCTTTTCGCCTATGAGTTTTTACTCATGCCATTTGATCTTACGAATGGCCCAACAACTTTCATGGATCTAATGAATAGGATTTTTCATCCTTATCTAGACCAGGTCATGGTGGTATTTATTGATGATATTCTAGTGTATTAGAAGACACTAGAAGAACATGACAAGCACCTACGAATTGTCTTGCAAATATTGAGAGAAAAGCATTTGTATCCAAAGATCAGCAAGTGTGACTTCTGATTGAATGAGGTATCATTCTTGGGTCATGTAGTTTTAGCTGAAGGGATAAAGGTGGACCCAAAGAAGATTGAAGCAATATTACAGTGGATAATACCTAAGACTATTATAGAAGTTAGAAGTTTCTTAGGTTTAGTTGGATATTATAGGAGAATTGTAAAAGGTTTTGCCACCGTAGCAGCACTGCTCACTCGACTATTATAGAAGAGAGTGGATAGATAAATGTCAATGAAGCTTTGAGAAGTTTAAAAACATGTTGATAGAAGCACTAATATTAACTCAACCAGAATTTGGCAAGGATTTTGTGATTTACAGTGATTCCTCCTGGAATGGGTTAGGTTGTGTATTGATGTAGGAAGGTAAAGTGATTGCATATGCTTCTCGACAACTCAAGACTCATGAGAAGAACTATTCTACTCATGATCTTGAGCTTGCAACAATTGTATTCGGTTTATAGATTTGGAGACATTACCTCTATGGTGAGAAATGCTACATATACACAGATCACAAAAGTTTGAAATATTTGCTCACACATAAGGAACTTAATTTGAGACAGAGCCGTTGGCTTGAATTGATAAAAGACTATGAATGATTAATCGATTATTATCTAGGAAAGGCAAATTTAGTAGTTGATGCACTTAGTAGAAAATTTATTGTAGCCTTTTAAGTGATGAATGTTAGATTAGATATGGCACAAGATGGAGCGATAATAAAAGAAAGAGGGCAAGTAAAACTAGACTTTCTTCAGTAAGTAAAAGTGGCACAAAAGCTAGATGATTGCTTGATTGCCATAGTGAAGAAAGTAAAAGAGGGCAATGAAGGTGATTATTATTTGGGTGAAGATGACAGGCTTTATTTCAATGGGAGGTTATGTGTACCTGATCAAGATGAATTGTGAAAGAACATTCTCACAAAAGCTCATCATAGCTGTTACGCAATGCATCCTGCTGGTGACAAGATGTATTAGGACTTGAAAGTACACTATTGGTGGTCAGGAATGAAATGTGATGTGACATAATTCATGAGCAAATGCTTGATATGCCAGCAGGTGAAAGCTGAACACCTACTTCAGCCTATCGCGATACCAGAGTGGAAAGAGGATTGAGTGACCATGGATTTTGAGATAGGAATGCCTTTGATTGGAAAGAAGCATGATGCTATTTTGGTAGTCACTGATAGATTCATGAAATAAGCCCATTTCATACCAATTTGAATGGACTATCCACTGATCAGGTTGGTAGAAATCTACATTGAGGAGATAGTGAGGCTCCATGGAGTACCATCCTCTATTATTTCAAACGGGGATCCAAGATTTACTTCCCATTTCTAGAAGAAGTTCCAAGAAGCATTGGGGACAAAACTTCATTTTAGTACGACTTTTCATCCCCAAAATGATAGGCAGTCAGAGCGTGTGATTCAGATACATGAGGATATGTTGCAAAGTTGCATCCTTGAGTTTGAAAATAGTTGGGAAAGATATTTTTCATTGGTCGAGTTTGCTTAAAACAACAGCTATTAGTCCAACATTAAAGTGCTTTATGGGAGGAAATGTAGGACTCCTTTATGTTGGACAAAATTGAATGAGAAGAAGTTAATAGGGACAGATTTGGTTTGAAAAACTGAAGAGAAGGTATAGATGATCAAGGATAAATTGAAATAAGCCATGGACTGACAAAAATCATATGCAAATTTAAGAAGGAAAGACATGGAGTTCCAGGTCGGAGATCAAGTATTTTTTAAGGTATCACCCTAGAAGAAGGTTGTGAGGTTTGGTAAGATGGTAAACTAAATCTGAGATTTTTAAGCCCGTATGACATTATACAACAAGTGGGACCCATAGCCTATCAATTGAAGATGCCTCAAGAGTTGGAAAAGATTCATGATGTGTTCCATGTGTCAATGCTACAGAGGTATAGGTCAAACCCTAACCATGTGATCAAGCCATAAGAAATTCAATATAGGCTGATCTAACTTTTGAAGAGAAACCACTAAATATTCTAGCCAAAGAAGTTAGACAACCCAGGAATAAGCAAATCCCACTAGTGAATGTATTGAGTCACCACAATATGGAGAAAGCCATATGGGAGCCAGAAGCAACGATGAGACAACAATATCCACAACTGATCAATATAGGTAAAATTTTGAGGTAGAAATTTTTATTGTTAGGAGATAATTGCAATGGCCCAAATACCTGGTTAGTCATAAACTGTAGTTTCCGAAATTTATCAATATACTCAAGGTCAAAAAAAATACACCAATCGGTGAAAAAATATTTTATTCGATCATCTGAAAATATAGATTATGACTAGTTTGGGGGTAATATTTATAGTGAAAACGAGGTCAAATAAGTCCTCAAAAGTTAAAAATAAGAAAAAAATGGGATTCGGTTTAATTAATAAAGTAGTTGACCATACTTTGACCAGACTATCAAAAACGCAAAGAACATCTAAAAATTTATTTTAAAACATGGATAGAATCTAAATAATATGTAGGATTATTTAATAGTGAGAAAGGAATTTTATGGTAACACCAAAAATTGAATTATTAGTCTGATTTAACTGAGCTAGACAGAAAATGAACTTTGATTGAGTTGAGAATTTTTGTGTAGACATATAAAAATATTTTATGAATTATGGACTCAAATTTGGGTAAAATTGAGCTTAGAAAGTGAGAAAAATAATTTATAATGCATAATTGGGCCTAAATGGGTTGGGCTTTGTTTGGCCCAAGCCCACCCATTTAAGACCACTATAAAATAGACCCAAATTATCATATTTCTCTAGATAATTATACTTCATCTCCTTCCTGTCCTCCCTTTCTTACCCGAGTCATTCCTTCCTTGCTTTTTTTCAAAATTTCTTCATTTTCCTTCTATTCTCACACCAAAATGAACCACCCAAAAATAATTTCAGCCTCTCTAATAGCTAATAGAAGTTTTTAATCTTTATTTGGGAGGCTAAAGTGGAAGGAAATAAAAGGAGAAAGTTTAGGATATTAATTTGAGGTAAGCAAAATTTATGATTTTAAATTAATTTAATGGTTCAAATAGGTAGTTTAAGATATGTAGATAATAAATATGAAGTTTATTTGAGCTAAGGAAGTAAATTAATGGTGGATTAATGAAGAAAAATTTTGTCCATGGTAGGTTCAAATCAAGGTGAAAGTGCTTCCAAAGGAAAGGAAAAGGAAGATTAGGAAGGTCTAAATAAGCAATTAAGGTTAGTGATTCCATAATCTAATTATTTTTATTAATTAAGTATGATTTAGAGTTATGTAAATTTAGAAATTTGTGTGTTTTTTTATGTAATTGTTAATTAATACTTAAAACATGATTAATGGATTATAAAAAGTGAATTAAAATGATTAATTTCAATTAAAAAAATTAATTAGTGAAAATTGTAAAATGCAGCCTTATTATGTGAAAAATGAATATTAAGGAATAAATACATTTGAGTGTAATATTATGATATATATGGAATAATGAATATATTAATTAGTGAAATGAATAATTAGAAAGTGAAAGAAAAATTTTACTGATGAAAATTAAATATAGGCCAAAAAATGAAAGAGGAGAAATTAATATTTTCTTTGCTAATTAAAAGAAAATTTAGTCATGAAATGCAAGAAAATATGATTTTAAGTATATAGAAATTTATTAAAAATTATTAAATTAAATATTGAATATTTTTCTATTTATTGATGATCTTATGTATGAAATGAAAAATAATGAATAAGATGTATTTAGTGAGTTTATAACTTAATTGATATATTACAATAAAAAAATGTGAAACATATTGGTAGAGATAAATATGTTATGAAAGAATAAATTATTAAGTGATTAATAATGTAAAAATAATGGAATTTATGCTTTTAATAAAAATTGAATTGAAGAAATAAAATAATTTCTTAGTTATTTTTCTGATGGTTAAATCTAACCCAAGATATAATTGGCTAGCCATAGGGATACTATTACCACAGTGCGGGTCATGATGACTCACTTATGTAGATCAATGATGATCTACTTTAGTGATTATAACTCAGTGATTCAATGTACAGTGTAGTCCTCGGGTGATTATTCGGGATTACTCTTCAGTGTAGTGGACTCTTGGGGTCCACGTTCCATGTATCCGGTTCGAAGATTTTCTATCGGATTAAAACTATTGGCAAATGTGAATAAAAGGAGTACAAATAATTTAAGTTAAAAATATGATTAGAAAATATGCAAGTGAAAAATATGATAAAAGTAGCAAATGTGAATGAAATGATTAAAGTGACAATTATGAATAAAATATGAGAAAAGTGATTAAAATGAAAAATATAAGAAAAATAATAAAAGTGAGAAATACAAGATAAATGAAAAAAAATATATGATAAAAAAATGGTATAATCATAATAATGATAAATGTGACAAAAAAATAATAAAGTTGAAAAATAAAAAATAAGTGGAAAATAGATATTAAATTGTGTAGTAAAAATAAATAATCAAATAAATAAATAAATGAAAAATAATAATATTAGTGGCAAAAGTGTAAATAATATATAGTTAATGGCATAATTCTAAATAAATGGAAATTTATAAATTTAAGTGAAATTTGTAACAAATTGAAGAAAAAAATTGAAAAGAAGAAAGAAAAGAAGGATTAAAAAGAAAAAACATTATTGAGAAAAAAGGTGATAAAATTAAATAAGATATTAAATAGTCAATTAAGAGTAAAAGGCATATGTAGCGGGAAAGGCATATTGATAAAATTAATTAAAATTGATAAAATTAATTAAAATTTGACTGCATGCAGGTAATAGCGGAAAATGCATTGGAGCAAACATATTACTTTGGAGAGCAGACGGAAGAACAAAATAGTAGTAGGATATTACTAAAAATGACATATGTAAATATAGGAATGAAATTATGTATATATTACGATGAAAAATGTTTACGAATTATTATTTTTGTAAAGAATAAAATATTGAATTATGGTTGAATGAATAAGATTTTGCATTATAATTGTATTGTTATGCCCAAAGTGGGTTGTGCATTATTTGAAGTGTAAAAAGAATAGTTAAATTTATAGCTGTTATGATACTGAAATTTTTGAAAAATAAAAATAATTAATAAGTGTTAATGATATTAGGGTCATTAAGTTAAAAAAAAAAAAATTGCCCACATCGGCTATAATCAAATTTAGAAAATACCAATAATTTTGGTAATCATATTAGATTATGTAATATACGTATAAAAGAAGTGTTATAAGGGTGTCATACAAAATCCATAGAATTACCTATGTAATTTAAAATCATATTGAACCATTCAATGGGAGAAGTTAACTACCTTTGTTTGCAACTCTTGATTTTCCAAGTTGTGAGATTTTTCTTTTTTTTGGGTTATAACAAATTACAACAATCCAAAGCTAGGAACGTCGCTACGAGTATCTATGGAAAAGAAAAGAAGAAAACCTCTAAAAAGATAGGGTGATAAAGGTCCAAAGTGTTAGCTATGAAAAATTGTCTTATGAAGGAGAAAAGGGAAACAAGAAAAATAACTCTTATTTTTATTAAGGGGGTAGCCCTAAAATTGACTAATTAAAAATAGTATTTTACTTTTTCTAATCCCTTTTAGGATTAGAAAATAAAAATTCCTAATTGGCTTATTCTCCTAAGGTATATAGCCCAATATTAACAAAGTCAACAATCCAAATCTAAATTAGATTTGACTCATTATTATAACTCTTATAAAATGCTCAATTCTCTTTCTCTCTCACTTGAATCGTATTCAAAATTCATTTTACTTTTTTTTCATTCTCTTCATGCATGCGACCTAATAAGTTTTCTGGTCATGTTGGCAGTCCAAGTCTTAGGAGAAATCCTAATCCAATTAGGATTTTACAAGTCAAACCTTTTGACCCATAATTGAGTTCTCATCAATTTTCTTTGACTTAGCAAATCATGAGCGATATCTAGTAATACATCATGACCACCCAATTAGCTAGAAAGTTTATGGTTTGACTTTTAACCCTTCCATAAATAATTACCATGCAATTCGTCATTTTACCAAACTATGCCTTACTTTGGTTCAAAGTATGTATAATGTGTCAACTCCCACTAGACTGATTGTGTCACATCTAGTCAAAATGATATTAGTTCTTGTCTGTGAGACTCATTACTCTATTATATATTCTTCAAGATATGTCCACTTTGGCCAAGGATTTCTAAGTAATGATATCCACAAGAGGCCATAGGTATACTTTCATTCTATCACAAGCAACGAATCCTCTAATGTTATACCCAATCACCGCCCTATAAGCAACCTCTGAGGGGCAACATGGAATGGAGTCAAAGTATAGGATTCAGTATCTAAGATAACTTTGAGCATCTCAAATCTAAGGATACTTGTATCATTACTATGATGAGATTATCATTGACATTGAATAGATATCCATCGATTGTCTCATAGCAGGTCATCTAAAGTACTCAGATACTCTAGCAAGCATCTATACGTTATCTCTAAATATCCCATGTCTTCAGCTTATGAGATCAGCTGCTTGACCTAATCAATAAGTATAACATGTGCTAGTCTATCCAGATTAACAATGTCCTATATTGTTAATCCTATGACTAGGGATAATATAGGTATAAACACAATTGCATATGATAAGATTCTCATTATCATGACATCGTTATGATTTCTTTTATGTTGTGTTACATACCAAGGACTTCATTAAATGGTCTAAGATCTATATAAATTCATATGTAATGAATACCATATAATGAAAATGCTTTTTTCTTAATAATGAATGAGTACATTAAGTGCTTAAGGTGATTGCCTTTAGGATACCTCTCTAATAGAAAGTGCACAAAACAAGGGGACAAAGTTTGAGGTTTTTTGCCTTAATTGGACAATTAAGGCCAATTAGGACAAAAGCCCACGCGGGCCCCCTAAGTGATTATTCTAGATAATCTCATTACGATCCGACTTGAAATAATTCTCTCATATTTTGAATCTTATCCAAGACCATTTTACTTTTTCTTCACATCTCTAATGCATGTGACTTATTAGGTTCCCGGTTATATTGGCCACTTAAATTAACAATTAATTTAATCAAGTCACATTATGACCTCTAATTGACTAGAAAGCAAGTGGTTTGATTACGAACCTTTCCATAGTCAATTTCCTTGCAATTAATCCTTTCACCATTCTATACCCCATTTGGATCAAAATATGGACATGTGTCAACTCCTAATAGATTGACTACATAACATCTAGCCCAAGTAATGTTACTTTTTATCCTTGACACTCATTACTCTGTTAAATATATCATTTAAGACTATCTTCATGATATTTCCACTCCTGCCATAGATTTTAGAGTAATGACCTTGACAAGAAGCCATGGGTATACACTCCTTCTATCATGAGTGATGAATCCTTTGTTGGTTACCCAATTACCTTCGAATACCTCAAGTTGTACCCAATCACCACCTTAAAAGCAACCTCCCTAAGGCAAGAAGGAATAGTGTCAAAATACAGAATCAATATCCAAGATATCCTTGAGTACCTCAAGTCTAAGAATATTTGCATCATTGCTATGATGAGACTATTCATTGACATTTGAATAGATTATCCATATGATTGTCTCATAGCAGGTCATCTAATGTACTTAGCTACATTTAGCACGTATCCACATATTAACTCTGAACATCTCATGTTTAAAGATTATGAGTTTTATTGCTTGATCCAATCAAGAAGTATAACATGTCCTAGTCTTTCTAGATTAACAATGTCTCATTTTCTTAATCCTATGACTAGGGATAATTTATGTAACACCCCCTCACCTCAGCAACACGTGCGCAGATAAGGGAGTGCTATACTGACTTCATCGGTTAAAATATCATTTTTTTGTGCATGAAAATCACTCGTATATTTTTTTTCTTTATTTACTATTTATCATTTACTATTTATTTACTTGTAGTGTAAAAGAAATCATAATAAATAAACATAATATATTTTATATAATAAAGTATTATTTACAAAACCTGCACTTATTTTACAAGTACTATAAAATAAAACTCAAACTATAATATACAAAAGTTATGTGACCCACAGTGGTTGAAACATGTTGCTTTACTGGATCAGACCACTGTTACTTTTACCTACTATTGTCGGCTTATTCTTTACTATATCTACGCGAGAGAAACTCCCATGCTAAGCTCTAGGCTTAGTGGTGCATATAAATAAGGCAATAAACTATTTTATGCAACATGCATTGACATATATCAACTCATGCTCAATCATCTTTTTATGCAAATATATATATCATGGTATTCTAGCATGTATAAACATCAAATTATATTCTTTTATCTCATACTTGTTTACTTTATTAAAACATCATTATATAACACATCATAATTAACCATGTTATAAGTCATTGTTCCTTTTATTTTTCTTAACCTTTTTATGCCCACAACACCCATTCTTTTTTTCATGCAAACATACATAAACATCAAATTTTATTCTTTTATATCTCATATTTATTTTACTTTATCAAATCATTATTATCCATAGCCTTTTATTGCCCATAATACCTATGAACCCCTGACTGGGATAACAGAGTGGCCATCTAGGCACTTAGGAGTGCCACCCGGGCAATATGATTTACGCATATAAGCGCCATTACCAGCTTCATAATAGTGCTATACTCGGCATCAATAATAGTGTCATGCCCGACGTAGATAATAGTGTCACACCTGGCGTAGATAATAGTGTCATACCCGATATAGATAATAGTGTCATACCCGGTGTAGATAATCATACCATTAATGGATTTAATCATACTTCCCCCCTACTTGGCATGCCAAACTATCATAAGTTTGGTTCTAGTTAAGTGTTATAGGTCTTACTCAGTGCCATTAAAATTTATAGTTAATAAATTCACTCCTTTCATGCATGTAAAGGTTTAATTAATCATACAATTACTCAATAAAAATAGTATTTGCATAATATAACAAGGTTCACATCATTTTACTCTTTTAATTCCACAACTCATAAGTTGCCCTATCACTGACAGATTTCGTTCTCTATTTTAGACCTTAATTTTGGTCCTACTAAGTCTGAATTTAGTTAAATGGTCTTTTTAACAATTTTAGGTATGGATCTTAGATTTAATCTTCAACTTGAATCACATAATTCTAAGTTTTGTATCAAAAGATATGATAAAATGAACACTGACTGGTCACTAATAATTCTGCCCAGAATTTTCTAGATAAATTCTAAGTCTAAATTTTATGAATTTTTCTAGACAATTACAGACATATTAAGATGTTATAGTCTAGATAAACGATATAACAATGTCTTAGCTTTCAAACCAAACTAAGAACACACAAATCCGAACTCCAGAACACAAGTTATAACAGTTTAAGTACTCATTGCTCAACAATTCTAGCAAAGAACACACATAATTACCACCTTCAATTTTTACCAAAATTATTTCTAAGTCTAGTAAACATGCATCCCCAAGATTTCTATTACAAAATAATATTAATTTAGAATTATTAACATGCCAAACATTCAAATCATGCAACTCAAATATAAATAATAGGCTATTGCCTTAAGTTATGCACAAACCTCTACTTTTCCCTTTTCTTTCTCTTTACTTCTCTTTCTCTTTTCCTTTGCTCCTTTGAGCTAGCTCCTTGTCAATTTGAGTACCTAAAACATAAAAGAGATAATTAAAACTTAATAAACCCTAATCTCTCTCTCTTGCTCTCTCAAGCTTCCTTAAGCTCTTTTTTGCATGAAAGCCTACTCTTCCATGGCTCTCTCCCTCTCTTTCTCACTTTCTCTTCTTAGCATCAAGTTTTGGCTATGGAGAACAAGGGAAAACATGGGATGGTTTAAGAGACCATAGAATATTCTAGATGGAAGGATAAGAAAGAAGGATGAGTAATTAAAAGCAAGGTGACAAAATTAATCAATAATGGGACACATAAGCTATAAAAATCTAGATATTTCCTTGGGTAATTAATGTGTTCATCTTACTTTGATGTATGATGATTCAAGGAGCAACGTGGAAGACAATTAATTGATAGAAAATTCAAGATACAAAGGGATAAGGGAGGATGAAGGAGCAATTAAGGAGAAAATGACAAAAATCAATTAAGGATGTGGACACCTAAGCCATATTCTAGATGTTTTCATTAAAGTCTAATTCATGCACATCACTTGGCTAATTGTTGTATGCCACTTGGTTAAACCAACCACCATATGTATTTAATGTCCAAATTCATGCATTTTATTGGTAATTATCCTCATTAATCCTCTAATTTTTGGTAAATTGCAAATTGACCCCTAAACTTTTCAAATTTTGTAATTTAGTCCTTCATTGTAATTTAACATCTTTAAATACTTTAAACACTTTACTGAGTTTTTTCCATAATTAATGGCCATTATTTAAATTATTTTTCAGGAAAAATCCAAATTTAGACTCAGGCCAAATCAACAAGTCAATTTAATAACTCGCATGACTTAGGGTCTAAATTAACGAATATGACAATTTAGATACTAACATAATTACATATGATAAGAATCAAAATATCATGATCTTATCATGATTTCCTTCATGCTCTGTTATATATCGTGGACTTCATTAATTAATTTAGGATCACTATCAATTCATATATCAAATTAATGAAAATGCCTTGTATTAATCAAATAAATTTGTACAATAAGTACTAAAGGTGATTTCCTTTAGAGTACTTCTCTAACAACTCTCTTCAACCTCATGAAGAATGCGCATTAATGAACAGAAACATTCACAATTATGTTCACAATTTTGTTCACAGGTTGGCGTACCCGTGAATGGAATTTTCATGGTCGTGAACATGTAGTTCATTCTTGTGAAACCTATTTTAATTTTCATATGTTATTTTCTTTATCAATGTAATTTGATGGTTATGCATATGTATGCTCAATGATATATTATAACTATAAAACCAGTGATTCCATTGATGTTATACATAAATAATATCAATTGATGCTCCACATTATCAAAATAATGTATGTAATAATTGAATGCATGATATGGAAATATAACAAAGGAAAATATGAATAGGTGATGAATAATGATTATAAGAAAACTAGTATGTGAATAATTATATATGAATAATATATTGAAAATAAGATATGATTTGGGATATTATATGAGGTGTTCATGAATGATAAATGCTTAAGAGCATGGTATTGATAATGGAAATAAGAAGGAAAAGTGATATGTTCTTAAATTCCTTTTTCTCTAATATAGGACTTCAAATAGGATAAATGACATACCATTGATGGGTTACAATACCATAAGATATATTTATTTTGAGAACAAAATAGCTGAAGCTTAGGTTAGAATGCCCTTATTTCTCAATTCTATGCATGAACACAAAGGTGATAAAATGATATGATGGTATGCACACATGGTTGTTAATGTGTACATACATATATATCACTAGGCATGAGTTGCTTAGCATATGAGTGTTTCTCACATGTAGGTTTTAGCCGGTTAGATAGTTGTAGATAGAGATTAAGAATTTGATGGAAGAGTCATAGGACAAGACATAGTTAGGTGAGTGATACACTAGGATGTGTTGGTTTTAAGTTTTCATGTATTATTACTGTTTTTTTTTTTTTCATATTTGGGGTAATGTTAGTAAACCACAGGCTTTGTATAGCCTATACAGTATTTTAATGTAATAAAATAGTCAAATTCATTTCTTTATAATTTATTTTTCTATGAATTTTAAAATAGTCATCATGACTACAATGCAAACAAGTTTCAAATGAAAGTTTAATTTTAATCAGATTTCAAAAAAAAAGGTTTTGTAATATTCGCGTATATAATTTGTTTAATTCTAATTATATTTGAGGATGTTAAAGTAACACCCCTTATGTCATATCTGCTAATTTAGACTAAACTCACGCGAGTTGTTAAATCGACTTGTCAATTTGACCAAAGTCTAAATTTAGATTTTTATCGAAAAATAATTAAAATAATGAAAATTAAGTATGGAAAATACTTAATAAATGGTTTAAAATATTTAAAGATGTTAAATTTAGGTAAATGACTAAATTGGAAATTTTGAAAAGTTTAGGGGTCAATTTGCAATTTACAAAAAATTGGATGATTTATTGGGATAATCATAAATTAAATGCATGAATTGGGACATAAAATGCATATGGAGACCAGCCACACCAAGTGGCACATTTTAAGAAGTCAATTGACATATATGAATTAGAAATTAATGAAATGTTTCTAGACAATGCTTTGGTGTCTCCATTAATTATGTAATTTTGTCACTTTGTTCTTAAGTGTTTATCTTTTCTTAATTATCACCCTTGATCTTGAATTTTCCCATTATTAAGTGTCTTCCACGTTTCTTGAAGCATAACACACCAAGTGGAAAAGTTTAAGAAGTTAATTAGCATACATGCATTTAGCATTAATGAAAGCTTCTAGATTGAGCTTAGGTGTCCCTCCATCTTAATGACTTTTGTCATCTTCTTCTTGATTGTTTCTTCCTCTTCCTTATCCATTTTTCATTAAGAAAAATTCTGTTCTACATACCAGCCACGTTTTTCCTTGTTCCTCCATAGCCAAAGCTTAGTTTTAGTGAAAGAAAGTCAGAAAAGAGAGAAAAAGTAAGGTAAAATCCCATTTTCATGCTTAAGGTAGCTTAAGAGAGTAAGGAGAAAGAGAGAAATTAGGGTTTATGAAGTTTTAATAATCTGATTATAAATTTTAGGAACTCAAATTGACAATGAGCTAGATCAAATGAGCAAAGGAAATGAGAAAGAGAAGTAAAGAGAAACAAAAGAGAGGTTTGTGCATAACCTAAGGCAATAGCCTTTTTTATTTTTTTTATTTGCAAGATTTAATTATTTGGTATGTTGATGATTCTGAATTGATATTATTTTGTGATGAAAATCTTGGGGATGCATGTTTGCTATACTTAGGATTTAATTTGGTAAAAATTGAATGTGATTATCTTGTATGTTCCTTGCTGGAAATTGATGAGAAGTGTTCACTTAAACTGTTATAACTTAATTTCTGGAACTCGGTTTTGCATGTTGTTTGTTGGGTTTGAAAGATAAGACATAGGACTATAAATTTCAATAGAGCATAAAACCTGAATATGTCTGTAATTATCCAGAAAAATTCATAAAATGCGGACATAGAATCTGTCCAGAAATTCTGGGCAGAATTGTTGGTAATGAGCAGTAAGTACTTAAACTGTTATAAATTGAGTTTTGGAGCTTGGATTTGTGTGTTATTTGTTCGGTTTGAAAGCTAATACATAGAGCTATAATTTTATTTAGATCATAATATCTAAATATATTTGTGATTGGCCACAAAAATTCATAAAGTTCAGACTTAGAATATGTCCAGAAAATTCTGGGCAGAATTGCTAGTGACCAGTCAGTGTTCATTTTATCATATCGTTTGATACAGAACTCAGACTTAAGTGATTCAAGTTGAATATTAAAGCTAAGATCCGTATCTAAAATTTTTTTGAAGATCATGTAACTAAATTCAGAACGAAATAGGACCAAAATTAAGGTCCAAGATAGAGAATAGAATCTGTCAGTGACAGGGCAGCATGTGAGTTGAGGAATAAAATGAGTAAAATGATGAGAATTTTGTTATATTATGTAAATATTATTTTAATTGAGTTTTTATGTGATTATTTTGAGATATTACATACATGAAAAGTATGAAGTTAATTGTTATGAATTTTAATGAAATTGTATAAACCCTAGAACACCTAATTAGAACCAACTTAGGATAGTTTGACATGCCAAATAGGGGGGGAGTATGATGAAAATAATTAATTCCATTAATGGTATGATTATCTATGTTGGGTTTGGCAATGTTATCAAAGCTGATTTTTACACTGTTATTTATGCCAGGTATGTCATTATTATCTACAACGAGTTTGGCACGGTTATCTACGCTGAGTTTGGCATGATTATCTATGTCGGGTTTGGCACTTATATGCGCACATCATATTGCCCGAATGGCACTCCTAAGTGCCTGGATGGCAACTCCGTTATCATATTCAGTGGTTCATAGGTGTCCTGGCCATAAATGAAAATATAAATAAAGAAGTTATGGAACATAAAAGAATTATTAAAAATAAAACTAGAATTATGAATTGTGACAAGGATAATAAAATTGGAATTATGAATTGTGGCATGGATAAAAAGAAGATTTATTGTTATACAATAAGATAGTAATAAAATAAATAAGTATGAGATAAAATAATATAATTTGATGTCCATACATGCTAGAATACCATGATATGTATATTTCCATGAGAATATGATTAAGCATGAGTTGATATATGATAATGCATGATTGCATAAAATAGTTTATTGCCTTATCTATATGCACCACTAAGCCAAGAGCTTAGTGTGGGAGTTTTCTCACGTAGATTTAGTAAAGAATACATAGAAGATAGTAGACAAAGCCAGTGGTGACCTAATCCAGTAAAGCAGCCTGTTACACATATCGTGGGTTACACAACTTTTGTATATTATCTTGTAAATTTTATTTTGTAGTATTTGTAAAATAAACAGTATGTTTTGTAAAGAACATGTTACTATATAAAAAGGTAGTTTAACTTTTATGCTATGATTTCTTTTATAATGTAAAGTAAATAAATAGAAAATATTGAAAATAAAAAAAAATGTACGAGTGATTTTGCTTTATATATATCTTATATAATGATATTTTAACCGATGAAGTCAGTGTAGCACACCCTCACTCGGGCACAACTTACTGGGGTGAGGGAGTGTTACAGTTTTTGGTATCAGAGCACCAGATTGGTGTTCTGGATTTTGGTATTAAAGCCCAGTTTGGGCAGTTTTGGGATTTTAAAATGGTTTTCATAAAAACAAATATGATATGTGTGTACCCACAATTTAGTATTACAGTTGCTGCTTACTGATTGGGGTTGTTATTTTATGACATAGGTAGAGTATGGCTTCATAGTCACGACATATTATGGCCGAAGGAGGCAAAAGTAATGAGGTTACTGAAACTGAGGCTTCATCGCGACCCACTCATCGCCGAGCTACTGTATCTAGATCAAGTGCTAGCCTATCAAGAGGGCAGTCTATTGCTGGCACAAGACAAACAAAGCTTATGAGGAACATGATAGATTTGCTACAAAGAGCATCATAACCAGCCTCATCAGGATTACAATTTGAGAGACTGAGGAAGCTAGGGACATATGATTTCTACGGTAAATGGGAAGATGACCCCTCAGTGGCAGAATTTTGGCTAGAACGGGCAGAGAGAGTTTTTGATCAGCTGCATTGCACAAATGAGCATAAATATGAGTATACAGTATCTTTACTACAAGAGCATGCATATGACTAGTGGCAATCTGAATCACAGATCATAGAGGCTCCTGACCCTATGACATGGGAGTTCTTTCTAGAGAAGTTTAAGGAGCAGTATATCCCTCCTATCTACACATACGACAAGAAAAGGGAGTTTTTGTTGCTGAAACAAGGAAACTTATCGGTAACAGAATATGAAAGAGTATTCACACATCTTTGCAAGTATGCTGGAGGCATTGTATCCACTGAGGCAGATAAGTGCCGACAATTTGAAGATGGACTGCAAGACCCAATCAAGCTACAAGTCTCAGCTCTACGTCTGATGATTTTTCCTAGTTTGATAGCATCTACTAGAACAGTTGAGAGAGTTCTAGCCACACAACAGTCAACACAAGATAGAGGGTTCAAGAGGCCCATATCACAACCGAGTAGAGTACAGTCAAATGGCAAAAGAGCTAGATCTTTCAGTGGTCGATTTCAGGCTGGGGGTTCCAACAGGCCTTCTTCCTTCAGGTGAGACAACCCGCGAGATCTGTTTCTTCAGTAGCCAGTGCATCGATGCAGACACCATATAGATCTTTACCCTTACCAGAATGTCAACATTGTGGTCATTCGCATCCAAGAGAGTGTTTGTGGATGACAGAAGCATATTTTAAATGTGGCTCTAAAGGCCATATGAGGAGAGATTGTCCCTTGTTACAGTATGGCAGAGGTTCAGGGAGCACTGAGCCGATATAGACACAGGCTTCTGGGCAAGGCAGAGGAGGCCGATTAGGGTCCAGTCAGTTCAGATCAAAGACAGTTGAGAGGCCAGAAGGTAGTAGAGTTGCCCCAGCCAGGGCATATGCCATGCAAGGCCGAAAGGAGGAGGATGCACTGGATGTCTTAATTGGTAAATTCCTTTTCTTTGGCTCTGACATACATGCATTAATAGATCCGGGGTCGACGCATTCATATATATGCACACCACCACCGAGTCGAGAGGGTTTAGAACCACAGACTCTAGAATTTAAGATTCTTGTGACTAACCTATTAGGGAATAGTGTGAGGGTTAGCAAGTTGTTTAGGGGTTGCCTAGTTGAAATTCAAGGAAGGCAATTCCCAGTAGACTTGATAGAGTTACCATTTTATGAGTTCAATGTGATATTGGAAATGGATTGGTTGGCTCGTTATGAAGTAGTAGTGGATTATGGAAGAAGATAGATGATCATCAGAATTCCAGAACAAGATGAGATAGTGGTGATGGGTGAGAATAGAAGATACCCAGACAATGTGATATCAGTGTTGAAAGCTCATAAACTCATCAGTAAGGAATGCGAAGCATACTTAGCGTATGTAGTTGATATGGAAAAAGCAAGTCCGAAGTTGGTGGATATTCCTACTATTAGTGAGTTTTCTGATGTATTTCTAGAGGAGTTGCCAGGGTTACTGCCGGATAGAGAAATCAAATTTTCTATCGATTTCGTACCCGGCACCACCCCTATTTCCATTACACCATATAGGATGGCACCAGCAGAGTTGAAAGAGCTGAAGGTACAATTGCAGGAATTGTTAGATAAGGGTTTTATAAGACCCAGTGTATCACTATAGGGTGCTCCAGTATTATTTATGAAGAAAAAAGACGGCACTCTTCGTCTTTGCATCGATTACAGGCAGCTTAATAAGGTGACTATTAAGAATAAATACCCACTGCCTAGGATTGATGACTTATTTGACCAATTGAAAGAGGCAGCCATATTTTTGAAGATAGATCTTCGATCGGGGTATCATCAACTGAAGATAAAAGAGTCAGATGTACCTAAGATAGCATTCAGGACTCGTTATGGTCATTATGAGTTCCTAGTTAGGCCTTTTGGATTGACCAATGCACCGACAGTTTTTATGGACCTGATGAATCGAGTGTTCAGGCCATATCTTAATCAATTTGTAGTGGTGTTTATTGATGAGATCCTTGTCTACTCTAGAGACCGAGAAGAACATGATCAACATTTCAAAATAGTGCTGCAAACATTAAGGGAGAAGCAATTGTATGGAAAACTATCTAAGAGCGAGTTTTGGCCTGAAGCAGTTAGTTTTCTGGGTCATGTAATTTCAGCAGAAGGTATTCGGGTTGATTCTAGTGAAATTGAGGCTATTCTTAATTGGAAACCACAATAAAATGTGATAGAAGTGAGAAGTTTCCTCGGATTAGCCGGATATTATAGGAGGTTCGTGAAGGGATTTTCATCCTTATAGACTCCTTTGACACAACTACTACGAAAAGAGGTTCGTTTCGAGTGGACAGACAAATGTCAAGCAAGCTTTGATCGACTGAAGGCAATGCTAACTGAAGCACCAGTTTTGACTCAACCTACTCCAGGAAAAGATTTTGTTGTGTACAGTGATGCTAGTCATAATGGTTTGGGCTGTGTTCTTATGCAAGATGGAAAGGTGATTGCTTACGCCTCAAGACAACTTAAGCCTCACGAGCTTAACTATCCGACACATGATTTGGAGTTAGCTGCGATAGTTTTTGCCCTTAAGATCTGTAGACATTATCTATATGGGGAAAGTTGTTATATCTATACAAATCACAAAACTCTTAAGTACCTTCCCTCACAGAAAGAGTTGAATCTGAGACAACAAAGATGGTTGGAGTTGATTAAAGATTATGACTGTGTGATCGACTACCAGCCAGGCAAAGCTAATGTAGTTACAGATGCACTAAGCAGGAAGATTTTAGCTGAGATGCGAATATAATCTACTTTGATGCAGAGGATCAAAGATGCGAAGAAGCAAAATGAGAAGTTAGTAGAGATAGTCGAGGCAATGAATAAAGGAGAAAAGCCTGATTTTTCTTTAACAGAGGATGGCAGAGTGTACTTTAAGAATAGTATTTGTGTGCCTGGTGTAGAAGAGCTGAAGTCCGATATTTTAAAAGAAGCACATGAAACAGTATATACCATGCATCCAGGTGGGAACAAGATGTATCAAGACTTGAAAACTCAATACTGGTGGCCAGGGATGAAGAAGGATATCACTGAGTATGTTGCTAAGTGTCTAACTTGTCAACAAGTGAAAGCGGAACACCAGTTGGCCATAGGATTATTGCAACCAATACTAATTCCAGAGTGGAAATGGGAAAGAATAACGATGGATTTTGTGTGTAGGTTACTGATGACTCAAAGAAGGCATGATGCAGTGTGGGTGATAGTGGATCGATTGACGAAGTCAGCACACTTCTTACCAGTCAGAATGGACTACTCATTGAACAAGCTAGCCGAAATTTATATAAGTTAGATAGTGATGTTGCATGGAGTGCCAATGTCCATCATATCTGATAGAGATCCCAGATTTACTTCACAATTCTGGAAGAGTCTACAACAAGCTTTGGGAACTCGACTCAATTTCAGCACGGCCTTTCATCCGCAAACGGACAGACAATCGAAGAGAGTTATTCAGTTGCTAGAGGATCTAATGAGAAGCTGTCTGCTTGAATTTGAGGGAAGTTGGGATAGATATTTACCTCTTATGGAATTTTCCTACAACAATAGTTATCAGACAAGCATAGGCATGGCTCCGTATGAGGCATTGTATGGAAGAAAATACAAGACACCAATATGTTGGACCGAATTGAGTGAAAAGAAGTTGATAAGGCCAGAGTTAGTGCAACAAAGAGAAGAAAACATTAGAATTATCCAAGAAAGATTGAAAGCAGCACAAGATCGACAGAAATCATATGCTGACCTTAAGAGGCGAGATATAGAGTATGATGTGGGAGATAAAGTATTTCTTAAGGTTTTGCCTTGGAAGAAAGTATTGAGATTCGGTAAAAAGAGAAAGTTAAGTCCGAGGTTCATTGGTCCTTATGAGATTTTGGAAAGAATCGGACCAGTGGCATATCGGTTAGCACTTCCACCAGAGTTAGATAAAATCCATAATGTTTTTCATGTGTCGATGCTAAAGAGATATAGGTCTGATCCGACTCATGTCATACCAACTGAAGCGATAGAAGTGCAGACTGACTTGACTTATGAAGAGGAACTGGTGGTTATATTAGCATGTGAAGAAAAAGTTTTACGAAACAAGAAAGTTCCATTACTTAAAGTGCTATGGCAGAATCATGCTACTTAAAAAGCCACATAGGAGAACGAAGAAGTCATGAAGAGGCAATATTCTCAGTTATTCATAGAATTAATTGGTAAATTTCAAGGACGAAATTTATTTTAAGGGGGAGTGAATGTCATATCCGCTAATTTAGACTAAAGTCACGCAAGTTGTTAAATCGACTTATCAGTTTGACCAAAGTTTAAGTTTGGATTTTTATGGAAAAATAATTAAAATAATGGCAATTAAGTATGGAAAATACTTAATAAAGTGTTTAAAATATTTAAAGATGATAAATTTCGATAAAGGACTAAATTGCAAATTTTAAAAAGTTTAGGGGTCAATTTGCAATTTACCAAAAACTTTGATGATTTATTGGGATAATCATAAATTAAATGCATGAATTGGGACATAAAATGCATATGGAGACCAGCCACACCAAATGGCACATTTTAAGAAGTCAATTGACATACATGAATTAAAAATTAATGAAACATTTCTAGAAAATGCTCAGGTGTCTCCATTAAGTATGTAATTTTGTCACTTTGTTCTTAAGTGCTTATCCTTTCTTAATTATCACCCTTGATCTAGAATTTTCCCATCATTAAGTGTCTTCCACATTTCTTGAAGCATAACACACCAAGTGGCAAAGTTTAAGAAGTTAATTAGCATACATGCATTTAGCATTAATGAAAGCTTCTAGATTGAGCTTAGGTGTCCCCCCATCTTAATGACTTTTGGCATCTTCTTCTTGATTGTTTCTTCCACTTCCTTATCCAATTTTCATTGACAAAAATTCAGTTCGCCACACCATCCAAATTTTCCCTTGTTCCCCCATAGCCAAAGCTTAGTTTTAGTGAAAAGAAGTGAGAAAAAGTAAGGTAAAATCCCATTTTCATGCTTAAGGTAGCTTAAGAGAGTAAGAAGAAAGAGAGATATTAGGGTTTATGAAGTTTTATTAATCTGATTATAAATTTTAGGAACTCAAATTGACAAGGAGCTAGATCAAAGGAGAAAAGGAAAGGAGAAAGAGAAGTAAAGAGAAACAAAAGAGAGGTTTGTGCATAACCTAAGGCAATAGTCTATTTTATTTTTTTTATTTGCATGATTTAATTATTTGGCATGTTGATGATTCTGAATTGATATTATTTTGTGATGAAAATCTTGGGGATGCATGTTTGCTAGACTTAGGATTTAATTTGGTAAATATGGAATGTGATTATCTTATATGTTCCTTGCTGGAAATTGATGAGCAGTGTTCACTTAAACTGTTATAACTTAATTTTTGGAACTCGGTTTTGCATATTGTTTATTGGGTTTGAAAGATACGACATAGGACTATAACTTTCAATTAGACCATAAAATCTGAATATGTCTGTAATTGTCCAGAAAAATTCATAAAATGCGGATATAGAATCTGTGCAGAAATTCTGGGCAGAATTGTTAGTAATGAGCAGTAAGTACTTAAACTGTTATAAATTGAGTTCTGGAGCATGGATTTGTGTGTTATTTATTCAGTTTGAAAGCTAAGATATAGAGATATAATTGTATTCAGACCATAACATCTGAATATGTTTGTAATTGGCACAAAAATTCATAAAGTTCAGACTTAGAATCTGTCCAGAAAATTCTGGGCAGAATTGCTAGTGACCAGTCAGTGTTTATGTTATCATATCTTTTGATACAGAACTCAGACTTAAGTGATTGAAGTTGCATATTAAAGCTAATATCCTTATATAAAATGTTTTATGAAGATCATGTAACTAAATTCAGAATGAAACAGGACCCAAATTAAGGTCCAAGACAGAGAATATAATCTGCCAGTGATAGAGCAGCATGTGAGTTGAGGAATGAAATGAGTAAAATGATGAGAACTTTGTTATATTATGTAAATATTATTTTAATTGAGTGGTTATGTAATTATTTTGAGATATTACATGCATGAAAAGTATGAAGTTAATTGTTATGAATTTTAATGAAATTGTATAAGCCATAGAACGTCTAACTAGAACTAACTTAGGATAGTTTGGCATGCCAAATAGGGGGGGTATGATGAAAATGATTAATTCCATTAATGGTATGATTTTCTACGCTGGGTTTGGTAATATTTTCTATGCCGGGTTTGACACTGTTATTTATGTCAGGTATGACATTATTATCTACACCGAGTTTAGCACGGTTATTTATGTCGAGTTTGGCATGATTATCTACACCGGGTTTGGCACTTATATGTGCACATCATATTGCCCGGGTGGCACTCCTAAGTGCCTAGATGGAAATTTCATTATCCTATTCAATGTTTCATAGGTGTCCTAGGTATAAATGAAAATATAAATAAAGAAGTTATGGAACATGAAAGAATTATTGAAAATCAAACTGGAATTATGAATTGTGACATGGATAATAAAAGTGGAATTATGAATTGTGGCATGGATAAAAAGAAGATTTAGTGTTATACAATAAGATGGTAATAAAATAAATAAGTATGAGATAAAATAATATAATTTGATGTCTATACATGCTAGAATACCATGATATGTATATTTCCATGAGAATATGATTAAGCATGAGTTGATATATGATAATGCATAATTGCATAAAATAGTTTATTGCCTTATCTATATGCATCACTAAGCCAAGAGCTTTGCATGGGAGTTTTCTCACGCAGATTTAGTAAAGAATATATAGAAGATAGTAGACAAAGCCAGCGGTGACCTAATCCAGTAAAGCAGCCTGTTGCACACATCGTGGGTTACACAACTTTTGTATATTATCTTGTAAATTTTATTTTGTAGTATTTGTAAAATAAACAGTATGTTTTGTAAAGAACATGTTACTATATAAAAAGGTAGTTCAAATAAATAGTAAATATTGAAAATAAAAAAAATGTATGAGTGATTTTGCTTTATATATATATCTTATATAATGATATTTTAACCGATGAAATCAGCGTAGCACACCCTCATTCGGGCACGAGCTGTTTGGGTGAGGGAGTGTTACACCTTATCCTTGTGTCATCAAAAATTGTATGCTAAACTAAGTAAATGTGAGTTCTGGTTAGATAATGTGGTGTTTCTTGGACATGTGATATCAGATAAGGGCATTGAGGTAGACCCAAAGAAAATAGAGGCCATGGTAAATTGGGAAGCTCCTAAAAATGTTACAAAAGTACGTAGGTTTCTAGGTTTAACCGAATACTATAGCAAGTTTGTCGATGGATTCTATAACACATATCCATATAGCTAGGGCAAACCACACTATATAGATGGATGCCACACAACTAGATCTATATTTACCTATTTGAATTAAAACTTTTCTAACTTATTTCTATATTAAAAATATCATATCCAAATCAATCTCATATAAAGAAACATAATCTTTCTATATCTAAATCACATCCATAATCATCTCAAAATGATCTTGGGATTTAAAATCCCTTATTACAAAATCCATACTTCTTGTACTTATTAAAATCTATTACATGCCTTTATTTAAACAATGAAATAATTATACGTCTCTACCCCATTGTATGTGGAATAACAAATGAGATGAGTAAAATAAAGGAACAGACCCACACAGGTCAATTCTGACTACTCGGACTGGCTTGATCTTCCCTTCTAGTCAACTCAGCAATCTAATGGCTCTAAACTGGCTAAACTACTAAAAGTTTAGTGGTACATATAAGTATTTAAATTCTAACATGCATTCACATATTAATACAATATCTCATATTCATAAACATGTTTGTGTATTTGATCATATCTCCATATACATAAATATACACATAGAAGTTCATTCATACTAAATTAATTTTAATACATTCACAACATATTAAGCTCACCATCTCTATAAACCAAGATGCATCCTTAGTTCTTCTTAAGTACTTAAAAATGTTCTTTATAACCACTAAATGCCCCTTACTAGGATCTGACTAATATTTGTTTGTTAGACTTAGGGAATATGATACATCAGGTCACATATATAACATAGCATACATGTTGGATCCAATAGTCGAAGCATATAGAATCATACCCATATGTGTCCATTCATCTTGTGTCTTTCGACACATGGATTTAGAGAGGGCAATCCCAAGAGTCATTGGAATTAATCCTCTCTTGGATTGTTCTATGCTAAACCCCCTTTAACATCTTATCTATGTATGTATACTAAGAAAGACTAAGCAACCTTTTAGATCTATACCTATAGATCTTAACCCTTAGTATATAGGTTGCTTATCTAAAGGTCTTTCATGGAGAAATTCTTAGAAAGCCAAATTTTTGCTGATTGAAGAACTAAGTTATTGTTTCCTATAAGAAGTATGTTATCTACATACAATACTAGGAATACAACTACATTCCCACTAACTTTCTTGTAAATATAAGGTTCATCCATATTTTGTGAGAAACTAAACTCTTTGATTGTCTCATCAAATCGAATGTTCTAACTCCTCGATGCTTGCTTCAATCCATAAATGGATCTTCGCAATTTGCATACCTTTTTGCCATCATAGGATGTGAAACCCTTAAGTTTTGTCATGTACAAATCCTTAGTTAGATTTCTAATAAGAAAAGTTGTTTTCACATTCATTTAGCCAAATCTCATAGTCATAATGAGCAGTAATGGCTAGAAGTATTATGATGGATTTAAGCATAGCAACTAAAAAAAGGTTTTGTCATAGTCAACACATTATCTTCGACGATATCATGTAGCTACCAACCTAGCTTTATAGGTGACTACATTACCTTCCATGTTAGTGTTTTTCTTGAAGACCCATTTTCACCCAACGGATTTAATCTCTTCAAGTGGATCAACCAAAGTCCATACTTTGTTTTCATATATGGAATACATCTCTGACTGCATGGAATTTAGCCATCTATCAAATTCTAAACTATTCAAAACTTCTTCGTAGATAGTAGGCTCATCATCCTCAATGAGTAATATGTCATTCTATTCACTTATGAGAAATCTATCTCTCAAGAACAGTGCGTATTCTACTTGATATATGAAGTTCTTGTGTTTCAGAAGGTGTTATTGTTAATTCTTGTGTTTGAATAACATATTCAGGTCTAGTCAGTTGATTTGAATTTGTTTAAGCATTTTAAACTTCATCAAGTTCAATCTTGCTCCCACTATCTTCTTTTAGAAGAAAATTTTCTCTATGAAGACCACATGCTTTGAAACAAATACATTTTGTTCCAAAGGATGGTAAATATGATATCCAAATGACTCTTTTGGATATCCCACAAATAGACACTTATCAAACTTAGCTTCTAGCTTATCTGACATTGTCCACTTCACATAAGTAGGATAACTCCATACTTTTATGTGTGAAAGAATAGGTCCTTTGTTATTCCATATCTCATATGAAGTAGCATCAACTAACTTAGAAGGGACTGTATTTAATAAATGAGCAACAATATCTAGTGCATGACACCAAAAGGACTTAGGTAGTTCTATGAAGCTCATCATAGTCCTCGACATGTCTAATAAGGTTTGGTTTCTCCTTTTAGCCACACCATTGTGTTGTGGTATGTAAGGTGGAGTCCATTGAGATAAAATCTCATTATCTCTTAGGTAACCTTGAAAATCTTGACTTAAGTATTTACCACCTTGATCTGGTCTAAATGTTTTAATACTCTTTTTAAGTTGTTTCGCTACTTCATTTCTAAATTCTTTGAACTTTTCAAAAGCTTCAGATTTTTATCTCATCAAATACAAGTACCCAAATTGTGAGTAATCATCAATAAAGGTAATGAAGTAGATAAAACCGCCTATGGCGTGCATTGACATTGGTCCATATATATAAGTATGTATAAGGTACAATGGTCCATTGGCACGTTCACCCTTTCAACTAAAAAGGTGATTTTGTCATCTTTCCTAACAAACAAGATTCACTTAAATCATATGATTCATAATCAAATGACCCTAAGTCACCAATCTTGTGTAACTTAGTCATGCGCCTCTCATTTAAATGGCCAAAATGACAATGTCATAAATACGATCGTTTTAAGCTATCTATGTCACATCCAGTGATTTAGGCCCCGATTACGCATAACCGTAGTGGAGTGTATAGGTTCCTAAATTTGAATCCAAAAAAAATGACAAATAATAAGAGAAAATAATTAAGGATATTATTATTTGGGAATTAAAAATATTAGTCCTAGAATTGGAAAAAAAATAAAATGTCCTAAGGACAAAATCGGTATTATGGCAATTGTTGGGGGAAAAAGTGTGAAAATGAGAAACTTTGTGGTAAATAAGGAATTTCTCAAATTTTAAAAGTTAATCAAGATTAATTATGTTAATGAACCAAGGAGAATTATAATTAATTTTAATTAAAGGGACTCACTCCTTCATTTGGGTATAAAAGTCAAAAAATGAAGAAATTCTACATTCTTCCACCTAAAACAAATCTAACTTTTCTTCTTCTTCTTTTCTCTTCATGGTTGCCATCCACCATAGCCTCCAAAATCTTCCATTTTTGCTTCAATACAAGCTTAAAAAAGAGAAAAAAATTAGTTTTGAGAGAGGAAAAATCAGAATTAAAGAGTTCTTTCCATAAATGGAGCAAAGGAGCAAGAAGGAAAGAGGAAAGAAGACAAGAAAATGGAGAAATTTTAGAGGGAATTTCGGCCCATCTTGGAGAACCATGGTGAGTTTATTCTTCTTAAATTCAACCTTTTTCATTCCATTTGAGATGCATAAGGATGATAGATATGATTAGGATTGATAAATTGAGGTTATGTGGCAAGATTAGAACTAGAAATGGAAAGTTGTAACTAGTTGAAGAAAAGTGTAGTTAAACTTTTAATTAATGATAATTGATGTTAGTTAATTATTTTACGACTTAAAAACTAGAGAAAGGTAACTCTAATGGATAAATGAGGGGTTGCCTTAATTAAGTTAAATAAGGGAAAATTGAAATTAATTTAGAAGAAACACAATTGGTGATAGATAATGTGTGATTATAGTGTTGATTTAAAGAAAATAAATTGGGACCTATGATAAGGTTTTTGGGCAATCATGATATATCAAGAAGGAAGTTTAACTTTAGTAATTTTTGGCTAAAATAAATTATAAAACATATTAGGAGTATTAAGATTTTATGTAGGCATGAAAAGTTTTGAAAATGGGTGATAAAAATGAGATATGGTATGATTGTGTAGGAAAATCAAGTGACCAAAAGAGAGGTCCTCAAGAGGGTGACAAAGGCAAAGAAAAAGTTACTTAGTGAGGGGAGGAAAAGAAAGAAAAAGGAAGTCTCTAAGGCTGATTAGGTATATGTTTCATTGTTAAAAATCTTACATGTTAACTAAATGTGTGAAATTATGTGTTCATGCTTGATATGAATGTGGTTCGCCATGAAATGTGTTTGATAGTTACTTTTAATTTTTTTTATGGTAATTGGACTAAATGGTGTGAAAATGTTAAGACATGTGAATATAATTGTCATCTGAAAATTTCGGTATAAAAATAAATGTATATGATTGATGTATTTAAAGGTAGACTTATGTCAATTGATAACTCTGTTATAGAATTCCAGGAGTAGCCTTGACATTTTTTATCATAACTTAAGTGATGGAATTCCGATTTGTGTGTTCTTTATTGGAACTGAAATATAAGACGTAAGGCTTTAACTTTTATTTAGACCATAAAATCTAAATATGTGAAACCTTTATAATACTTATTCTATACATACGTTATGTGGGTTAATATACGTATACTCGATGTATGCCCAAAAAAAAATTTATTCTTAATTTAATTTAATGACCATACTATTATTAGAATTTTAAATAATCTTTTTTATTTTTCAAAAATTTCAGCAGCATAACGGCTATAAATTAACTATCCTGCCTGCAATGCAAACAATTTTCAGCCCATTTTTGGGCACAACAATACAAATATCATACAAAATAGTTTTCATTCAACCATAAGTCAACCTTCAATTCTTCACGCATATAATAATTTACAAATATTCTTTATCATAACATACACATAATTTTAATCCTACAACTCCATATACATACATATATATACATGTCATCTCTAATACTAGCCTATTATTATTTATTCTTCTGTATGCTCCCAAAACTTGTACGCTTGCTCCTGACTTTTTCGCTACTACATCCACATAGTCAAATAACTACGTGTTGAGCATTAATATACACAGTAGTAATTGCTAATCTAAGAATTTCCATTGATCTATATTTGCATGCATTTATACAATATTATATTCATTACACTATTCAAAATTTCTCTTTAATATATTTATTTTTTATCAATATTTTAATATTATTTTCCCTTAATTTAGTATTTAATATCTTCATTCAATTGACCATATTTCTCAATAAATATTATAGTTTTTTTTACTCCTGGACTTTCATTTTCTTTCAATTTAGTCTATTTTCTCACCTTACCACTCTAGTTATCTCTTTTTTTCTTCTTCTTCTTCTTCTTCTTTTTCTTTTATATATATATATTTTTTAATCTTCTATTTAATTACACAAATTTCACTTTGTTTACTAAAATTCTATTTATTTACAATTTTTCTATCACTTTACATTTATTTACATTTTTGCCACTAACATCTTTATTTTTCATCTATTTTATTTTTCATCTATTTTCTTTTTAACTACATAATTTAACATTTTCTTTCATTTTATTCCACTTATTTCTCATTTTTCAATTTTACTATTTTTTTTTCTTTATCACAATTACCACTTTTATCATTATTATTATTATTATACCATTTTATTAGTGTTATCACTTTTATCATATTTATCAAATTTATCACTTATGTCATTTTTCTCACATTTTTCATATTTATCATTTTTATTATATTTTTTTCATTTTTCTCCTATTTTTCACTTACATCTTTTCTTATCATATTTTTCACTTAAATTATTTTTATCACATTATTCATTTTTACTACTTTTATTCTCATTTGCCCCTAGTTTCCATCCGATAGAAAATCATCAGACCAGATACATGGGACATGGACCCGAAAGTCCACTACACTGAAGAGTAATTCCGAATGATCACTCGAGCATTGCACTGTACATTGTTCGCTGAATCACTATCACTATAGTAAACCATCATTAGCCTACATAAGCGAGTCGCTATGACATGCACTACGGTAATGGTGTCCCTATGGCTAGCCAATTATATCATGAGCTAGATTTAACCATTAGAAAATAACTAAGGCATTATTTTATTCATTTAATTCAATTTCTATTAAATTCATACATTCCATTATTTTTACATTATTAATCACTAAATATTTTGTTCATTCATAGCAAATTTATCACTACTATAATTTTTTCATACTTTCCATTCTAATATATCAATATTTCATTATGAATATTCAATTAAGTTATTAAGCATCACTAAACATACTTTATTCATTTCACGCATAATATAATCAGTAATTGAAAAAAAGTAGTCAATATTTCATTTAAAAACTTTCAATAAATTTCTACCCACTCAAAATCATAATTTTTTGCATTTCATGACTTTCCCTGGAAGAATATGACATGTTATCTCACGGGCGCGACTATCTTTCACGGACATGGCTGATTTGATCATTCATAGTTGGTATGATCCTTCATGGCCGTGAACTTTAAATGTTGGAGAGTTGGCATTAAGCTATATCATGGGCGTGACATAATAAGTCACGGGCATGAACATGTTATTTCTTCTTATTTTGACCTTCAAAGGTTGTCTTTCATTCTTGCATCATATTTCATACCATGTTCAACAAACTTAGAACACAAGCATTGTTAAATACATTATTGTTATTTTATTTGTTAACATCAAAATAATGGAAATACCTCTCAAGGTTCAACAATCTCCCCCTTTTTGATGGTGACAAATAATCTAGCAATATGTGCTTTTGAGAAGTCTCCCCCTCAAAAGATGCTTAAGACAAAAAGTAATAGAGTGCAAGAATTGAGCGATGTATAGCATGGATCTTTGCTTGCTAGTTAGGTATGTGCAAGGTATATTCAAAGTATATTAAATTGTTTGCTTAACTAGTTAAGTATATTCAAAGTATATCAAATTGTTTGCTTAACTAGTTAAGTATATGCAAAGTATATTCAAAGTATATCAACACATTTGCATTCATATATATTGCTAGGTTCTCCCCCTTTTGTCATTAACAAAAATAAATCATTAAGTGAAAATGATGTAATGCCCGATAATTTAGGCCACGTTCGCGGTTGAGCAAAATCTGGCACGCCGAACCGGTCGGGTCTAAATTCTGACATGAAAGAAATAAATTAAAATAATAATAATATGGGAGAAAAATTTTGGATATTATTAATTGAGAATTTTGAAGTTCGGAATTAAAATTTAGAAAAAAATATTTTTTCGCTGAACGAAATTAGAAATTGCAGTGTTTTTAGCACAAAAATTATAAGAAGGCATAAAAATGGAATATTCTTTATCTAAGGAAAGGAATATTCTTTTAATTAAGATAAATTAAGAGTGATTAAAATTAATGGACCAATGGGAAGCAAGATTAACCATTAATCCTAACCACTCACCTAATCCAACTATAAAAAGTCAAATTTCCATTTTTTTATCATTCTTCTTTTTCATCTTGACCAAACCCATTTTCTCTCCCTTTTCTTCTTCTTTGGCCGTGACTCTCCTCCCCCAATTAGTCTTCTTTTTCTTTCTTCAATTCAAGCTAAGATTAGATGAAAAAAAAGGGGATTAAGGCAAAATCATCAAAGAGAAGTGAAATTTTGAGGTATGTATATTTGGCAAAAATTCAATATAAATATTGATTTTAATTTTGTGATGTGTATGAAATTCTGAATAATTGATTGAGAAATTAAGTGGTGATTAAATGATGCAATGAATATGAAAATAAAAACTAGAATATGAGGTTGATGCAAAAATGGAAATTGCATGATTTAATTGATGTGCTGAAAAATTAGTCTTATGAACAGTGTATAGTGTTTTCATCATAACTTGAGTTCTGGAAATCATTTCTGAGTGATTCTTGTTGGGTTGGAAACTTAAGACATAGGTAGTGAACTTTTATTCAGACCATTAGACATGAATATACCTGAAATTAGGTGCAAACGTGACTCAAAGTTGACCTAGAAATCTGTTCAAAAAACAAAACTGGGCAGATTTGAAATGAACGTAGCTTAGGGGAAAAATCATAACTTTTACTACACAATTCTTTTTAATGTAATTCTAGTTGGAAATGAAAGATAACGACATGTGCCTATATTTGGTTAGTTTATCACTTGTCCAATTTCCATCAAAAAAGGGATGAAAAATACAGACCAAAATAAGGCATAATTTTGTCCAGTAAAATAGTGGGCAGATTGTAGTGAACGTAGTTTTGGAGAAAATTGGTAACTTTTGCTAAAAAATTCATTTTAATATGATTCCAGTTGTATATTAAAGTTAAGACATGTATCTAAATATTTCTAGTTGATCACTTGTTCCAATTCCATATAAAAATGGATTAAAATGACAGAGTAAAATAAGGCATAATTCTGTCCAGTAAAATACTGGGCAGATTACAGTGAACGTAGCTTAGGAGAAAATTTATAACTTTTGCTAAAAAATGCCTTTTAATGTGATTCAAGTTGGAAATTAAAGATAAGACATGTACCTATATTTTGTTAGTTGATCATATGTTCAGAAGCTATCTAACAATAGATCATAAGGAAGAAATACTGTCCAAAATAGGACAGCTGGAAGAAATATGTTGATTGTGAATTTATGTGACATAAAATGTATTAATTGAATTTTTCTTATAATTATAATGATTGAATGAGCTAGTATGCGGTTGTAAAATATTGAATGTGAATTATTGCATTTATATGGAGTTTACATTAATGTTCTCTACATAATTTATATAAATATTAATAAAGGTAACAAATGTAATTTAAGCCCTATAACATCTAGTCGACAACTAGAAATTAGGATAAGTTGGCATGCCAATAAAAGGGTAGAAATGTAGGCACTAAAAATAATAGTGCTGAGATTTAATTACGTAGGCACTAAAAAATAGTGCTGAGTTCAAAAATTACGTAGGCACCAAAAATGTGCTGAGTTGTTATTGGAAATGTAGGCGGTAAACGCCGAGTTATAAAATAATTATGTAGGCGCCGAGTATACTGCCGGAGAGCAGATGCCCTGTATCCAGTGTTTAGTTCCGGTCTAAGATGTCATGGGCTATTAAATGAATAACAGAAAAAAAATGTGAATTATGAAATTGATATTGTGAATTTTATATCTTGAATTGTTAAGAAATTTCAAGCATGCTCAATGAATGAAATGTCATAATTGATGAATTAAATATTTTTGCATGGAGAATGGTTTTATTATTAATTGAATATTTGGCATGCTTAATAAATTAATTATAGTTTCAAAAATTTTATTTTAGAATTATTTATGTAATTATTGGATAGTTGCCAAACATACCATTAAGCTAGAAGCTTAGCGCGTGTGTTTCACGCGCAGATAAATAGAAGTAGATGTTCCGATAGGGCGACCGAAGAAGAGGGAATCCCCAAGATTAGATTGCAACAGTCTAGTTCTTTTTGTATGTTTTGAAAATTATGTTGTAAAAATTAAATTCTAAGAAATTGTTTTTTTTATATGAGTTTGTGGCATGTAGGATTTATAAGGAATGAATTTTGTAATTTTATAAATCTAGTATTGTTTCTAAATATTATGGTTTAAATGCATGAGTTCAATTAAATCAAACTATTTCCATCACTAGTTATATATTTAAATGAAAAAAAATAGTAATAAATATTTCGCTAATAATAAACTCGAAAAAAAAATTATTACAATGATTTGTACATTGATTGTAAAAAAAAAAAAAAGCTTATTAGCACTTCCATATCCTATTAACATTTAGTTCGCTAAGACCCGCACTACGGTAATGGTGTCCCTATGGCTAGCCAATTATATCATGAGCTAGATTTAACCATTAGAAAATAACTAGGGCATTATTTTATTCATTTAATTCAATTTCAATTAAATTCATACATTCCATTATTTTTACATTATTAATCACTAAATATTTTGTTCATTCATAGCAAATTTATCACTACTATAATTTTTTCATACTTTCCATTCTAATATATCAATATTTCATTATGAATATTCAATTAAGTTATTAAGCATCACTAAACATACTTTATTCATTTTACGCATAATATAATCAGTAATTGGAGAAAAATAGTCAATATTTCATTTAAAAACTTTCAATAAATTTCTACCCACTCAAAATCATAATTTCTTGCATTTCATGACTTTCTCTGGAAGAATATGACATGTTATCTCACGGGCGCGACTATCTTTCACGGACATGGCTGATTTGATCATTCACAGTTGGTATGATCCTTCATGGCCATGAACTTTAAATATTGGAGAGTTGGCATTAAGCTATATCACGGGCGTGACATAATAAGTCATGGGCATGAACATGTTATTTCTTCTTATTTTGACCTTCAAAGGTTGTCTTTCATTCTTGCATCATATTTCATACCATGTTCAACAAACTTAGAACACAAGCATTGTTAAATACATTATTGTTATTTTATTTGTTAGCATCAAAATAATGGAAATACCTCTCAAGGTTCAACAATCTCCCCCTTTTTGATGGTGACAAATAATCTAGCAATATGTGCTTTTGAGAAGTCTCCCCCTCAAAATATGCTTAAGACAAAAAGTAATAGAGTGCAAGAATTGAGCGATGTATAGCATGGATCTTTGCTTGCTAGTTAGGTATGTGCAAGGTATATTCAAAGTATATTAAATTGTTTGCTTAACTAGTTAAGTATATGCAAAGTATATTCAAAGTATATCAAATTGTTTGCTTAACTAATTAAGTATATGCAAAGTATATTCAAAGTATATCAACACATTTGCATTCATATATATTGCTAGGTTCTCCCCCTTTTGTCATTAACAAAAATAAATCATTAAGTGAAAATGATGTATGTAATATCCGCTAATTTAGGCCCCGAGTCGCACGTGTCGCGAAGTTGACGTGTTTGACGGATCGGAGTCTAAATTCAGATTTTTACAAAAATTGATCAAATAATGGCTAAATTAAATGTTAAATGCCTCATTAAGTGATTTTAAAGTTTAAAGAAGTTGATTTACAATAAAGGACTAAATTGCAAAATTTGATAAGTTTTGGGGTCAAATTGCAATTTACCAATAATTAGAGGATTAATGAGATTTAATTGCTAATTAATCTTGGAAATTTGGACACTTAAAATTTGGGTTGGCCGGCCATGACATTAAGGAAAGAGGGTTAATATTGATTAAGTATAAAATTGGAAGAAGATGGTCAAAATGGTAGGTCCCATATGAAGACTTTTGGGTACCCTATTTAAGAATTCCTTTCTTCTTTTTCTTCTCTTCATTTTCTTCCTTCTTCTCTCTCTTATCTACCAGTCACGCCAGCCATTTCTTTCCTCCATAGCCATCTTGATTTCTAGAGAGAGAAAGGAAGGGAAGAGAAGGGAAAGAGTAAGACAAGGTGATCTTCATGGCCCATAACTCCTAAGGAATCTGGAAAGAACAAGAAAGAGGAAGAAAAATCAAGTTTGGTAGAGAGAGAAAATCTCCAAAGTGGTGATCAAGTGAAGAAAAGTGTAAGGTAAGAAGCATCTCTTCTTCTTCATCATCTTTTCTTAAAGGAAGTTTGAATTTTGAGCTCATCCAAGACTTATGTGGAAAAAAGGAGAAACTAGGGTTTTGAGAGAGAAAAAGAGAGTTTAGGGTCTTGAGAAAATCAGATGATAATAATGATCTATGATGTTGTAGGAGTTCCAAGTGACAAGGAACAAGCTCTAAGGAGCAAAGGAAAAGAGAAAGCTACCTAGAAGAGTGAAGGAGAAAGATTAAGGTTTGTGCATAACTTAAGGCAATAGCCTATTTTTGTTTGAAATAATGCATGCTGAACATGGTTTTAGATAAATGCATTTCAAGAATGATGATGATGATGGCATGAAACCATAGGTTTAGACATGTATGAATGAGATCCTTGTGTAACATTGAATTAATGATGCATGTTTGAAAATCTTGTATAATCAAGACATTTACATATATTAGAAAGTAATAAGTTGAGTAAAGAACCTTAGAAATGCATGAAATATATTTTGGTATGATTTGGATGATGTTAGAATGAATGAAAAGTGAATATGCAGATTTTATGCTGAAAGTCACGGGCGTGACTATTGAGTCACGGGCGTGAACTTGAGGGTTCACAGTTGTGACTGATTGTATCATGGTTGTGACTTCTGTGTGGAAATGGTACTACTCATTTCAGAAGCGTTCAGGATTGGAATCACGGAAGTGATCTTATTCACGGGCGTGAATGAGTAATCACGAACGTGAATACTTTTGGGCGATTCATTCCAATAGCATTCACGGCTTGGGATTACGGGCGTGAACTAATTCATAGGCGTGAAATTAGTAATCACGGTCGTGAATGCTCTGTATTTGTAATTATGAATGTGGTTATCAAATGAAAAATTCAAGTAAGTAAATGAAAGCCATTGTCTATCCAGTGAAATAAGAATGATATGGATATATATATATATATATATATATATTGATGTGAGAATGTGTTATGTTGTGATATAGAATATTTAATTGTCATGGATGAAATATCTGAATTGTCATGGATGATATACGAAATCTGATGTGGATGATAAGCATGAGAATATTGATGTACCTAGTGAAATAAATGAAAAGACGTTATCCAGTATGTATGAGTATGATTATATGTTTGCAAAACAAGAAAATTGAGATGTTAAAATTTGAGAATTATGATTGATGTGAAAATATAAAGAAGCCCAATACTCTACCTACGGACTAGAATCAAGATACATGACATGCTATTAAAGAGGCGAACGGTATCGTATTATTCCTCAACCAATGTGGCTGAAGCTCTGGGACCGCCATTGGTCTAAGATGCTCGGTCAATGTGCCTTAAGCTCTGGGAGCGCTATTGACTTGAGAAGCTCTGATGAGCATATGTAAATGAGGACAAGGTGGCTTAAGCTCGAGGAGCGCCCTTAGTCCGGTTATTCATCTATGATGAAATTATACTCAATCAATGTGGCTTAAGCTCGGGGAGCGCCATTGATTGAGAAGCTCTTTTGAGCCAGATAGTGGACAGGGTGGCTTAAGCTCTGAGAGCACTCTTGATCTATAACCCGTATCCAGTTAGTCCAAAATTTAGAGTGATGTGGGCAAGATAATGAGGATATGTCAGAAAAATAAGAAAAGAAAAGAATAAGAAAATGATGATGATATGAGATTGAGATATAATAATAAAGAGATTAACAAAGTAATTTACCATCAAAGATAAATGAAAATAACATTGTCTATATGAGCATGACATTTATACTTGTATGAAATAGGAATATGTTGATAGTCATGGCATGCAAACATTTTAATGCATAAAATGATATATGTTAATGCTTGTTGCATGATATAGTATATTGCCTTATTTATATGCACCACCAAGCTTAGAGCTTAGTGTGGGAGTTTTCTTCCGCACATATATAGAAAGGTAGCTGAAGGTGATAGATAAAGCAAGCGGTGATCCTATTCAAGTAAAGCAGCCAAACCTTGAGAAAGTGGGTTACAAGCTTTGAAATTTTTGTATTTGGCTTTTTATATTAAAGAGTTTTAGAGTTTGTAAAACTTACTTTTAAAGTTTGTTTAAGAATTAATTTGAATGTTTAAAATTATTATCTTATGTAAATAAATTGTACCATGGTTTTTGCTTATATATATATAATAATAATAGTGAATTTGAAGTAGTCAAGAAGAGAGGCAATAGTGCTCCCTTATCCGGGCACGTGGTGGTCGGGTGAAGGGGTGCTACAATGTAATTATATTAATACCAAATAAAGGAAGTACAAAGTTTGAAAAAGTGAATTAAAATCCTATACTCACAATACTAGAAACTAGTAAACAAAATGAAAAAGCTAGGACTCTAACTAGGCTTTGAGCCTGACAATCCATATCTAAGCCGTGCTACTTCCATCTCAAGGCTATCCATGTGAGACTCCATGAAATCTTTCAATTTTTCCAACCTCTCATCGATGGAAGCCTGCAATAGGTCAAAGCAAAAAGATCAGCCACCTGTTGTGCCAAGTTAGGTGTAGAGGCCGAGGATTGACCAACCTCTTCCTCAACTTCTGGGGTCACCATCTCGACTCGGACTCATTTTCTTTACTAGATTCCTTGGAGACCAGTTTTGAATTCATCTGAATCCTGGTCTTCCCAATCAATTTCACCAGCTGGAGTGGTGAAGCGGTAATAGACATTATTCTCATGGATTATTCGAACAGCTGCTCCCAATTTTATAAAAGACTCGACATATAGCGGGTCTCGAGGATGTGCTAGAATGAGGTTAAAATTGTGCTCATCAAGCTTTAGATACCCGAGCTCAATTGCAAGGTGAGTTACATACCCACCAATCAAGATATCTCCCGATGGATTTGTTGCAATTGAGAGAAGATGATTTGCAAACCATCGAGACAGGGCCACAGTTAAACCTCTTCGTGCCATCTCCAAAAGGAAAAGCTCGAATTTTCGGATTGCACCATTGTTATCGCCTCTTGCAAAGATACTATAGGTAAGAAACCTATGTAAATATTTATGCACGGGAGACCAAAGATGGGTGCTCTTAGTCTTCTTCACGTCCCAGCTACAATCTAATATGAAATTAGTCCATGCTGGATTGGCATAGAATTCCACCTCACTCTCATTGAGGACACCATCTGAGCGCAGTTTGAAGATTGTGCCAAACTTCATTGCTGTGAGAGTGTTTGGATGCTTACAAAGTTGGAATTTGATTGTTCTAGTGGGAGAGACTTGCAAAGTACTGAGGAACTCGAGAGTTGGTTCCCTTAGCATTTGTCGATGTATATCCACAAACTCCTTAAGATGATAAGCTTGTAGTTGTTATGTCATACTTGTCTCAAGACCGAGGGTCATGACAGCATTCCACTCGAAGGAACGAGACAAAAGCAAGGGCCTTTTTTTAAGAACAACATGGGATTTCTTCCTTGTGCCTTTTGATGAGCCCGGTTCCATTGATGATTTCAAAATGGGTTTTTGGAGAGTGAGTTTCTGATCAGAGATTTTGAGAATAACCTTATGATGTTGTGATTTTTTAAAAAGAAAGGAGTTTTAAAGGTTTTTATAGATGGAAAAGGATATGAGGGGGCCAAAATCTGTGAGAAATATTGAATGAGGGTGATAAATGAGAGAATTTGTAGAGCTGGAAATGTAACATCCTTGACCTTCTCCACATGCATTTCATTGAACATAAGAATCTTGCATACAATTCAATTGAACACATGCATTTCATATATATTTTCGTAGGAACAAGTTTATGGCACGCACTAGCTACGTGTCCTAGTATTTGGTACTTGTATCGAGTCGCACTTGTGTAATTATAACATAAATGAGGATAATAAAGTATTAGAAATGAATTGAATAAGGTGACTAAATTAAAGTAAGCAAAATGATTAGATTAAGATTAGCAAACATTTACATTGCCAATTTAGTTAAATCGGGCCAAATGATTAAGTTGTATTATTGTGTGAATTAGTGGAATTATAAATATATGTAAATAATAATAATAATATAGAAAAAATAAAATGAAAATGACACAAAGGAGAAATTAAAGAGAAGAGAAGAGAAAAGAGAAGAGAAAGGAGAAAAGAGATGAGAAAAAGATAAAAAGACAAAAAACAAAAAGTTAGCTTTATCTTCCCATTTCTGCCTTCTTCTTCAGCCTGACTTCTTCTTCATTTTCCTCCATTTCAGAATTAAATTCTTTCTTGTTTCACTTATTTTTTGAAGCTAATTTATCCCTTGCAAGGTTGTTCTTGGTAAGTAATCAATTCTTATTACTATAGGGTTGATTTGAGTTGCTTAGGTTCATAAATAGGCACTGATGTTTACCCCAATTTTGATATTAATAGAAATTGATTCTGGAAAAATGTAAAACACAAAATTTGTTCCTTTATGTCTTATATGTTTGGATATGTAAACCTTTTTCCAAGAAGTTATCTATAGGAAGAGATATGCTCTCTCTACTGAAACTGGTCAGGGTGTGAACCCTAACCAAGTTAGCTACAATGTGCTTTGATTTCGAATATGTTAAAACCATTATTTGAAGTACCTAAAAATATACAAGTTGTAGATATATATGTTTTGTATCTGTATACCAAATTTCAGGTTCATAGGTCTTGTAAAGTTTGAGTTATGGTGAATGGAACCATGACTGTTCCATGATTTGAACTGCCTACTGAGTGCCTTGGGCAGATCCAGCAACTTGTTTGGCTAATTTGAGCTCGTTAGAGCTAGATTCTGTAAATTATAAAAGCTTAAAAGTTATATTTATATGTCTTAGCTAAATTTGGGTACCAATTTAAGCTTAATTGGTTATGTATAGACTAAGTTATGGCCTTTGGAAGTCATACTGGTCCGGAAGCCAATTCTATTCTGGACGAGTAACTTTTTTGTTATATTTTTAAGATCCTAGAGACATAATTGATAAAAGTTGTAAACATGAAAAATGTTTCATATCAACCCATATAAGTTTCTGTAAAGTTTCATTAAAATATATCTTATATCTTATAAGTTATGATGAACCCAAATGACTACCCTGAAAGTGCCTAAAGACAGAAAACAGAACATATTTAGAAATTCCACAAAATATTGTACAATGATAAAATTGGTCTGAAATTTTACTATGTCCTATAATTATATGCTAGTTTTAATTAGGAATAAGAATCAGATTAATTGGTCAAGTATAGAAGAAGTTATAGGCTAAACAGTCCCATAAGGTCACACTGTCTCATAGAAAAAATCTTAACTATTGACATGAACAATGCATATTAATTTGTTTAAGCCATATTAAGTCTCCCTAATCATGAGTTAATCGATTATGTTTTCATATTAGGCTCGCAACATATTGGAGACCCACAAGGAGCGGATAGACAATAAGTTAGGGGTTGGAATCAAAGTAGAACGGTGAGTCTAATTATCGATTGAATTCTTTAGTGCAAATGAATGTTGCTTGCTATGTGATTCATATGATTGTCATGATTGGTCCTTGATAATGTAATGATGGATATATTGTGACATTGTGGTACATATAAATGGTATACTTGTGGTATATTTGAAGTATATGTTTGACATATGTGATATATATACATGGTATATGTATAGTATATGCAAGGTATATGTGTGGCATATGAGGTATATATGTGGTATATGTATATTATATGTTACAAAATACAATGGTTGATGAATGCTTAAATACAAGTGCATATGCATATGGACTAAAAAGGCATTGTGACTAGTTAATCCATATTGTAAAGCAAAAGAAGAGGCCTATGGCCCAACAAATGTGCAAATGAAACAAATGATCAAGCTAGCTAGCAAATGCAAATGCAAATGTTCACATGGCAAATGTTCACATGGAAACTGTTAAACCTTGAGGGGTATTTCCGTTATTTTGATGATAACAAATAATATAGCAATATTGTATTTAACATACTTATTTTTGTAAGTATATTATACAGGACGTAGATTAAAAAAGCAAGAATGGAGAATTGGAAGAATAATCCTTGAGAGACAAAATTCAAGTAGTAGCATGTTCACTGTCGTGACTCTATGAGTCACTCCCGTGAAGGAAGCTAACCGTTACCAAAACCAACATTTGAAGTTCACGGCCATGAAGGAAAAACAAATCGCAAAGTAAGCATTTCTGTCACCCCCGTGAATAAAGGTGTCACCCCCGTGAAGATTCATGCAATTTCATCCAGAGAGCTTCACGACCAGAGTCACCACTTGGATCACGGCTGGGAAGATTGTCACGCCCGTGACTCAATATGTCAAAACATTCCAGAGAGCTTCACGACCAAGGTCACCACTTCAGTCACGGCTTGGGAAGAACTGTCATTCCCGTGACAAGCATAGTCACGCCCATGAACAATGAAAAAGAAAAATGTCAGGCGCAATTTTTTGGTTGGTACAACGGCTAGTTTCTTATTTAATGCACCCCAACGGCTATATTCATCCATGGGAGTATAAATGGAAGTCATTTATGCATTAAGAAAAAGAGAATGAGAAGAATAACAAAAGAATAGCATATACTTCGAATTTAAGCTATTTGTACTTTTATACTTTGAGAACAAATCTATTCTCTGTAAAAATCTTTTTGCTCTTCATATTTGAGCAAATTAAGATTTATAAGTGGTTCTCTCTGTAATCTTTACTCAAGTGAGCTTTGGGTATTTCTGGGTTAAGAGTAGAACACTTGTAAGGGTTAGTTGTGTGAACCTCCAAAACACAAATTAAAAGGTTGTTTGTGTGAGCCTGTAAAACACAAAGTGAAGGTTGTTTGTGTGAGCCTACAAAACACAAGGAATTGGGTATTGTGTGAGCCATTAAAATACAAGGGTTTTCTGGGTTAGGTGTGAGCCATTGTGAGAAACATCATAGTTGGGAGTGAGCTTGTAAAACTCTATTGTAACACTTAGTGTGTTAGTGAAACTCCCAATTGCGATTGGAGAGAGGAGTAGGGTTTGTTAACACCCGAACCTCTATAAATCTTTGTGTCTGATTTTCTCTATCCTTCCTAAAATTAATTATTTATTTCCGCACTTTAAAGTTTAATTTTTTGAAACTCCAATTCAATCCCCCTTCTTGGTCTAATATTTGGGCAACAGAAACTAGTACAATGAGCAGAGGAGTGACCAGATCTGAAGGTCAGAGTTCTAGACCCCTTACTCAGGCTAGGGTGTTTGCTATGACTAGACAGGAGGCGGTGGATGCTCCCGAAGTAGTTACCGATAATATTTACATTTATGATATGTTAGCATATGCATTGATTGACCCAGGCTCCACTCATTCATTTATATCATTGCATATGGTATCTAAGTTGCATCAAACGCATGAGCCTTTGGGGATTGACATAAATATGAGTACACCATTGGGAACAGTGGTAGTTGTGAATAATGTCTGTCGTGATTGCCTGATATGCATTGACAGAGCTGAGTTAATAGCTGATCTAATTTTATTGCCAATATATGAATTTGATGTGATACTGGGAATGTACTGGTTAACTAGACATCATGCAATAGTGAATTGCTTTACTAAGGAAGTAATTTTGGAATCACCAAACCAGCCAAGGGTAGTATTTCTAAGTGAAAGAAAACTTGTGCCTACATGTCTAGTTTCAGCTGTAAAGGCATTTCGAATGATCAAAGAGGGATGTGAAGCATATTTGGCATATGTGACTGATACTAGAACCACTGATAGCTTGCTTGAAAATATACCAGTGGTAAGGGAATTTGCTGATGTATTCCCAAACGATCTACCTGGTTTACCACCAGATAGAGAGATAGAATTCACTATTGAACTAGTACCAGGAACAGCACCAATATCAAGGTCACACTACAGAATGGCCCTAGTTGAGTTGAAAGAACTGAAGACCCAATTGCAGGAGTTACTTGACAAAGGGTATATTAGACCTAGTGTATCACCTTGGGGAGCTCCAGTATTATTTGTTAAAAAAAAGATGGAACAATGAGATTATGCATCGATTATAGGCAACTGAACAAAATGACGATGAAGAACAAATATCCATTGCCTAGAATAGATGATTTGTTTGACCAGTTGCAAGGAGCCCAAATATTCTCCAAGATTGATTTGAAATCAGGCTATTACCAGCTGAAGGTAGCAGAAGCGGATGTTCCAAAGACTGCCTTTCGAACCAAGTATTGACATTATGAATTTTTAGTAATGCCATTTGGGTTGACTAATGCTCCAGTTGCATTTATGGCATTAATGAATAAGGTGTTTCAACCATATCTGGATAGGTTTGTGATAGTATTTATTGATGACATATTGGTGTACTCAAAGAATAGGGGAGAACATGAACAACATTTAAAAGTTTTGTTGCAAACTTTGAGGGAGAAACAATTATATGCCAAATTGAGTAAATACGAATTCTGGTTAGATCATTTGGTATTTCTTGGACATGTGGTGTCGTGTAAGGGCATAGAGGTTGACCCAAAGAAAATTGAGGCTATGGTAAATTGGGAAGCTCCTAAAAATATTTCAGAAATGGGTAGTTTTCTGGGATTAGCCGGATACTATCGGAGATTTATTGATGGATTCTCCTTAATTGCTATTCCTTTGACTAAATTGTTAAGAAAAAATGTGTCTTTCAAGTGGACTCCAGAATGTCAGAGGAGTTTTGATGAACTAAAACACAGACTAACCTCAGCACCAGTGTTAACTATCCCTATAGATATATGTGGTTGTATCTGTATACCAAATTTTAGGTTCATATGTCTTGTAAATTTTGAGTTATGGTGAATGGAACCATGACTGTTCCGTGGTTTGAACTGCCTACTGAATGCCCTGGGCAGATCCAACAACTTGTTTGGCTAATTTGAGCTCGTTAGAGCTAGATTCTGTAAATGAGAAAAACATAATAGTTATAGGTATATGTCTGAGCTAAATTTTGGTACCCATTTCAGCTTACTGGGTTATGTATAGACTAAGTTATGGCCTTTGGAAGTCATACTGGTTCGGAAGCCAATTCTATTCTTGACCAGTAAAATATTTGTTATAATTTGAAGACCTTAGAAACATAATTGATAAAAGTTGTAAACATAAAAAAATGTTTCATATGAACCCATATAAGTGTCTGTAAAGGTTCATTAAAATATATCTTATATCTTATAAGTTATGATGAACCCAAATGAGTACCCTGAAACTGCCTAAAGGCAGAAAACAGAACACACTTAGAAATTCCATAAAATATTGTACAATGATCCAATTGGTCTGAAATTTTAATATGTTCTATAATTATATGTTAGTTTTAGGAACAAGAATCAGATTAATTGGTCAAGTATAGAAGAAGTTATAGGCTAAACAGTCTCATAAGGTCACACTGTCTCATAGAAAAAATCTTAACTATTGACATGAACAATGCATATTAATTTGTTTAAGCCACATTAAGTCTCCCTAATCATGAGTTAATCGATTATGTTTTCATATTAGGCTCGCAACATATTGGAGACCCACAAGGAGCGGATAGACAATAAGTTAGGGGTTGGAATCAAAGTAGAACGGTGAGTCTAATTATCGATTGAATTCTTTAGTGCAAATGAATGTTGCTTGCTATGTGATTCATATGATTGTCATGATTGGTCCTTGATAATGTAATGATGGATATATTGTGACATTGTGGTACATATAAATGGTATACTTGTGGTATATTTGAAGTATATGTTTGACATATGTGATATATATACATGGTATATGTATAGTATATGCAAGGTATATGTGTGGCATATGAGGTATATATGTGGTATATGTATATTATATGTTACAAAATACAATGGTTGATGAATGCTTAAATACAAGTGCATATGCATATGGACTAAAAAGGCATTGTGACTAGTTAATCCATATTGTAAAGCAAAAGAAGAGGCCTATGGCCCAACAAATGTGCAAATGAAACAAATGATCAAGCTAGCTAGCAAATGCAAATGCAAATGTTCACATGGCAAATGTTCACATGGAAACTCGGGGCAATGTCTGTTTAACTTGGTCACAACAAAATGAAATAAGCAAAGCATTTGCATACATAAAGAGTAATGATTATATGTTTCAACTCTATTGATACATATATGATATTGATGAATTGAATGGAATATATGGTATATATTGGATTTGTGATTTATTACTATGAGTTGTTTGGTACTTTAGAGCTCATTGGATGATTATTCTCACTGAGCCGCAACTCATCAATTTGCATCATTTTTCAGGTAAAGAAAAGTGATAGCTCATTTTGAGTAGTGTGTAGAAGACATGGAGCACAGGTCATTGGCCGAGCCTCATCACTCTCTCTCCTTGCATTCCACACAAGCATGAAAATATGCCATATGTGTTTTGTATTTACGTGCTTGAATATGTATAGTCATTTTGGAATGAGTCTAAAAATGTATAAATGAAATCAACTCGAAAATACTTATATGTAAAGTTTATGTTTTGATATATGTGATATATTATATTGTGGTGAAAACCTCAGTGTGAACTTTGCAAAGTCAGTGAATAATATTACCGGATATGAGACTTGCAAGTCATTGAATGAAATTATAGGATATGAGACTTGCAAAGTCATTGAATTATATTACAGGATATGAAAAAAAATTTTACTACTATTGTTATCAAGGTATTTTCTCTTTCCAACATGCAATGTGTGATTATTTGATACAGAAATAGGTTATACTTAAATACATATGATGTGATGTTACAGGAAATGAGAGAAAAAGGCAGAAAACTGTTTTATAGTCAACATAGTCACGGTCATAAATAGTAAATTAGAGGCATAAAATGTCGTGGTCACAGTTTGTTGAAGAGGCACTCTAGCCGTGATGAAGGATATGAATCGATTCACGGTCGTAACATTTAATAGTCATAGGGGTTGCTTGTGAATTTTCACGGTGGTGACAAAATGAGTCATGATCGTGAAGTACAATCTTCACTACTTGTGATCTTGAGACAACGCGTGAAACAAAGCATGAACGGTTCTATGATTATTTGGTGTTAATGTTCACGGTCGTGAAAAAGTGTCACGGTCGTGAACAAAGAGTTTCACGGAAGTGAAAGAAAAGAGTTATGGGCGTGAAACATAGTCTTCACTACCTTTAGCCGTGAAGTATGTCGTGAAGCAAGACATGAAAGCTACTAGAGCTTTTGGCAATTGTGATCATGGCCGTGAAAGTATGTCACTGGCGTGAATTGCCTTAAATCTTCAATAAATAAAACTAAGTCTAAAATAAGACTAAAAGTTTTCTAAGATGCTTCTATCCCTTATAACATATATTTCCATCATGTTAACCACTTCATACCTTAAAAGATTAGACAATAAAAGACAACATATGAAGGAAATTAACATTCAAAGTTCGACAAATTTGACAATCATACTTAAGATAAAGTTAATCCATCAAGCATACCTAGCTCTCTTCTTATGAAGTTAAATATTTCTTCATTAAGAGACTAGGTGAAAATATCTGCCAATTAATTGTTTGTATTAATAAATTCAAATACAACATTTCCATATTGAACATGATCTCTAAGAAAATGATATCTTATGTCAATATGCTTACTTCTAGAGTGTTGAATGGGATTCTTATATTGGTCTATGGCACTTGTATTGTCACATCTGATAGGTATATGGTCCAAACTATGACCATAATCCTTAAGTTGTTGTTTCATCCATAGGATTTGAGTACAACAACATCCTACTGCCACATACTCCGCTTCAGCAGTAGAAAGAGCAACTGAAACTTGTTTCTTGCTAAACCAAGAAACTAAGCATTCACCAATAAAGTGACAAGTGCCTGAAGTACTCTTTCTATCCAAGAGACTTTCAGCGTAATCAGCATCTGAATATCCTATGATATGAAAGGATGAATTTCTAGGATACCATAAGCCTAGATGCAATGAGCCATGTAAATATTTTAAGATTCTTTTCACAGCATTCAAATGTGATTCTTTAGGACACAATTGAAATCGAGCACATAAGCATACACTATACATTATATCGGGCCTAGAGGCAGTAAGATATAAGAGTGATCCGATCATACCTCTATAGAGCTTTTCATTAATGTTTTTACCCTTTTCGTCTTTGTCCAATTTTCTTGATGTGCTTATTGGAGTCTTGGCATTTTTGCATCATTCCATTCCAAATTTCTTGATTAAGTCTTTGGCATATTTGGATTGGTAGATGAATATGCCCTCATTCCTTTGTTTTATTTGTAGACCAAGGAAGAATTTAAGCTCACTCATCATGCTCATTTTGAATTCCCTAGTTATACACTTAGCAAATTCTTGGCAAAGCAATTCATTAGTAAACCCAAATATGATGTCATCAACATAAATTTGAACAATTAGAATATCAAGCTTATGTTGTTTAATAAACAAGGTAGTGTCAACATTTCCCTTTGAAAAATTATTTTCTAAAAGAAAAGAACTTAGTCTTTCATACCAAGCTCTTAGAACTTGTTTCAAACCATACAAAGCTTTTGCAAGTTTAAACACATGATCAGGCAAATTATGGCTTTCAAAACTCGATGGTTGTTCTACATAAACTTCTTCTTCTATAAAACTATTTAAGAAAGCACTTTTGACATCCATTTGAAAGAGTTTAAAATTCATATGGCATGCATATGCTAAAAGAATTCTTATGGCTTCTAATCTAGCTACCGGAGCATAAGTCTCATCATAATCTATTCCTTCTTCTTGATTATAACCCTTTACAACTAACATAGCCTTATTCCTAGTTATTGAACCTTGTTCATCTAGTTTATTTCTAAATACCCATTTACTTCCAATGATTTGATGCTCCTTGGGTCTAGGAACTAAGGTCCATACCTTACTTCTCTCAAATTGGTTGAGTTTCTCTTGCATAGCAATCACCCAAGTTTCACCATTAAGAGTCTCATCAATATTTTTAGGCTCAATTTGAGAAACAAAAGCAAGATTAGAATCTAAAGATTTAAGATGAGATCTAGTACTTACTCCCTTACTATGATCACTAGTGATTTGTTCCTTGGGGTGATCTTTTGTCATTTTCCATTCCTTTGGGAGCTCTTCTTGTCTTCCTCTTGAGGTTGAGGTAGAGAGTCATCTTGACGTGAGTTTTCTTGATCATTTTCATGATCAAGCTTTTCCATTGTACCTACAATATCATCAAGAACACTACCTTTCACAAGATCAAGTTTACTATATTCATCAAAAACAACATGCATAGATTCTTCAACAACTAATGACTTTTTATTAAAGAATCTATAAGTTTTGCTAGCAGTGGAGTATCCTAAAAAGATACCCTCATCAGATTTATAGGCAAATTTTCCAAGGTTGTCCTTGATATTTAATATGAAACACTTGCATCCAAATACTCTAAAGTATGATATCATGGGCTTTCTTCCATTCCATAACTCAAATGAAGTTTTATTTAAGAGCAGTCCTTTGAAAACTCAATTTGAAATACAACATGCAGTATTGGTGGCTTCGGCCCAAAAGTAGGTTGGTAACTCATACTCATTGAGCATTGTTCGAGTCATTTCAATTAAGGTTCGGTTTTTCCTTTCAACCACCCCATTTTGTTGAGGTGTCCTAGGAGATGAAAAATTTTGTGAAATGCCATGTTCTAGATAAAAAAAATTCAAAGTTTTCATTTTCAAATTCTTTCCATAATGGCTTCTTATTTTTGAAATACAATATCCTTTTTCGTTTTGAACTCTCTTAGCAAAGTTTTTAAAAGATTCAAAAGCATCACTCTTTTGAGCAAAGAAAATTACCCAAGTGAATCTAGAGTAATCATCGACGATGACAAAAGCATAGTGTTTTACCTCTTAGGCTTGCAACTCTAATAGGTCCAAAAAGATCTAGATGCAAAAGTTGTAGAGGTTTCGAGGTACTTACAATATTTTTGGATTTTAAGGAGGACTTGTGTTGTTTTCCTCTTTGGCAAGGTTCACGTGTCTTGTCTTTTTCAAATTTCACTTTTGGTAGTCCCCTTACCAACTCTCATTTCCTGAGGCTTTGAATTAAATCCATGCTTTCATGACCAAGCCTTATATGCCACAGCCAAGATTCATCACTAGTAGTCATAAGATACTTAGAGGAAAGGTTAGATATATTGTGTAAGTCTATTATGTAGGTATTGACATCTCTACTTCCTTTAAATATCTCTTGGCCATTAAAAGAGGTTACAAGACATTTGTTAGAAGTAAAGATTACTTGGTTTCTCTTATCACATAATTGACTTACACTTAACAAATTATGTTTCAAACCATCAACAAGTAAGACATCTTCAATGAAAGTAGTATTATTAATACCAATAGAGCAAATGCTAATTACCTTACCCTTAGCATTGTTTCCAAAGGTTACTTTACCTCCATCAATACTTCTAATGACATTGAATAGTTCTTTGTTTCCGGTCATATGCCTTAAGCATCCACTATCAACTAGCCAAGCATTTTCTTTTATTGTGGACTTGAGGCATACCTATAAAATCACAATTCAAGTATTGTTTTTAGGTACCCAAATGAGCTTGTGTCCTTGGGAGTTAGCACATGAAGGTTCCCAATAAGCCTTCCTTATCCAGCAATGTTTATTGATATGACCAAATTTCATACAATAATTACATTGTTTAGCTCTAAATATGTTTTTCGATTTTACCATGCTTTTAACTACCATTTTCCTATTAGGTAGAGTTTATGAGCAGTGACATACACATGCATGACTTGGTGCTTTCCTAGGTGCATGCCTCTTATACATAAAAGCATGATTAGCCTTTTGAGGTTTCCTTCTTAGGCTTACCAACCCTTGACCATTCCTTTTATATATAGAGGATTTAGTGTATGTTGTGCACTTAGCCCTTGGGGCTATTACCTCTAATGTGAAGATGTGGGGTTCACTTGACTTAACAAAAGTGGTCTTGTGAGATGAAGATGATGTTCCCTTAAATCCTAGACCATGTCTTATTAATGGTAGACTTTGAAACACTATGAGAGTATCTAAACTCTCATTGCCTTTATGAAATTTTCAAATGGATTTTCTAAGTTCCTCAACTTCATTTTTCAAAACATAGTTCTCTTTAAGCAAGGATTTAGTTAAGGGTCTTGAGGAGTACTCATCTAATGATTTTTGAAGAGATTCATTATAAGATTTAAGCTCAAGTTTTTCCTTTTATAAAACTTCCTTTTTGTTTTTCAAACTTGAAATGTTATTTTTAAAAGTATTGAATTTACATCTATATTTTTCTAATTCTAGGTTCAATACTTTTATTAGACTCTGGTCATCATCATCTTCACCATCACTATTATTATCACTGCTATCATTATTGAATGAATATGAGTAAAGTGATCCTACCTTATCCCAGACGTGATCCTCTATATCCATGAAGCATAGGTTGACCTCTTCACTTTCATTGTCATCTTTTTCACTTGAAGAGCTTTCGTCATCCCATGTGGCTTTATGACCTTTCTCCCTATTGTCTTTTTGATATTTGTTCTTGTGTTTCTTGAGCCTTGGACATTCTGGTTTGATATGTCCCTTCTTCCCACACTCATAACATTTTACCTCCTCTTTATTCCTTTGAGAGTCATTTGAGGAGTGTTTGAGATTTCTTTGCTTGAAGTTTTGAGAGTTGCCAATTCTCTTTTCAATTATTCTTTTCAGTCTTCTAGAGAGCATCGCAATGCCCTCATTTGCATCATCACTCTTTTCTTCATCATCTTTAACTTCTTCTTGAGATTTTGAAGTAGAGGCTCGTAGTGCTAGAGGCTTTCTTTTTTCTAGCTCGGCTTCAAGTTCTCTATCTCTCTTTACTGCCATTTCATGCGTTAGAAGTTTGCCAATAAGCACATTGGTATTTATGACACCCATGTCTTCGTTGGCTTCTTCTATACCAGCAACTCTTGAACCATAATCTTTGAGAGGAATTTCTTAGAATTTTGTTGTTTACATCTTCCAAGCTCAAGTGTTTTCCAAGCTTTCTCATGCCGTTTATGATGGCTAAAAGATGGTTCATCATATCGATGATTAACTCATTGGATTTCATCTTGAAGAGTTCGTACTCTGAAGTGAGAAGTTGAATCTTCTTGGATTTAACTTGCTTTGTTCTTTCATGATAATTTTCCAATGTTTTCCACATACTATATGCAGTTGGACAATGTTGGATTCTGCCACATTCTTCAATGGATAGGGAGCTTGCGAGAATTGTCATTGGCTTTTTGTTTTTGAAATTTGCTCTACGTTGAAGCTCTGTCCAATCATCTCTTGAAATGATTTTTTCTTCACCATCAACTCCTCTTCTGGTTGGTGGTGTCCATTCTTTCCAAATGTTATCCCAGACTTCAATTCCTTCACTATCGAGATATGTCTCCATTCAAAACCTCCAATGAGCGTAGTTTGCTCCATCAAAGTAAGGCTTGAGACTTTGGAATCCTTCATTGGCCATTTCTTGATCTTTGCTAGCGCTTTTTAGGCTTTGATGCTAGACTAAGCTCTAATATCAATTGTTGCCCAGATAATGAACCATGAAGGGGGGTTGAATTGGATATTAAAAAAAATTCTTAACTTTAAGTGCGGAATAAAATTAAATAGAGTAGGGATGAAGAGATATCACACAAGAGATTTATAGAGGTTTGGGTATTAACAAACCCTACTCCTCTCACCAATCTCAATTGGGAGTTTCACTAACACACTAAGTGTTACAATGGAGTTTTACAAGCTCATTCCCAACTATGGTGTTTCTATCAATAGCTGACACCTAACCCAGAAATTCCCTTGTGTTTTAATGGCTCACATAATAAACCAAGTCCTTGTGTTTTATGGCTCACACAATTAACCCTTACAAGTGTTTCACTCTTAACCCAATATACTCAAACTCACTTGAGTAATATATTACAATGAAAACACTCACCAACCTATAATGCTCAAAATTTATGAGCAAATAGGTTTTCATAGAGAATAAAAGTTTTGTTGAAAGTAATTAATGCACAATGGCTACAACAAGATTTTTGATTTGAAAGTAATTGTTGTTCTCTTATTTAGGATTCATAAATGACTTTTATTTATACTTTCTCAGCGAATTATAGCTGTTTGGATGCATTTAATGCGAAAATAGCCGTTGAACCAACTCTTAATTTCGCTCTTGACATATTTTTCTTTTCTCATTCACGGTCGTGAATATATGTGTCACAGTCGTGAATGTTCTTTCAAGTCATGGCTCAAGTGGTGACTCTGGTCGTGAAGCTCTCTGGAAGAATTTGAAGTGTCTAATCGCAGGCGTGACTTTATACTTCCACTGGCGTGAATATTCTTCCAAGCCGTGGTCCAAGTGGTGACTCTGGCTGTGAAGTTCTCTGGAAGAATATGACATGTTATCTCACGGGCGTGACTATCTTTCACGGGCGTGACTGATTTGATCATTCATGGTTGGTATGATTCTTCATGGCTGTGAACTTTAAATGTTGGAGAGTTGGCGCTAAGCTATATCACGGGAGTGACATAATAAGTCACGGGTGTGAACATGATATTTCTTCTTATTTTGACCTTTAAAGGTTGTCTTTCATTCTTGCATCATATTTAATACCTTGTTCAACAAACTTAGAACACAAGAATTGTTAAATACATTATTGTTATTTTATTTGTTTGTATCAAAATGATGAAAATACCCCTCAATGTTCAACATGGGTGTTATAAGTAATGTTATTATATGATAACATCATAGGTAATACTTTAAAAGAGTACATAGTAAGTGTTGCATCAAAATATAGAATAATTAAAAAAATAAAATTAGTATGAAGTAATACATGATATCTATTTGAGATAAGAAAATGCGTAACTATAATTTGGTTTAACAATAATATATTATGATTGTAAGCATTGATAAGTAAGACTGAAAGACATAGATTAATATAGTAAAGGATAAAACAATATTGGTAATAGTGGTAATATGAGCATACTAGTTAGGAATTAACAAAAATATAAATGACTAGTATTACTGCATATTTTATTGATACTAAATTTAAATATAAATATTTGTCATAGTCTACAGTTTATTATCTAGTTGCATGCACCACTAAGCAGTTATGCTTAGCATGAGAGATGTTTATTCCTCTCTCGCATGATTAGAAATTATGGCAGAGTAGATAGTGGATTAAAACAAAAGCTAGTTGGTTAAAACGAAATCCAAGTCAGTGAAACAGCAAAGAATCCCAAAATTTGTGTGATTACTATATTTAAACATTTAGTTTATATAATTACACACACACACATATATATATATATATATATATAATTATTATGTTAATAACAGAAAATTTTGAAATATATTTTAATGCACTCTGATTTTATTAGGTGTTATAACAGCAGTCACCCAAATAGGGTTGGTTCCTTTTTATTACTTGTATGTATAAAAATAGTCAGTAAAAAGCATACATTTTGTATAGACCAATGTAAATATGTATGAGATACTGGAGTTTATATTGAATATAGTAAAAATATAATTGTAAAAAAAATTGACCAGTGTACATAAGTGGTATATATATTTTATTATACAAAGAAATGTTATCACATACGATTGTATATTTGATAATATTATATAAATTTGATATACCAGATAGAAAGTAACATTAAATTATTTGACTGTTATACATAAAAAAGTAAAGAGACGTTAATTATCCCTTTTATCAAATTGAGATCTTCATAGTGATAGCTTATTTTGCAATAAGGTGATAGAGGGTCACCTTGTCGAATCCCCATAGCCAGTAAAGACTGTTGCCTAGGCGATCCATTAATTAAAACAACAAATTGCACACTGGAAACACAAACCAACACTTGATCAAGCCACCACTGTGAGAAACCAAACATTCGCATCGTTTGTTAAAGTAAAAGTCAATTCACTTTATTGTACACTTTGCTCATGTATATTTTGTCATAATTAAGCATTTGTAAGTTATGATGGTCATAATTACCTACATATGACTTTTGGGTCTAAGATGTGCTTAAGATGTTCAAAGTAATAAATATGCTTGTCAATCTCATTCCAAAGCTCCCTTAGCGATGTGTGAGAACTAGGTTCCTCCCTTTTTGCCATGCCCTCTTCCCTTTGCCCAGTTACTTTTTGATTCATGACTGAAGTTGCTACTTTCATTCATGATTTTTATTCATGACTAACTTGGTCTTGCAACTTGGAACCACATGCCCTATAACCTCACAAGAAAAATGCAAATCATGTAATCTCATATTTAAATTCAATCCATTGATTGAATATAGAGATCCAAGGGAAAAGGTTCAACCACATAATGGAATTTGATTCTCAATAAATACACCAGTAAAAGTTTGGTTTGGAGGCTAACTACACCCACAGTGAAATTCCTCTCAAAATAACCCCAACCGCAAGCTTCGGATATACTGGAACTTCAGAGTCATGCCGTTGAAGTTTTGCGTCACCATAAATTAAATTTTTGTTCTCCCAATCATAGCTTCAACTAGAGTTCTCTTCGTAGAATGGTTTCTTCTCAAATAATCAAAATTTATACCCTTATATTACAAACTAGTGTGTTATTTAATTATGCTACAGAGAGTAACATTAAACTATAAGTTACGTTGATCAATTGATCCTATTATCAAGTAAAAGAAAAACTGAAAGAATAGAAGAAAATAAAATATTCCTTTGACAAGCATTATCTAGTAAGAAAAGAAATGAAGTCTAGATATAGAAGACTCGCACTGCAAGTAAAGCGTCTTATCATTTAGAGAAATCTCCTCCCCCAATTTGACGCGGAAACAAACAGATCAATAATAATAATAACAATAACAATAAGCTTTTATTATCAACATGCAGTAGAAACCATTTCAATACATTAAGAATCCAATCCAGATTCCATTTCACTAGTACAACAGGAAGCGTTCATGTAGACTTCCTAAAGAGTAAAATACACAAATGAAGCCAGGGAGGAGCATAGAACAACGATTTCCAGTGAGCATAACAAGAACTGTCTAGATGATACACAGAAACAGAAGATCTACTCAAGTGCAGCAGGATGCACTTGCCGTCCTTTCTGCAGGTCTATCCATAACAACCATTCCAGAGGGATTCTGTGCAGGCTGCACCCGTGGTAGCCTTTTCGCTGCACCCAAAAATATTAAGGACAAAAACTGTTACATCCAATTTCTTTAAGGATTATTTAATCATGTTGCTATACTTTTTTTTCTTTATCATATTCCAAATTACTTCAGCCATCTGTAAGCATGTGATCTTACTTTCATACTTAAATACCATCAGGATAGCAAACACTTTTTTAAATAATTGCACTCTGTTTCCTCCAACTAGATGGGAAACGTTTAACATTACCTATTTCATAGAAAATGTCATTGACATTGCTAGCAGTTTTAGCTGATGTTTCCATAAAGAAAAGGCCATTCTCCTGAGCATACACTTTAGCTTCCTGCAAAATTGAACATTAATAAAAATCTTTCCATATTCACTAATCACTATATATAATCCTTCTAGTTCATTGTGCTGCTATTCCATTGGCACTTCTCATATAATTCTAATTACATAAAAATACATAAATAAATAAATAAGGCAAAATGTAAGCAACACTCATCCATTAGCACAAAACTGCCCTCCTGCACCAAAAAGAGAAAAGGAAGGACCGGTATGTCATTCTGCAAAATTTTATTCCCCAACTTGCAAAAGAAATTGTCAAACCAAAAATTTGTAGCATATTTCTAAACAATTTTAAAACACTAAAACCGATTCTATGATGTATATCTTGTATCTATTTTCTAGGTTTACAAACTCTTCAAGTACAGAAATATTATTTCATTGTTTTAACTCTCAAACCGATTCTATGACGTATATCTTGTATCTATTTTCTAGGTTTATAAACTCATCAAGTACAGAAATATCATTTCACTGTTGAGAAAACGATGAATTGTAGTATCAATAATAAACATTCCACAACTTGTAACGGCAAAAACACTGAATTTTAAGAATAAAAAATAGCCAAGCAGAAAAGAAGGTTGATAATAGAAAAGCAGTAATGTTAAAACATTGTCTACTCTTGCGTATCACTCTCCATGCCCCACACAAAGGGAGAGAGATTGTATGTTACATATAATACCAATGTCTTTAAAAAAAATAAATAAATAGAAACAGAAAACAAAGATTCCTTTTAGAACGAAAAGAAAATTTCAAGTTTAAGCTTTAACATTTAACAGAGCAGACTGGAGGAAAGAAAGACTAGCAAATCTAATCTCACTAATACACAATCATGCATAATAAAGTCAATGCATTCACTTGAAACTCGGATATTATTTCTGTGAAATATTATTAACTTGATTAAAAAGGATCTTGACATCCTGTTCATTACCACCTTTGCCTGTCGCATCCAAATAAAAATGTGCTTCCTACTATTTTCCAACTTAGATAGTGTTTAGCAAAACTGAAAATTAAGGGTGAATATCTAAGAGCTGAATTTTAAACCATGAATAGTATAAATACTTAAACTTTTAAATGACAAAATTGCTCAATATTAACAAAAAAATACAATAGTAAATCTAATAAAAATTGTTCAATAACTGCAACTATGCAAGAACTATGAAATTGTGAATTGGACAATACCAATAAGATAAAAGAAAATTTCATACTATTAAAAAGGTATAAATAAAGTATATATATTTCTTTAACAATTCTTTTATCAAAGATCTAAGAAAATTATAAATTATTATTGCAAGGAAAAATATATTCGTACAGACTACAGATTATTATTGCATGAAAATATGTTTATACTTTCCCTTTGTCATTGACATAAAATTACCAAATTCTATTACTGCTCCTAGATGAATATTTAAAAATGTCTAAAAATAAAGATATATCAATTGTCAAAATCACTTAAATGGGGAAAAAAGAATTAAAATCTAGAGAACCGATTAATTTTAAGTTAAAACATATTTAACTTAATTAAAACTTTTACATAAGCAGATAACTTCACCAAACAATCAAAAACTTAAAAAGTGCTGAAATTTTTAAATTTAGTGGTGAATTTAATCATCAAAAACCCCTTAGCTTACATCAGATGTCTGAAGAAATAATGAGTTACTACTCCAATTTCATTTTAAATTTCTAGTTCCGTGAAAACTTAACTATCTTTTACAGAGAGATGCATCTAGTAAGTAACCAATATTTGGCTGAAATGGTCAAACAGATCTACTTACTTCTGTTGCTACATTCCTTGCATCTAGCAAATCAGCTTTGTTCCCAGCAAGTGCCATGACCATATTTGGGTTGCCTTGTTGAAAGCAAGCATAACAGAATAAACAGGGAATTTAGGAAAAATAACTAAAAAAATATCAACATAATGGCTAACATACAGGATATGAACATATAAATATTAGGTGGCCGTCAAGGGGACAAAATCAAACCATCTCGAATTGCAAAATACGTTCCATGCTAAAATAGAAGACAAGAAACAGAACCAATAAATGCCATATGATGAAAATTATCTACAGTTGTTGATGGATGCATATTATACAGTTAAAAGGATATCTATAGCCATTGCAAAAAAAAAAAAAAACTCACCTTGCGCTCGAAGTTCTTGTACCCAAATCTTTGCTCGCTCAAATGAGGCCTACAAGAGAATATAAGAGTAAAATTTTGATTTAGACTATACAAAGAGTTACTAAACTAACAAAAAGTTACTATGCAAGCAACATGAATGAAGGGGAACAGTTATATAGAACTCTAAAACCCAAGTTTGCATATCTTCTTCAAGATAAATGGGCGGTATTTTCTAGCAACTTGGACTGGAGATATTCAGACCACAAATAAAACCATTTAGGATCATGTATGGCTCTGCAGTTGCTTTGGTCCAAAGCAGTGCTCAAATCCCAGAGAACTTTCACACTATAGATAGAATCCACTGATAAAGATTAATCTTACATGCTTTCTAACAAAATGACCATTTATTTATTTTATGAAAACAATTGCAACTTCGATAAGGAACAAGATAAATTACCAATGACAGATATCAATGGAACTAGAGGCATCTGAAAATTAGAAAGGAACATACATATAACAAGTGCCACCTATCTGATTGAGCATAAACAAAATGATATCATAAAGAAAATAAGTAGGAAGTAATCCGGTCTCATCTTCCTTCAAGATACATACATGCATAAAATATAGATGAAACAGTGAGAATCTTGGAATAGGTGTTACCACAAGCATTTCTAAATTTCAAGTTATTGCCATGTGGATTAGTTATAAAGACCAAAACATAATTCAAATTGCTTTTATTTTAATAAATTCTGCTAATATTATTAAATTGGGCCATGCATGTAAAATTGGCTTTCATTTTTCGTATATTATTTATCATAAACAACTTATATTTATTAACATTCTAGTAGAAACATCCAAAAATGGAAGTACAGCTTCAATAAAATGAAATGTATTTGATACACAAGCACGAGATGTTAGAGAAGTGCTCTAAACGCAATCACCTTTAGCACTTATTGTACAAATTTATTTGATTAATAAAAGGTTTTTTCATTAATTTGATGTTCATTTGATAAATGAATTGATAAGTGATCTTAAATCAATCAATGAAGTCCTTGATAAATCACATAGCATGAAGAAAATCATGATGAGATCATGATATTGAGATTCTTATTATGTGTAATTATGTTAGTATCAAAATTATCTCTAGTCATAGGATTAATAAGACGGGACATTATTAATCTGGATAGACTAGCACATGTTACACTCCTTGATTGAACCGAGTAGTAGATCTCATAATCTATAAACATGAGATGTTGAGAGTTAACATATGGATGTTTGCTAAGTGTAGCTAAGTACATTGGATGACCAACTATGAGACAATCATATGAATAATCTATTCAAATGTCAATGATAGTCTCATCTTAGCAATGGTGCAAATATCCTTAGACTTGAGGTACTCCATAATATCTTGAATATTAATTTTGTATTTTGACACTATTCATTGTTGCCTCAGGGAGGTTGCTCATAGGATGGTGATTGGATACAGCTTGAGGTATTCCAAGATAATTGGGTAACCAACAAAAAATTCACCACTCTTGATAGAAGGAGTGTATACCCATGGCCTCTTGTCGTGATCATTACTCAGGAATCTCTAGCCGGAGTGGAAATGTCATAAAGATAGTCTTCTATGACATATCTAATAGAGTAATAAGCCTCAAAGACAAGAACTAACATTACTTAGACTAGACGTGATGTAGTCAGTCTAGTGGGAGTTGACACATGTCCATACTCTGAACCAAGTGGGGTATAGAATGGTGAAATGAATAATTGTACGGAAATTGTCTATGGAAAGGTTCGTAGTCAAATCAATGACTTTCCGATCAATTGGGGGTCATGATGTGTTGCTAGATACCACTCATGACTTGCTTAAATTAATTGTTAATTTAAGTGACCAACATAACCGGAAACCTAATGGGTCACACGCATTAAAGATATGGAGAATGAGTAAAATGGTCTTGAATAGGATCCAAAATATGATAGAATTATTTCGGGATGGATCGCGTTGAGATTGCACGAAAAAATCGTTCAGAAGGGTCACGGAACTGCGTGAGCTAGGCAGGCTACTGGCTTGCCTAGCGAGCCTGCTGGGCTGCCCAACAGCAGCCTTCTGCAGGCCCAGCGCGCTGTTGCCTCCCACCCGTTGGCCAACGGCAAATTTTGGCCTTAATTAGACCAATTATGGCCAATTACTATTCATTCATTTTCCTTTTCTCCATTTTTGACTTTTCATCTTTTCTTTGAATTTGATTGAAATAGAAAAGACATTAAATGGCAGAAAATAGATATGAAAATATTTTTTTGTGAAAAAAAATATTTTTAAGACAGCAAAATTCTCTCAAGAACACTTTCAAACCTAGCACTTTGAATTTGTTCAAACCATTTTTCTTGATAGTTTCTTCTTCATTTTTCGCGTGGATTATCATTAGAGACATCCTAGTGTGGATTGTTGTGGTTTGCTACAACCCAACAACAACAGCAGGCCCAGCGCGTTGTTGCCTCCCACCCGTTGGCCAACGGCACATTTTGGCCTTAATTAGACCAATTATGGCCAATTACTATTCATTCATTTTCCTTTTCTCCATTTTTGACTTTTCATCTTTTCTTTGAATTTGATTCAAATAGAAAAGACATCAAATGGCAGAAAATAGATATGAAAATATTTTTTGTTAAAAAAAAATATTTTTAAGACAGCAAAATTCTCTCAAGAACACTTTCAAAGCTAGCACTTTGAATTTGTTCAAACCATTTTTCTTGATAGTTTCTTCTTCATTTTTTGCGTGGATTATCATTAGAGACATCCTAGTGTGGATTGTTGTGGTTTGCTACAACCCAACAAAGTAAAGATTTGAATAACAAATAAGAAATTACAAGGTATAATTTCTAATCGTTATATTTATATAAATTAGTTTTAATGGCATAAGTATAATCTTTTGTTTCGAGTTTTGAAAATTTTATTTTTCCGCTGCGCTTATGAATTTGATTCATTCTTCAAAACCCAACATTGGTATTAGAGCCTCCTTGTGTCCATTAAAATTAATTTTAATTGAAAGTGCAATGGGATTGCATGGTTTTGATGATGTTGGATCAAATAGGTTTTGAAAAATTGAAATTAATTTGTAAAATATGTTTTATACATTTTTCTCTCTCTAATATGATCATGGGATAATTAAGGATGATTATTTTGATTGAAAAATGATTTGGATGTGATTCAAATAATTAATTTCGGATTTATTTCAAAAATACCTAAAATTGCCTTGTTTATGAACATGTGCTGTTGTTTGGCTTAATTGATAGAGCTGGTTATATTTTTCTTGTAATTTGATTATGAAAAAATTATTTAGACATATTGAGAATATGTTTATGACTATGGAAGTGTCCAATAATTAATTAAAAATTATTTTAATTAATTTATCAAACAAACACAAAAAGGAGACTGTTTAAGCATACCCGGTGGGACTGTTTTGTTTGATTTTTTTGTATGTGTTTATTTTATTTACAACACCTTGAAATAATTTTTTTGTGATTAAAAATATGTTATTTTGATGTTAGATGCATACCAAAATTATTTTGCAAGCATTTGAAATTTTAAAAAATTCTAGATATCGAATTAGTCATTTTGAGCGTCTAAGTGTGTTGGTTCATTTGTCTTAATATTTTGATAAACTTGAGCTGACCTAAAGATGATTAGAATGATGATTTGAAGTTCTGGAAAATTTTAGAATTTTTGGAAATTAATTTTGAATTAATTTAATTTGTGAAATTGTAATTCTAGTATGACTAGAAATTGGTATGTATATTAAAATTAAATTGTTTAATTTTAACATCATAATATTCTGATTTTAAGGAGAATTAATTTTGAATTATTTCTAGAAATATGGAATTTAATTTAATTTGATTAAATATTAAATTCCACTTTAAAATGACATACAAAATTAAATTAACCGAAAAAACACATATATGCAATTTCGGTTCAAGCATTGAATCAATTTACGAATTGAAATCCAAATTTGTCATTTTTATTTTGTGCATTAGAGAATGAATGTTAGGGGTGTATGAAAAGGCATGATGGATAATTATGGACTTAGGCCCAATGTAATTGAACATACATGGAATTATTTTATTTCATGGTAAATAGGACCTACGTGTCCATACCTCTCTTTCTTTCTTATGTATTTCTCTTCTCATCTTACTCCCCTCAAATGTAAATTGAGATTTTCTATAATTTGAAATATGTAATTAGATTACTTAGGATTAGGATAGAATGAAGATATAAATGAGCAAGAAGCAAAGGAGGTGGTTCCATAAACAAGAAGACTTAGAAATAGGAATTTGATTTCTATTTTGGGTTGTAAATTCATGCATATACCTAGGTAAGACCTAGTCAATTTATCTTTGGCTCAAGAGATTGACTTTAGTATGTGCATAATCATGTCATATAGTTAATGTAACTATCTTTATATATCAATGTGATGAATGTATAATATATAAAAGTATGAAATAATAACTGGAGACTTAACAAAGAAATCTCTTACTAAATAAACAATTAAGTCTTACATCTTCCATTAATATGGAGAGAACCAGAGTTCTTCTAGAGTTAGGGTTGTTGAGTTGCCTTAAGCTCACTCTATAAGAATATGTTCAATCCAATGAAATTAGATTTCATGATTAATAGGTTAGACTTAATCGATATTATTAACTTGTTAGATTTGCGTCAAGGTTAATGTGTATTGGAGGCGAAGTTGGGTTTGTATACATGAGATGTACACATATCAAGAGTTGATAGTCCAATGTATGTGCACACATCAATAAGTTGATAGCACAAGATTCGATAGTTGCATGAATAATGCAATTGGTATGGATTAAATACCTACCAACCAAACTAAGGATAGCTTATTGAGTTGCCTCAAGGTTATTCTTAGCTAGTTGGATATCGACCCACTAGGAGAACTTCAATATAAGTTCTCTCGGGTTCATAGTGAGGGCTATGGATTCGCAATAAAAAAGTGGGCATCATAATGCGATTTATTAAAGACCTAATAAACATGCATTTTATATACATCCTAACATGTTCTATTTTATAATTAGGTTGCTAGAATCATCATCATGACAAGTGTGAATTTGCGATCACTAATGGAATCAAATAAGTTGACTGGACCCAATTTTTGGATTGGCTAAGAAATCTGAGAATAGTTATCCGAAAAGATTGGCTATATCCTAGATAAGGCACTCCCTAATCCCCCTGCTGTTAATGCTTCTGAAGATGTTCAGAAGACATATCAAAAACATGCTGGTGGACTCTTCAAGTTCTAAAAATAAGAACCTTAAGAAGAAGAAGAAGTCCATGAAGCCTAAAGGATGTGTGGCTAAGAAGAAGGCCAAGAAAATTGCTCCAAATGGGACATGCTTCCATTGTGGCAAAGATGGTCATTGGAAGAGAAACTATAAGGCTTGCTTGGAGTCCTTGAAGAAGAAGACATCTAATGCCTTATCTACTTCAGACATTTTTGTCATTGAAATTAATACTATTTTCGATAATAATATATGGGTATTAGATACCAGTTGTGACTCACACATGCACTGATATGCAGGACCTAAGGAACAGTAGACAGCTCAATAAGGGAGAGTCAGACCTACGTGTTGGAAATGGAGCAATGGTTGTTGCATTAGCTGCAGGAACACATTTATTGACCCTCCCTAGTGGGCTTATATTAAATTTGGATAATTGCTATTATGTACCCGCTTTGACTAAAAATATTATTTCTGTTTCAAGTCTAAATAAAGATGGTTTCCTTTTAGCTTTTAGTAACAATTGTTATTCTATTATGTTGAATGAAATTTTTTATGATAATGGTTCATTATGCAATGGAATATACATATTAGATATGTCAAATCCAATTTTAAACATCAATGATAATAAAAGGCAAAAACAAGATATATTGAAATCATCTTATTTATGGCATTGTCGCTTTGGTCATATAAGTGAGAAACGCATGGCTACGCTACATAAAAGTGATAGTTTAGGATCATTTTATTATGAATCATATGACACATGTGAATCTTGCTTATTAGGCAAGATGACTAAATTACCCTTAAGGGAAATGGTGAACGTGCTAATGGACATTTAGACTTAATACATTCAGATGTATGTGGTCCAATGTCTACACACGCTAGAGGTGGTTTCATCTACTTCATTACTTTTATCGATGACTACTCACGATATGAGTACGTGTATCTTATGAGATACAAATCTGAAGAATTTGAAAACTTCAAAGAATTTAGAAATGAAATAGAGAAACAACTTGGCAAAAGTATTAAAACACTTCGATCAGATCGAGGAGGTGAATACTTGAGCCAAGAGTTTCTAGATTATCTTAGAGATAATGGGATTGTATCTCAATGGACCCCACCTTACATGCCACAACACAATAGTGTAGCTGAAAGAAGAAACCAAACCTTGTTAGACATGGTAAAGTCTATGATGAGTTTTGCGGAACTGCCTAAATCCTTTTAGGGTTATGCATTTGAGACCACCACTAATATATTAAATGGAGTTCCTTTAAAGTCAGTTGATGTTACTCCATATGAGATATGGTATAACAAAAGGCCCACATTTTCTTACATGAGAATTTGGGGTTGTCCTACTTATGTAAAGCGGACAATGTCAGATAAGCTAGAAGCTAAGTCTGACTAATGTCTGTTTGTGGGATATCCAAAACCATCATATGGATATCAATTTTACCACCCTTTGGAACAAAAGGTTTTTGTTTCAGGACATGCTATCTTTTTAGAGAGAGAATTCCTTCTAAAAGGAGATAGTGGGAGCAAAATTGAACTTGAGAAAGTTCAAGATGCTCAAACAGATGCTGATCAACTACCTAAACCCGAGCTTGTTACTCATACAGATGATATAACAGCTCAACCTTCTGAAGCACAAGAGCTTCGTAGGTCAAGTAGGATATGTACAGTTCCAGAGAGATGGATTTCTTATTAGTGAACAGAATGACATATTGCTCATAGAAAATGATGAGCCTACAACCTATGAAGAAGTTCTGAATAGTTCAGAATCTGACAAATGGCTTCAAGCCATGAAGTCAGAAATGGATTCCATGTATGAAAACCAAATATGGATTTTGGTTGACCCACCCGAAGGAATAAAGCCTATAGGGTGCAAGTGGATTTTCAAAAAGAAAACTGACATGGATGGTAATGTGATTACCTATAAAGCTAGACTTGTTGCTAAAAGTTATCGTCAAAGACAATGAATTGACTATTATGAAACTTTTAGCCCAGTAGTTATGCTTAAATCCATAAGGATACTCCTAACCATTGCTACTTATTATGATTATGAGATATGGCAAATGGATGTGAAGACAGTTTTCTTTAATGGAAATCTGACTGAGGATGTGTATATGACACAACCAGAAGGCTTCATATCCAAAGATGACAAAAAAGTATGTAAGCTTCAAAGACCCATTTATGGATTAAAGCAAGCATCCAGGAGTTAGAATATTCGGTTTGATGAGACAATCAAACAGTTTGGTTTCTTACAAAATTCGAATGAACCTTGTGTTTACAAGAAGGTTAGTGGGAGTGTAATTGTATTTCTTGTGTTATATGTAGATGACATATTATTAATGGGATATGATGTCTCGGCCTTAAAATCAATCAAAATTTTGTTATCCAAGAATTTCTCTATGAAAGACCTTAGAGAAGCAGTCTGTATTTTGGGGATAAAGAAATATAGAGATAGATATAAAAGATTGTTTGGTCTTTCACAATCTACATACATAGATAAGATGCGAAAAAGATTTAGCATGGAGCAGTCCAAGAGGGGATATATTCCCATGACCCATGGGATTACTCTCTCAAAGTCTGTGTCCAAAGACACAAGATGAGATGACACACATGAGTTTGATTCCATATGCTTCAGCTATAGGATCAATCATGTACGCTATGATATGTACAAGACCCGATGTGTCATATGCTCTGAGTGTCACGAGCAAATACCAATCGGACCCTGGTGAGGGTCATTGGGTGGCTGTCAAGAATATTCTTAAGTACTTAAGAAGAACTAAGGATGTATTCTTGGTATATGGAGATGGAGATCTTATTGTGAACAGGTATACCGATTCCAACTTCCAATCTGACAAGGATGACTCAAAATCTCAGTCAAGTTATATATTCACACTAAATGGTGGAGCAGTTAGTTGGAAGAGTTCCAAACAGGAAACGACTACTGATTCCACAACCGAAGCAGAGTAAATTGCAGCTTTTGAAGCAGTAAAGGAAGCAGTTTGGATAAATAAATTCATCACAGAACTTGGAGTGGCTCCTAGCATTATTGATCCAATACAATTGTATTGTGATAATAATGGAGTCATTGCGCAAGCAAATGAGCCACGGTCTCATCGGAGATCCAAACATGTACTCAGAAGTTACTATTTGATTAAAAAAATCATTGGTAGGAATGATGTAAAGATAGAAAGAGTGTCCACTGATCAGAATATTGTTAATCCTTTAACTAAGCCAATTCCCCAAAAGAAATATGATTCTCATGTACTCGTCTATGGAATTAAATACAAAGGTGATTGGCTTTAATGCAAGTGGGAGCTTGTTAGAGAAGTGTTCTAAAGGCGATCACCTTTAGCACTTATTGTACAAATTTATTTGATTAATAAATGATTTTTTCATTAATTTGATGTTTATTTGATAAATGAATTGATAAGTGATCTTAAATCAATTAGTGAAGTCCTTGATACATAACATAGCATGAAGAAAATCATGACGAGATCATGATATTGAGATTCTTATCATGTGTAATTATGTTAGTATCAAAATTATCTCTAATCATAGGATTAATGAGATGGGACATTATTAATCCGGACAGGCTAGCACATGTTACACTCCTTGATTGGATCGAGTATCAAATCTCATAATCTATAAATATGAGATGTTTAGAGTTAACATGCGGATGCTTGCTAAGTGTAGCTAAGAACATTGGATGACCAACTATGAGACAATCATATGGATAATTTATTCAAATGTCAATGATAGTCTCATCATAGCAGTGATGCAAGTATCCTTAAACTTGAGGTACTCAAAGATATCTTGAATATTAATTCTGTATTTTGACACTATTTTTTATTGCCTCAGGGAGGTTGCTCATAGAGTGGTGATTGAATACAGCTTGAGGTATTTGAAGGTAATTGGGTAACCAACAAAGGATTCACCACTCTTGATAGAAGGAGTGCATACCCATGGCCTCTTGTCGTGGTCATTACTCGGAAATTTCTGGCCAGAGTGGAAATGTCATAAAGATAGTCTTCAATGACATATCTTATACAGTAATGAGCCTCAAGGATAAAAACTAACATTACTTAGACTAGACGTGACATAATCAGTCTAGTGGGAGTTGACACATATTCATACTCTCAACCAAGTGGGGTATAGAATGGTGAAATGAATAATTGTACAGAAATTGTCTATGGAAAGATTCGTAGTCAAACCATTGACTTTCCGGTCAATTGGGGGTCAAGATGTGTTGCTAGATACCGCTCATGACTTGCTTAAATTAATTGTTAATTTAAGTGACCAACATAACCGGGAACCTAATAGGTCACACGCATTGAAGATATGGAGAATGAGTAAAATAGTCTTGGATAGGATCCAAAATATGAGAGAATTATTTTGGGATGAATCGCAATGAGATCGCACGAAAAAATCGTTTGGGAAGATCACGGGCCCGCGTGTGCTAGGCAGGCTGTTGGCCAGTCTAGCGGGCCAGCTGGGCTACCCAACAGCATGCCCAACGCGCTGCTGCCTCCCACCCGTTGGCCAACGGCAGATTTTAGCCTTAATTAGGCCAATTATGGCCAATTACTATTTATTCATTTCCTTTTTCTCCATTTTTGACTTTTCATCTTTTCTTTGAATTTGATTCAAATAGAAAAGACATCAAATGGCAGAAAATAGATATGAAAATAGTTTTATGTGAAAAAAATATTTTTAAGACACAACAAAATTCTCTTAAGAACACTTTTAAAGCTAGCACTTTGAATTTGTTCAAATCATTTCTCTTGATAGTTTCTTCTTCATTTTTCGTGTGGATTATCATTAGAGACATCCTAGTATGGATTGTTGTGGTTTGCTACAACCCAACAAAGTGAAGATTTGAAGAACAAATAAAAAATTACAAGATATAACTTCTAATCTTTATATTTATGTAAATTAGTTTTAATGGCACAAGTATGATCTTTTGTTTTGGATTTTGATAATTTTATTTTTCCGCTGCATTTATGAATTTGATTTATTCTTCAAAACCCAACACGTGAAGCATTCCCATCAATGAAGTGAAGTAATTGTTGTTGTCAAATTAATGGTTAGAACTCTTGTTCACCCAAAAAGCAAGGTATAAAGCTTACAGGCCAATACACTTCTAGACCTTTAGATGCTCTAAGGCAAACTAAGAACACAGAATTCACATGCATGCATTTAAGTTAATACACAAGGTGTGCTTAACATGTCAGCCGGTATTTTAATTTTATATATCAAAAAGGAAGAAACAGAAGAAAAGCAGGCATAGAAAGACATGATAAGGAAGTCACTTCTAGCAACGAATTGGAAATTCCACGGCCTTCATTGATCCAGATACTACAGTTCTCCCATCAATTTCTCCTCTCCCTATCTCTTCTAAGGTTCTCAGTCATTACTGCAAGCACAATGTCAAATTAAGCTACATTGTCACAACTTTGCATTTCCCTACTTTAGGGCTTTATTGATGCAGTGTTGTTGGTTTAGTTTTGTCTCTTTTAATAATCATTAAAAAAAATATAGCTTTTTGTCAATTCTGAATTAATTCTATATATCAAAAAAATAATCATTAAAAAAATACCATAGTTTTGTTTCATTTACAATTCTCCATGAAATCTATCTTGGCAAGAAGGAAATGCAAATAATGGGTATGTAAGCCTTAACTTACCAGGTTTGTTATATCATACACAATAATTGCTGCAGCTGCCCCCCTGTAGTACATTGGAGCCAAGCTATGATACCTCTCCTGTCCTGCTGTGTCCCAGATCTCAAATTTTACAGTTGCATCATTGACAGCCAATGTTTGTGAGAAAAATGCAGCACCTATTGTTGATTCCTACACATCACATAATAAGAGTCAAGCTCCAAATCCAAAAGGAGAAGTTCCATTAAAAATGTGGCAACCCACCCCCTCCCCCCCAGTGTCCCTAGTTCCACCGACCTGAAATTCAACAAACTGCCCTTTAACAAAACGCAACACAAGACTAGACTTTCCAGCACCAACATCCCCAAGAAGCACCTGAAGCACAAAACAACATTGAAAAATTTTCAAAGTGAAAACAAAAGCGAAAAAATTAAAAACCCCAATGAAGAAGAGGAGAAGCCTTAAAAAAATTAGCTGTACCAATAGAAAATGAATGAACATGCCAAAGGGGCGCCCAGAACTTTAAAAAATAAACTTGCACAAGTCCAGGTTCACAAAGCAAAAACCATTATAACAAACAAAATACAAAAATGAGAACTCAAAGTATGCAATTCTTAATCATTAAAATTTCCTAAGAAACTGAATCCTGGTCTAAATAAAATACTCATACCACTATGAGTGAAAGAACCATACCTGACATGCAAAAGCAAGACAACATAGTACAGAAATATGACAGATAAAAGGCACAATGAAAGCATGAATACAAGAATAAGCTCACCAGTTTCGCATTAATGTTCTTGTTTCCTGCAGTGGCCATGGCTGTCAACAGTTGTGAAGATCAGAAGTCAATTTCCCTCTTGTAAAACCAATTAGAAGATCCGTTGACAGGAAAGAAAGCTTAAGAAGTAAGAAAAGTAAAACACAAAAAGAAATACATATCAGAATTTTGACTGATCAATAAATAAAAGAATTACTGGAATAGAAAAAACATATATGATATTATGAGGAAGCAAAAGATTTTAAAATGTTTGAAATCTACTTTGCTAACCTTCCCAACCAGTTAACACTAAAAATAATTATAATATTATTTAAATGTAACATAATGACTAGCAAGAAAATTTTAACATTGGAGCAAAATTTTGACACAAAGAAAGGAAATTTCTGAAATTCTTTCTGCAATATAAATCTTCAGGGTTAGCATGAAATTAAATGGAAAAATTCAAACACCACAGCTCAACTATTCTAGACTCGAAGGCTTCCTTTGACAGGGAATAAGGGGTTCAATTTTGTCTACATGAATATGTTGAGATCATCAACGGCTACTTCGGATATAGAAAATTAGCATACAGGTCAACCCAGGGACAAGGTATGCATATGTTTTATCCTGAAACGACGTTCATCAACAAGCAAGTCCCTTCACTCCAAACCAAAGCCCAGCACCAAAACTAAAATCTCTAATCTCCAAACCAGAGCCTTATACGAGAGAGGTTGATTTTCTGGAAAATTATATGAAAGTAAGAAACTAACAGAGAAGCAAACAGGGTCATTCCCATTGCAAATTTCATCAAGGCTTCAAGCCAAAATCAGCATATAATCCTCTAAATCTCACCAATATTCAGACCAAAATCAAAATGAATTCAGCCCATCGTAAATCCGAGAAGGAAAAAAAAATGGAGGAAGAAGAAGCAAAACAAGAGAAAATGGGGATAAGAGAACTAACCGGCAAAAAGCTCGTGAATAAAGGTCACCGGTAGCGGGGAACGGCCAGCCAACGGGGCCAAAGGGAGCACGAACTGGGATGGACGGTTGATGGGCAAGCCGTGGCAAATATGCGCTTATGGGTTTGGAGTGAGATAGACGCGTGAGGAAGAAGGGAAGGAGAGAGAAGGAAAAAGAGACAGAAGCGATCCCTGACACGAAGAAAAGAACAATGACTCAATTAGCTCAAAGATCCACTATAATTCAGAACGTTCCCCAAATTCCAAAATTATCGATCGCTGAAACGAATTCAAAAACCTAACTTCATTCCCAAAGAAGGCGATTGCATCACCTAATCAAAAACAATCCGAATTGAGCCATACAAATATAGGAGGGAAAAAAAAGGAGAAAACAAAAGAATTATACCTGTAGCTGTTGATAGAAAAAGTTTGAATGGGGGACAGATTGTGGAGAAAGAGAAAAGAAAGAAGCGATTTCCTGCCAAAGGTGTTGAACGTGATTCTCAATTTTGTATTTGTATATGATAGATATACCAGCTACGCTATAGAAAAGTAAAATAACACTCAAATGCAGATACTATACTATTCAAAATCTATTTCCAAATAATTCCAAATACTTTTCTAATCTAAAAAATTAAATTATAAATGAAAAGGAAAGGAAAGCGCATGTCCAGCAGTAAGATAAATATTTATCTTCTTTCTCATGTATTTGGCATTTTTATTTTTTTCCCATAATTTTACAACTAAAAAAAAATTATTTTTTCTAAACTTCTAAATTTTTACTCGTTTAATTTATTGTGTATCTCTCATCTCATATCTATTCTCCTCTGTCGTCGTGATTCCATCCTCTCCTTTTCTCTCCATATATCATCCTTCTATCTTAATAATAGATTAAATTTTAATAAACTTTAGTAATTAAATTAGTATGTATCTTTTTTCTTAATACGACAAGTTAATACTGTTGATGCCCTCCTGGTGTTGTTCCAGGATGCGGTAGAAATGGTCTTGAAGTTGTCTAATGCTATGGCAAAGGAGGATTTTGTATGTAGAATTAGGAAAGGCTTTAAAGTCCATCTGTGAATCTGCATGGAAGTGGATAGACTCGACTACCAGGTATTTGTTCACTTAGACCTTTTTCTTTTTCATGTTAAACTTTATTTTATAGTTTTTTTCTTTAATATTTTCTTGGAAATTGATATAATCACGCTTATAAATTGGCTAGTGTTGTCTTTGAATCTAAAATTATCAAAAGCAGAAAGTAAAGTCTAGTCCTACTAGTTTTCTCTCGCTGAGTTATGTCCAACACAAGGGTATTTGGCACTTCCTGCCATATAGTGCCTCATACGGAACCATTTTGATACTAGACTGATAGCTATTGTTGTAAGCAAATTCCATCAATGGAAGATATTTATCTCAGTTATTTTCGAATTCAATTGCACAACTCTTTATCATATCCTATAGCATCTGTATGAGCCTCTCTGATTTTCCATCTATTTGAGGATGAAAATTTGTACTAAAACTGAATTTTATACTCAAAACTCTTTGTAGACTACCCTAAAAATGAGAAGTAAACCTAGGGTCTCTATCTAAAACAATGGAGACTGACACTCCATAAAGTCGTACTATCTTATTAACATAAAGTTATGCTAGCCTGTTTAAAGGATATTCCCTCCTGATAGGCAAGAAGTGAGATGATTTTGTAAGCCTATCCACAATAACTCATACAACATTGTATTTTCGAAAAGTCACTGACAACCCAATCACGAAGTCTATAGTAATTCGCTCTTATTTCCATTACAGTACTGTGATAGGTTGTAGTAATCCTGATGGTACCTGATGTTCTGCCTTGACCTACTGACAAGTTAGACATCTAGTAGTATATTCTATGATATCTTTGTTCATGCTTGTCCACCAGTACTTACTCTTTTGGTCATTATACATAAATCAAGAAAAAGAACAAAGAGTTCGAAATTAATTGGTTGATTGTATCATTAACCATTTTTTTATTTTATTTTTATTTATTTTGGTGCGAGGAACTTATCACGAATGCATTAATTTCTGTCGCTTCGTGCTTATAGGGTGCATAGTATACCTAGTCTTATGTGCTTCACATAATATCCTCTGTCTCAGCTCAACATCACTAGGCACGCATAAACGACACTGATAGTATATTCCACCATTAAAATCAACTGTATAATATGATCTCTCCCTTTAGAGACTGTCTCAACTATCTAAACAAGCTAATTATCATGCCTCTGTGCATTTATGATCTCCTAATGAAGTATTATCTGTGTAACATCCAGTGATTTAAACTCCGATTGCGTGTGACCGTAATGGGGTATGTTAGTTTAATCAAAGTCTAAATTTGAACTCATAAAAAAATAACTAATAATAAGGGAAAATAATTAAAGATATTATTATTTGGGAATTAAAAAGATTAGTGCTAGAATTGGAAAAATAAAATAAAATTTTTCTATGGACAAAATCAGTATTTTAGCAATTGTTGAGAGAAATTGTGGCAAATAAGGAATTTCTTAAAGTTTAAAATTTAATCAAAATTAATTATGTTAATGAGTTAATGAAAATTAGGATTAATTTTAATTAGTAGGACTCACTCCTCAGTTTGGGTATGAAAGTCAAAAGATGACAAATTCTTCATTCTTCCATCAAAAATATCTAACTCATCTTCTTACTCTTTTTTCACCCTTTGTGTTGTCCACTTTAGCCTTCTAAAGCCACCATTTTTACTCATTTCAAGCTTGAAAAAGAGAGAAAAAAAATTAGTTTTGAGAGAGAAAAATTCAAAATTAAGGAATTATTGTCATAAAGAGAGCAAAAGAGCAAGAAGGAAGGAAGAAGGGAGACGAGAAAAGGGAGAAATTTTAGGAGAAATTTTGGCCCACCTTGGAGAACCATTAAAGTGAGTTTCTTAAATTCAACATTTTTCCTTCCATTTGAGACCCATAAGGATGATAGATATGGTTATGATTGGCAGATTGAGGTTATATAGCAAGATTGTAACTAGAAATGGAAAGTTATAATTAGTTGAAGTAAATTATAATTAAACTTTTAATTAATGATAATTGATGTTAGTTAATAGTTTTATGACTTAAAAACTAGATAAATGTAACTCTAATAGAGGAATGAGGGGCTGCCTTGGTTAAGTTAATTTGGGAGAAATTGAAATTAACCTATGAGCAAAACAATTGGTGATAAATAAAGTGTGATTTGAGTGTTGATTTGAATAAAATAAATTGGAAACTATATTAAGATTTTTAGGAAGCTATGACATATCAAGAAGGAAGTTTAACCTTAGTACATTTTGGCTAAATTAAAGTATAAAACATATTAGGAGCATTAGAATTTCATTTAGGCATGAAAAGGTTTGATAAGGGATGATAGAAATAAGATATGGTATGGTTGTATAGGAAAACCAAGTGACCAAGTGAGAGGCCTTCAAGAGAGTGACAAAGGCAAGGAGAAAGCAAATTAGTAAGGGGAGGAAAATAAGAAAAAAGGAAAGTTCCAAGGCTGATTAGATGTATACTTCATTGATAAAAATCTTACATGTTAACTAAATGTGTGAAATTATGTGCTAATCCTTGATATGAATGTGATTTGCCATGAAATGTGTTTGATAGTTACTTTTGATATAAAATGGTTTGCCATGAAATGGACTAAATGATGTGAAAATGTTAAGACATGTGAATGTAATTGTGATCTACAAATTTTGGTATAAAAATAAATGCATGTGACCGATATATTTAAAATGTAGACTTGTGCCAATTGATGACTCTGTTATAGAATTCCAGGAGCAACCTTGACATTTTTTATCATAACTTAAGTTTTGAAATTCCGATTTGTGTGTTATTTATTGGAACTAAAATCAAAGATATAAGAATTTAACTTTTATTTATACTATAAAATCTAAATATGTCTGAATTTGCTCAAATAAATATATAAAAATTCGAACATACAATCTGTTCAGAAAATTCTAGGCAAAAATGTTTAGTAACGAGTCGGTGTTCGTTTGGCCATAACTTTTGATAGAAAGATTGGATTTGAGTGATTTTTTATGCATCTAAAATCTGAAACATTAAGCTATAAATTATTAGAAGACCATAACTTCAAATTCAAATTATAAATGGGTTAAAAATGAGGCCCAAAATCAGGGCTGAAATTTGTCATAAATAAAAACTTGAAATATTGGGCTTTTGTATATGGTATAATGAGTATGTGTAGTAATTAATGTAAATTTTGACTTTAATTGTAAATATAAATGTTTAATAAATTATTTATGTATGAGATTCTAATGCAATAACAATATAAATAAAGAACAAAAATAAATAAACATATATGTAAAAATTTGGTACTACTATCATTTTTTAAAAAATATTGTGAATAAATATAAAAATAGTTAAGTCCTAAGACACATAATCTAGAGCTAGAATATAGAATAGTTTGACATGTCAATCAGGAGATTTAAGGCACTGGGTGTCAAATATAAAAGCTGGTAATGACAAATTTATAAATGCACTTGACACAAAATTATTAAATCGGTAATGACAATATTACAAAAGCCGGTAATGAGATTATTATAAAAGCGTTCGGCGTAATATTATAAAAGCAGGTAATGACAACCCTGTTATTCCTATTAGTAGTTCGGTTATAGGTGTTATGAGCACAAAAAAAATAAAAAATAACAATAATATAAAAATATGTAATTTTGATAATATTATGCTAAATTAAAATTGTTAAATATTAAATGTTTGATGAAATTTCTTTGATGTCATATAATTCTTTTGTTTTGTATCTTATTTGTATAATTAATAAATGATATGTAAAAAAATATACGTATGTAAAATTTTTATCTTTGAAGCACCACTAAACTAGTAGGTTAGCGCGAGTGGTTTCCTCTCGCACTAGTTTTAAAGGTTAGCCGTAGATAGTAGAATTGCTAGAAGAAGAAGGGCATCCGAACGAAAACAGCTAAAAGTTTTGGACTTATTTTTGATATATTTTGTTAAAACTTTTGTAAATTAAATTATAGTTTTATCTTATCTAGTATGTATCGGGGATTGCACATCTAGTATAATAGACAAAGTGTGAATGTAAAATAATAAATTTTATAAATAAATAAATTTTTGAATATTTGTGCTTGTAATAATTTTATTTTGGTGTATGTAATATTTTTTTAAAAAAATTTATACTTCATTTAGTTAATCTTATGAACATTTAGTCGGGTAATACTCACTTACATTGATGAACTAACGTGGGGTAAATGGGTGTTACAAGTTGAATGTGTAACTCATCCACCATCTTCCTACTTAAAGCGTCTGCCACTATATTGGCTTTGCCAGGGTGTTATTCAATCACACAATTGTAGTCTTTTATTAGCTCTAATCATTGCCTTTGTCTCAAATTGAGATCTCTCTGTGTAGGCAGGTATTTCAAACTCTTATAGTCTATATAGATAGAACATTTTCCTCCATAGAGATAGTAACATCATATCTTTAATGCAAAGTCAATGGCTATCAGCTCTAAGTCGTGTGTGGGATAATTCTTCTCATGTATCTTTAATTGTTTAGATGCATATGCCACTGTCTTACCCTTTTGCATCAATATGCACCCCAGTCCATTGTGAGAAGCATCATTGTAGATGATATACTCCTTATTAGGAGTTGGTTGTGTCAAAACTGGAGACTCTGTATTTCACAATGGACTGAGGTGACTCTGTAATTGTTCTCAGTCCACACATATTTCACATCTTTTCTCAGTAGTTTGGTTAAAGGAGAAGTAATCATATAAAGTCTTTTAATAAACCTCATGTAGTAACCAGCTAACCTAAAGAAACTTCTGATCTCTGTCACATTGTGGGAAGACTTCTAACTTATAATAGCCTTTACCTTACTAAGATCAACCTGTATACCATATGATGACACAATGTGTCCTAGAAAAGCTATCTCATCAAGCCAAAATTCACATTTTGAGAACTTGACATACAATTTTTGCTCCCTAAAGTGTCTGTAACATTATTCTCAAATGTTGATCATGCTCGTCAAATGTCGTAGAATACATTAGAATGTCATTAATAAAGAACACAACATATTAGTTCAAGTAGGGTTTGAACACCGTGTTCATTATGTCCATAAAGACTACTGGAGTATTGGTTAACCCAAAAAGCATAACCACAAATTCTTAATGCCTGTATTTGGTTTTGAATGTTGTTTTGGCTATATCTTCCACCCTAACTCTCAGGGTAGTACCCTGATCTCAAATAAATTTTTGAAAACACACCTGCACCCTTCAACTGATCAAATAGGTCATCAATATGTGGTAACAAATATTTGTTCTTAATTGTAATTTTGTTTAGCTGTCTGTAGTCTATGCATAATTTAATAGACCCATCTTCCATTTTCACAAATAACACTGGTGCACCCCATAGGGATACACTCAGTCTGATATACCATTTTTCTAACAATTCTTACAGCTGAGCTTTAAGTTCTTTTAATTCTGATAGTGTTATTCTGTATGATGCTACTGATATGGGTGTTGTGCCTGGGGTGAGCTCTATAGAGAACTCAAATTCTTTGTAAGGTGATAACCCCTGTATATCTTAAAGGAATACATCTGGGAATTCATTTACAATAGGGATATCTTAAAGTTTTGGACCTCATTTCTAGTATCAACAATGTGAACCAAAAAGGTTTCACATCTCTTTCTCATCATTTTCTCTGCCTTCATCATTGAAATAACTCATGGAAGTTGTGGGAACAACTCACCTTCCACTTTCACATCTCCCTACTCTAGTGTTTTAAGCAACACTAACTTCTCTTTGCAATCTACAATTACCTCATGCTGTGCAAGCCAATCCATGCCCAAAATGGTGTCAAATTCTAGAGAAGGCAACTCTATCAAGTCTATTGGGAACTCTCTTCCATGTACAATCAAAGGACAACCTCTATATACCCGATTCAATAACATGTTGTGCCCTAAAGGGTTCAAGATTCTCACTAATCATATTGTGTTGCCTAAGAGTGCTTGTACATATATATGAGTGTGTTGAAGTTGGATCAATTAATGCATAAATATCTGAGTCATAAAGAGAGAACATACCAATAATCACATATGTAGTTTCCTAATCCTCTCCAGCCCTCATAGTGTAGGCTTTAGCTGGAGCTCAACCTATTTCTAGTCTATTAACAGTCTCAGAGACTACCTGAGTAAGTCCTGTATGACCTTTGGTTTGTTGTCTGGCTTGATCTAGACCGGACCATGTAGTTTGGATAAGTGTACTGCCTGTCATTAGAGGGAAATCCCTTTTCATATGATCCTTAAACCTACATTTGTAGCAAGCACCTATATTTCTCCAGCACTCTCATCTATGACTCTTGTGGCAAGTTGTGCACACTGGAATGTTATCTCGGGTAGCCTATGTCTGCATGCTACCAACTATAGATATAGCTTTAGAGGGTTGTCCCCTCTTATATGGTCCACTCTATATGTATCCTTTACTACATCCCTGACTCCTACCACAAGACTGTCTTGAATAGAACTAACCCTTTTGCTTGAAGACTGGGTCATTAGAGTCAATGTGTGTCTAGATGCTTCCTTAACTCACATTCTCTTTCTCTGTTCTACACTAACTGCAACTGTAACTAGCTTGGTGAAGCTGGTATACTGAAGTGCAGTGAGAAAATCGCCTATCTCTGCATTAAGTCCATACTCGAATCTCCTGCATTTGTCTCTCTCATTGGTGATCATCTCTAAGGCATATTTACTCAGTCGAGTAAACTCTCTGTGGTACTCAGTCACTGTCATCTTGCCCTACTTGAGGCTTAGAAACTTTCTCTTCTTCTCATCTACATAAATTGGAGGAACATGTTGCTCCTTAAACTCAGTTATGAAGAAATCCTATGTCATTGGCTGGGGAACCTCTATTTTCAACAACACTATTTTCCACCAGTCATAAGCATCCTCATGTAATAAGGATATAACATAGTTGGCCTTCTGATAAGTGGCCACATCAAACTCATCACAGACCCTCTCTATCTTCTCAATCCAATACTCTACAGCAGCAGGATCATTATCCTTCGTTCCTAGAAAATCAGTGGCTCAAAACTTACGGAGCTTGTCTAACTGTACTCTTGGCCTTCGTGGTGGAGGTGGAGGAGCTGGTGCTAGTGTTGATGATACAGATCTAGCTATCAGTTGTAGTAATCCTACCATCTGCTGTATTAATGGAGTATGATCCTGATTACCTTATTCAGAAACCTATTGCTCAAGGACTGGTACTACACCTAGATCCTAAATACTAGTTGCACTAGGTTGATTCAATGCTCCATTATGTGGAGAGCTTTGGCTCTCAGCCATATTATTCAATTCAGATGCCATCTCACTCTGGTAGTACAAGTTGATAAAGAAGTAGACCAAGTCAAAGTCAGACAAGATGTGATGCCCCACTTATATATTAGGAATAATCCCACATATATAAGAAAGATGCCACAAGCTTAACTCGATAATCTGCTCGAATTGAATTTTTTTTTCTTTTCATTTTAAATAACTTAATCTATTTATTTATATTGGTGTAGGCAAGTTGTTCTAATTAACAATATATATATATATATATATATATATATATCCTTATATTGTATACACATATGGCATCCGATTATGTTACATAATTATTTACATACACAATATTAATATATGAGACATGTCTACCACACCATATACATAGTCAAACTAAAAATAATAATAATAAATAAGTAACCCTCTAACTATGCTTCTTGTGTCTCTGCTGATATGGACTTGAATTTTCTTCCTGATCACTTCACCTCCTACTGTCTATAGTTCCAATTCCTGCGTGAGAAGAACCCACGCTAAGCTATCTCTAGCTTAGTGGTACATCATTAAGTTTCTCCCAAGCAGTCACACAAATGCATATCTCAAATAATTCATGACGCACTGAATTTTTATTGCATATTTGTCATATAAAAGAAATAACTACATCACATAACACTATAAACATAATAATGATATTCAATAATTAAGTTCTCATTACCTCATGTAAGCATTTTATTTCTTAATCACTTATGTCAATAATATAATTTCCACATTTCAATCCAAAGTCTTTAATTAGTATCAGCCCAAATCTCATTCCCGGACTGTCCGGATATGGGGTATGAAATAGGGGCGTTCGCGGAGCTTAAGCCACCCTACTCACCATAATCTCAAGTCAAGGGCACTCGCGGAGCTTAAGCCACCTTGACCGAATATAATCATGTCATTTGTGTGTAATCAGGATCAGGAGTACTCCCAGAGCTTAAGCCACTCTGTCCTTAAATCATATCCATATCTATCATATGTTAGTCCTCAGGTAGATAAATGGGCAATTAACACCATTAATTTCTTGTTTCTATAACCAATACTCAATTCACATTAACACAATCATATACTCACCATTTATTTCAAAACCAAGTAATAGCATGATATTTTATCAAATATTAACATAATGTTAAGTTCATAGTCAATAACATTTCTATAATTCTAAAACATGCCATAATATATAATTTCTTCATTGTGACATATAATTTATGTCATATACATACAATCATGCATAAGGGTAAAACAAAATATATATATATGTATAAATCTCGATAGTATTTTCCTTTTCCAAAATATAAGTTCAGAGCTTGTTCACTTTTGTTGGTATTCTTCTTGTTGAAATCCTAATTTAAAAATATAATATTAATTAATAGCTTGATAAAATATTTATTCTTAATATAATTTAAATAAATAACTACAAATTCTATTAAGCTAGAACAAGACCTCTAAGGACTGTTGGATTAATAATTTTTTCTAAATTTATCCAATTTATATGATTCTTGATCCTAATTAAATATAACATGTAAAATTAAATATGCTAAAATTTCAGAATTTTTGAACATTTACATAATTTTTGGTATAATTTTAAATATTGCCCTGTTTTCTGCCCTTAGGCAGTTTCAATGTACCCAATTCAAAACTTCATAGCTTTCAATGTGTAACTTCAATTATTCTGAAACTTTTTATACAATTATATAATTTAATTTGGAATATTTTTCATGTCTAACTCATTTCAAGATTCGGTCTCTAAGGTTTTCAAATATTGGAGGATATATAACTGGTTCAACATAGAGTATCAATCCGACTAGTTTAATTGTTCAGCTCATAACTCACAAAATACATGACATTTTAAGGTAAAATTTTCACAAAAATTTAGATAAGATATTGTAGTAAAACGTTTATGTTTTTCACTTTGGCTAATTCGATCTAAAAATAGGTGAAATATAAGAACGAAGTTACTGGAACTGCACAGGTATATGAAACTAGCTCAATTAAGGAACAATCATAGTTCATTTCAGAATAACTCAAACTACACAAGAGAAATTTATACGAAATTTTACAAAGACCTCAATAACATATATACCTACAACTTTAATGTTTTACAAAATCTCATATTAAGCCACTAAGATGATCAATTTTTACAAAAACTGTAGGTTATTTGGTTGATACATCTCCCTAAACCAATTTCACCCCAATAACCATATCTCTTCATATACTCAAAATCATTCAATAAAATTTGGCATAGAGATACAAAAGACATAGATGAACAACTTTTATGTTTAACACATCCCCCAATTCGAGTCACAAGATAATAAAAAATAGAGTGCAATATCCTGTAAAAATATAACCTAAAGAGTTCTAATAACACAATAATCATGGGAAAAATATTTCTTACCAAGATCAGTTTTATTTGGACTGATTTTTGATGCAAATCTTGAAGAAGATGATGAGTAATTTGAGCTGTGATATGGAGGAAGAAAAAGGGATGATGAAGAAGAAGAAGGAGAAAAGAGAAGAAATGACCAAGAAAAAAAAAAGTCTTCAACCCTTTTCCCGTTTTTGGTCTTCAACCCCCTTTGTTTTCTTACCATTTTACTATTCACTTTACTTTTTTTTTTATTTTTCTTATTATTATTATTATTATTATTATTATTATTATTATTATTATTATTATTATTATTATTATTATTATTATTATTATTATTATTATTATTATTATTGTTATTGTTATCTTCACATATTTCTTTATATCTAATATATTTAATTTTATTTAACCAAAAATACAATTTAATTATGTGGTCTAAATTATTCAAATTAAAGTCTAATTAGTGGGTGTTACAATTCTCTCCCCCTTAAGATGTTTCGTCCTCGAAACATACCTATGCATCGTCACTGAATAGGTGAGGGTATTGAGCTTTCATCACCTCCTCGCTTTCCCATGTTGCTTCTTCGATTGCATGATTCATCCATAGTACTTTCAGTAATGGGGCTTGTTTGTTCCTCAGTTACTTAATTTCTCTTGCCAAAATTTGGACTGGTTCTTCTTCATATGTTAAATCTTGTCTCACCTGAATGCTTTTCGCAAGTATAATGTGATTAGGATCTGATCTATATCGTCTTAACATTGAGACATGGAAGACATCATGTATTTGACTCATCTCCGGTGGTAGAGCGAGTCTATAAGCAACATGTCCAACTCTTTCTAATATTTCATAAGGTCTGATGAACCTTGGACTTAACTTGCCTTTCTTCCCAAATCGCAGAACTTTCTTCCAGGGAGATACTTTAAGAAAAACTTTATCACCCACTGCATATTCAATGTCCTGTCTTTTGAAGTCAGCGTATGATTTTTGTCTATCTGTAGCTGTTTTAAGTCTTTCACGAATGACTTTCACTTTTTCTTCTGTCTCTTGCACTAGGTTTGGTCCCATAAGTTTCCTCTTGCTGAGCTCTGTCCAACATATAGGTGTTCGACACTTCCTACCATAAAGTGCCTCATATGGAGCCATCTGGATACTAGACTGATAACTGTTATTATAGGCGAATTCTATTGAAGGAAGATATTTGTCCCAGTTACCTTTAAATTCAATGACACAACTTCTCATCATATCTTCTAGAATCTGAATGACTCTTTCTGACTGTCCATCTGTCTGCGGATGAAAAGCCGTGCTGAAATTCAGCTTAGTACCTAAAGCTCGTTGTAGACTACCCTAAAATTGAGATGTGAAATGAGGATCTCTGTCAGACACAATAGAAATAGGCACTCCATGAAGTCGTACAACTTCATTCATATAAATTTCTGTCAATTTATTCAATGGATAGTCCTTTCTGATAGGTAAGAAATGTACTAACTTTGTAAATCTGTCCACTATGACCCATACAATATCATGTTTCTTTAGAGTCAAAGGCAATCCAGTAACAAAATCTATAGTGATCCGTTCCCACTTCCATTCTGGAATAGAAATTGGATGTAGCAACCCTGAAGGTACTTGATGTTCTGCCTTGACTCGCTGACAAGTCAAACATTTTGAAGTGTACTCTGTGATGTCCTTTTTCATACCTGCCCACCAGTATCTGCTCTTCAACTCTTGGTACATCTTGTTACTCCCTGGGTACATAGCATATTTGCTTTCATGGGCCTCTCTAAGAATCCTCTGTCTAAGATCTTCTACACTAGGCACACATAATCTGTCTTGATAGAACAATCCACCATCTAAGTCCATAATGAATCCTGGTCTCTCCCCCTTAGAGATCAATTCAGCTAATTCAATTAGCTTCCTATCTTGTCTTTGTGCATCCTTGATTTCCTGCATAAGAGTGGGTTGAAGGTGCAACTCTGCCACCATCTTTCTGCTTAAAGCATCTGCTACTACATTAGCTTTGCTTGGATGATAGTCAATCACACAATTATAATCCTTTATTAGTTATAGCCATATTCTCTGCCTCAAATTCAATTCTTTCTGTGAGGGAAGATATTTCAAACTCTTGTGATCTGTGTAAATAAAACATTTCTCCCCATATAAATAATGGCGCCAAATCTTCAATGCAAAAACTATAGCTGCCAACTCCAGATCATGGGTAGGATAATTCTTCTCATGCGGCTTTAACTGTTTAGAAGCATAAGCAACCACCTTTCCATCTTGCATCAATACACAACCCAATCCATTATGAGAAGCATCACTATAAATGACATACTCCTTATTAGGAATCAATTGTGTCAAAATAGGGGCCTTAGTAAGCATACTTTTGAGCTTATCAAAACTAGCTTGACACTTATCTGTCCACACAAATTTAACATCCTTTCTCAATAGTTTGTTAAAGGAGAAGCCATAATTGCAAAACCCTTGACAAATCTCTGATAATATCTAGCTAAACCCAAGAAACTTCTGACCTCGGTCACATTCCGTGGAGGTTTCCAACTCACAATTGCCTCAACTTTGCTAGAATCCACTTTAATGCCTTCTGCAGAGATAATGTGTCCTAAAAATGTCACATGACTGTTGGATTAATAACTTTTTCTAAACTTATCCAATTTATATGATTCTTGATCCTGATTAAATATAACATGTAAAACTAAATATACAAAAATTTCAGAATTTTTGAACCTTTACAAAATTTTTGGTATAATTTGAAATATTGCCCTGTTTTCTGCCCTTAGGCAGTTTCAAGATACCCAGTTCAAAACTTCATAGCTTTCAATGTGTAGCTTCCATTATTCTGAAAACTTTTATACAGTTATATAAGTTAATATGGAACATTGTTTTTTTTTTTTTTTTTTTTTTTTTTATGTTTAACTCATTTCCAGATTCGCTCTCTAAGATTATCAAATATTGGGGGATATATAACTAGTTTAACATAGAGTATCAACCCGACCAGTTTAATTGTTCAGCTCATAACTCACAAAATACATGACATGTTATGGTGAAATTTTTACAGAAATTTAGATAAGACATAGGAGTAAAACTTTTATATTTTGTACTTTGGCTAATTCAATCTAAATATTGGTGAAATATAAGGACGAAGTTACTAGAACTGCACAGGTATATGAAACCAGCTGAATCAAGGAACAAACATAGTTCATTTTAGAATAACTCAACCTACACAAGAGAAATTTATAGAAAATTTTGCAGAGACCTCAATAACATATATACTTACAACTTTCAGGTTTTACAAAACCTCATATTAAGCCACTAAAATGATCAATGTTTACAAAAACCGTAGGTTATTTGGTTGATACATCTCCCCAAACCAGTTTCACTCCAATAACCATATCTCTTCATATACTCAAAATCATTCAATAAAATTTTGCAGAGAGATACACAAGACATAGATGAACAACTTTTATGTTTAATATATCTCCAAATTCGAGTCACAAGATAATCAAAAATAGGGTGCAATATCCTATAAAAATATAACCTAAAGAGTTTTAATAACACAATAATCATGGGAAAAATATTTCTTACCAAGATCAGATTTATTTGGACTGATTTTTGATGTAAATCTTGAAAAAGATTATAAGTAATTTGAGCTGTTATATGAAGGAAGAAAAAGGGATGATGAAGAAGAAGAAGGAGAAAAGAGAAGAAGGAGAAAAAAAAGAAGAAATGACCAAGAAAAAAAAAAGTCTTCAGCCCTTTTTCCCGTTTTTGGTCTTCAGGCCCCCTTTTTTTTTGACCATTTTACTGTTAACTTTACTTTTTTTTTCTTATTATTATTATTATTATTGTTATTATTATTATTATTATTATTATTATTATTATTATTATTATTATTATTATTATTATTATTATTATTATCTTCACATATTTCTTTATATCTAATATCTTTAATTTTATTTAACCAAAAATACAATTTAATTATGTGGTCTAAATTATTCAAATTAAACTTTAATTAGTGGGTGTTACACAAGACACATGTATGTATGCATGATAACCCCGTAATCCACTTAGGTCTAGATACTGAAAGCTTAATGGTGTATCAAAGCATTTAAATTCTAACATGCATTTACATATTAACATAGCATTCATAATTAGAACATACTTGTGTGCTTAACCATATCTTCATATACATATCACATTTTAACTTACTTTATTCATGTGGAATTATCTATATTTTCAGTACCATCATAATATTTAAATTATGTACATATATACATCGATGAGAAACATACATATTAAATATCTATGTGTAAGTACATTTGTGGCATAAATATCATAGGTGCACCCTTATCATATAATCATACTAAATTTCATCATATGTTGAAATACTGAGCTTTTAATCTCATATATATGATTACTGGTTTCCACAATCATTTTTCTAAGATTTGCCTGTATTCTAATTCATTGACTTCTATATATCTTTATTATAATGTTCTACCTTACAATTTTCGTATTATTTATTACTAAATTCCAGTTTCTTAGCCCAATACTCTAGACCCGAACTATCCAGATATGGATTGTGAAATAAAAGCGCTCTTACTCGAGTTTAAGCCACCTTGCTCACTATCTATATCTATCTATATTGCAAATTTTGCATCTCAAGTCAAGAACGCTCTTATCGAAGCTTAAGCCTCTTTGATGAGTAACATAATAATTGCATACATATGTGTAAATTATGCATCTCAAATTAGGAGCACTCTAACCTGAGCTTAAGCCACCTTGATGAGTAAGGAACCACATGCATAAATATTCTATGGTAATGTAACTCCCTCAATGGCATGTCACTTATCCTAGCTACTCCTCGAATAGAAAATGGGCATATTTAATTACATTACGAGTATCTTTATCATATAGGTCACGATTCATATCCTTGCATAGTCGTTATATATTACTTTGTATTATAAGTACCTAATGCATATTCATGGTTCTCAATCATGTTATCACATTGCATATAATCCCATTTAATCATATCAAGTGTATATGTAAATCATCTTTATGTAACTCAGTCATATCCTTCAATTAATCATTTCTAGATACAGGGTATTCACGGGTGTGAAAGGTATATTCACAAGCATGAAACCTTATGTCATGAATTATCTACCCATGACTGGCTCTTGATCATTCATCGGCATGAACATCGATTCACAGACATGACCATACTGTGTTCATTCATTTAAGGGCATAAAGCTTAGCTTAACGGGTGTGGCACATTAGACAAAATATATTTCCAGCACTGATTCTAGCCAATTCCATACACAATCATACAAGGTACTAAAGCTAAGCAATGTTGGCCACACCTACCAACACTTTACGATAATTCTGGCATTCAAACAACTATAAAATGCATTTAATCATACTTTAATCAATCAATCTAGGCTCAACGCCTCATTCATCAATGCCATATCATCAAAACGTATTCATTTGTCAATATATCAATTCCATTATGTATTCTATAATTAACAATTTAATTAAATTTATTCCAATAATACCAATTCATCAATTTTATGTCATTTAACATATCATAACCATAGTTCACATCACACACATATCAAATCAAATAAAAATGTGTATATGTACAAACCATGTTACTTGGAGCCCTAAAACTCGATTCTCTCACGTCTATTCACCTTTAACCTTAGTCCCTAATACAAAATCAGAGACCATATTACATTCTATATCTACCATAATATCTATTTCTACCATGAACTAACAAAAACTTTTACTTTTCTATTGGTTTAAAACTTATAAACCTTAATCCTCGTTCACTTGAATTGAACCAAATTAAAGAACAATAAGGAAGATGATTTCTTATCTTGGCTTTGTGGAAATAGATTGATATTAGAGTTCAAAATTATGTTTTACACCTCCTTGACTCTAACTTCGATCACCTTAATGAAATCCTTATTTTTAATCCATTTATACTTTCTTTATTAGTGGGGATTTGTATTTAATCAACTATGAACGAAAGGGATTGATAGAGAATGATTTTTGGGATTTCAAAGGGTTGGTGGCTAGGGTTTAGGGTTGTGTTACATGAGTTTTTTGCCAAAACATGAGACTGCCATAAATAAATTGCAGGGCTCCACAGGTGTGAACCATAGTGTCACAACCTTGAAGATCCGGATTTCATGACATTCATAACTGTGATTAACATTGTAATGGGTGTGAATGCTGTAAACTTCATTTTTTTCTTATCTTTTTCATTAATTTCTTATTACCAAAAATCTTAAACACTATATATCTCCCATAAACTCTTAATATACCTTTATTTAACATTTTAATTCTAGGCTCTAACTTATGGGCATTACACTAACTATTTTATTCACATATAATTTTGCCAGACTCTCAAGTGTACACCACCATCTGATTGGTAGAAAAAGTGCTGACTTAGTTAATATATCAATAATTACCCATATTGCATCACTTTTTCATGGAGTTCTCGACAATTTGTAAACAAAACCCATCCTTATTTTCTTCTATTTCCATTCTGGCACTAGCAATGGATGTCATTTATCAATGGGTTCCTAGTATTCTATCTTAATTTGTTGACATGTTAAGCATTTTGAAATATATTCAGCTATGTTTTTCTTCATCCTTGGCCACCAATAATGAGGTCTCAAACTATAATACATATTAGTCATCCCCAGATGCATTGCATAAGGTGCCTTGTGCACTTCTTCCATTATTTCTTGACACAAGTTGTCAATGTTTGGAATACATATGTGTGACTTTAACATCAGTACACCATCCTATAAATGAAAATCCTTACTGTTTTTATGCCTTACTAATTTAATTTTCTCACACAATTGAGGATATTTGTTTTGTGCTTCTTTGATCCTATTCTTTAGTATAAGTCTAATATGAAGAGTAGCAATCAATGACCCTCTATCCTATATATCTAATTCAATATTCATAGTTTACAATTAAATCAAATAAGGAAAAGATGATGCTTGTAAGTGATTTATACTTCTACTAGAATTCCTATTCAATGTATCTGTTATTATATTGGCTTTCCCTTGATGGTATTCAATTGCGTAGTCATAATCTTTTAACAACTATAACCATCATTTTTGTCTCATATTTAATTCTTTTTATGTCATCAAGTAACTCAAGCTCTTATGGTTTTGTGAAGATTACAAATAATGTCTCCAAATTTTCAATGCAAACACAACTATAACCAATTCTAAGTCATGCACTGGAATACGTGGTATATTATGAGTTGCTTAGTACATTAGAGCTTGTTTGATGATTACTCCCACTGAGCCGTAACTCATCAAATTGCACTATATTTTTCTAGTAAAGGAAAGTGATAGCTTATTTTTAATGGCATATAGAAAACATGAAACATAGGTCACCAGCCAAACCTCATCACTCTCTCTCTCCTTGCATTCCACCTGAACATGAGATCATGTCACCTACATTTTGGATTTATATGAATATACATGTATATTTACTTAGAGTTGTATAATGATATGTAAATGGATGCAACTAGTAAATCTTAGATGTAAAGTTTAAGTTTTAATATATGTGAGATATGTTGATTTGTAGATTTATTGAATGATAATATGGATGTGACGATAAAAAAAATTACTATCAATGTTAACGGTTCATTTAACTTACATGTATGCCATATGTGAGTGCTAGACATAGGCATAAGGTATGATGTTACATTTTTGATATCAGAGTAGGGATAGGTTCCATGGGAAGATGCATTTGCATAAGATCATAATAACATATGCATCATATGTGTTGAACATTATGTAGTGACATAATTCTATGTATTTTAGGGCCATCATAAGAATGATTCACCAAGGAGGAAGAGGTCGGCTGAAATGCATTCTCATGAGGCATCACCTTATTTACATAGAGATCAACCAACACTAGGAGCTAGGGCTCTAGCACATCCATCATAGTCATCACATGCAGAAGTACCCTATGAAAATCCAGAACATGACGTACATGGTCCTGAAATGTATAGGGAAAGACGTTATGACAAGCTGAGGAAATAAGGGGCAACTTATTTCAATGGCATAATAGACCCAACGGAAGCTGAGACATGGCTGAAAAGGACATAGAGGGTACTAAATATGATGAGATATACCCCATATGAGAAATTTGATTATGCACTGTTATTGCTTCAAGGCGATGCCTATGAGTGGTGGGAGATAGTCCTAGATAGTGATGCATAACCACCAGTCCTGATGTGGAATGATTTCCTCAAGGAATTTCAAAATAATTACATGCCTAAGGCATATAAAGAGGAGAAGAGAAAGGAATTCTTGATTCTAAAACAAGGGAACATGTTTGTTGTTGAGTATGAGGTGCAGTTTAACAAACTTTCCCACTATGCCACTTTCATGGTCTCTACTGAAAGAGACAAATGTAGGAACTTTGAGGAGGGCCTCAAATATGAGATCAAAAATATAATCACAACTACTAATCTCGATAGCTATACCAAACTCAGAGCTATTATAATTAGAGCTGAAAGGTTAATGAAAGAAACTAGAGAACAATAATTTAAAAAGGCAGCACGAGAGTTTTCTAGAGAGTCTAGCAGTAGGCAGGGAAAGAGAGGAAGATACATGCCAGTACAGTTGAGTAACATGAGTGGATACTTAAGCTCTAGAGGTCGTGCTATGATTTTCTTTTACCCAAGGAGAGGACAAAGCCAATATGCTGAATAAAGGCCTACATGTACTCATTATGGTAGACAACATATAGGTGAATGCAGAAGGCTCACATGAGCATGTTATTTCTGTGGGTCGATGGAGCACATGTATAAAGATTGTCCAAAAAGAGCCAAACTAGCAGAGACCAGTAGAGGCAGAGGAGTATCTGAGACTACGGTTGAGGCATTGAGGGTTTACCCTACCAGTGGGACCTAGGGTAGAGGCAGAGGCAGAGGCAAAGGTAAAACTAGTACAACAGGCAGAGGAGTGACCAGATTTGAAGGTCAAAGTTCTAGAGCCTCGACACAGGCTAGAGTATTTTTCAAGACTAGGCAGGAGGTAGTTGATGCTTCTGAAGTAGTCACTAGTAATATTTTATATTTATGAAATATTAGCATATGCATTGATTGACCCTGGTTCCACACATTCATTTTTATCATTGCATATGGCATCCAAATTGCATCAAAAGCATGAGCCTTTGGGGATTCACATAAATGTGAGCACTCCACTAGGGACAATAGTAGTTGTGAATAATATTTGTTGTGATTGCTTGATATGCATTGATAAAGTTGAATTGATAGTTGATATGATCTTATTGCCATTATATGAATTGGGTGTGATATTGGTCATGAACCGATTAACTAGGCATCATGCAATAGTGAATTGCTTTACTAGGGAAGTAATTTTAGAATCACCGAACCAGCTAAGGGTTGTATTTTTAGGTGAAAGAAAACTTGTGCCTACATATCTAATCTCAGTTGTAAAAGTTTTTCGGATGATCAAAAAAGGATGTGAAACATATTTGGCATATATGACTGATACTAGAACCACTGATAGCTTGCTTGAAAATATACCAGTGGTGAGAGAATTTTCTGATGTATTCCCAGATGATCTACTTGGTTTACCACTAGATAGAGAGATAGAATTCACTATTGAACTAGTACCAAGAAAAACACCAAAGTCACGCTACATAATGGCCCCAGTTGAGTTGAAAGAACTTAAGGCCCAATTGCAGGAGTTGTTTGATAAAGGGTATATCAGACCTAGTGTATCACCTTGGGGAGCTCCAGTATTATTTGTTAAAAAGAAATATGGAACAATGAGATTGTTCATTGATTACAGGCAACTGAATAAAATTATAGTTATGAACAAATATTCGTTGCCCAGAATAGATGATTTGTTTTACCAGTTGCAAGGAGCCCAAATATTATCCAAGATTGATTTGAAATCAGGTTACTACCAACTGAAAGTAGTAGAAGTAGATATTCTAAACACTTTTTTTCAACCAGGTATGAACATTATGAATTTTTAGTAATGCCATTTGGGTTAACTAATGCTCCTACTGCATTTATGACATTAATGAACTAAGTTTGTGATAATATTTATTGATGACATATTGGTGTACTCAAAGAATAAGGGAGAACATGAACAATATTTAAGAATTGTGTTGCAAACTTTGAGGGAGAAATAATTATACACCAAACTAAGCAAATGTGATCTCTAGTTAGACCATTTGGTGTTTCCTGGCCATTTGGTATCAGGCAAGGGCATAGAGGTAGACCTAAAGAAAATAGAGGCCATGGTAAATTAGAAAGCTCCTAAAAATCTTTTAGAAAGGCATAGTTTCCTGGGTTTAGCAGGATACTACTGCAAATTTGTTGATGGATTTTCATTGATTGCCAGGCCTTTGACTAAATTACTTAGAAAGAATGTTCCTTTTAAATGGGCTCCAAAATTCCAAAGGAGTTTTGAGGAGCTAAAATAGAGGTTAACCTTAACACTAGTGTTAACTATTCCTACAGGTACATATGGATTTATGGTATATAGTGACGCTTCTCACCAAGGCTTAGGATGTGTATTGATGCAACATGGTAAGGTGATAGCTTATGCATCCAGACAATTGAGACCACATGAGATCTCATATCCAGTGCATGATCTAGAGTTAGTTGCAACCAAATTTGCATTGAAGATTTAGAGGCATTATCTGTATGGTGAGACATTCCGGATCTTTACAGACCATAAAATTTTATGTTACTTGCTGACATAGAAAGTGTTAAACATGAGATATAGGTGATGGTTAGAGCTATTGAAGGATTATGACTGCAAAATTGAATATCATCTAGGGAAAGCTAATGTAGTAACAGATGCATTGAGCAAGAAGTCTAGTAGCAGTGTAGCTCACTTGTAAGCATCATCTTTTCAATATTTGATTCAATTACGATCTATGAATGTTGAATTAAATATGCATGATGGAGGATCATTAATTGATACTCTTCAAGTTAGACCTATACTAAAGGAGAGGATCAAAGAAGCACAAGGTAGATATCCTCCATTGTGTGAGAAAATTGAGATGGTAAAGCAGGGAAACAATACAGAGTTTTATTTGCAGGATGATATACTAATGTTGAAGTAGTGCATATGTGTTCTAGACCTAACAATTTGCGCTAGAAAATAATGGAAGAGGCACACAAGGCACCTAGGGATGACCAAGATGTATCACAACTTAATACCTCATTATTGGTGGCTAAGAATGAAGAAAGACGTAACAAAATATGTTTCTAAATGCTTGACATATTAGCAGACTAAAATTGAACATCAGGCACCAGTTGGTAAACTAAATCCATTGCTAGTGCCAGAATGGAAATAGGAGAAAATAACATTGGATTTTGTTTATGGATTGCTAATAACTCCATAAAAAAATGATGCAGTATGGGTAATTATTGACAGATTAACCAAGTTAGCACATTTTCTACCTATCAGATGGGGGTGTACACTCTAGAGTTTGGCGAAATAATATGTGATTGAGATAGTCAGATTACATGGTATTCCAGTGTCTATTGTGTCTGATAGATACCCACAATTTACTTCACCTTTTTGGGTGAGTTTACAAGATGCATTAGGAACAAAACTAAACTTCAACATTGCATTCCACTCACAGACTGATGGATAATCATAAAGGACTATACCGATATTAGAAGAAATGCTTAGGGCATGTTCTATGGAATTCAAAGGAGCCTGGGATGAATATGTAGAATTGATAGAATTTGCATAAAATAACCAATATCATAGCAGTATCCATATGACACCATATAAGGCATTGTATGGTAGAAAGTGCCAAAGCCCCATCATTTGGGATGGAAAAGGAGCATGTGCATTAGAAGGGCTAGAGATAGTACAAGACACAGTGGATAAAATCAAGATTGTCAAGAACAAGTTAAAGGCAACACAAGATAGATAGAAAATTTATACTAATCATCATAAAAGGGAGATGGAATACAAGTTAGGTGAAAAGGTATTTTTACGAGTATCTCCATGGAAATGGGTAATTTGATTTGGTAAGAAGGGTAAATTGAGCCCAAGGTACATAGGGCCTTATGAAATTCTTAAGATGGTTGGTCCACTGGCATATAGGTTGGCTTTACCACATATGAGCATGCTTAGAAGGTACAAGTAATATCCTACACATGTACCAAAAGATCAAGCCACTAAGATAGCAGATGATATGAGTTATGATGAGGAACCCATGGAAAATCATTGGATACTCTAAACAGCTAAGAAACTGAGAAATACCTTTAGTTAAGGTATTATGGCATAACCATTTACTAGAAGAGGCAACATAGGAAATAGAAGAAAATATGAAAAGGCTATATCCACACCTATTTTCAGGTATTAAATTTCGAAGATGAGATTTTTAAAAGGAGGGGAGAATTGTAACATTCTCGACTCCCCACATATCCATTTTTATATGCATTTCATTTGGACACATACATTTGCATATATTTTACTTGAACACGTGCATTTTATATGTATTTTTACAGGGACAAGTTCACGACACGCATTACCTATGTGCCCGAGTATTTTGCAATTGTGCTGAATTGCACATGCCCATTTTATAATTTAGTTGAGGATGATATGAAATTGAAATTTATGTCAACAGAAATTATTAGATTGAATTAATGAAGAAAAATGAAAAAGAAAACAAAAGAAAACCAAAAAGGAAGGAAAAAAAACAAAAAAGGGAAAATGACAAAAGTGAGGAGATGGAGGTGGACCTTATCTTCCTCCTCACCATTTTGCCTCTATCATTTCAGATTCCTTTCTTCTATTTCTTCCACCATTTCAGCCTTATTTTCTTCCTTATTTCACTTAATATTTGCAGCAAATTGATCCCTTGCAAGTTTATTCTTGGTAAGTAATCTTCTCTCTATTGTTCTAGTGTTGGTTTGAGTTGTTAGGGTTAAATTGCAGCATTAATTTGCACCTTGATTTTGATACCAATAGAAACTGATTCTGGAAAATTTAAAAACATGAAAGTTGTTACTTTATATCTTAGGTTTATGGATCTATAAATATTTTTGAAAAATATTGTGTATATGAAAAGATATTGGCATCTTATTGGAATTGGTCCAGGTGTGAACTCTAGTTGAGTTAGATACTATATTTGTTGGTTTTGATTATGATAGAGCCCATATTTTAGGAACCTAAAAACAACAAAGCTGTAAATAAATATGTTATCTATATTTATATCAAATTTTAGATTCATATGACTTTTGTTTATGTTGAGTTATGGTGAATATAACCATGATTGTTTCATAGTTTGAACTGCCTACTTAGGCGCTGGGCAAATCCAACAATTTGTTTGGCCATTTTGAGCTCCTTAAAGATGAACTATATAAATTATCAAAGCATTAATGTTATAGGTATATGTATTATCTTAAATTTGGTACTAATTTAAACTCAATATGTTATGTATAGAGTAAGATATAGCCAACACTATTCTGGACCAGTGAAATGTTTCTTATAATTTGAGGACCTTAAAGACATAATTGATAAAAGTTGTAAACATAAAAAAATGTTCTATTTGAACCTATATAAGTTTCTAACAAGTTGAATTATAATATGACGTACATATTGTAAGATATAAAGGACCAAAATTGGCACTCTAAAACTACCAAAGGGCAGAAATAGGGTAGAAAATATAACACAATTGGAAATTCTACCAAACAATGTACAATGCTCAAATTGCTCTAAAATTTGAGTATTTTATATAATTATATGTTAAATTTAATTATAAATAATAATCATATTAATTGGACAATTGTAGAAAAAGTTATGGGCTAATCAGTCATATAAGGTTACACTACCCCATAAGAAAAGCCCTAACTATGTATATGAACTATGCACATTAATTTGTTTAAGCCACATTAAGTTTCTTTAGTAAAAAATTAATCAATTATATTTCCATATTAGGCTCACAACATATTGGAAACCCACAAGGAAGGGATAGACAATAAGTTAAGGGTCAGAATTAAAGGAGAAAGGTGAGTATAATTGTCAAATGATTTCTTTAGTGCATATGAATATTGCTTACTATGTGATATGTGAGGTGATTTATTGATAATGAGATGATGGGTAATTTGTGACATATATGGTACACATAAATGGTATATGTGTGGTATATTTGAGACATATGTTTGGCATACATGATATATACATGGTTTATGTGTAGTATATGTGAAGTATATGTGTAGCATATGTGGTACATGTGATATATCTATGGTATATGTGATAAAGATACAATGGTTGATGAATGCTTAGTCACAAATACATATGCATATGCACTAAAAAGGCATTGTGACTAGTTAATCGATATTGTAAAACAAAAGAAGAGGCCTATGACCCAACAAATGTGCAAATGAAAAAAAAATAATCAAGCTAGATAGCAAATACAAATGTTAAAATGGAAACCTGGTGCAATGTCTATTTAACTTGGTCACAATAAAATGAATAAGCAAAGCATGTGCATATGCAAAGAATAATAATTATATGCTTAAATTTTACTCGTAACTATATGATCCTAATGAATGAAATGGAATACGTGGTATGCATTGGATTTATGATTTGTTACTATGAGTTGTTTGGTACATTGGACCTTGTTTGATTATTACTCTCACTGAGCTGTAACTAATCAAATTGCATCATTTTTCAGATAAATGAAAGTGATAGCTTATTTTGAGAGGCATATAGAAGACATGGAACATAGGTCACCAACTGAGCCTCACCACTCTCTCTCTCCTTGCATTCCACCTAAACATGAGATCATGTCATCTACATTTTGGATTTATATGATTATATATGTATATTTTCTTAGAGCTGTACAATGATATGTAATTGGATGCAACTAGTAAATATTAGATGTAAAGTTTAAGTTTTAATATATGTGAGATATGTTGATTTGCAAATTTATTGAATGATGATATAGATGTGATGATAAAAAAAATTTACTATCAATGTTAACAGATTCATTTAACTTAACTGTATGCTATATGTGAGTGGTAGACATAGGGATAGTTTTTTCTAAAATGTATAAGGTATGATGTTACAAAAATTGCATGATTTGAGTATTTTACATGTAAATAATTATTAATTAGCAGTATTTGGTGATAAAAATTCTTGGGATGCATGTTTGCTAGACTTAGGATTATATTTGATAAAAATTGTATCATGTTTTGATGTGTTCTTTGTTGGATTCGATTGAGCAGTCTGAATATATTTTACTATAATTTAAGCTGAGGGTTCTAATTTAGGTTTTATTTATTTGATTTGAAATTTAAGACATAGGGCTAATACTTTGATGAGAACACAAAATTTTATTTTGAACGTAACTATGCTTAATTTTAGCACAAACTGTAGGACTAGAAAACTATCGACGAAATTCTGAGCAATGATTTTAATGACCAGTTAGTGTTCATTTGATCATATCTTTTAGTACAAAACTCCAAATTTAGTGATTCAAGTTGCTTATTAAAAATAAGATTCAGGGATAAAATGAATAAGGAGACCTTATAATTTAATTATGCATTTAACAGGTCCAAAATTATAGTTCAAAATAGATAATAGAATCTGCCAGTAATAGGATAGAATATGAATTGTAAAATTTGATGTGAAAAATAATGTGGACTTTCTTATATTATGAAAATAATATTTTTATTGAGTAATTATGTAATTAATGAGCCATTAAATGCATAAAATGTGTAAATTTAAGAATTATGAATTTTAATGACAATAATTAAGCCTTTGAACACATAGTTTAGAATTATAATTTTGGATAGTTTGACATGCTAATCAGGGGTCTATTAATGTCGGTGATGACATTTATATTAATGCTGGTGATGACACATATATTAACTTCGGTAATGACACTCATATTAGTGATGACATATATATTAATGTCGGTGATGACATATATATTAATGTCGGTGATGATATTCATATTAATGTCGGTGATGACACTCATATTAATGTCGGTGATGACACTCATAATAATGCCGGTGATGACACTTGTATATGCATACTACTATGCCCAGGTGGCAACTTTATTATTTCTGGATGGCCAATCCCGTTATCCTGATTATTGGTTCCTAGTATTATGGGCATAAATACGTTAACTTGGTATAAAGAATTTTATATATGAATTAGTTGTTCATAAATATGAATTTAAAAAATAATTTATTTGCATAAGATAATTATGTAATGTTTACATATGAAAAATTCACATTTAGATATGTATAAAGAATATGAATATATATATATATATATATATAGATTATGTAATCGGACATATATATATGCACTACTAAGTCTAGAGCTTAACGTGAGAGTTTCTCTTGCACAGATATAGAGAAGAATAAGCCAAAAATAGTAGATAAAACTAACGGTGACCCAATCTAGTAAAACAACTCACTCTTAACACCGTGAGTTACACAATGTTTTGTACTTTTGTTTTGAAGTTTCTTTTATATTGTTTATAAAATAACTGCACGTTATGTAAATAATAATTTATTATATAAAATGTACATTGTTTTTTTATTATGATTTCTTTTTATACTATAAAATAATAATAATAATAATAATAATAATAATAATAATAATAATAATAATAATAATAATAATAATAATAACAACAACAACAACAACAACAACAACAACAACAACAACTAATAACTAATAAAGAAACAATATATGAGATGCTACCCTTTATATATATATATGAAATGATATTTTAATCGATGAAATTAGAATAACAATCGGTTATCCAGGCACTATTGTTGGGGTGAGGAGGTGTTACATCAAGCTTTTGTCATTATTTGTTAACAAGCTAAACTTGAGCTTTTGTCATTATTAGTTAATAAGCTAATCTCGAGCTAAGCTCGTTATACATAATAAATGAGTTTTTTTATGAGCCGAGCTTGAGCCGATCATTAACTTGATAATTTTCAAACGAGTCGAGGTTGAGTTCAAGTATAAAAGCTCAAATCGAGCTAGAGCTTATGATAAAATTAAATGAGCCAAGCTCAAGCTCACAAATATTCCACTTAGTTCGGTTTGTTTACAATCCTAGAATTATAGAACAATTTTCTAATTCAAATCGAATTATTTTTGAAAAATTCCAAAATTTTCAAGATTTCATACTCATCACTATAGGAATTTTATAATTAGTTTAAAATAATCAAATTTATTAATTATACAATATAAATCTTTTAAAATTTAACTTGTAAACTAATTACACAAGAAATCAAATTCTTTAGGATCTAAAGCATGAATTCAATTTAATTTTTGAAAGCAATTGACATTAAAATAATATCATGAATATCTCATAAATATGTAAAAAAGGTTCTGGTCATGAAATTACATCACATTAATTCGTACAAAATAAAGCAGTCCCATCACATGTTTGGGATTTTGCCAAAGTTTGTAGTTTTGTTTATATCATGAACAAAAATATTTTTAGTATCACATTAGGTGTTATCCAAGATTTTAAAATTTTTTTATAGATTTTAAAAACATGTTTAATTAATCAAATTTACAAGCCAAATTTGAACAATCCTTCAAAGAACTCAATTGGCAATACTAGGTTTGACAAACCCTAGAAATTTCAATAACATGGACATTTTCAAAATTCATATTTAAAAAAAATTTAAATAATTCAATTATGAAAAAAACATCTAATATCATCATATTAGAATGTATTTGAAAGAATAATAAAATTTGAGGCCAAAAAGATTCAAAATCATTTTTAAAGGAAAGAGGGAATCCAAGTTGTTCATTTTCAATCAATCTCATAAATAATTCAATTAAATCCAAAATTAATTTATATAGGGTGACTCTGATACCATTGTTGGATTTTGAACATGCAACTCATACATAAAAAGTAATGGAATTTAAAATTTAATCAAAGCCAAAACCTATGGAACACCCTATGTAATTTAAAATCGGATGGAACCATAAAATGGAAGAAGTTGGTTACCATTGAATTCAATTCTTGTTCTTTCAATTAGTGAGCCTTTCCTTCAAATTGAGTTATAGAAAACCACAACAATCCAAATGTTGGATTGTCTTTAACAAAAATATATACGAAGGACTAAACAAAAGGACCATAATGACGATGTGGTGTCAAAGCACAAAACTGCTAGCAATGGTGTTTTAACTTTTGAGAGAGAAAAAGAGAAATAACTTTAATTCTCTATGGTGGAAGCTCTGAATTTGGCTCTTAAAATAGTTATTTATATGTTCTCTAATCATAATTAGGGTTGGACACATGAAACCTTAGCATTGGAGTTTTATTCATAATAAAAAACCTAAAATCAAACAACTTGTTGACGCATGTGTCACGACCGTGACATTCTTGTAATCACACTTATGATACAAGTAGTGATAGTTACTACCTATTGAGCACAATGACTATCAAGATGTCATGCTCTGACATTTTTTGTCATAGTCATAACATATGTTAGCACATCATTCACACTCATAAAACTATTTCACGCCCTTGAATTGCTTGGGCAATATGTTTCTCTCTCATGTCTTGAATCCAATCCAAGGCCCATTTCACATTTCCTTCATTCCTTTTATGCGTGCGACCCATTAGGTTCCTAGTTATGTTGGCAGCTTAAATCATCACATGATTTTGAGTATATCATGAGTGGTATTTAGCAACACATTATGACCACCCAAATAACTATAAAGTCAATGGCCAACTGTAAACCCTTCCATAGACAATTATTGCGCAATTCATCCTTTCACCATTCTATATCTCATTTGGTTCAAAGCATGGACTGTGTATCAATTCCCACTAGACTTACTCATCACATCTAGTCCAAATGATATTAGTTCATATTTAAAATACTTATTACTCTTTTAGACTTGTCCTTGAATACCATTTTTAAGACATGTCCACCTCGCCTAAGGATTTTTGAGTAATGATCTCCACAATAGGCCATAGGTATAGTCTCATTCTATGATGAGTGGTGATTCCTCTATTGACTATTCAACTACCTTTGAATACCTTATACTATACCCAATCACCACCCTATAAGAGACCATTGAAAGGAAACAAGGAATGGAGTCAAAGTATAGGACTCAATGTCCAAGATAACCTTGGCCATCTCAAGTCTAATGATACTTGCACCATTGCTATGATGAGACTATCAATAGAATTAAATATATATCCATGTGATTGTCTCATAGATAGGTTATCCAATATGCTTGACTACTTTAGTAAGCATCCACATGTTAGTTCTAAGCATCTCATGTTTTTAGCTTATGAGATTAGCTGCTTGACCTTAGTCAAAGAGTATAATATGTATTACTCTATCTAGATTAACAATGTTCAATCTTGTTAATCATATGATTAGGGATTATTTAGGTATAAGAACAATTGCACATGATAGGATTCTTATCATCATGATCTCATCATGATTTTCTTCATACTATGTTACATGCTAAGGACTTCATTAAACAGTCTATAATCTATATCAAAATGGATAAGCACCAATTTAATGAAATATGTCTTTTATTAATAATAAATAAGTATATCAAGTAACTAAGGTGATTTCCTTTAAGAAACCACCCTAAAATAATATGTATGCATGCAATACAAGTGGCTACATGCATGCAAGTGTTTATGTTAGTTAAACTATGATTTATCTAATTAATCATCATTAATTTTAATCACCTTCACAATGAAAAATGACCTCAAAATTGTGATTATGATAAAAATGTTAGAGTTATTTAATGTTGTTTTGATACTGTGCAAATTTTCAAGCAATTTGGAATTCACATAATAAATTTTTGAAGAATGAAAAATGACCTCAAAATTGTGATTATGACAAAAATGTTAGAGACGTACCTTAAATTCAATCACACTAGGCATTTGACGTATTTATTATTAATAAAGGACAATTTCATTATATTAGTATTCATTCAAATATGAATTTGATTTAGATCTTAGACCATTTAATGAGGTCCTTAATTTCTAACACAACATGAAGGAAATCATGATGAGATCATGGTGGTGAGAGTCAAATCATGTGCAATTATGTTTATACCTAAATTGTCCCTAGTCATAGGATTAACAAGATGGAACATTGTTAATCTAGATAGATTGGCACATGTTATACTCCTTGACTAGGTCAATCAGCTGATCTCATAAGCTAAAGACATGAGATGTTTAGAGTTAACATGTGGATGCTTGCTAGAGTAGCCAAGTACATTGGATGACCTGTTATGAAACAATCATATGGATATTTATTTAATGTTAGTGATAGTCTTATTCTTAAAAATAGTGCAAGTATCCTTGGACTTGAGATGCTCAAGGTTATATTTGATACTCAATCCTATACTTTGATTCCATTCCTTGTTGCTTTTTAGAGGTCACTCATAGGATGGTGATTAGGTATAACATGAGGTATTCAAAGGTAGTTGAGTAATCAATAAAGTATTCACCACTCTTGGTTTGGCGAGTATATATATGACCTATTGTAGATATCATTACTCAGAAATCCATGGCTAAAGTGGACAAATCTTTTGGAAGGTCTTTAAGGAATTGTCTAATAGAGTAATGAGTAGCATTGTAACATCCTCGACTTCCCATGTAACGCCCACTAATTATTATAAGTTAGAATAAGTATGTGGTATACATAGGAAACATATGATAGACTATATATATTAAAACATGTGGAATAAATAACTAAATTTGAAATTAAAATAAATTAAATTGATTGACATGGTAAATTTGATTAAATTGGACCACATAATTAAATTGTACTTTGGATAAAAATTAAGGGGATTAGATATAAGTATATGTGTGAATAATAATAATAATAATAATAATAATAATAATAATAATAATAATAATAATAATAATAATAATAATAATAAGTTAAAAAAAGAAAAGGAAAAAAAAAAGCACAGCATAAAAAAAAAGACAACAAAAAAAAAAATCGGGAGAAGCGGGGATGAAGTCAATTAAGACTTCATTTGGCCATTTTATCCTAACTTCTACACTCTTCTTCTTATCATCATCACCCATTTCCTTCCCCCCAATAACAGCCCCAATTCTTCATGATCTTACTCAAGATTTGCATCAAAATCAATCCAAATAAATCTATTCTTGGTAAGTAATCTCTTTTCCATTGTTATTGTGTTACTTAGAGCTTTTAAGAGTATGTTACATAGTATATTTCGCTCTATTTTTTTATTACTTTAGGAACCAAATTTGAATAAGTGAAAAACATGAAAGTTGTTCATACATGTGTTGTTTATGTGTCTGTCAAATTTCATGAAATTATTTTGGGTATATAAAGAGATAAACTTGTTTAAGTTAGACTGGTGCATGAAGACATGTCAACAGAATAACCTTGACAAATAGAACTCCTACTCAGACGACAAAATTAGTTCCTACTCAGCCTAGAGTTCATACTAGAGGAGGACTAGGCCAAACTAGGCAGGCTATTCCAAAGACAGTGAATAGACTTGAACCCAGCATAATTTCAGCCAGAGCCTATACTGTGAAAGCTAAAGAAGATTAGGCAGCAACAGATTTTATTGTTGGTATGTATGCATTAGATGATTATGACATTTATATACTCATATATCTGGGTTTCACACGTTCATGTATATTTGCACAAGTACATCTAGTTAACAAAGCATGACTGGAAGGGGCCTAGAGTATGAGATTGGGGTTATAAATTCTTTAGATCACAATGTGTGGGTAAGTAAAGTAGTTAGAGATTGCCTCTAATAATGTATGGAAAAAAAATATTCTAAGTATGATCTAGAGCTGACAGTTATAGTTTTTGAACTGAATTTTGGCATCATAATTTTCTTGGAGGGAATTTTTTTAAATTTAAAATATCTTTCCCCTTTAGGAAGAGTTGAATTTGAGATATAGTAGATATTGTGAGCAGAGAGATTGTGGTAAGGTTGTGTGTTCAGCTTACTTTTACCTAGAAAATTAAGGATGCTCAAAGACAAGATAATAAATTTGTTGATTTACCTAAGTTGGTTTTTAAGGGGGAGATATATGAGTTTATTAGGTGGATTGTTACATCTAATCTCTATGACAGAACAAAAATGTAAATAGATTACTAGAAATTTTCGACTAGAATGCCTATTTTTATTGTGTCAAATAGAGATACTCTATTTACATATCAAATTTGGGGTAATCTACAAAGAACTTTATACTCTAAGCTCAATTTGGTATAACCTTTCATCCATAGATAAAATTTGGTACTAATATAAACTTAATATGTTATGTATAGAGTCAGATATGATCTTCACAACTCATATTGGTCTGGTAGCCAACTCTGTTCTAGAACAGTAAAAATTTTCTTATAATTTGAGGACCTTAAGGACAGAATTAATAAAAGTTTAAAACATGAAAAATTTTCCATTTTAAACCATATAAGTATGTAAAGTTTTATTATAATATGACTTATATATTGTAAGTTATGAAGGATCAAATTTAGTACTCTAAAACTACCAAAGGGAAGAAAACAAGGCAGAAAACATAATATAATTGGAAATTCCACCAAATATTGTACAATGCTCCAATTTCTCTAAAAGTTTAATATGTTATATAATTATATGTTAAATTTAATTAGAAATAATAACAACATATATTGGAAAATTTTAGAAAAAGTTATAGGATAAATAGTCCCATAAGGTCACAATGCCTCATGAGAAAAATCTTAACTATTGATATGAACTATGCATATGAATTTGCTTAAGCCACATTAACCTACTCCAATCATGAGTTAATCAATTATATTTCTATATTAGACTCAAGACAAATTGGAGACCTATAAGGAGGGGATAGACAATAAGTTAAGGGTGGGAATCAAAGGAAAGATGTGAATTTAATTATCAAATGAATTCTTTAGTGCATACGAACATTACTTGTTATGTGATTCATATGATTTTCATGATTTGACTTTGTTAATGAGATGATGGATAATTTGTGACATATTTGGTATATATAAGTGATAAATGTATGGTATATTTAAGGTATATGTTTGGAATATGTGATATATACATACTACATATATAGTATATCCAAGGTATATGCCCAATATATGAGGTATATATGCAGTATACATATGGTATATGTGATAAAAATAAAATGATTGATGAAGTACAAATGCATATGCATAACGACTTAAAAGGTGTTGTGACTAGTTAATCAATATTGTAAAGCAAAATAAGAGACCTATTGTGGTGACTGCACCTCCTCACCCGAACCGCACGTGCCCTGATAAGGAAGCGCTGTCGCTTGTCTTTCTCATACTTCTTCTAATCGCTATAATATTTTTTTTAATACTCATGTATATATGGATATAAATAAAAATCAGAGTGCAATTTATTTATATAAAATAATAATTTTTAACATCAGAGTAATTCTTAACAAACTTTAAAAGTAGGTTTTACAAACTCAAACATTTCTTTAATATAAAAGCCAAATACAAAAGTTTCAAAACTTGTAACCCACTTTCTCAAGATTCGGCCGCTTTACTTGAATGGGATCACCGTTTGCTTTATCTAGTGTCTTCAGCTACCTTTCTATATCTATGTGGAAATTAAACTCCGCGCTAAGCTCTAAGCTTAGTGGTGCATATAAAAAAGGCAATATACTATATCATGCAACAAGCATTAACATTTATCATTTTGTGCATTAAAATGTTTGCATGCATGACTATCAACATATTCCTATTTCATACAAGTATAAATGTCATGCTCATATAGACAATGTTATTTTCATTTATCTTTAATGGCAAAGTATTCTGTAAATCTCTTTATCATTACATTTCAATCTCATAACATCATCATTTTCTTATTCTTTCCTTTTCTTATTTTTCCGACATATCCTTATTATCTTGCCCACATCACTCTAAATTTTTAGACTGACTGGATACGAGTTATGGATCAGGAGTGCTCACACAAGCTTATGCCACCCTGTCCACTATCTGGCTCATAAGAGCTTTTCAAATCAATGGCGCTCACACAAGCTTATGCCACATTGATTGAGTATAATTTCATCATAGATGAATAACCGGATCAAGGGCGCTCACACAAGCTTTAGCCACCTTGTCCTCATTTATATGTGCTCATCGGAGCTTTCTCAAGTCAGTAGCGCTCACACAAGCTTTAGCCACACTAACTGAGCATCCTAGACCAATGGCGCTCACACAAGCTTTAGCCACATTAGTTGAGGTATAGTACGGTACCGTTCGCCCCCTTAATGACATGTTATCTATCCTGATTCTAGTCCGCAAGTAGAGTAATGGGCTTCTTTATATTTTCACATCAATCATAATTCTCATGTTTCAACACATCCATATTCTCATATTTATCAACATTTCAATTTTCTTGTTTTGCAACATATAGTCATACTCATACATCTTTCCATTCATTTACTAGATTCATCAATATTCTCATATTTATCATCTGCATCAGATTTCATATATCATCCATGACAATTCATTTTTTTACATCAATTCATTTTTCTATATCACAACATGTCACATTCTCACATCAATATATATATATATATATATACATATATCTATATTCATATCATTCCTATTTCACTGGATAGACAATGAATTTCATTTACTTACCTGAATTCTTCATTTGATAACCACATTCATAATTACAAACACAGAGCATTCACTGCCATGATTACTAATTTCACGCTCGTGAATTAGTTCACGCCCGTAATCCCAAGCCGTGAACGCTACTGGAATGAATCACCCAAAAGCATTCACGGTCGTGATTACTCATTCACGTCCGTGAATACTTTCACTTCTATGATTCCAACCCGTGAATGCTTCTGGAATGAATAGTACTATTTCCACTCATAAATTCACAACCGTGACACAATCCAGGTTCACGGTTGTGACTCAATAGTCACACCCGTGACTTTCAACAGGAAATCTGCATATTCACATTTCATTCATTCTAACATCATCCAAATCATACCAAATTCTATTTCATGCATTTCTAAGGCTCTTTACTCAACTTATTACTTCCTAATACATGTACATGCCTTGATCATACAAGATTTCCTAGCATGCATCATTAATTCAAAGTCACACAAGAATCTCATTCGCACATGTCTAATCCTATGGTTTCATGCCATGATCATCATCATTCTTGAAATACATTTATCTAAAGTCATGTTCATCATGCATTATTTCAAGCAAAAATAGGCTATTGCCTTAAGTTATGCACAAACTTTAATCTTTCTCCTTCACTCTTTTAGATAGCTTTCTCTTTTTCTTTGCTCCTTAGAGCTTGTTCCTTGTCACTTGGAACTCCTACAACATCATAAATCATTATTTCCATATGATTTTCTCAAGACCCTAACTCTCTTTCTCTCTTTCAAAACCCTAGTTTCTCTCTCTTTCCATATAAGTCTTAAATGAGCTCAAAATTCAAACTTCCTTTAGAAAAATGATGAAGAAGAAGAAATGCTTATTACCTTACACTTTTCTTCATCAAATCACAACTTTGGAGATTTTCTCTCTCTACCAGACTTGATTTTTCTTCCTCTTTCTTGCTCTATCCAGCTTCCTTAAGAGTTATGGAACATGAAAATCACCTTTTCTTGCTCTTTCTCTTCTCTTCCCTTCCTTTCTCTCTCTAGAATCAAGGTGAGCTATGGAGGAATGGGTGAAGCTGGCGTGACTGGTAAAGAAAACAGAGAAGGAAGCAGAAAATGAAGAGAAGAAGAAGAAGAAAAGTCTTAAATGGGGTACCAAAAAAGTCTTCATGTGGGACCCACCATTTGACCATTTCTTGACATTAGGCTTAATGAACCCATTTATCTCATTCTTCCTCCTTGAGTGGCCAGCCAAAACTATCAAAATATGCCCAAAATTAATATGTTGATTAGCAATTAATCTCATTAATCCTCCAATTTTTGGTAATTTGCAATTTGACCCCAAAACTTATCAAATTTTGCAATTTAGTCCTTTACCGTAAATCAACTTCTTTAAACTTTAATATCACTTATTTAGGCATTTCTCATTTAATTTAACCATTTCTTAATCAATTTGTGTAAAAATCTGAATTTAGACTCCGATCGGTCAAACGCATCAACTTCGCAACACGTGCGACTCGGGACATAAATTAGTGGATATTACACCTATGGCCTAACAAATGTGCAAATGAAACAAATGATCAAGCTAACTAGCAAATGCAAATGTTCACATGGAAATCCAGGGTAGTGTCTATTTAACTTGGTCACAACAAAATGAAATAAGCAAAGCATGTGCATACATAAAGAGTAATGATTTTATGCTTTAATTTTACTGGTATCTTTATGATATTAGTGAATGAAATGGAATACATAATATGCATTGGGTTTGTGATATGTTACCATGAGTTGCTTGGTACTTTAGAGCTTGTTTGATAATTATTCTCACTGAGCTGTAACTCATGAATTTGCATCATTTTTTAGGTAAAGAAAAATGATAGCTTATATTGAGAAGCATATAAAAGACATGAAGCACCGTTCATCGGTCGAGCCTCACCATTCTCTCTCTTTGCATTCCACATGAACATGAGATCATGACAACTACATTTTGGACTTATGTGAATGTACATGTATACATAATCAGGAACCTAATGGGTTACATGCATTGTGATCACATAAAGTATTTTGTGATCGCAATTATTTCATGGTGTATCACGGTCGCGAGAGATGATTTTTGCCGTTGCCAAAACTTACTAGTTCTCATTCCAAATTAGTGTCATGGAATGTCATGTAGTCATAAGTTGCCCAACATCAACATAAGGTGTGACGGTGAAAGATGTTTTATGGTCACGATTTCAGTTGATTCAACAAATATATTTTGAGTAGAAAGCTTAAAACCTAGGGTTTGAAGAATGCTACTCTAATATGGATTTGAGGACATATAAATAGCCTTATTAGATGTTAATTTCCTGGTTGCCAACTTAGAGAAATAAAAGTTATTTTTCACCCATCTCTCTCACAAAACAATCCATCATAGCTAGCACTTAGGTTGATTGTCACCCCATCTTCATCGTGGTTTTTATCTTGTTCCTTCATGTGAATTTTTATTAGCAACAATATAGCTTTTGGAATTTTGTGGTTTGCTACAACCCAAGAGAGAAGGAAAAGCTCCCTACTTGGAAATTCAAGAGTTGCAAATAAAGGTAATCAACTTCTCGCATTGAATGGTTTATTCTGATTTTAATTTACATAAGGTGTTCCATAGGTTTTGGGTTCAATTAAATTTTAAATTATACTTCCATATATATGAGACATATGTTCAAATCCAATAGTGGTATTAGAGCCACCCTATGTAAATTAATTTTGAATTTAAATGAAGTATCAATGGGATTAATTGAAAAGGAAGAACTTTGATTCCCTATTTCGTTTAAAATGACTTTGATTGTGTTTGGTGTCAAATTTCATTTTTCATTCAATAACATGTTAATATGATGATATTTGATGTTATTTAAGATAATTGAATTATTTAAACTTGATTAAAACATGAAGTTCAAAGTTGTACATATTGTTGAAATTTTAGGGTTTATGAAACCTAATATTGCCAATTGAGTCCTTTTTGGGGAAGTTTGAATTTGGTTGGTTAATATGATTAATCAAATATTTTATGATGTATTTAAAATGTGTTGTAACTTCTTCATATCCACTTAATTGAAGGTGGAATGGCAAACATGTATGATTATGGACTTGACAAATGTGATTAATCATGCATAAAAATTTTATTTTTGGTAAATAGGACCTGCGAGTCCCTGCCTTCTGTATTCTCTCTATTGTATTTATCTTCTTATCTCACTCCCTTTAGATATAAATTAAGGGTTTTTATGAAGAATTTATGTAATTAGATTACATAGGATTAGAATAGAATTGAAGTGCAATGGGGAAAAAAGCCAAAGAGGTAGTGCCAAATGCAATGAGCATTAGAATAGGAAATTATTTTTATATTTTGGTATTATAATTTCATACATCTACCTAAGTAAGACCTAGTCAATCCTTTCATGGCTTGAAAGATTGATATTAGATATGTCCATAATTATGACCATATAATTAGTGCAATTATCTTATATATCTATATGTGATTAATGGATATATTATGCATGCCAAACAACCATGATGAGACTTAATTAAAGAAAGTCCCTCATTAATTATATTAAAGGCCAATGTCTTCCATTAATATGGAAAGAACCAGAGTTCTTTTAGAGTGTGGGTTGTTGGGCACACCCAAGCATACTCTTTAAGAATATATTAAAATCATTGAAATATGATTAATGGACCGGCTTTAACTAGTTACATTGGCTAGGCATACCCAAGTTGAATCTGAATTAGAAGTAATATTGGTCCAATGTATATGAGATATGCATGCATCAAGAATTAATAGCACAATGATTTAGTAGTTGCATAATTGAATGCAATTGGTATGAGATACCCACCAATTAACCTAAGGTGGCTTATTGGGCACAACTAAGGTCACTCTTAGTGATGTTAGACACTGACCCACTTGGAGAGCTTCCAACAGGTTCTCTTGAATTTATAATGATGATAGGTTTGCAATAAAATAGTGAGATTAAATTGCATTTATTAAAGACCTAATAATCATGCATGTAGTACATACATACTTTGACATGATATTTCCTTACATCTTGGTTACGAGAATCATGTCATCAAATGTGAACCTATGCTCAATTCTTGAATCCAATAAATTGATGGGCCCAAACTTCTCTGATTGGCTAAGGAATTTGAGAATTATTCTCAAAGCTAAAAAGATAGCCCATGTCTTGGAAGAGCAACTTCCCTCCCTTTCTACTAGAAGCACGTGGAAGATAGTGTGTTGAAGGGTTGCATTATGCTTGCCTTTATGTCTTTCAAGCTTTAAAAGCAGCATGAGAATGTGGAAGATAACACCATCATGTATCATCTAAGGGAGCTTTTTGATAAGCAAGCTTGAACCTAACGATATGTGATATCTAAGTTGCTATTGTACTCTAAAATGGTAGAGGAGACTTCTCCAGTGCAACATGCATTAAAGATGAATTGATACATTGAAAGAGTGGTCATTTTAGGTTTTGTTATGCATCATGAGTTAAGAATAAACTTAATTCTCCAAAGTTTGCCTGATAGTTATACACACTTCGTGCTAAGTTATCAGATAAAAAAGATATTCATTTTGACCCTGAATTGATCAACATGCTCAAGATAACTGATCCTTCTGTCAAGAAAGAGCAAAAGTGTCTGTTAGAGAGGTGCCTTAAATGCAATCACCTTAAGCACTTGATGTACTCCTTTATTATCAATAAAAAGTATATTCATTATATTGGTATTCAATTATATATGAATTTCATTTAGATCTTACACCATTTAATGAAGTCTTTGGTATATAATACAACATGAAGGAAATCATGATGAGATCATGATGGTGAGATTTCTAACATGTGAAATTGTGTTTATACCTAAATGATCCCTAGTTATAGGATTAACAAGACATGGAAAAGTTAATTCGGATAGACTAGCACATGTTATACTCCTTGACTAGGTCAAATAACTGATCTCATAAGTTGGCAACATGAGATGTTTAAAGTTAACATGTGGATGCTTAAGAGAGTATCCAAGTACATTGTGTTGAACCTTGAGGGGTATTTCCATCATTTGGATGCTAACAAATAAAATAGCAATAATCTATTTAACATGTTTTCTAAGTTTATTGAACAGGGTATGAAACATGATAGCAAGAATGGAGAATCAAAGACTAATCTTAAAAAGATAAAAAAAAGAAGAAATAGCATGTTCACACCTGTGATGAAGCTTAGCGCCAACTATCCAACATTTAAAGTTCACGGCCATAAAGAATGATAGCAACCGTGAATGATCATATCAGTCACGCCAGTGAATAAACGCAACATCCGTGATAAGACATGATAAATTCCTCCAGAGAGCTTCACGACCAGAGACACCACTTGGACCACGGCTAGGAAGGATGTTCACATCTCTGAAGATATAATGTCACGCCCATGATCAAACACTTCAAATCCTTTCAGAATGCTTCACGGCTAAAGTCACGGCTTGGAAGAATAGTCACGACCGTGACAATCATATTCACGACAGTGAAAGAGGAAAGAGAAACATGTCAGGCGTGAAAATAAGAGTTGGTGCAATGGTTATTTCCGCATTAAATGCAATCAAACGTCTATAATTCACCATGAAAGTATAAATGCAAGTCATTTATGAATCCAAAACAAGAGAATAGCTAATACTTCGAATCAAAATCTTGTTGTAAGCCATTTGTGCATTTGATATTTTCAAAACAAACATTTATTCTCTATGAAAATCTTTTTGCTCATCATTCTCTGAGCATTATAGATTTGTAAGTGTTTCTCTCTGTAATCAACTACTCAAGTGAGTTTGGGTATTTTGGGGGTAAGAGTAGAACACTTGTAAGGGTTATTTGTGTGAGCCTTTAAAACACAAGGAATTGATTTATTGTGTGAGCCATTAAAACACAAGGGATTTCTGGGTTAGGTGTGCTCCATTGTTAGAAACACCATAGTTGGGAGTGAGCTTGTAAAACTCCATTGTAACACTTAGTGTGTTAGTGAAACTCCCAATTGAGATTGGGGAGAGGAGTAGGGTTTGTTAACACCCAAACCTCTATAAAAATTCTTGTGTCATATCTTCATATCCCTATTAAACTTAACTTTTCTTTCCGCACTTAAAAGTTAAAATTTTTAATATCCAATTCAACCCTCCTTCTTGGTTCAATATCTGGGCAACATTTGGTATCAGAGCCTAGTCTAGCATCGAAGCCTAAAGAGCACTAGCAAAGATCAAGATATGGCCAATGAAGGATTCCAAAGTCTCAAGCCTTACTTTAATGGAGCAAATTATGGTCATTGGAAGTTTCGGATGGAGACATATCTGGATAGTGAAGGAATCGAAGTTTGGGATAGTGATCGAAAAGAATGGACAACACCAACTAGAAGAGGAGTTGATGGTGAAAGAGAAATCCTGTCAAGAGATGATTGGACAGAGCCTTAAAGAAGAGCAAACTTCAGAAACAAGAAGGCAATGACAATTCTCTCAAGCTCATTATCCATTGAAGAATGTGGCAAAATACAACTCTGCCCAACTGCTTACAACATGTGGAAAACATTGAAAAACTATCATGAAGGAACAAAGCAAGTTAAATCCAAGAAGATTCAACTTCTTACTTCAAAGTATGAGCTCTTCAAGATGAAATCCAATGAGTCAATTACTGACATGACCAACAGTCTTCTAGCCATCATAAATGGCATAAGAAAACTTGGGAAACACCTGAGCTTGGAAGATGTTAATAACAAAATCCTAAGAAGTCTTCCTCTCAAAGATTACAGTTGAAGAGTTGCCGGTATAGAAGAGGCAAATGAAGACATGAGCATTATGAATACTGATGTGCTTGTTGGCAAACTTCTTACACATGAGATGGTAGTGAAAAGAGATAGAGAGCTTGAAGTAGAGCCAGAAAAAAGAAAGCCTCTAGCACTAAAAACCTCTACTTCAAAATCTCAAAAGGAAGTTGAAGATGATGAAGAAAAGAGTGATGATGCAAATGAGGACATTGTTATGCTTTCAAGAAGGCTGAAAAGAATTATTGAGAAGAGAATGAGCAACTCTAGAAAATTCAGGCAAAGAAACCTCAAACAGACTTCTAATGATGCACAAAGAAGTAAAGAGGAGGTAAAGTGCTATGAATGTGGGAAGAAAGGGCATATTAAACTGAAATGTCCAAGGCTTAAGAAGCACAAGAGAAAATACCAAAGAGACAATTGGGAGAAAAGTCACAAAGCCACATGGGATGACGAAAGCTCTTCAAGTGAAAAAGAAGACAATGAAAGTGAAAAGGTCAACCTATGCTTCATGGCTATAGAGGATCACATCTCGAATAAGGTAGGATCACTTCACTCATACTCTTTCAATAATGATAGTAGTGATAATGATAGTAATAGTGATGATGTTAAGCAAAGCCTAATAGAAGTATTGAATCTAGAACTAGAGAAATATAGAAGTAAATTCAATACTTACAAGAATAACATTTCTAATTTGAAAATAAAAATGGATGCTTTAGAAAAGGAGAACCTTAAGCTTAAATCATCTAATGAATCTCTTCAAAAGTGATTAGATGAATACTCTTCAAGACCCTCAACCAAATCCTTGCTTAAAGAAAATAATACTTTGAAAAATGAAGTTAAGGAACTTAGAAACTCCATTTCAAAATTTCACAAGGAAAAGGAGAGTTTAGATACTCTCATTGTGTCTCAAAGACCACCCTTAATTAGACATGGTCTAGGATTTAAGGGTACATCATCATCTTCTCATAAGACTACTTTTGTTAAGTCAAGTGAACCTCACATCTCTACATTTGTTGTAACAGCCCCAAGGGCTAAGAGCACAAAATACACTAAATTCTTTATAAATGAGAGGAATAATTAAGGGTTGGTAAGCCTAAGAAAGAGACCTCAAATGGCTAATCATGCCTTTATGTATAAGAAGAATGTACGCAGAACAACACCAATTCATCATGATTGTGCATGACATTGTTCTCAAACTCAGTCTAATAGAAATATGGCTTTCAAAAGCATTGTAAGACCAAAAAGACCAAAAAGAATTTTTAGACCTAAATAATGTAATTATTGTATGAAATTTGGTCACATAAATAAACATTGCTGGATAAGGAAGGCTTATTGGGAACCTTCATGTGCTAACCCCCAAGGACCCAAGCTCATTTGGGTATCTAAAAACCATACTTGAATTGTGATTCTATAGGTCTGCCTCAAGTCCACAATAAATAAAAATACTTGGCTAGTAGACAGTGGATGCTCAAGGCATATGACAGGAGATAAAGAAATTTTCAATGAAATCAAAAGTATTGATTAAGGTAATTGGCATTGGCTCTATTGGTATTAATGGTACTAATTTCATTAAAGATGTCTTGCTTGTTGATGGCTTAAAACATAACTTGTTAAGTGTAAGTCAATTACATGATAAAGGAAATAAAGTAATCTTTACTTCCAACGAATGTCTTGTAACCTCTTTTAGTGGCCAAGAGATATTTAAAGGAAATAGAGATGAAAATACCTACATAATAGACTTACACAAAATATCTAACCATTCCTCTAAGTGTCTTGTGACTACTAGTGATGAATTTTGGCTGTGGCATAGAAGGCTTGGTCATGCAAGCATGGATTTAATTCACAGCCTCAGCATAGGAGAACTGGTAAAGGGACTGCAAAAAGTCAAATTTGAAAAAGACAAGATATATGACCTTGCCAAAGAGGAAAACAACACAAGTCATCCTTCAAATCCAAAAACATTGTAAGTACCTCAAAACCTCTACAACTCCTGCATCTAGATTTATTTGGACTTGCTGGAATTACAAGTTTAGGAGGTAAACACTATACCTTTGTCATCGTAGATGATTACTCTAGATTTACTTCGGTAATTTTCTTAGCTCAAAAGAGTGATGCCTTTGAAACTTTCATAAATTTTGCTAAAAGAGTTCAAAATGAAAAATGATATTGTATTTCAAAAATAAGAAGTGACCACGACAAAGAATTTGAAAATGAAAACTTTGAAAATTTTTGTCTTGAAAATGGCATTTCGCAGAATTTTTCATCTCCTAGGACACCACAACAAAATGGGGAAGTTGAATGGGAAAATCGAACTTTAATTGAAATGGCTAGAACAATGCTCAATGAGTATGGTTTACCAACTTACTTTTGGACAGAAGCCACAAATACTGCTTGTTATATTTCAAATCTAGTTTTCAAAGGACCTCTCTTAAACAAAACCTCATTTGAGCTATGGAATGGAAGAAAGCCCTTGATATCATACTTTAGAGTGTTTGGATGCAAGTGCTTCATATTGAATACCAAGGACAACCTTGGAAAATTTGCCTCTAAATTTGATGAGGGTATCTTTTTAGGATACTCTACAACTAGCAAAGCATATAGAGTATTTAATAAAAAGTCATTAACTGTTGAAGAATCTATGCATGTTGTTTGTGATGAATCTAGTAGACTTGATCTTGTAAAAGGTAGTGTTCTTGATGATATTGTAGGTACCATGGAAAGACTTGATCTTGAAAATGGAAGAGAAGAAAATATCAAGAAGATTCACATCAAGATGATTCTATACCTCAAGCTCAAGAGGAAAACATGCAAGAGCTCCTAAAGGAATGAAGATTGACAAAAGATCACCCCAAAGTGCAAATCATTGGTGATCCTACAAGGGGAGTAAGTACTAGATCTCATCTCAAACATTTAGTTTCTGACCTTGCTTTTGTTTCTCAAATTGAGCCTAAAAATATTGATGAGGCTCTTAATGATGAAAGTTAGGTGATTGCCATGCAAGAGGAACTCAACCAATTTGAGAGAAGTAAGGTATGGACCTTAGTACCTAGACCCAAGGAGCATCAAATCATAGGAAGCAAATGGGTATTTAGAAATAAACTAGATGAACAAGGGTCAATAACTAGGAATAAGGCTAGGTTGGTTGCAAAAGGATATAATCAGGAAGAAGGAATAAATTATGATGAGACCTATGCTCCTGTAGCTAGATTAGAAGCCATAAGAATACTTTTAGCATATGCATGCCACATGAATTTCAAACTCTTTCAAATGGATGTAAAAAGTGCATTTTTAAATGGTTTTATAGAAGAAGAAGTTTATGTAGAACAACCACCAGGTTTTGAAAGCTATGATTTGCCCAACCATGTATTTAAACTTTCCAAAGCTTTATATGGTTTGAAACAAGCCCCAAGAGCTTGGTATGAAAGACTAAGTTCTTTTCTGTTAGAAAATAATTTTACAAAGGGGAATGTTGACGCTACATTATTCATTAAAAAACATAAGCATGATACTCTAATTGTTCAAATTTATGTTGATGATATCATATTTGGGTCTATTAATGAATTGCTTTGTCAAGAATTTGCTAAGTTTATGACTAGGGAATTTGAAATGAGCATGATGGGTGAGCTAAAATTCTTCCTCGGTCTACAAATAAAACAAGGCAATGAGAGCATATTCATAAACCAATCCAAATATGCCAAAGACTTACTTAAGAAATTTGGAATGGAAGGATGCAAGAATGCCAAGACTCCAATGAGCACTTCAACAAAATTGGACAAGGATGAAAAGGGTAAGAGCATTAATGAAAGCTCTATAGAGGTATGATCGGATCACTTTTATATCTTACTGCCTCTAGATCTGATATAATGTATAGTGTATGCTTATGTGCTCGCTTTCAATCATGTCCTAAAGAGTCTCATTTAAATGCAATAAAAAGAATTTTTAAATATTTACATGGCTCATTGCATCTAGGTTTGTGGTATCCTAGAAATTCATCCTTTTACATTATAGGATATTTAGATGCTGATTATGCTTGAAGTCTTTTAGATAGAAAAAAGTACTTTAGGTACTTTTCACTTTATTGGAGAATGTTTAGTTTCTTGGTTTAGCAAGAAACAAGTTTCAGTTGTTCTTTCCACCACTGAAGCGGAGTATGTGACAGCAGGATGTTGTTGTACACAAATCCTTTGGATGAAACAACAACTTAAGGATTATGGTGATAGTATGAACCATATACCTATTAGATGTGACAATACAAGTGCTATAAATCTATCTAAAAATCCCATTCAACACTCTAGAAGTAAGCATATTGACATAAGACATCACTTTATTAGAGATCATGTTCAATATGGAGATGTTGTATTGGAATTTATAAGTACAAACAATCAATTGGCAGATATCTTCACTAAGTCTCTAAATGAGCAAAGATTTAATTTCATAAGAAGAGAGCTTGTTATGATTGATGGATTAACTTTATGATTGCCAAAATTGTCGAACCTTGATTGATAATCTTGTATTTTTGTCTCATCTTTTTAGATATGAGGTAGCTAATTTGATAGAAATATATGTTATAGGGGATAAAAGCTCCTTAGAAATGCTTTAGTCTTGTTTTAGACTTAGTTTTATTTAATGAGGATTTTAGGCAATTCATGCTCGTGACATATATTCACGGTCGTGATCAAAATCGCAAAAAGCTCCAGTAGCTTTCACAACTTGCTTCACGACTGAAGATAGTGAAGACTATGTTTTACGACCATAACCTTTTTCTATCACTCCCGTGAAACCTTTTGTTAACGCCCGTGATGCTTTTTCACGACCGTGAACATTTCCACCAAAAACTCACAGAAGCATTCACGCTTTGTGTCACGCTCTGTTTCACGATCACAAGTAGTGAAGATTGTAATTCACACTCGTGACTCATTTGTCACCACCGTGATAGTTCAACTTTAATTTTGTAGAAAAAGTTATGAATTATTTTCTAAAATACATTCATTCCATTCTGCCTAGTATTTTACTAGACAAATTTTTAGTACGGATTTTGAGTCTATTTTTTACCTAATTCCAGGCATATTAGGTCTAATGTTCTAAATTAAAGTTGAATCCCTATGTCTTTTCCAACCCAATAAGAAACACTTAAAAAGAATTTCTAGAACTCAAGTTATGACCAGAAAAGACGAATTAGACCTGATATGCACTGTATATAAGACAAATTTTCCAGCATTTGAATTAATTTCTACAATTTCCATCTTCATGGATCAACCTGACATTCAAATTTTCATTTTCATATTCATGGAATTATTTAATCAAAATATCAAGAACTACATACAAAATTACACATAATATCACAAAATCAAAAATCACATTTTCCATATTGAATTTTTGCCAAATGTACATACCTCAAAAAATATACTTCTCTTCAATTTTCTCTTCTTCCTAGTTAGCTTTCTCCTTGCCCTTACTTTCTCTTTGATTATGGTTCAAAGATTGTTCACCTTTTTGTCCTAACAACAAATTTCAAACTAATCAAGCATTAAACACACTAATCCACCCTTAATCACCATTAACATAATAATCACCCTAAATTACCAACTTTAATCGCAACTAACCCCAAAATCAAAGAAAAGAGAAGAAGAAAAGTGAGAAGATGGAAAATCTAACCTCACCTTTGTAGATCTTCAAAATCACTAAAATCTTCCTTCTTTTTTTTCCTTCCTTTCTTCATTCCTCTTAGTTTTGCTCACTTTGCTTCACTTCCTTGTTGATCTTGCCTTAATCCAAATTTTTTCCATCTAATCTTAGTTTTGATTGAAGAAAAAAAAGAAGAACAATGGAGGGAAGGAGAGTCATGGCCACAAGGAGAAGAAGAGATAAGTTTGTTTGTTTTAGACAAGGAAGAAGAAGAAATAAATGACCAAAAAGTTGAATTTGACTTTTATAATTGGATTAGGTGGGTGGTTAAGATTAATAGATAATCTTGTCCCCCATTGGTCCATTAATTTAAATCACTCTTACTTTATTTTAATCTAAAGAATATTCCATTTTTATGCCTTCTTAAAATATCTTTGCCAAAAATACTGCAATTTCCAATTTCGTTAAATGAAAAATTATTTTTTTCCAAATTTTAATTCCGAACTTCAAAATTCTAAATTAATAATATCCAAAATATTTTTTTTCATATTTTATTATCATTTTAATTTTTTTCTTTCATGTCCGAATTTAGACCCCGATCAGTTCGACAAGCCGAATTTTGGTCAACCGCAACCGTGGCCTAAATTATCGGGCATTACAAATAGTCTAGGTACAAGTGGGGTATAGAATGATGAAAAGAATAATTGGACTATAGAACATGCTTTCTCATCAAAAAGCTCTCTTAGATGGTAGACTATGGAATTAACATCCATAGCCTTATGTTACTTTTGAAACTCAACTAACATAGTAGCAAACATAATACAGTTTGCCATCTCACTATAATCAAAATGCTTTTGATATGCCATCAAAACATCTTCAGAAGCATTAGTAGCAGGGGGATTTGGGAGTGCCTCATCTAGGACATAGCCAATCTCTTTTGATTTGAGAACTATTCTCAAATTCCTTAGCCAATCCAAAAAATTAGCCTGAGTCAACTTATTTAACTCCATTAGTGATAAAAAAATTCACACTTGTTATGATGATGATTCTATCAACCTAGACATAAAATAGAGCATGTTAGAATGTACATGAAAATGCATGTTTATTAGGTATTTAAAAAATTATATTATGACTCACTATTTTATTGCGAATGCATAGCCCTCACTATGAACCCGAGTGAACTTATATAGAAGTTCTCCTAATGGTTCGATATCCAACTAGCTAAGAATAACCTTGAGGCAACTCAAGAAGCCATCCTTAGTTTGGTTGGTAGGTATTTAATCCATATCGATTGCTTTATTCATGCAATTATCAAATCTTGTGCTATTAACTAATTGATTTGTGCATATATATTGGGCTATCAACTCATGATATGTGTACATCTCATGTACACTAACCCAACTTTGTCTCCAATACACATTAATCTTGGTGCAAATCCAACAAGCTAATGATATCGGTTAATTCTAACCAATTAATCGTGAAATCTAATTTCAATGGTTTGAATATATTCTTATAGAGTGAGCTTGAGACAACTCAAAATTAGAACTCTAGAAGAACTTTGGTTCTTCCCATATTAATGGAAGGTGTAAGACTGAATTGTTTGTTTAGCGACATATTTCTTTGTTAAGTCTCATTATGTTTTTACTGGACATACTAAAGTCAATCTCTTGAGCCAAAGTGAAATTGACAAGGTCATACCTAGGTATATGCGTGAATTTACAATCCAAAATAGAAATCAAATTTTTATTTCTAAATCTACTTGTTTATGGCACCACCTCCTTTGTTTATTGCTCTTTTGTATCTCTATTTTATCCTAATCCTATATAATCTAATTACATATTTTAAAATATAGAAAATCTCAATTTACATTTGAGGCGAGTAAGATGAGAAGAGATATACATGAGAAAGATGGAGAGTCCGAGACACGGAAGCCCTATGTACCATAAAATATAAATATCATGCATGCTTAATCACATTGGATCTAAGTCTATAATCATCCATCATGTCTTTTTATACACCCCTAACATGCATTCTCTAATATATAAAATAAAATAATGACAATTTTTGATTTTAATTTGAAAATCGATTTAATGCTTGAACCGAAATTGCCTACTAGTGTTGTTTCGATTAATTTAATTTTGTATGTCATTTCAAAGTGGAATTTAATATTTAATTAGATTAAATTAAATTTCATATTTCTAGAATTATTTAAAAATTAATTCACAATAAAATCAAATTATTATATTATCATAATTAAACAATTTAATTTTAATATACATACCAATTTATAGTCATACTAGAATTACTTTTGCTCAACTTAAATTAAAAAAAAATTAATTTCCAAAAATTTCAAAAATTTTCAAAAATTCAAACCATCATTCTAAGCATCTTTAGGTCAGCTCAAGTTCATCAAAATATTTTTGGCACAAGTCAAAATTACTAAGACAAATGAACCAACACACTTAGATGCTCAAAACGACTCATTCGATATTTAGAATTTTTTAAAAATTTTAAATTCATGAAAAATAATTTTGACATGAATCTAATATCAAAATAATATATTTTTAATCGCATAAAAATTGTTTCAACATGATTAGAATAAAATAATCACATACAAAAAAATCAAACAAAACAGTCCTGTTGGATATGCGAAAACAGTTCCATTTTTGTATTTGTTTGAAAAATTAATTACAATAATTTTTAATTAATTGTTGGACTCTTAGAGAGCCATAAACACATTCTAAATAGTTTTAAATAATTTTTCCATATTCAAATTACAAGAAAAATATAAAAAGCCCCATCAATTAAGCCAAACAACAACATATGCTCAGAAACAAGATAATTTTAAGCATTTTAAAATAAATCCGAAATTAATTATTTGAATTATATTCAAACAATTTCTCAATCAAAATAATCATCCTCAATTATCCAATGATCATATTAAAGAAAGAAAAATATGTAAAACAAATTTTACAAATTAATTTCAATCATTAAAAACTATTGATCTAAAACCATCAAAATGCAATCCCATTGCACTTTCAATTAAAATTAATTTTAATGGACACAAAGGGGCTCTGATACCACTGTTGGATTTTGGAGATGAATCCCATTCATAAAACGTAGTAAAAAAATAAAATTTTCAAAATTTGAAATAAAAATCTTGCTTGTGCTATTAAAACTAATTTATCAAAACACAGAGGTAAGCAATTATACTTTATAATTTCTTAATTTATTCTTCAAATTTTCACCTTGCTATGTTGTTTAAAACCACAAAAATCCACTTTAGGATGCCTCTAATATTAGTCCATGCGAAAATATGAGAAGAAACTATAAGGGAAATGGTTGAACACACCTCAAAGTGCTAGCAATGGTGTATGCACAATTTGAGAGAATTTGAAAAATAATAATTATTTTTCTTTTTGAATTTCATAATTTCTAAAAATAATTTTAAGACTTTTAAACATTTTTTTACCACAAAAATAATCTAGGTACAAAGTGCACAAGACAAAGGAAGGGATTTTTAAGGGGGGGGGTTTGCCTTAATTAGCTTTAATTGGCTAATTAAGGTTATGTCATATCCACAAATTTAGGCCCTTAGTCGCACGAGTTGTTAAACCGACTAAACGGTTCGATCAGAGTCTAATTTTGGATTTTGACCGAAAAATAATTAAAATAATGGCAAATAGCATTGGAAAATATTTAATAAAGTATTTAAAATATTAAAATATGTTAAATTATAATAAGAGACTAAATTGTAAAATTTGAGAAGTTTAGGGGTCAATTTTTAATTTACCAAAAATTGAAGGATTAATTGGGATAACCTCTAATTAAATGCATGAATTGGTATATTATATGCATGTGGTGGTTTGCTACATCAAGTGGCAAGTTTTGAGAAGCTAATTAACATACATGAATTAGACATTAAATGCATATGGCCTTAGGTGTCCCATTATTAATTAAGTTTGTCCTTTTTCTCTTAGTTATCTCTTCCATCCTTATCTCTATCATCTAGAATACTCTAATCTCCCTAAACCAACCCACATTTTTCCTCTCCCAAATCCTCCATAGCTAAAGCTTGATTCTAGGAAGAGAAAGTGAGAAACAGAGGGAGAAAGACATGGAAAAGTAGATTTCATGCATAGTTGCTCAAAAGGAAGCTAGAGAAAGTAAAAAAGGAAAACAATAAAAAGAAAACCTTAAGGTTTGGCTATGGAAGCAAGGAAATGAAGGTAAGGTGATTTTTCTTCTCTTCCATGTTCTCTTTAATCAAATGTAGAGATTAGATCAAAAAGAGAGAGAGAGAGGTTAGAGTTTATAGAGTTTTAATGAAGTAAAGTTTAAATGATCTCTTTTATGTATTTTAGGAACTCAATTTGACAAGGATCTAGCTCAAAGGAGAAAAGGAAAAGAGAAAGAGAAGTAAAGCGAAAGAAAAGAAAAAAAAAAGAGGTTTGTGCATAACCTAAGGAAATAACTTATGTCTTATTTTTTTTAGTTGCATGATGTTGCCCAGATATTAAGCCATGAAGGGGGGTTGAATTGGAGTTTCAAAAATTTAAACTTTAAGGTGCAGAAATAAATAATTAATTTTAGGAGGGATAGAGAAAATTTGACACAAGGAATTTTATAGAGGTTCGGGTGTTAACAAACCCTACTCCTCTCCCCAATCGCAATTGGGAGTTTCACTAACACACTAAGTGTTACAATGGAGTTTTACAAGCTCACTCCTAACTATGGTGTTTCTCACAATGGCTCACACCTAACCCAGAAATCCCTTGTGTTTTAATGGCTCACACAATAACCAATTCCTTGTGTTTTACAGGCTCACACAAACAACCTTCACTTTGTGTTTTTACAGGCTCACACAAACAACCTTTTAATTTGTGTTTTAGAGGCTCACACAACTAATCCTTACAAGTGTTATACTCTTAACCCAGAAATACCCAAAGCTCACTTGAGTAATGATTACAAAGAGAAACACTCACAAATCTTAATTGCTCAATAAATGAAGAGCAAAAAGATTTTTACAGAGAATAGATTTTGTTCTCAAAGTATTGAATTTACAAATAGCTTGTAATAAGATTTTGATTCAAAGTAATTGATATTCTCTTGTACTGAATGCATAAATGACTTCCATTTATACTCTCATGGCTGATTATAGCCGTTGGGGTGCATTAAATACGAACTAGCCGTTGTACCAACCAAATAATTGCGCCTGACATTTTTCTCTTTCATCATTCATGGGTGTGACTATGTTTGTCACGGGCGTGACATTTCTTCCCAAGCCATGACTGAAGTGGTGACCTTGGTTGTGAAGCTTTCTGGAATATTTTGACATATTGGGTCACGGGCGTGACATACATATTCACGGGCGTGACAAACTTCCCAGCCGTGATTCAAGTGGTGACTTTGGTCATGAAGCTCTCTAGATGAAAATGCATGAACATTCACGGGCGTGACATTTTGATTCACGGGCGTGACTGAAATGTCCACTTCACGGTTTGTTCTTCCTTCATGGCTGTGAACTTCTAATGTTGGTTTTGGTAACGGTTAGCTCTTTCACGGGCGTGAACATACTACTTCCTTAATTTTGTCTTTCAAGGATTATTCTTCCAAAATCTCCATTCTTGCTATTTTATTCCATGTCCTGTTTAATAGACTTAGAAAACAAGTATGTTAAATACAATATTGCTATTTTATTTGTTATCATCAAAATGACGGAAATACCCCTCAAGGTTTAACAATCTCCCCCTTTTTGATGGTGACAAATAATCTAGCAATATGTGCTTTTGAGAAGCCTCCCCCTCAAAATATACTTAGGACAAAAAATTTATAAAATGCAAGAATTGTAAAGAATGATGTAGCATTGAAATAAACTTACTAGATTTTAAGTATATGCAAGTTATATGAGAAGTATATCCAATATATACCATAATTTCTTTTTAAGGCATGAAGTATATGTAAGGTATACTTAAGGTATATCATGGCATATTTATTTTTGTAACTTGCATGAAGGTATATGCAAAGTATACTTAAGGTATATCTAATGTGTATAAAGCTCAATTTCTTAATTTTATACTTTGCATATGAATTTTTGAATTAAAGTTTCTAATCCCTTTTAATCTATTTCAATTTCAATTCATAATTCAATTTTAATTTTTAATTCAAAATTCATTTACCTTAATATATATTGCTAGTTTCTCCTTATATTGCTAGTTTGATACCATTTTCCCCTATAATATATTGCTAGTTTTCTCCCCCTTTTGTCATCAATCAAAAAGGATATAAAGATATCAATGAGGTAAACAAAAGCAAATATATTGAATAAAGGAAAAAATACAAACAAAGTTAAATAATGTTCAGAAAGGAAATTGAAAATTTCCTACACAACAACAAACAAGAAAAGTAAATAAAAATAGCAAAACAAGCAATATTTAGGTTACAATCTAGCCTAACTCCTATCCGGACATCTTATCACAAAGCCTAACAACTTCAGCCTCAAGGCTATCCATTTGAGACTCCATGAAGTCTTTGAGGTTCTCCAACCTCTCATCCATTGAAGTCTGCAGTTGCTCAAAACGTGGTGCCAAGAGGTCAACCACCTGCTACGCAAAAGTCGGTGTTGAAGCCGATGACTGTCCGGTGTCCTGCTCAGCTACTAGAGGTGCTTCCTCAACCTTAGCCCTCTTCTTCTGCTGGACTCCTTGGAGGCTTGCTTTAAAGTCCTTCATGTCATTGTCTTCCTAGATGATCTCCCCATTAGTGTCGGTGAAGCGGTAGAAAATATCATTCTCGAAAACGATTCTGACAGCCGCTCCCATCTTTATGAAGGACTCGACATCCAAGCGATCTCGAGGATGTCCAGGGATGAGGTTGAAATGATGCTCATCCAGCTTCAGATATTCAAGCTTCACGGATATGTGGGTGACATATGCACCAATCAAGATATCTCCCATGGGTTTGGTAGCGATGGACAGAAGATGGTTTGCAAACCATCTAGAGAGTGCCACAGTAAGTCCTTTGTGAGCCATCTCAAAGAGGAAGAGCTCCAATTTCTTGATAGTCCCATTGCTTTCTCCTCTAGCGAATATGATATAGGTCAGCAACCTATGCAAATACTTTTGCACTGGGGACCTAAGATGTGTGCTCTTTGTCTTCTTGACATCCCAGCTACAATCGGTGCCAAAGTGAGTCCAAGCTCGAGGGGTAGAGAATTCTACTTCACTATCATTTATGATGCCATCTGATGGTAAGTCGAACAATTCTCCAAATTCAGTGGCATTGAGGGTGTTTGGTTTGTCACAGAGTTGGAATTTCACCACTCTAGTAGGTGACACTTGCAAAGTACTGAGGAATTCCAGTGTTGGCTCCCTCAAAGTTGGCTGGTGAATATCCATGAATTCCTTCAAATGACAGGCTTGGAGTTGCTTTGTCATAGCCATTTCGAGCCCTAGAGTTCGGACGGTTTGCCATTCGAAAGACCTTGATGACAGTAGAGGTCTCTTCTTCAAAATGGAGTACCGAGGATGGCATTGCTCCAGAATACGGTTCATGAGGTAATCTGCATACCTCCTAGGAGCATGGGACTTCTTTCTCTTTCCCTTGGATGAAGCAGTCTCCATTTGATTTGAAGAAATAGGTTTGTGATGGATTGGAAAAATTTTTGACAGAAAATTTTTTATGGAAACCCTAAGAGTGTATGATTTTTGATGAAGATTTGAACTTTTAGTGGTATTTATAGGAAAAGTTTGAGACTTGAGGGCCGAAATCTTCAATGTCTCAATGAATTTGTGTAAATGAGAGCGGTTTTGGGAGTTGGAGAGTTGAAATGAGAAATGTAATCGGCTGTTCTTTTTATATACTCGATACATTCACGGGCGTGAAGTGTGTTTTCATGGGCGTGAATGGACGTGTTCACGGTTTGCTGAAGGAGTGTTCCACCCGTGAATGAAGATGTGAATATGTTCACGGGCGTGACCTTTGAATGTTATGGGCGTGAATGATGAACTGTCACGGGGGTGAAATAATAGTCATGGGCATGAAATGTTAAATTTCACTACTTATGCTAGTGAAGCAAGCCGTGACTCAAGGCGTGAAAGCCTCTGTGAGTTTTGGAGTGTAATGGTTCACGAGAGTGAAAATTCGTTACGGACATGAAAGGCTCTTTTCACGGGAGTGAATGAAGCAGTGAAAATAAGCTTCACCACGTGAAGCCGTGAACCATGTCATGAATCAAGTCGTGAACGACACTGCCTCTTTTGGCTATTTAAGTCACGGGCGTGACTCCCCTTAAATTTTCATCAAATAAAATTAAGTCCTCAGAACAAGACTAAATCATTTCCATAAAGATTCTATCCTTGAAAACATAAATTTTCATCAAAATTTCTATCTTATATCTAGTGATATGATACAAAAATAAGTTCCTCAATTAAAATTTCATAATTTATCAATCACAAGGTTAATCCATCAATCATACCAAGTTCTCTTCTAATGAAATTAAATCTTTCCTCATTTAGAGACTTAGTAAAAATATATGCTAATTGATTTTCTGTGCTTATAAATTCTAATGCAACATCTCCATATTGAACATGATCTCTAATAAAATGGTGTCTAATGTCAATATGCTTACTTCTTGAGTATTGTATAGGATTCTTTGAAAGATTTATAGAACTTGTATTATCACATTTAATAGGTATATGGTTCATCTCATGACCATAGTGTTTAAGTTGTTATTTTATCCAAAGAATTTGAGTACAACAACATCCAGCTACTACATACTCTGCTTCAGCAGTTGAAAGAGCAACTGAAACTTGTTTCTTGCTAAACCAAGAAACTAAGTATTCTCCAATGAAGTGACAAGTACCTGAAGTACTTTTTCTATCTAAAAGACTACCAGCATAGTCTGCATCTGAATATCCTATAATATAAAAGGATGAATTCCTAGGATACCATAAACCTAGATGCAAAGATCCATGTAAATATTATAGAATCCTTTTTACTGCATTTAAATGAGATTCTTTAGGACATGATTGAAATCGTGCACACAAGCAAACACTATACATTATATCAGGTCTAGAAGCTATAAGATATAAAAGTCATCCGATCATACCTCTATAAAGCTTTTCATTAATGCTCTTACCCTTTTCATCCTTGTTCAATTTTGTTGATGTGCTCATAGGAGTCTTGGCATTCTTGCATCCTTCCATACCAAATTTCTTAATTAAATCTTTGGCATATTTGGATTGGTTAATGAATATGCCCTCATTGCTTTGCTTTATTTGTAGACCAAGGAAATACTTAAGCTCTCCCATCATGCTTATTTCAAATTTCCTAGTCATACACTTAGTAAATTCTTGACAAAGCAACTCATTAGTAGAACCAAATATTATATCATCAACATAAACTTGAACAATTAGTATATCATGCTTATGCTTTTTAATAAATAATGTGGTGTCAACATTTCCCTTTGTAAAGCTATTTTCTAATAGAAAAGAACTTAGCCTCTCATACCAAGCTCTTAGGGCCTGTTTTAAACCATACAAAGCTTTTGAGAGTTTAAAAACATGATTTGGCAAATCATAGCTTTCAAAGCCTGGTGGTTGTTCTACATACACTTCTTCTATATAGCAATTTAGAAATGCACTTTTTACATCCATTTGGAAAAGTTTGAAATTCATGTGACATGCATATGCTAAAAGTATTCTTATGGCTTTTAATCTAGCTACAGGTGCATATGTTTCATCATAATCTATACCTTCTTCCTGATTATATCCTTTTGCAACTAATCTAGCTTTATTCTTAGTTATTAAACCTTGTTCATCTAGTTTATTTCTAAATACCCATTTGCTACCTATAATTTAATGATCCTTGGGTCTAGGTACTAGGGTCCATACCTTACTTCTCTCAAATTGGTTGAGTTCCTCTTGCATGGAAATTACCCAACTTTCATCATTAAGTGCCTCATCAACATTTTTAGGTTCAATTTGAGAAATAAAAGCAATGTCAGTGACTAACTGTTTGAAATGAGATCTAGTACTTACTCCCCTTGAGAGATCACCAATGATTTGCTCTTTTGGATGATCTTTCATCATTCTCCATTCTTTTGGAAGTTATTGTTCATTTTCTTCTTGACTTTGAGGTAGAGAATCATTTTGATGTAAATCTTCTTGATCATTTTCTTCTTTCCCATTTCCAATATCAAGTCTTTCCATATTACCTACAACATCATCAAGAACACTACCTTCAACAAGATCAAGTCTACTAGATTCATTAAAGACAACATGCATGGATTCTTCAACCGTTAATGATCTTTTATTAAATACTCTATATGCTTTGCTAGTTGTAGAGTATCCTAAAAAGATACCTTCATCGGATTTAGAGGCAAATTTTCCAAGATTGTCCTTAGTGTTCAATATAAAAACACTTGCATCCAAATACTCTAAAGTATGATATTAAGGGCTTTCTTCCATTCCATAGCTCAAATGAGGTTTTGTTTAAAAGAGGTCTTTTGAAAACTCGATTTGAAATATAACATGCAGTGTTTGTGGCTTCTGCCCAAAAATAAGTTGGTAAATTATATTCATTGAGCATTGTTCTAGCCATTTCAATTAAAGTTCGATTTTTCCTTTCAATTACCCCATTTTGTTGAGGTGTCCTAGGAGATGAGAAATTATGTGAAATACCATGTTCAAGACAAAAGTTTTCAAAGTTTTCATTTTCAAATTCTTTCCCATGATCACTTTTTATTTTTGAAATACAGTACCCTTTTTCATTTTGAACCCTTTTTCATTTTGAACCCTTTTAGCAAAGTTTTTGAAATTTTCAAAAGCATCACTTTTTTGAGCTAAGAAAATTACCCAAGTAAATCTAGAGTAATCATCTACAATGACAAATGCATAATGTTTTCCTCCTAAGCTAGCAATTCTAGTAGGTCCAAATAAGTCTAAATGCAGGAGTTGAAGAGGTTTTGAAGTACTTACTATGTTTTTGGCTTTGAAGGATGACTTGTGTTGCTTTCCTCTTTGGCAAGGTTCACATGTCTTGCCTTTTTCATATTTAACTCTTGGCAGTCCTTTTACTAGTTCTCCTGTGCTGAGACTTTGTATTAAGTCCATGTTAGCATGACCAAGTCTTCTATGCCACAACCAAGATTCATCACTAGTAGTTATAAGACACTTAGAGGAATGGTTAGATAATTCATGTAAGTTTATTATGTATGTATTTATATCTCTATTTCTTTTAAATATCTCCTGACCATCGATAGAGATCACAAGACATTCATTTAAAGTAAAGATTACTTTGTTTCCTTTATCACATAATTGACTTACACTTAACAAGTTATGTTTCAAGCCATCAACAAGTAAGACATCTTTAATAAAAGTAGTACCATTAATACCAATAGAACCAATGACAATTACCTTACCCTTTGCATTGTTTCCAAAGGTAACTTTACCTCCATCAATGCTTTTGATTTCATTGAAAAGCTCTTTGTCTCCTGTCATATGCCTTGAGCATCCACTGTCTACTAGCCAAGCATTTTTGTTTATTGTGGACTTGAGGCATACCTATAAAATCACAATTCAAATATGATTTTTAGATACCCAAATGAGTTTGGGTCCTTGAGGGTTAGCACATGAAGGTTCCTAATGAGCCTTCCTTATCCAACAATATTTATTTATGTGACCCATTTTCATACAATAATTACATTGTTTTGGTCTAAATTTATTTTCTGGTCCTACAGTATTTTTGAATACCATTTTTCTATCAAATTTATTTTGAGAATGATGACATGCACAATTTTGATTAATTGTAGATTTTCTAAATGCATGCTTCCTATATATAAAGGCATGATTATTCTGTTTATGTATAGAAGGTTTAATATACTTATTTCTTGGTGCTGTTCTAACAGGTGTGGAGATGTGAGGTTCTTTAGACTTAACAAATATGGTTTTGTGAGAAGATGATGATGTGTCCTTAAATCCTAGATCGTGTCTAATTAAGGGTGATCTTTGAGACACAATGAGAGTATCTAAGCTCTCTTTACCTTTATGAAATTTAGAAATGGAATTTCTAAGTTCCTCAACTTCATTTTTCAAAGTATTATTTTCTTTTAGCAAGGAAGCTGTTGAGGGTCTTGATGAGTATTCATCTAATGACTTTTGGAGAGATTCATTAGATGATTTAAATTTTATGTTTTCCTTTTATAAACCATCTATCTTACTTTTTAAATTAGAGATGTTATTTCTATAGGTACTAAATTTACTTCTATATTTCTCTAATTCTAGATTTAATTCTTCTATTAGGCTTTGCTCATCATCATCATCACTATCATCATCATTATCACTATTATCATTGTTCAAAGAGTATGAGTGTAGTGATCTTACCTTATTTGAGACATAATCTTCAATAGCCATGAAGCATAGGCTTACCTCTTCACTTTCATTATCATCTTTTTCACTTGAAGAGCTTTCGTCATCCCATGTGGCTTTGTGACCTTTCTCCCCATTGTCTCTTTGGTATTTGCTCTTATGCTTCTTGAGCCTTGGACATTCTGGTTTGATATGTCCTTTCTTTCCACACTCATAGCATTTTACCTATTCCTTACTTCTATGTGTGTCATTAGAAGTTTGTTTGAGGTTTCTTTGCCTGAATTTTCTTGAGTTGCTCATTTTCTTCTCAATGATTCTTTTTAATCTTCTTGAAAGCATAGCAATGTCCTCATTTTCATCATCACTCATTTCTTCATCATCTTCACTTTCTTCTTGAGATTTTGAAGTAGAGGCTTTGAGTGCTAATGGCTTTCTTTTCTCTGGCTCTATTTCAAGCTCTCTATCTCTCTTCACTGCCATCTCATGTGTGAGAAGTTTGCCAATCAGCACATTAGTTTGCTTCTTCTATGCCAGCAACTCTTGAGCCATAGTATTTAAGAGGAAGACTTCTCAAGATTTTGTTGTTTACATCCTCCAAACTCAGATGTTTACCAAGTTTCCTCATTCCATTTATAATGGCTAGAAGACGGTTGGTCATGTCAGTGATTGACTCATTGGATTTCATCTTGAAGAGCTCATATTCTGAGGTCAGAAGTTGAATCTTCTTGGATTTGACTTGCTTAGTTTCTTCATGATAATTCTCCAATGTCTTCCACATGCTGTATGCTGTTGGGCAGTGTTGTATTCTCCCACATTCTTCAATAGATAATGAGCTTGATAGGATTGTCATTACCTTTTTGTTTTTGAAATTTGCTCTTCTTTGAGGCTCTGTCCAATCATCTCTTGATAGGATTTCTTCTTCACCATCAGCTCCTCTTCTGGTTGGTGGTGTCTATTCTTTTCGTACACTATCCCAGACTTCAATTCCTTCACTATCCAAGTATGTCTCCTTCCGAAACTTCCAATGGGCATAATTTTCTCCATCAAAGTAAGGTTTGAGACTTTGGAATCCTTCACTGGCCATATCTTAATCTTTACTAGTGCTTTTTAGGCTTCGATGCTAGACTAAGATCTGATACCAATTGTTGCCCAGATATTAAGTCAAGAAGGGGGGTTGAATTGGAGTTTCAAAAAATTAAACTTTAAGGTGCGGAAATAAATAATTAATTTTAGGAGGGATAGAGAAAATTTGACACAAGGATTTTTATAGAGGTTTGGGTGTTAACAAACCCTACTCCTCTCCCTAATCGCAATAGAGAGTTTCACTAACACACTAAGTGTTACAATGGAGTTTTTCAAGCTCACTCCCAACTATGGTGTTTCTCAAAATGGCTCACACCTAACCCATAAATCCCTTTTGTTTTAATGGCTCACACAATAACCAATTCCTTGTGTTTTACAGGCTCACACAAACAACCTTCACTTTGTGTTTTTACAGGCTCACACAAACAACCTTTTAATTTGTGTTTTAGAGGCTCACATAACTAACCCTTACAAGTGTTCTACTCTTAACCCAGAAATACCCAAAGCTCACTTGAGTAATGATTATAGAGAGAAACAGTCACAAATCTTAATTGCTCAATAAATGAAGAGCAAAAAGATTTTTACAGAGAATAGATTTTGTTCTCAAAGTATTGAATGTACAAATAGCTTGTTATAAGATTTTGATTCAAAGTAATTGCTATTCTCTTATACTGAATGCATAAATGACTTCCATTTATACTCCCATGGCTGATTATAGCCGTTGGGGTGCATTAAATACGAAACTAGCCGTTGTACCAACCAAATAATCGCGCCTGACATTTTTCTCTTTCATCATTCACGGGCGTGACTATGTTTGTCACGGGCGTGACATTTCTTCCCAAGCCGTGACTGAAGTGGTGACCTTGGTCGTGAAGCTTTCTGGAATGTTTTGACATATTGGGTCACAGGCATGACTACATATTCACGGGCGTGACAAACTTACCAGCCGTGATTCAAGTGGAGACTTTGGTCGTGAAGCTCTCTGGATGAAAATGCATGAACATTCATGGGAGTGACATTTTGATTCACGGGCGTGACTGAAATGTCCACTTCATGGTTTGTTCTTCCTTCATGGTCGTGAACTTCAAATGTTGGTTTTGGTAACGGTTAGCTCTTTCACGGGCGTGACACATAGAGTCACGGGCGTGAACATGCTACTTCCTTAATTTTGTCTTTCAAGGATTATTCTTCCAATCTCCATTCTTGCTATTTTATTCTATATCTTATTTAATAGACTTAGAAAACAAGTATGTTAAATACAATATTGCTATTTTATTTGTTATCATCAAAATGACGGAAATACCCCTCAAGGTTTAACACATAATTTGAGCATTTGGTATGTTAATGATTTTGAATTAATATTATTTTGGGATAAAAATCTTGGGGCTGCATGTTTGCTAGACTTAGGATTAATTTTGGTAAAAATTGAAGATGGTAAATATGTGTGTTCTTTGCTGGAATTGATGAGCAGTGAATACATAAACTGTTATAACTTAAGTTATTGAATTTGGATTTGTATGTTATTTGTTGGTTTGAAAGCTAAGACATAGACTTAAACTTTTATTTAGAATATAAAATCAAGATATATCTATATGTTTCCAGAAAAATACATAAAGTTCGGACCTAGAATCTGTCTAGGAAATTATGGGCAAAATTGTTAGTGACCAGTCAGTGTTAATTTGATCATATCGTTTGACACAGAACTCTGAATTAAGTGATTCAAGTTGCATATTAAAGCTAAGATTTAGAACCAAAATTGTTAAGAAGACCCTATAATTTAATTCGAATTTTAATAGGACCCAAATTAAGGTCCAAAACTTAGCATAGAATCTGCCACTAAGAGGGCAGCATATGAGTTGAGGAATGTAATGAGTAAAATGATGTGAACCTTCTTATATTATGCAAATAATATTTTTATTGAGTAATTGTGTGATTAATTGAACCTTTACATGCATGAAATGGATGAATTTAATAACTATGAATTTTAATGACTTAGAGTAAGCCCTAGAACACCTAACTAGAACTAGACTTAGGATAGTTTGGCATACCAAGTAGGGGGGAGTATGCTGAAAACCGTTAATGGTACGATTATTGAAGCCAGTAATGGCACAATTATTGAAGCCGGTAATGATACTATTATTTATGCCTGTAATGGCACTATTATTGAAGCCAAAAATGACACTTATATGCGCATATCATATTGCCTGGATGGCACTCCTAAGTGCCTGGATTGCTACTCCGTTATCCTAGTTAGGAGTTTATAGGTGTTGTGGCCTATAAAGAAGGATTGAAGATAAAATAAAAAAAGGAAACCATGAATTATGATATGGATAATAATGACGATTTGATAAAGCAAAACAAATATGAGATATAATAATATAATTTGATGTTTAAGTATGCTAGAATACTATGAAATATATGTTTGCATGAAAAGATGATTGGGTGTTGTGGGTATAAAAAGTTATGGAAATAAAAGGAATCATAACTTGTAAAATAGTTAATTATGATGAATTATATAATGATATGTTAATAAAGTAAAACAAGTATGGGTTAAAGAAAAATATAATTTGATGTTCATGCATGCTAGAATATTATGAGATGTATATTTGCATGGAAAGATGATGTGAGCATAAATTGATATATGACAATGCATGTTGCATAAAATATTTTATTGCCTTATTTATATGCACACCTAAGCTTAGAGCTTAGCGTGGGAGTTTCTCTCGTGCAGATTTAGTGAAGAATACTCATGTAGATTTAGTGAAGAATAAGTAAACTATAGTAGATAAAGGAAGCGATGGGTTGATCTAGTAGAGTAGCTTGTATCAAATACTGTGGGTCACACAACTGTTGTATTTATAGTTTGAGTTTTATTTTATATAAAATGTATTGTGTTTCTTTATTATGATTTCTTTTACACTACAATTAAATAAATAGAAAATAATAAATAGTAAATAAAGAAAAAAATATACTAATAATTTTCATTTAGACATAATTTAAAAATGATATTTTAACTGATGAAGTTAGGATAACACTCCCATATCTGGGCACATGTTGTCGGGGTGAGGAGGTGTTACAGTTTTTGGTATCAGAGCTTGGTTTGGGCAGTTTTGGGATAAAAGAAAAAAGAAAAAAAAGAAAAAAATGTTTTCAAAAATAACTATGACATGTGTGTTCCAAAATTAAGTATTAAAGTTGTTGCTTAGTGATAGGGACCGTTACTTTTATGATATAGGTAGAGTATGGCTTCAGGGTCACGACAGGTTATGGCTGAAGGAGGCGAAAGTAATGAGCCTTCCGAAACAGAGGCTTCATCGTGACCTAGTCATAGCCGAGCTACTGCGTCTAGATCCGGTGCTAGCTCATCACATGGGTAGTCTATTGTTGGCATAGGACAAACAGAGCTTATGAGGAACATGATAGATCTACTGCAAAGAGCATCACAGCCAGCCCCATCTGTGTTACAAGTTGAAAGGTTAAGGAAGTTAGAGGCACCCGATTTTTATGGTAAATAGGAAGATGACCCCTCTGTGGTAGAGTTTTGGTTAGAATGGGCAGAGAGAGTCTTTGATCAGTTGCATTGCACAGATGAGCAGAGATATGAATATGTAGTATCTTTATTGCAAGACCATGCATATGATTGGTGGTAGTCAGAGTCATATAGTTCAGAAGCACCTGACCCTATGACTTGGGAATTCTTCTTAGAGAAGTTCAAAGAGCAATACATTCCCCCTATTTGTACAGATGACAAGAAAAAGGAATTTTTGACTTTAAAATAGGGGAATATGCTGGTGTCAGAATATGAAAAAGAATTCACATATCTTTGCAAATATGTTGGCGGCATTGTATCCACGAAAGCTAATAAATGTCGATGATTTGAAGATGGATTGAGAGACCCAATCAAGCTACAGGTCTCAGCCCTACGCTTGATGAGTTTTCCTAGTTTGCTAGCATCTATCAAAATAGTTGAGAGAGTTCTAGCAACATAACATCCAACACAAGATAGAGGGGTCAAGAGGCCCATATCATAGCCGAGTGGGGGACCATAAAGTGGCAAGAGGGTCAGATCTTTCAGTGGCCGATTTCAGGCTAGGGGTTCTAGCAAACCTCCTTCTTATAGGTGGGGACAGCCTGCGAGATCTATTTCTTTGGCAGCCAGTGCACTGACACAGGAACCACATAGGTTTCTACTTCTACCAGAATGTATGCATTGTGGTCGTCCTTTTCTAGGAGAGTGTTGGTGGATGATAGGAGCATGCTTGAGGTGTGGCTCCAAATATCATACGAAAAGACATTGTCCTTTATTACAATATGGAAGAGGTTTAGGAAGCATTGAACCGATATAGACATAAGCTTATAGGCAAGGAAGAGGCCGAGGTTGAGGGCAAGGCAGAGGAGGCCGATTAGGGCCTAGTCAATTTAGAACAAAGACAGTTGAGAGGCCAGAAGGTAGTGGAGCTGCCCCAGCCAGGGCATATGCTATGCCAGGCTGAATGGAGTAGGATGCATCTGATGTCATAATTGGTAAATTCCTTCTCTTTGGCTTTGAAATACATGAATTGAAAGATCCGAGGTCAACACATTCATACATATGCACACCACCACCGGGTGGAGAGGGTTTAGAACCACAGGCTCTAGATTTTGAGATTCTAGAGACTAACCCATTAGGGCACAGTGTGAGGGTTAGCAAAGTGTTTAGGGGTTGTCCGGTTGAAATTCAAGGTAGGCAATTCCCAACAAACTTGATAGAGTTACCATTCCACGAGTTCGATGTAATCCTAGGAATGGATTGGTTGGCTCATTATGGAGTGGCACTTGATTGTGGGATGAGACAAATGATCATCAGAATTCTAGAACAAGATGAGATAGTGGTGATGGGTGAGAATAAAAGTTATACAGACAATGTGATATCAGTGTTGAAAGCTTGAAACTCATCAGCAAGGTATGTGAAGCATACTTAGCGTATGTGATTGATAAGGAAAAAGGAAGTCCAAATTTGATGGATATACCCACTGTTAGTGAGTTACCTGATGGCTTTTTAGATGAGTAACCAGGGTTACCACCGGATAGAGAAATCGAATTTGCTATCGATTTGGTACTCGACACCATTCATATTTCCATTACACCATATAGGATGACACCAACGGAGTTGAAAGAGCTGAAGATATAGTTGCAGCAATTGTTCGATAAGGGATTGATACGACCTAGTATATCACCGTGGGGTGCTCCAGTATTATTTGTCAAGAAGAAAGATGTCACCTTATGTCTCTGCATCAATTATAGGAAGCTTAATAAAGTGACTATCAAGAATAAATACCCGCTACCCAGAATTGATGATTTATTTGATCAATTGAAAGGTGCATTGTAACACCTCCTTACCCCACTGTAGTTCAGTATGGTAAGTGAGCATTACCCGTCTTACTGTTTTATAAAATTAATGAAGTGAAGTAAATATTTTTTTTACGAAAATATTGCATAAACTAAAATAAAATTTCATACAAGCCCAAATATTCAAAATTTTATTTATTTATAAAGTACATTAATTTACATTCAAATCATGTTCTTTTACATAGTGACTCACATATTTAATACACATGATATGAAATAAAAACGATACTTTAATTTACAAAGTTTTTGACAAAATATATCAAAAATAAAACCAAAGCTGTTAGCTGCTTTTCTCCGGGTACCCTTTTTCTTCTGACAATACTAATTTTAAGGGCTACCCTTCCAACTACGCGAGAAGAAACCACCTGCGCTAAGCTACTAGCTTAGTCGTGCTTCAATGATAAAAATTTTACATACATATATATTTCCTCACATATTAATTAACCATTTAATAAGTAAGACATAAAATAAATAATTACATACAATCAATAAATTTCAGCAAATACTCAATATTTAACAACTTGAATTCATATAACATTTATAAAAATCACGTACTTCGATTTTATTATTATTATTATTATTATTATTTTCTTGTGCCCATAACACCTATAACCCAGCTAACTAATAGGAATAACGGGATTGCCATTGCCGGCTTTCATAATATAGCACTGAGCACTTTTATAATAATGTCATTACCGACTTTTGTTATATTGCCATTACCGGGTTAATAATTTTGTGCCAAGCGCATTTATAAATTGTCATTACCGGCTTTCATATTTGGCATCGAGTGCCTAAATTCCCTGATTGGCATGCCAAACTATTCTCTATTCTAGTTCTAGCCTAGGTGTCTTTGGGCTTAACTATTTTTATTTTAATTCCCAATATTTCAAAAATGCCAATATTATTCAACTATCATAATCATGCTTATTTATTTTTGTTCTTTATTTCCATTATTATTGCACTAAAATCTTACACATAAATAATTTGTAAAACATTCATAACTACCATTAAAATAATTATTCACGTTAATTATTATATATAATTATCACAACACATGCACAACTCCAATATTTCATGTTTTTACCTATGGCAGATTTCGGACCTATTTTTGGGCTTCATTGTTAGCCTATTTATAATTCGAATTTAAATTTATGTCCTTCTAACAATTTAAAGCTTATTGTCTTAGCTTTCAGATTCAACAAATATCACTTAAATCCCATTTTTCTATCAAAGGTTATGGATAATTTAATATTGAATCATCATAGATTTTTCTGCCCAGAATGGATAGATTCTAGGTTTGAATTTCATGCATTGTTTTGGGCTAATCTAGACATAATTAGATGTTATAGTCTGAATACCAATTACAGCCCTATGTCTTAGCATTCATTTTCAATAAAGAACATATAAAAACGAGTTCCATAACTCAAGTTATCATCAAAAGAGTCAGTGCTGTTCCTGGAACTCTGTACCCGAGCCATCAATTGGCATCCATCCACATTTCAACCCCATTCATCATTTGAATTCATTTTGATACTAAAATTTCCAGAATTACAACTACATTCATATGCTTCAATTATTTCACACCATTTAATTTCATTTCTATATAAAATATCATAGGCCATAACAAATCACACCTAATTTTACAAATACAAACATATCAAACCTTAATATATAATTCCATACATATTAACAAAGAGTAAGATTTTTATCAATGAAGCACATACCTAATCAGCCTTTTTTCATCCCTTGAACCTTCTTTTCCTTCCCTTATTAGCTAACTTTCTTCATGCCTTTGTCACTCTCTTGATGGCCTCTCACTTGTTCACTTATTTTTCCTACACAACCATACCACATCTCAATTCCAATATCCAATTTCAATGCTTTTCATGTCTACATAATATTCTAATGCTCCTAATATGTTTTACACCTTAATTGAGCTAAAATGTACTAAGGTTAAACTTCCTTCTTCAAATGTTATGGCTACCCAAAAACCATATCCTAGTTCCCAATTTATTTTCTTCAATTCAACACTCAATTCACAATTAATCAATCACCAATTGTGGTATTTCTTTGCTAATTTCAATTTTTCCCAAATTTCTTTAACTATGGCAGCCCCTCATTCATCCATTAACATCATATTTCTTTAGTTTTTAAGCCATAAAACAATTAACTAACTTCAATTATCATTAATTCAAAGTTTAATTACACTTCCATCAACTAATCACAAACTTAAATTTCTACTTCCAATCTTGCAACATAAGCTCAATCTACCAAACCTAATCACATCTATCATCAATATAGATTCAAATGGAAGGAAAAAGTTTTAAGAAGAATAAACTCACCTTAAGATCATTGCAAAGCTGGCCGAATTTTCCCTCAATTTTTGTTTTTTATTTCTCTTTTTTCTTCTTCATTTCTTGTTTCTTTGGCACCTTTTATGGTAAGAACTTCTTAATTCAGAATTTTCATCTCTCAAAACTATTTTTTTCTCACTCTTAGTATGATGGAAAAAGGAAGAAAATAAAGGTTTATTGGGGTGGAGATGGACGACAACAAGGTGGGAGAAAAGAAGGAAAGAAAGGCTTATGGAAGAATGTAGAATTTTGTTCTTCCTTTTTGACTTTTATATACCTTGATTAAGGTGTGGGTCCCACTAATTTAAATTAATCCTAATTTTTATTGGTTCATTAAGTTAATTAATCTTGATTAACAATTAAACTTTGAGAAGTTCTATTTTTACCACATCTTCCTCCATATTCACACTTTTTTCCCAAACAATTGTCATAGTACCGATTTTGTCCATAGAAATTTTTTTTTTTCTAATTCTACCCCAAATCTTTTTAATTCCCAAATAATAATACCCTTAATTATTTTATCTTATTATTAGTCATTTTTTATGGGTTTAAATTTAGACTCCGATTGAACCAGTGGACCCCATTACGGTCACGCGCAATCGGGGTCTAAATCACTGAATGTTACAATTCTCTCCCCTTAAGAAAATTTTGTCCTCGAAATTTATCTGATTAGGTGGAGCTGAATAACTGAGGATGTTGAGTTCTCATCATTTCTTCACTCTCCCAGGTGGCTTCTTTTACCGCATGATTACGCCATAGGACCTTTACCAGTGGTACCTTATTGTTCTGTAGTTCTTTGACTTCTCGAGCTATGATTTTCACTGGTTCTTCACCATATGTCAAGTCTGGTTATACCTCTTTGGATTCCACAGGTATTACGTGTCAGATCCGATCTATATCTCCTTAACATTGAGACATGAAACACATTATGGATCTTATCCAATTTTGGTGGTAAGGCCAACCTATAAGCCACTGGACCCACACGTTCAAGTATTTCGTATGGTCTAATAAATCTAGGACTCAGTTTGCCCTTTTTAACAAAACGAAGTACTTTTTTCCAAGGTGACACTTTCAAAAATACCTTGTCTCCGACAGCATACTTAATGTCCTTCCTCTTCAAATTGGCATAGGATTTTTGTCGATCAGTTGCATCTTTTAACCGATCTTGAATTAATTTCACCTTCTCCTCTGTCTGCTGCACTAATTCTGGCCCCATTAATTTCTTTTCACGAAGTTCACTTGTTGGCATGTCAAGCATCTTGTAGTATATTCCACGATATGTTTCTTCATTCCTAGCCACCAATAATGAGTCTTCAGGTCTTGATACATTTTATTGCTCCCTGGATGCATGGAATAAGTTGTATTATGTGCCTCTTTTAGAATTATTTGCTTTAATCCGCTGTCATTTGGCACGCACAATCTTCCTTTGTAACTTATGCTTCCATCATCATCAATCTTAAATTCAGGTCTCTCCCCCTTTTTAACTGCTTCAGCAATTATCATCAATTTCTGATCTTGCTTTTGAGCTTCTCTCACATGTTACCTTAAAGTAGGTTGGACCCGTAACTCTGCCAAAATAAATTATGAGTCTAATTTTTTAATTTTACTATTACTTTCTATATATTATATTATAATTGAGGAAAATTTAAACTATACCTGCCAGTGTTTTTCTACTTAAGGCATCCGCTACTACATTGGCTTTGCCTGGTCGATAGTCAATAATGCAATTATAATCCTTGATTAACTCCAACCAGCGTCTTTGCCTTAAGTTCAACTCCTTTTGTATGGGTAGATATTTGAGGCTCTTATGATCTGTATATATGTAACACCGCTCGCCATATAATTAATGTCGCCAAATTTTCAAAGAAAACACTATTGCTGCCAACTCCAAATCATGAGTAGGGTAATTTAGCTCATGAGGTTTCAATTGCCTAGATGCATAAGTAACTACTTTACCCTCTTGCATTAATACACACCCTAGCCCATTATGAGAGGCATCACTGTATATCACAAAGTCTTTCCCTGGAGTAGGTTGGGTCAAAACAGGTGCTTCGGTTAACATGGCTTTTAGTTTCTCAAAGCTTGCCTGACACCGATCTATCCATTCAAACTTAGTTTCTTTTCTGAGCAACTTGGTAAGTGGTGCAGCTATGCTTGAAAATCCCTTCACAAACCTTCTATAGTAGCCAGCTAATCCAAGGAAACTCTGGACTTCTGTTACATTGCGAGGCGGCTTCCAACTTAGAATGGCTTCTATTTTGTTAGGATCAGCACGAATTCCTTCAATTGAAATAACATGTCCTAAGAATCCCACTTCTTCCAACCAGAACACACATTTTGACAGCTTTGCATACAATTGATTTTCCCTCAAAGTCTGCAGTACTACTCTGAGATGTTTGTCATGTTCTCCCTTGTCCCTCAAATACACCAGAATATCATCTATAAAAACTACCACAAACTGATCAAGGTAAGGCCTAAAAATTCTGTTCATCATATCCATAAAGGCAGTTGGTGCATTCGTTAAGCCAAATGGCATAACCAGAAACTCATAGTGGCCATATCGAGTTCTAAAGGCTATTTTAGACACATCTGATTCTTTGATTTTCAGTTGGTGATACCCAGATCTGAGATCAATCTTAGAGAATACTTCTGCTCCCTTCAATTGATCAAACAAATCATCAATTCTAGGTAGTGGGTATTTATTTTTAATCGCCACCTTGTTCAATTGTCAGTAATCAATACATAACTGCAGGGTGCCATCCTTCTTTTTCACAAATAACACCGAAGCGCCCCATGGTGACACACTGGGCCTTATGAACGCTTTGTCGAGCAATTCCTGCAATTGAACCTTCAATTCTCTTAATTCTGCAGGTGCCATTCTATAAGGAGTAATTGATATCGGGGCTGTACCAGGAATCACATCAATAGCAAAATCTATCTCCCTATCTGGTGGTAACCCAGGCAAATCTTCAGGAAACACATCTGGGAACTCACACACTGTGGGGATGTCCTTGAGTTCTGGGCTCCTCTTTCTGGTATCTATCACATGGGCCAAATATGCTTCACATCCTTTCCTAATGTATTTTCGAGCTTTTAATGTAGAAATAACACTGGTCAAACATGTTTGACCTACACCTTGAATGATGATGTCATCTTGCTCGGGAATTTTAAGTACAACTTTTCTAGATCGGCAGTCGACTATAGCTCCATGCTTTGTCAACCAATCCATACCCAGAATAGCATCGAATTCATAAAAAGGTAATTCTATTAAGTCGGCTGGAAATTCTTTACCTTGAATTATTATTGAACTGTTTCTATAAATCTGATTCACTTTCACACTATGTCCTAGCGCATTGGTCACAATTATCTCATATTCTAAGGTCTCAGGTATCATGTTCCCTTGTCTAAGTGCAGCTGTGCTTATGTATGAATGCGTGGAACCAGGATCTATCAATGCATGTAAATCAAAATAAAATAAAGATAATTTACCAATTATGACGTCTGGTGCATCCTGGTCCTCACGGGCTCTCATCACATAGGCCCGAACTGAAGCCCTACTACCTCCGGGTCTGTCAACTGTCTCTGATACCCCCTGACTCTGTCTGGTATGACAACCTCTAAATTGGCCTCGACCTCTACCACGACTCTGTACCGGTGTCATAGTCTGTGTTGGTGCCATACTGCTTGTACTAAGTCTAGGACAATCTCTCTTCATATGGTTAGTAGCTCCACATCTCAAACATGCTCCAGTTAACCACCAACACTCTCCTGTATGAGCTCTACCACAATGTTGACATATAACCGGAGCTGGTCTCTTGGAAAATGATGCTGGTGAACTAGCAGATGATGCTGCGGGTCTAAAATGCTGACCCCGCCTACCAGAAAATGTCTGCCCAGCAGCCCGTGACTGAAAGGGTATAGGTACTATCTGTCCTTTCCTACCCGATGTATGGGCCACACTAGCTGTTGATTTCTTGGAGAACTCTTCTATCTTCAACTTCTTCCTTCTTTCTACACTAATGGCAGAGGACACTAGTGTAGCAAAATCTGTATGCTGGTGTGAAGCCACTAAATACCCAATCTCCTCATAGAGACCGTCTTCAAATCTACGACATTTATCAGCTTCATCTCTAATAATCCCAGTAGCATACTTGCTTAGCCTGGTGAACTCCATCTCGTACTCAGCTACTGTCATACTCCTCTGTTTCAAATTCAAAAATTCTCGCTTTTTCTCATCAACATAAATTCTTGGCACATATTTCTTTTTAAACTCTGCCACAAAGAAATCCCATGTCTAAGGGGTCAGAGTTTGACGTTTCACTAACACCAACTTCCACCAGTCATAGGCATGCTCCTGAAGAAGGGATACTGCATATCTAACCTTATACTCTTTCGGACATTGCAGCTCCTCAAAAACCCGCTCTGTCTTTTCCAACCAAAATTCTGCTACAGCTGGGTCATCCTTTTTCTTGCCCATAAAATTCGTAGCCCCATATTTTCTTAATTTATCAATCTGGGGTTTCAGCTGTGGCAGGGGAGGTGAAATTGTGCTATCTGCTGTAACAAAGTAGTCATCTGTTGCATAAGGGGTACTTGACCCGGGTTAACTTGTTCTTCAGCATGTTGTGGAGCTATCACACTGGGCTCCGAATCTCTAATTGATGTTGACTGCCTATGAGTAGCCGAATTAGCTATATTATCACCATCTTGTTCTTCGTGAATTTGTCTTGATTCTGTATCCATTAAAACCTAGGGGTCCCTTATTAGAATATAACAGCTTAAAACAATACAAATACTGAAAACATGCACTTATCTTCCCATTCCCACTAATTTAGAATCGTTAAAACCTATAGCTCTGATACCAAAATTTGTAACACCCCCTTAGCCCACTGTAGTTGAGCAAGGTAAGTGAGCATTACTCGTCTTACTGTTTTATAAAATTAATGAAGTGAAGTAAATATTTTTTTACGAAAATATTGCATAAACTAAAATAAAATTTCATACAAGCCCAGATATTCAAAATTTTATTTATGTATAAAGTATATTAATTTACATTCAAATCATGTTCTTTTACATAGTGACTCACATATTTAATACACATGATATGAAATAAAAATGATACTTTAATTTACAAAGTTTTTGACAAAATATGCAAAAAAATAAAACCAAATCTGCTAGCTGCTTTCCTCCGGGTACCCTTTTTCTTCTGATAATGCTATTTTCTACGGCTACCCCTCTAACCTGCGCGAGATGAAACCACCCGCGCTAAGCTACTAGCTTAGTGGTGCTTCAATGATAAAAATTTTACATACATATATATTTCCTCACATATTAATTAACCATTTAATAAGTAAGACATAAAATAAACAATTATATACAATCAATAAATTTCAGCAAATACTCAATATTTAACAACTTGAATTCATATAACATTTATAAAAATCACGTACTTCGATATATATATATATATATATATATTTTTTTTATTATTATTATTTTTTTGTCCCATAACACCTATAACTGAACTAACTAATAGGAATAAGGAGATTGTCATTCCCGGCTTTCATAATATAGCGCCGACCGCTTTTGTCATAATGTCATTACTGGCTTTTGTTATATTGCCATTACTGGCTTAATAATTTTGCGCTGAGCGCATTTATAAATTTCCATTACCGGCTTTCATATTTGGCACCGAGTGCCTAAATTCCGTGATTGACATGTCAAACTATTCTCTATTTTAGTTCTAGCCTAGGTGTTTTTGGGCTTAACTATTTTTATTTTAATTCCCAATAGTTTTAAAATGCCAATATTATTCAACTATCATAATAATGCTTATTTATTTTTGTTCTTTATATCCATTATTATTGCACTAAAATCTTACACATAAATAATTTGTTAAACATTCATAACTACCATTAAAATAATTATTCACATTAATTATTATATATAATTATCATAACAAATGCACAACTCCAATATTTCATGTTTTTACCTATGGCAGATTTCGGACATATTTTTGGGCTTCATTGTTAGCCCATTTATAATTGGAATTTAAAATTATGTCCTTCTAAAATTTAAAGCTTATTGTCTTAGCTTTCAGATGCATCAAACATCACTTAAATTCCATTTTTCTATCAAAATTTATGGTTAATTTAATACTGAATCATCATAGATTTTTCTGCCCAGAATTTTCTGGACAGATTCTAGGTTTGAACTTCATGCATTTTTATGGGACAATATAGACATAATTAGATGTTATAGTCTGAATAGAAATTAAATCCCTGTGTCTTAGCATTCATTTCCAACAAAGAACATAGAAAAAAGAGTTCCAAAACTCAAGTTATCATCAAAAGAGTCAGTGCTGTTCCTGGAACTCTGTACCCGAGCCATCAATTGGCATCCATCCACATTTCAACCCCATTCATCATTTGCATTCATTTTGATACTAAAATTTCCAGAATTACAACTACATTAATATGCTTCAATTATTTCACACCATTTAATTTCATTGTCATATAAAATATCGTAGGCCACAACAAATCATACAACATTTTACAAATACAAACATATCAAACCTTAATATATAATTCCATACATATTAACAAAATGTAAGATTTTTATCAATGAAGCACATACCTAATCAGCCTTGGTTCTTCCCTTGAACCTTCTTTTGCTTCCCTTATTAGCTAGCTTTCTGCTTGCCTTTGTCACTCTCTTGATGGCCTCTCACTTGTTCACTTATTTTTCCTACACAACCATACCACATCTCAATTCCAATATCCAATTTCAATGCTTTTCATGTCTACATAATATTCTAATGCTCCTAATACGTTTTACACCTTAATTGAGCTAAAATGTACTAAGGTTAAACTTCCTTCTTCATATGTCATGGATGCCCAAAAACTATATCCTAGTTCCCAATTTATTTTCTTCAATTCAACACTCAATTCACATTTAATCAATCACCAATTGTGGTTTTTCTATGCTAATTTCAATTTTCCCCAAATTTCTTTAACTATGGCAACCCCTCATTCATCAATTAACATCATTATTTCTTTAGTTTTTAAGCCATAAAACAATTAACTAACTTCAATTATCATTAATTCAAAGTTTAATTACACTTCTATCGACTAATCACAAACTTAAATTTCTACTTCCAATCTTGCAACATAAGGTCAATCTACCAAACCTAATCACATCTATCATAAATATAGATCTCAAATGGAAAGAAAAATGTTGAATTTAAGAAGAATAAACTCACCTTAAGATCATTCCAAAGCTGGCCGAATTTCCCCTCAATTTTTCTCTTTTATTTCTCTTTTTTCTTCTTCCTTTCTTGTTTCTTTGGCACCTTTTATGGTAAGAACTCCTTAATTCAGAATTTTCATCTCTCAAAACTATTTTTTTCTCACTATTAGTATGCTGGTAAAAGGAAGAAAATAAAGGTTTGTTGGGGTGGAGATGGACGACAACAAGGTGGGAGAAAAGAAGAAAAGAATGGCTTATAGAAGAATGTAGAATTTTGTTCTTCCTTTTTGACTTTTATATACCTTGATTAAGGTGTGGGTCCCACTAATTAAAGTTAATCCTAGTTCTTATTGGTTCATTAAGTTAATTAATCTTGATTAACAATTAAACTTTGAGAAATTCCATTTTTACCACATCTTCCTACATATTCACACTTTTTCCCCAAATAATTGCCATAATACTGATTTTGTCCATAGGAAATTTTATTTTTTTCTAATTCTACCCCAAATCTTTTTAATTCCCAAATAATAATACCCTTAATTATTTTCTCTTATTATTAGTCATTTTTTATGGGTTTAAATTTAGACTCCGGTTGAACCAGTAGACCCTACTACTATCACGCACAATCGGGGCCTAAATCACTGAATGTTACATGCATCCATATTTTCAAAGATAGATCTTCGATCAGGGTATCATCAACTGAATTTCAAAGAGTCAGATGTACCTAAGATGACATTCAGGACTCGTTATGGTCATTATGAGTTCCTGGTTATGCCCTTTGGATTGACGAATGCACCAGCAGCTTTTATGGACCTAATGAACCAAGCGTTCAGGCCATATCTTGATCAATTTTTTGTGGTATTTATTGATGACATGCTTGTCTACTCTAGAGCCTGAGTAGAACATGATCAACATCTCAGAATAGTGCTGCAAACAATGAGGGAGAAGCAGTTGTATGCAAAACTATCTATGTGCGAGTTTTGGCTTGAAATAGTCAGTTTTCTGGGTCACGTAGTTTCAGCAGTAGGTATTCTTAATTGGAAACCACCACGAAATGTGACAAAAGTGAGGAGTGTCCTCAGATTAGTTCAATATTATAGGTGGTTCGTGAAGGGATTTTCATCCTTAGTGACTCATTTGACACGACTGCTACGAAAAGAGATATGTTTTGAATGGACAGAGAGGTGTCATCAAAGCTTTGATCGACTGAAGGCAATGTTGACTGAAGCACCAGTCTTGACTCAGCCTATACCTGGAAAAGACTTTGTTGTGTACTGTGATGCTAGTCATAATGGTTTAGGCTGTGTTCTTATGTAAGAAGGAAAGGTGATTGCTTATGCCTCAAGACAACTTAAGCCTCACGAGTTGAATTACCTGACACATGATTTGGAGTTAGCTGCTATTGTTTTTGCTTTGAAGATCTAGAGACATTATCTATATGGGGAAAAATTTTATATCTATACAGATCACAAAAGTCTTAAATACCTTCCCTCACATAAAGAATTGAATTTGAGACAACAAAGATGGTTGGAGTTGATTAAAGATTATGACTGTGTGATCGACTACTAGCCAGGCAAAGTGTAGCACTTACTTACCCTACTAATCGCTAATTTCTACCATTTTATTGGCATGTCAACTTATCCTAATTTCTAGTTCTCGACTAGATGTTATAGGGCTTAAATTACATTTGTTACCTTTATTCATATTTGCATAAAATTATGTAGGGAAACATTAATATAAATTCCATATAAATGCAATAATTCTCATTCAATATTTTACAACCTCATACTAGCTCATTTAATCATTATAACTATAAGAAAAATTCAATCAATACATTTTCTAACACATAAATCCACAATCAACACATTTCTACCAGCTGTCCTATTCTGGACAGCATTTCTACCTTATGTTGCTCTGCATTTTTCGTCTATTTTTAGACAGAATTTGGACATGTGATCATCTAACAAAATATAGGTACATGTCTTATCTTTAATTTCCAAATAGAATCACATCAAAAAAATTTTTTTAGCAAAAGTTATACATTTTCTCCTAAGTTACGTTCGCTGCAATCTGCCCAGTATTTTACTGGACAGATTTCTGCCTTATCTTTCTATATCTTTTTCATCCATTTCTAGATGGAATTTGGACAAGTGATCAACTAGAAAAATTCAGGTACATGTCTTATCTTTAATTTCCAACTTGAATCACATTAAAAATAATTTCGTAGCAAAAGTTATGAATTGTTTTCCATCCTATTTTCACTGAATCTGCCCAGTATTTTTTTTTCTGGACAGATTTCTAGTTCAAAGTTTGAGTCCATTTTTCACCTAATTCCAGGCATATTTAGGTCTAATGGTCTGAATTAAAGTTCAAGCCCTATGTCTTAACTTTCCAATCCAGCAATAATCACTCAGAAATTATTTCCAGAACTCAAGTTATGACCAAAACACTAGAAACTGTTCATAAGACGAATTTTCCAGCACATCAAATAATTCATACATTTTCCATTTTCATGCATCAACCTCATTTTCTAGTCTTTATTTTCACATTCATGGCATCATTTAATCACTCAATCAAATGTTCAGAATTTCATACATAAATTCACTACATCACAAAATCAAAATCAATACTTTTCTATATTGAATTTTTGCCAAATGTACATACCTCAAAGTTCTATTTTTCTTCACTTTTCTCTTCCTCTTAGATAGCCTTTTCCTTGCCCTTACTTCCCCTTTGATTTTGGTTCAAAGGTTGTTCACTTCCTTGCCCTAACAATAAATTTTACACTAATCAAACACTAATCACACTAATCCACCCTTAATCACCATTAGCATACTAATAACCCTAATTTACTAGCTATAATGGCAACTAACCTCAAACTCAAAGAAAAGAGAAGAAGAAAGTAAGGAGATGGAAAATCTAAACTCACCTTTGATGATCTTCCAAATGGCTAAAAACTCTTTTTTTTTTTCTTCCTTTCTTCCTTCGTCTTCCTTAGTTTTGCTCACTTTACTTTACTTTCTTCATGATCTTGCCTTAATCCCCTTTGTTTTCATCTAATCTTAGCTTGATTTGAAGAAATAAAAACAAAAGTAAATGGGAGAGGAGAAGCTCACGGCAAAGAAGAAGAAAAGAGAGAGAAATGAGTTTGGTCAAGATGAAGAAGAAGAAGATGGTCAAAAAAGTGAAAATTTGACTTTTTATAGTTGGATTAGGTGGGTGGTTAGGATTAGTTACTAATTTTGCTTCCTATTGGTCCATTAATTTAAATCACTCTTACTTTATTTTAATCAAAAGAATATTCCTTTCCTTAGATAAAGAATATTCCATTTTTATGCCTTCTTAGAATTTCTGTGCCAAAAACACTGCAATTCCAAATTTCGTTCAGCGAAAAATAATTTTTTTTCCCAATTTTAATTCCAAACTTCAAAATTCTCAATTAATAATATTCAAAATATTTTTCTCCCATCTTATTATTATTTAAATTTATTTCTTTCATGTCCAAATTTAGACCCCGATCGGTTCAGCGCGCCAGATTTCAGTCAACCGCGACCGTGGCCTAAAATATCGGGCATTAGAATTTTCCTCTCCTTAAAAAAAATTTCGTCCTCGAAATTTACCTTTTTAGCTGGAGTGGAATAATTGTGGATACTGAGCCTTCATCACCTCTTCATTTTCCCAAGTTGCCTCTTCTGACTTGTGATTTTTCCACAGGACCTTCACCAATGGTACCTTTTTGTTTCGTAGCTCTTTCATTTCTCGAGCTAAAATTTCCACTAGTTCCTCTTCATAAGTTAAATCTGGTCATATCTCTATAGGTTCTGTTGATATGATATGAGATGGATCTGATCGATATCTTCTCAACATGGACACATGGAATACGTTGTGAATCTTGTCTAACTCTGGTGGTAGAGCTAATTTGTTCGCCACTGGACCTATGCGTTCAAGTACCTCGTATGGTCCAATGAACCTAGGACTCAACTTTCCTTTCTTTCCAAATCGGAAAATCCTTTTCCAAGGTGAGATTTTTAAGAACACTTTGTCACCAACTGTATATTCAATATCTCTCCTTTTCAAATCTGCATATGATTTCTGTCTATCAGCAGCAGCTTTTAGTCTATCTCTTATTACTTTCACTTTTTCCTCTGTCTGTTGAACTAGATCTAGACCCATTACTTTCTTTTCACTAAGCTCGGTCCAACCTAGAGGCGTTCTACATTTTCTCCCATATAAGGCTTCATATGGTGCCATACCAATACTGGCTTGGTGACTATTATTGTAGGCAAATTCTATCAATGGAAGATATTTATCCCAACTGCCTTCAAATTCTATCACACAACTCCTCAACATATCTTCCAATATCTGTATGACCCTCTCTGATTGTCCATCTGTTTGTGGGTGGAACGCTGTGCTAAAATTGAGTCGAGTACCCATGCCTTGATGCAAACTTTTCCAGAATTGTGAAGTGAACCGCGAGTCTCGATCTGAAATGATTGAAACTGGCACACCATGTAAACGGATTATCTCATTAACATAGATCTCTGCCAAACGGTTAAGTGGATAATCCATCTTGATCGGTAGAAAGTGAGCTGATTTGGTGAGCCGGTCTACTACTACCCATACTGCATCATGCCTCTTTTGTGTCAAGGGCAAACCAGAAACAAAGTCCATTGTGACTCTTTCCCATTTCCACTCTGGAATTGAAATAGACTGCAATAATCCACTTGGTACTTGATGCTCTGCCTTCACTTGCTGACAAGTTAAACATCTAGTAGTATACTCTGTGATATCTCTTTTCATTCCTGGCCACCAGTAATATGCCTTCAAGTCATGATACATTTTGTTGCTTCCTGGGTGCATTGCATAAATAACGTTGTGAGCCTCCATCAAAATATCTTGTTTCAATTCTGGTATGTCTGGCACACACAACCTGCCCTTATGCCTTAAACTCCCATATGCTTCAATAGTAAATTCTGGTTTTTCACCCTTTTTCACCATTTCAAAGATTTTCTTTAATTTCGTGTCTTGCTTCTGATTGTCCTTTACTTGTTGGATCAATGTGGGTTGAATCTGCAATTCTGCCAAAATAATATATAAAGAACTTATTATTCCATTTTTTTTTCACTTAATAAATTTAAGTTTTAACATTTACCTGCAAGAGTTTTTCTACTCAGCGTGTCAGCTACCACATTGGCCTTACCGGGCTGATAGTCAATGATACAATTGTAGTCTTTGATCAATTCTAGCCATCTCCTCTGTCTCAGATTGAGTTCCTTTTGTGAAGGCAAATATTTCAAACTTTTATGGTCTGTATAAATATAACATTGCTCACCATACAAGTAGTGTCGCCATATTTTCAATGCAAACACAATGGCTGCTAGTTCCAGATCATGTGTTGGATAATTTCTCTCGTGAGGCTTCAGTTGTCTGGAAGCATAAGCGATCACTTTGCCTTCTTGCATTAGTACACAGCCCAAACCATTAAGGGAAGCATCACTGTACACCACATAATCTTTTCCCGCAGTAGGCTGTGTCAACACTGGTGCCTCTGTCAACATTTTCTTCAACTTATCAAAACTAGTCTGGCATCGTTCTGACCACTCAAATCTGGTCTCCTTTCTAAGCAATTTTGTCAGTGGTGAGGCTATCATTGAAAATCCTTTCACAAATCTCCGATAATAACCAGCCAAACCAAGAAAACTTCTCACCTCTGTCACATTCCGAGGCGGTTTCCAGTTGAGGATTGCCTCTACCTTACTGGTGTCGACTCTGATCCCATCGGCTGAGACAATATGCCCTAGAAAGGCCACCTCATCTAACCAGAATGCACATTTCCACAACTTCGCATATAATTGATTCTCTCTCAAGGTATGGAAGACAATACGAAGATGTTGATTATGCTCTTCTTTGCTTCTAGAGTACACCAAGATATCATCTATGAACACCACCACGAACTGGTCCAAATAAGGCCTAAAGATTCTATTCATTAGATCCATAAATGCTGCTGGGGCATTCGTCAAGCCAAAAGGCATTACTAAGAACTCGTAATGACCATACCGAGTCCTAAATGCTGTTTTTGAAATGTCTGATTCTTTAATTCTCAATTGGTGATAACCTGATCTGAGGTCAATCTTAGAAAATACCCCTGCTCCTTTCAACTGATCAAACAAGTCATCTATTCTCGGCAAGGGATATCTGTTCTTAATTGTCATCTTGTTCAACTGACGATAATCAATGCACAACCGAAAGGTGCCATCTTTCTTTTTCACAAATAGAACAGGAGCACCCCAAGGTGAGACACTAGGCCTGATAAACCCTTTCTCTAACAACTCTTGCAACTGGACCTTTAATTCTTTTAGTTCAGCAGGTGCCATTCTGTAGGGAGTGATCGATATCGGGGCTGTGCCTGGCAAAACATTAATGGCAAACTCTATCTCTCTGACAGGTGGTAACCCTGGCAAGTCCTCAGGAAATATATCTAGATATTCACATACTGTAGGAATCTCCCTGAGATCTAGACTCTCCTTTTTGGTATCTACAATATGTGCCAAAAATGCTTCACATCCTTTTTTGATAAGCTTACTTGCCTTCGTCACAGAAATGACATTAGTCAAGTATGGTCGGTTCTCGTCTAGGACAATCACGTCATTCTGCCCTGAATTCTTGAAAGTCACTCTCCTATACTGACAATCCACCACTGCCTAGTGCCGAGTTAACCAATCCATCCCCAAGATTGCATCAAACTCACAGAATGGCAACTCTATTAGATTAGCTGGGAATTCTACATTCTGAGCTTTGATTGGACTATTTTTATAGACTCGACTAACTTTCACTCCATGACCCAAAGGATTGGTCACTAATATATCATAATCTAATTCCTCTGCTACCATATTATCGTGACTAGGTGGTGACATACATAAATATGAATGTGTAGAACCCGGATCTATCAGTGCAAATAAATCAGTATCATAAAGAGAAAATTTACCAATTATCACATCCGGGGCATCCTGCTCCTCACGAGCTCTCATGGCATATGCTCGGGCTGGGGCTCGACTACCTTCTGCTCTATTCACTGATTCTGATATACTCTGCCCAATTCTGCCACTTCTAGACTGTCCTTGTCCCCTGCCTCTGCCTCGAGTTACATTCTGAACCTGAACTGATATTACACCACCTATACCTCTTCCTCTCGGGCAATCTTTCTGTTTGTGCTCAGTAGATCCGCATCATAAGCATGCTCCAGTAATCCACCAGCAATCACCTGCATGTGATCTCCCACAATGTTGACATGTGACAGATATGAATCTCCTATTACCCGAAGCTGGTGCACTAGCTGTAGATCCCTCTGGCCTCGACCGCTGGCTTTGCCTAGTTGAAAAGTTTGATCTAGTACCCTGTGACTGGAAAAACCTAGGCGCTGTCTGCCCCCTTTTACCTGATGTCTGGCCCATGATAAATGTCTGTCTCCATGGTAGCTCTTCTATCCTCTTTCTCTTTGACCTCTTTTCCACACTAATGGCTGAGGATACTAGTGTAGCAAAATCCTCAAGCTGAAGGGCGGTCACCATATTCCCAATATCATCATTAAGCCCATCCTCAAATCTTCGGCATCTATCTGCCTCATCAGCGATGATTCCAGTCGCATATTTACTTAGTCGGGTGAATTCCATCTCATACTCGACGACTGACATGCTTCCCTGCTTCAAGTCTTGAAACTCCCTTTTCTTTTCATTCACATAAACTCTTGGCACATATTTCTTGCTAAATTCTGCCTTGAAGAAATTCCAGGAAGGTGGCTTCGGTGTCTGGGGCTTTGATAAAATTGATTTCCACCAATCATAGGCATGATCTTTTAAAAGGGACACTGCATATCTAACCTTCTGTTCCTCTAGACACTCCAATTCCTCAAACACCCTTTCTGTGGATTCCATCCAAAACTCTGAAGCTGCTGGGTCATCCTCTCTCCTTCCCATAAAATCTGTGGCCCCATATTTTCTCAGCTTATCAATCTGGGGTTTTGGCTGAGGTGGAGGAGGAGGTGGAGCTGGTTGTGGAACTGCTTGTACTATCTGTTGCAATAAATTAGCTATCTGCTCCATAAGAGGCTCCTGTCCTAAATTATCCTGTCTCTCTGCTCTCGGAGGAGCTACTACACTCGGCCCCGAATCTCTCACAGATTGAGGTTGTCTAGGATTGGCTGAGCGTGAAGGACTATTACTCAGTTCATCTTCTGAGAAATTTTGTTCCGATTCCGAATCCATATCTACCTATAAACCAAGAGAAGGGACCCAAATCAGATAATCGCAGCATTTTATGCATATAAATGAGACACATATTCTATTTTACACCCACTGATTAAGAATCATTAACCAGGCTCTGATACCACTAAATGTATAGCTCACTTACCCTACTAATCGCTAATAGGATATGGAAGTGCTACTAAGCTCATTTAATTTAAAACCAACGCTCAATTTTGTATAAATATTTTTTTTTCAATTTAAATATATATCTAGTGATGAGAATATTGTGATTCAAAATAACTTATTCATTAAACCATGATATTTAAAAATATAACTACAATAATTCTAGATATATATAATTACCAAATCCATTACTTATAAATATTACAAGCCACAAATTTACATCAACAAAATTCTTAAAACTTAATTTTTACAACATCATTATCAAAACATACAAAAAGAACTAGACTGCTGCAATCTGATCTTGGGGTTCCCTCTTCTTCGGTCGCCCTATCAGAACAGCTACTTCTATTTATCTGCGCGTGAAACACACGCGCTAAGCTACTAGCTTAGTGGTACGTTTGGCAACTATCCAATCATTACATAAATAATTCTAAAATAAAATTTTAGAAACTACAATTAACCTATTTAGCATGCCAAATATTCAATTAATAATAAACTATTTTTTTCATGCAAAAATATTTAATTCATGAATTATGATATTTTATTCATTAAGCATGCTTGAAATTTTAACAATACAAGATATAAAATTTACAATATGAATTTCATACTTCACATTTTTTTTCTGTTATTTATTTAATAGCCCACGACATCTTAGACCGGAACTAAACACTGGATACAGGGTTTCTGCCCTCCGGCAGTACACTCGGCGCCTACATAATTATTTTATAACTCGGCGTTTAACGCCTACATTTTCAATAACAACTCAGCACCTTTTTGGTGCCTACGTAAATTTCGAACTCAGCACTAATTCTTAGTGCCTAAGTAAATTTCAACTCAACACTATTATTTTTAGTGCCTACATAATTTTAACTCAGCACTATTATATTTAGTGCCTACATTTCTACCCTTTTATTGGCATGTCAACTTATCCTAATTTCTAGTTCTCGACTAGATGTTATAGGGCTTAAATTACATTTTGTTACCTTTATTCATATTTGCATAAATTATGTAGGCAAACATTAATATAAATTCCATATAAATGCAATAATTCTCATTCAATATTTTACAACCTCATACTAGCTCATTTAATCATTATAACTATAAGAAAAATTCAATCAATACATTTTCTAACACATAAATCCACAATCAACACATTTCTACCAGTTGTCCTATTCTGGACAGCATTTCTACCTTATGTTGCTCTGCATTTTTCGTCTATTTTTAGACAGAATTTGGACATGTGATCATCTAACAAAATATAGGTACATGTCTTATCTTTAATTTCCAACTAGAATCACATTAAAAATTTTTTTTTAGCAAAAGTTATATATTTTCTCCTAAGTTACGTTCGCTGCAATCTGCCCAGTATTTTACTGGACAGATTTCTGCCTTATCTTTCTATATCTTTTTCATCCATTTCTAGATGGAATTTGGACAAGTGATAAACTAGAAAAATGCAGGTACATGTCTTATATTTAATTTCCAACTGGAATCACATTAAAAATAATTTCGTAGCAAAAGTTATGAATTGTTTTCCAACCTATGTTCACTGCAATCTGCCCAGTATTTTTTTTTCTGGACAAATTTCTAGTTCAAAGTTTGAGTCCATTTTTCACCTAATTCCAGGCATATTTAGGTCTAATGGTCTGAATGAAAGTTCAAGCCCTATCTCTTAAATTTCCAATCCAGCAATAATCACTCAGAAATGATTTCCATAACTCAAGTTATGACCAAAACACTAGACACTATTCATAAGACGAATTTTCCAGTACATCAAATAATTCATACATTTTCCATTTTCATGCATCAACCTTATTTTCTAGTCTTTATTTTCACATTCATGGCATCATTTAATCACTCAATCAAATGTTCAGAATTTCATACATAAATTCACTACATCACAAAATCAAAATCAATACTTTTCTATATTGAATTTTTGCCAAATGTACATACCTCAAAGTTCTATTTTTCTTCACTTTTCTCTTCCTCTTAGATAGCCTTTTCCTTGCCCTTACTTCCCCTTTGATTTTGGTTCAAAGGTTGTTCACTTCCTTGCCCTAACAATAAATTTTACACTAATCAAACACTAATCCACCCTTAATCACCATTAGCATACTAATAACCCTAATTTACTAGCTATAATGGCAACTAACCTCAAACTCAAAGAAAAGAGAAGAAGAAAGTAAGGAGATGGAAAATCTAAACTCACCTTTGATGATCTTCCAAATGGCTAAAAACTCTCTCTCTGTTTTTTTTTCTTCCTTTCTTCCTTCCTCTTCCTTAGTTTTGCTCACTTTACTTCACTTTCTTCATGATCTTGCCTTAATCCCTTTTTTTTTCATCTAATCTTAGCTTGATTTGAAGAAAGAAAAACAAAAGTAAATGGGAGAGGAGAAGCTCACGGCAAAGAAGAAGAAAAGAGAGAGAAATGAGTTTGGTCAAGATGAAGAAGAAGAAGAATGGTCAAAAAAGTGAAAATTTGACTTTTTATAGTTGGATTAGGTGGGTGGTTAGGATTAGTTACTAATCTTGCTTCCTATTGGTCCATTAATTTAAATCACTCTTACTTTATTTTAATCAAAAGAATATTCCTTTCCTTAGATAAAGAATATTCCATTTTTATGCCTTCTTAGAATTTATGTGCCAAAAACACTGCAATTCCAAATTTCGTTCAGCGAAAAATAATTTTTTTTCCCAATTTTAATTCCAAACTTCAAAATTCTCAATTAATAATATTCAAAATATTTTTCTCCCATCTTATTATTATTTAAATTTATTTCTTTTATGTCCAAATTTAGACCCCGATCGGTTCAGCGCGCCAGATTTTGGTCAACCGCGACCGTGGCCTAAAATATCGAGCATTACACAAAGCTAATGTGGTTGCAGATGCACTAAGAAAAAAAATCTTAGCTGAGATGCAAGTGGAATCCAAATTGATGCAGAGAATTAAAGATGCTCAGAAGCAAGATGAGAAGTTAGTAAAGATAGCTAAGGCAGTAAAAAGGGGAGAAAAACCTAAGTTTTTGTTGATGGAAGATGACACAGTATACTTCAAGAATAAGATTTGTGCTCCTAATATAGAAGAGCTGAAGTTTGATATCTAATAAGCACATAAAACGGTATATTCCATGCATCCAGGCGGGAACAAGATGTATCAAGACTTGAAAAATCAATACTTATGGCTAGGGATGAAAAAGATATCACTGAGTATGTCGCTGAATGTCTAATCTGTCAGCAAGTGAAAGTGAAACACTAGTTGCCCACAGGATTACTACAACCAATACCAATACCAAAATGGAAATGGGAAAGAATCATGATGGATTTCGTATCCGATTTACCAATGACTTAAAGAAAGCATGATGCAGTGTGGGTGATAGTGGATCGGCTGACATAGTCAACACATTTCTTATCGGTCAGAATGGATTACTCATTAAACAAGTTAGCCAAAATTTATGTAAGTGAGATAGAAAGACTTCATGGAGTGCCAATATCTATCATCTCTAATAAAGATCCCAAATTTACATCGCAATTTTGGAGGAGCTTACAACAAGCTTTGGGAACTCGACTGAATTTCAGCATGGCTTTCCATGCACAAACATATGGACAATCAGAGTGGATTATCCAGTTGTTAAAGGACATGATGAGAAATTGTGTGCTTGAATTTGAAGGAAGTTAGGATCGACATCTACCTCTTATGGAGTTTGCCCAAAACAACAACCATTAGACGAGTATAGGCATGGCTCCATATGAGGCATTGTATGGAAGAAAGTGTAGGACACTAGTTTGTTGGGCCGAATTGAGTGAAAAGAAGTTGATAAGGCCAAAGTTAGTCCAATAAATAGATGAAAAGGTTAGAATTATCAAAGAAAATTGAAAAAAAGCTTAAGATCGATAGAAATCATATGTCGACCTCAAGAGACGAGATATAAAGTATGTTATAGGAGATAAAGTGTTTCTCAAGGTTTTGCCTTGGAAGAAAGTATTGAGATTCGGTAAAAAAGAAAAATTAAGTCCAAGGTTCATTGGTCCTTATGAGATTTTGGAAAGAATCGGACCAGTGGCATATCGGTTAGCACTTCCACCCGAGTTGGATAAAATCCATAATATTTTTCCTGTGTCGATGCTAAGGAAATATAGATCAGACCCAACTCATATTATTCCAATTGATGAGATAGAAGTATAGACCGACTTGACATATGAAGAGGAACCGGTGGCTATATTAGCACGTGAAAAAAAAGTTTTATGAAACAAGAAAGTTCCATTAGTTAAAGTTCTATGGCGAAATCATGTTGCTGAAGAAGCCACATGGGAAAGTGAAGAGATAATGAGGAAGCAATATCCTTAGTTGTTTAACAAAGAATGAACAGGTAAAATTTTGAGGATGAAATTTATTTTAAGGGGGAGAGAATGTCATATCCGTAAATTTAGGCCCCTTGTTGCGTGAGTTGTTAAATCGACTTGAGGGTTCGACCGGAGTCTAAATTTGGATTTTGACTGAAAAATAATTAAAATGATGGAAAATAGTTATGGAAAATATTAAATAAATTATTTAAAATATTTAAAGATGTTAAATTACAGTAAGGGACTAAATTATAAATTTTGAAAACTTTAGGGGTCATTTTGCAATTTACCAAAAATTGGAGGATTAATTGGGATAACCACCAATTAAATGCATGAATTGGGACATTATATGCATGTGGTGGTTGGCCACACCAAGTGGCAAGTTTTGAGAAGCTAATTAACATACATGAATTAGACATTAAATGCATATGGCCTTAGGTGTCCCATTATTAATTAAATTTGTCCTCTTTCTCTTAATTATCTCTTCCATCCTTAGGTGTCCCAAATCTTCCATAGCTAAAGCTTGATTCTAGGAAGAGAAAGTGAGAAAGAGACGGAGAAAGGCAAGGAAAAGTAGATTTCATGCATAGTTGATCAAAAGGAAGCTAGAGAAAGTAAAAAGAAAAAAAATTAAACTAGGAAATAAAAGAAAAATAAAACCTTAAGGTTTGGTAATGGAAGCAACGAAGTGAAGGTAAGATGATTTTTCTTCTCTTCCATGTTCTCTTTAAAGAAAGGTAGAGATTAGAGCAAAAAGATAGAGAGAGGTTAGGATTTATGGAGTTTTAATGAAGTAAAGTTTAAATGATCTCTTTCATGTATTTTAGGAACTCAAGTTGACAAGGATCTAGCTTAAAGGAGAAAAGGAAAAGAGAAAGAGAATTAAAGAGAAAGAAAAGAAAAAAAGAAGAGAGGTTTATGCATAACATAAGGAAATAGCCCATGTCTTATTTTTTTTAGTTGCATGATTTGAGCATTTGGCATGTTAATGATTCGGAATTAATCTTATTTTGTGATAAAAATCTTGGAGCTGCATGTTTGCTAGACTTAGGATTAATTTTGGTAAAAAATGAAGATGATAAATATGTGTGTTCTTTGCTGGAATTGATGAGCAGTGAGTACATAAACTATTATAACTTAAGTTATTGAATTTGGATTTGTATGTTTTTTGTTGGTTTGAAAGCTAAGACATAGGACTTGAACTTTTATTTAGAATATAAAATCCAGATATGTCTATATTTTTCCAGAAAAATAAATAAAGTTCGAACCTAGAATTTGTCTAGGAAATTGTGGATAAAATTGTTAGTGACCAGTAAGTGTTAATTTGATCATATCTTTTGACACATAACTCCAAATTAAGTGATTCAACTTTAATATTAAAGATAAGTTTTAGAACTAAAATTGTTAAGAAGACCATTTAATTTAATTTGAATGTTAATAGGATCAAAATTAAGGTCAAAAACTGAGCACAGAATCTGCCACTGACAGGGCAGCATATGATTTGAGAAATGTAATGAGTAAAATGATGTGAACTTTGTTATATTATGCAAATACTATTTTTATTGAGTAATTGTGTGATCAATTGAACTTTACATGCATGAAATGGATGAATTTAATAACTATGAATTTTAATGACTAGGAGTAAGCCCTAGAACACCTAACTAGAACTAGGCTTAGGATAGTTTGGCATGCCAAGTAGGAGGGAGTATGATGAAAACCATTAATGGTATAATTATTGAAGTCGGTAATGGCACAATTATTGAAGCCGGTAATGACACTATTATTGAAGCCAGTAATGACACTATTATTGAAGCCGGTAATTGCACTATTATTGAAGCTGGTAGTGACACTATTATTAAAGTCGGTAATAACACTTGTATGCGCACATCATATTGCCCCGATGACACTCCTAAGTGCCTGCATGGCAACTCCATTATCCTAGTCAGGGGTTCGTAAGTGTTGTGGGATATAAAGAAGGATTGAAAATAAAATAAAAAAAGAAACCATGAATTTTATGGATAATAATGATGATTTGATAAAGCAAAACAAATACGAGATATAATAATATAATTTGATATTTATATATGCTAGAATACTATGAAATATATGTTTGCATGAAAAGATGATTGGGTGTTGTAGGTATAAAGAGTTATGGAAATAAAAGGAATCATAACTTGTGACATGGTTAATTATAATGAATTATATAGTGATGTGTTAACAAAGTAAAACAAGTATGGGATAAAGAAAAATATAATTTGATGTTCATGCATGCTAGAATATTATGAGATGTAAATTTGCATGGAAAGATGATGTGAACATAAATTGATATATAGCAATGCATGTTGCATAAAATAGTTTATTGTCTTATTTATATGTACCACTAAGCTTAGAGCTTAGCATGAGAGTTTCGCTCGCACAAATTTAGTTAAGAATAAGCAGACAATAGTAGATAAAGGTAGCGGTGACCTCATCTAGTAAAGTAGCTTGTATCAAATACTTTGGGTCACACAATTTTTGTATTTATGGTTTGAGTTTTATTTTATAGTACTTGTAAAATAAGTGCATGTTTTGTAAATAATACTTTATAATATAAAATGTATTGTGTTTCTTTATTATGATTTCTTTTACACTACAAGTAAATAAATAGTAAATAATAAATTGTAAAAAAAGAAAATAAATATACAACTGATTTTCATTTATACATAAATTAAAAAAAGATATTTTAACCGGTGAAGTCAGGATAACACTCCTTTATCCTTGTTACTGGGGTGAGAGAGTGTTACAATAACCACCCCTCACCCCTGCAATAGGTGCCCGGATAAGGGATTGGTATGCTTACTTCATCAATTAAAATATCATTTTTAAATTATGTATAAATGAAAATCAATCGTACAATAATCATTTTTTTCTTTTTTTTACTGTTATTTACTATTTATTATTTACGCTTTTATTTACTTGTAGTGTAAAAGAAATCATAATAAAGAAACACAGTACATTTTATATAATAAAGTATTATTTACAAAATGTGCGCTTATTTTTCAAGTACTATAAAATAAAAACTCAAAACGTAAACACAATCGTTGTGTGACCCACAATAGTTAATACAAGCTGCTTTACTGGATCAGGCCACTGCTACCTTTGTCTACTATTGTTTACTTATTCTTTGCCATACCTGCGTGAGAGAAACTTCCACGCTAAGCTCTAGGATTAGTGGTGCATATAAATAAGGCAATAAACTATTTTAGGCAACATGCACTGCCATATATCAATTTATGCTCACATCATCTTTCCATGCAATTATACATCTCTTAATATTCTAGCATGCATAAACATCAAATTACATTTTTTTTATCTCATACTTATTTATTTTATTAATACATCATTATATAACACATCATAATTAACCATGTTACAAGTCATTATTCCTTTTATTTTCCTTAACCTTTTTATGCCATAGTATTCTAATATACATAATCATCAAATTATATCCTTGTATCCCATATTTGTTTTACTTTAACAAATCACGATTATCCATATTACCATTCATGATTCCCTTTTTATTTTCAATCACTTCTTTATTTTCTTTAACCTTTTTGTGCCCATAACACCCAATCATCTTTTCATGCAAATACACATTTCATAAATTTTATTCCTTTTCATCTCATATTTATTTTACTTTATCAAATCATTATTATCCATAGCCTTTTATTGCACATAACACTCAATCCTCTTTTTATCCATGTCCCAATTCATAATTCCATTTTTATTTTCAATAATTCATTTATTTTTCATAACTTCTTTATTTATGCCAAAAACACCTTTGAACCCTTGACTAGGATAAAGGAGTTGCCATCTAGGGACTTAAGAGTGCCACTTGGGCAATATGATGTGCACATAGAAGTGAAATCACCGACTTTAATAATAGTACCATCACCGGCTTCATTAATTATACCATTAATGGATTTCATCATAGTCCCTCCTGCTTAGCATGCCAAACTATCCTAAGTTGGTTCTAGTTAGGTGTTATAAGGCTTACACAATCTCATTAAACTTCATATCAAATAAATTCACACTTTTCATGCATTTAAAGCCTCAAACTAATCACATAATAACTCAATTAAAATAATTTTTAAATAATATAACAAATTTCTCTTCATTTTACTCTTAAAATTCCACAACTCATATGCTGCCCTATCACTGATAGATTATGTTCTATATTTTGGACCTTAATTTTGGTCCTTTTACAATCCGAGTTTAGTTACATGATCTTCTTAGAACTTTTAAGTATGGATCTTAGCTTTAATATGCAATTTGAATCACTTAATTATGAGTTCTGTATCAAAATATCTGATAAAATGAACACTAACAGGTCACTAACAATTCTGCCCAGAATTTTCTGGACAAATTCTAGGTTCGAACTTTATGAATTTTTTGGACAATTATAGACATATTCAGATGTTATGGTCTAAATAAAATTATAGCCCTATGTCTTAGATTTCAAATTCAATAAAGAACATACAAAATGGAATTCCAGAAATTAAGTTGTAACAGTTTAAATATTCACTGCTCATCCATTTCCAGTAAAGAACATACAAACTAATCACAGTCAATTTTTACCAAATTAAATCCTAAGTCTAGAAAACATGCATCTCCAAGATTTTCATCATAAAATACTATTAATTGAGAATCAACAACATGTCAAATAATCAAATCATGTAAACAAAAAAAATAAAATAGGCTATTGCCTTAGGTTATGCACAAACCTCTACTTTTTCCTTTTTCTTTCTCTTTACTTCTCTTTCTCCCGTCCTTTGCTCTTTTGAGATAGCTCCTTGTCAATAGGAGTTCCTAAATCATATAATAAATTCCTCAAAAATATTTCTTTCATCATATATCTCCAACCCTTAAAATCTGTCTCTTTAAGAACCATGCTTTAGACTACCTCATCCTTTAAAAAAACTTAAAGACAAGATGATGATCAACACTTACCCATGCTCTTACCTCCTATGGCTTAAATTTTGGAGTTTAACTCTCCTCTTTACTTTCTTTTCTTCCTTTCTTTTGCTCCCTTAAACTTCCTTAAACTCCGTTTTGCATGAGGACCCACTCTTCCATGGCTTTCTCCCTCTCTTTCTCACTTTTTCTTCTTAGCATCTAGCTTTGGCCATGGAGAACAAGGGGAAAAGTGGGCTGGTTTGAGAGAACATAAAATATTCTAGATGGAAGGATAAGGAAGAAGGATGAGTAATTAAGAGGAAGAAGAAAATTTTAATCAATAATGGGACGCCTAAGCCCATAAATATCTAAATATTTTGGCTAATTAATGTATTCATCTCCCTTGGTGTATGGTTTTTCAAAGGAAAACATGGGAGACAATTAAAAGATAGAAAATTCTAGATCAAGAGTGATAATGAATAAAGGATAAGCAATTAAAAGCAAAATGACAAAATTAATTAATTAATGGAGACACTTAAGCATATTCTAGATGTTTTCATTAACATCTAATTAATGTGTTCATTTTACTTTGATGAATGATGGTTCAAGAGGGGCGTGGAAGACAATTTAATGATGGAAAAATTCTAGATTGAGAATGATAAGGTAGAAGGAGTGATTAATGGCAAAAGACAAACTTAATTAATTATGAAGACACCTAAGCCATATTCTAGATGTCTTCAATAAATGATCACTTATTGCATGACACTTGGTGTGGCTGGCCTCCACATGCATAAAATATCCCAATTCATGTATTTAATTGATGGTTATCCCAATTAATCCTCCAATTTTTGGTAAATTACAAATTGACCTCTAAACTTTTTAAAATTTGCAATTTAGTCCTTTATCGAAATTTAACATCTTAAAATATTTTGAACACTTTATTAGATATTTTCCATACTTAATTTCCATTATTTTAATTTTTTTCGATAAAAATCCAAATTTAGACTTGGGTCAAATCGATGAGTCGATTTAACAATTTGCGTGACTTAGGTCTAAATTAGCGAATATGACATCCTCTCCCCTTTAAAATAAATTTCGTCGTTGAAATTTTTTTACCTATTCATTGTTTGAACAACTGGGGATACTGCCTTTTCATGACTTTTTCACTTCCTATGTAGCTTCTTTTGTAGAATGATTCCGCTATAGCACTTTAACTAATGGAACTTTCTTGTTTTGTAAAACTTTTTCTTCACGTGCTAATATAGCCACCGGTTTTTCTTCGTATGTCAAGTCAATCTGTACTTCTATCTCATCAGTTGGAATAATATGAGTTAGATCTGATCTATATCTCCTTAGCATCGATACATGGAATACATTGTGAATCCAATCTAACTCCGGTGGAAGGGCTAAACGGTAAGCCATGGGTCTGATTCTTTCCAAAATCTCATAAGGACCAATGAACCTCGTACTTAATTTTCCCTTTTTACCAAATCTCAATACTTTCTTCCAAGGAAAAACTTTAAGGAATACTTTATCACCCACAACATACTCTATATCTCACTGCTTAAGGTAAGCATATGATTTCTATCGATCTTGAGCTACTTTCAATATTTCTTTGATAATTCTAACTGTTAAACCTTGAGGAACTTGAGGGGTATTTCCATCATTTTGATGCTAACAAATAAAATAACAATAATGTATTTAACAATATGTGTTCTAAGTTTGTTGAACTTGATATATCTTTAATGAAATAGCTGCAAGAATGAAAGACAAAATTTGAAGATCAAAACAAAAAGAAATAATAGCTTAGCACCATATATTTTAATATATTTATATATATATATATATTATATTTTTATATTATTTTTATATTTATATATATATATATATTATATATTATATTATATATATATATATATATATATATTTTATATATTTTCAATTTACCAACATTCAAAGTTCACAGCTATGAAGGATCATACCAACCGTGAATGATCAAACCTGTCACACCCGTGAAATAAAGTCACGCCCGTGACATAACATGTCAAGTTCTTCCAGAAAGCTTCACGGCCAAAGTCACCACTTGAACCATGGCTTGGAATAATGTTCATGCCATTGAAAGTATAAAGTCACGCTCGTGATCAAACACTTCAAGTTCTTCCAGAAAGCATCAAGGACAGAGTCACCAGTTGGACCACGACTTGGAAGAACATTCATGACCGTGACACATATAGTCACACCCGTGAATGAGGATAGAGAAAGATGTCAAGCGCGAAGTTAAGAGTTGGTTCAACAACTATTTTCACATTAAATGCACCCAAACGACTATAATTCATTGAGGAAGTATAAATGCAAGACATTTATGAATCCTAACAAGAAGAACAACAATTACTTTGAATCAAAAATCTTATTGTAGCCATTTTGCATTAATTACTTTCAACAAATCCTTTGTTCCTTGTAAAAACCTATTTGCTCATAATTTCTGAGCATTATAGGTTGGTGAGTGTTTTCATTGTAATCTATTACTCAAGTGAGTTTTTGGTATATTGGATTAAGATTGAAACACTTGTATGGGTTTATATGTGAGTCATAAAACACAAGGAATTGGTTTATTGTGTTTGCCATTAAAACACAAGAGAATTTCTGGGTTAGGTGTTAGCCATTGAGAGAAACACCATAGTAGGGAGTGAGCTTGTAAAACTCCATTGTAGCACTTAGTGTGTTAGTAAAACTCCCAATTGAGATTGAGGAGAGGAGTAGGGTTTGTTAATACCCAAACCTTTATAAATCTCGTGTGTGATATCTCTTCATCTCTACTCAATCCTCTGCATCAAAGTGGATTGTACTCGCATCTCAGCTAAAATCTTTCTATTTATTTCATCTACAACCACATTGGGTTTGCCTAGCTGGTAGTTGATCACACAATTGTAGTCTTTAATCAACTCTAACCATCTTCGTTGTCTCAGATTCAACTCTTTCTGTGAGGGAAGGTACTTAAGAGTTTTGTGATCTGTATAGATATAACATCTTTCCCCATACGGATAATGTCTCGAGATCTTAAGAGCAAAAGCTATTGCAGCTAACTCCAAATCATGCATCGGATAGTTAAGCTCATGAGGCTTAAGCTGTCTGGAGGCATATGCAAGTACTTTTCCCTCTTGCATAAGAACACGACCTAGATCATTATGACTAGCATCACTGTACACAATAAAATATTTTATTAGGGTAGGCTGAGTCAAAATTGGTGCTTCAGTCAACATTGCCTTCAGTCGATCAAAGCTTGCTTGACATCTATCTGTCCACTCGAAATGGATCTCTTTTCATTGCAATTGTTTCAAAGAAGTCACTAAGGATGAAAATCCCTTCATGAACCTCCTATAATATTCGGATAATCCGAGAAAACTCCTCACTTCTGTCACATTTCATGGTGGTTTCTAATTAAGAATAGCCTCGATTTTACTAGGGTCAACCCGAATACCTTCTCCTGAAATTACATGACCCAGAAAATTGACTGCTTAAAGCCAAAACTCACACTTAGATAGCTTTGCATACAAGTGCTTCTCTCTCAATGTTTGTAGCACTAGTATGAGATGTTGATCATATTCTTCTCGATCTCTAGAGTACATAAGGATGTCATCAATAAACACCACTACAAATTGATCAAGATATGGCCTGAACCGAGACACTAGGTTCATCAGTTCCATAAAAGTTGTTGGTGCATTCGTCAGTCCAAATGGCATAACTAAGAACTCATAGTGACCATAATGAGTCCTGAAAGCTATCTTAGGTACATTAGACTCCTTGATATTCGGCTGATGATACCTTCATCGAAGATCTATCTTTGAAAATATGGCTGCACCTTTCAACTGATCAAATAAGTCATCAATCCTAGGCAACAAGTACTTATTCTTGATGGTCACCTTATTAAGCTGCCTATAATCGTTGCAGAGACGTAAGGTGCCATCTTTCTTCTTTACAAATAATAATGGAGCACCCCACGGTGATACACTAGGTCATATAAATCCCTTATCTAACAATTCCTACAACTGTATTTTCAGCTCTTTCAACTCTGTTGGTGCCATCCTATATGGTGTAATGGAAATAGGAGTGGTGTCGAGTACCAAATCGATAGCAAATTCGATTTCTCTATCCGGTGGTAACCCTGGCAACTCCTCTGGAAACACATCAGGAAACTCACTAACAGTGGGAATATCCACCAACTTCGAACTTATTTTTCTATATTCACCACATACGCTAAGTATGCTTCGCACCCCTTACTAATGAGTTTCCGAGCTTTCAACATTGATATCACATTGTCTATATATCTTTTATTCTCACTCATCACCACTATCTCATCTTTTTCTAGAATTTTGATGATCATCTATCTTCTTCCACAATCCACTACCACTCTATAATGAGCCAACCAATCCATTCCCAAGATCACATCGAACTCAAGGAATGGTAACTCTATCAAGTCTGCTGGGAATTGCAAACCTTGAATTTTAACTGGGCAACCCCTAAACACCCTACTAACCCTCACACTGTGCCCTAACGGGTTAGTCACAATAATCTCAAATTCTAGACTCTCTCGGCTCGATGGTGGTGCTCTTTGTAGCAAATCTATCATGTTTTTCATAAGCTCTATTTGTCCTATGCCTACAACAGATTGCTCTCCCGATGAGCTAGCACTAGATCTCAATGCAGTAGCTTGGCGATAACTAGGACGCGATGAAGCCTATGTCTTTGTAGGCTCATTACTTTCGCCTCTTTCGGCCACAACGTGTCATGACCATGAAGCCATACTTTACCTATCTTGTAAATTAATGGCCCAAATTAGTAAGCAACAACTTTTATACTTAATTGTGGGTACACACGTGTCATAATTATTTTTGAAAACTTTTTTTTAATCCCAAAACTGCCCAAATTGGGCTCTAATACCAAAAACTGTAACACCCCCACCCCAGCAACATGTGCCCAGATGGGCGAAAGCCTAACGGAGCAATGCCGCGTGGAGGTAGAAGGTCTACGGGTCATATCCCCCCCTCCCCCCCGGTTCCGATCATGGAATTGATGAAATAAATCAAAAAATGGATTTTTGTTCAAGAAATTTTTCTTTTCTTTTTCTTTATTTACTATTTATTATTTACCCTTTTATTTACTTGTAGTGTAAAAGAAATCATAATAAAGAAACACAATACATTTTATATAATAAAGTATTATTTACAAAATGTGCACTTATTTTACAAATACTATAAAATAAAAACTCAAAACATAAACACAACTGTTGTGTGACCCACAATAGTTAATACAAGCTGCTCTACTAGATCGGGCCACTGCTACCTTTGTCTACTATTCTCTAATTATTCTTTACTATACCTACGCGAGAGAAACTCCCACGCTAAGCTCTAGGCTTAGTGATGCATATAAATAAGGCAATAAACTATTTTCGCAACATGCATTGCCATATATCAATTTATGCTCACATCATCTATCCATGTAATTATACATCTCCTAATATTTTAACATCCATAAACATCAAATTATATTCTTTTATCTCATACTTATTTATTTTATTAACACATCATTATATAACACATTATAATTAACCATGTTACAAGTCATTATTCCTTTTATTTTCCTTAACTTTTTTGTGCCATAGTATTCTAATATACATAATCATCAAATTATATCCTTGTATCCCATATTTGTTTTACTTTAACAAATCATGATTATCCATATTACCATTCATGATTCCCTTTTTATTTTCAATCACTTCTTTATTTTCTATAACCTTTTTGTGCTCACAACACCCAATCATCTTTTCATGCAAACAAACATTTCATAAATTTTATTCTTTTTCATCTCATATTTATTTTACTTTATCAAATCATTATTATCCATAGCCTTTTATTACCCACAACACTCAATCCTCTTTTTATTCATGTCACAATTCATAATTCCATTTTTATTTTCAATAATTCATTTATTTTCCATAACTTCTTTATTTATGCCCAAAACACCTATGAACCCTTGACTAGGATAACGGAGTTGCCATCCAGACACTTAGGAGTGCCACCCGGGCAATATGATGTGTGCATATAAGTGCCATCACCGAGTTTAATAATAGTGTCATCACTGGCTTTAATAATAGTGTTATCACTGGCTTCAATATTACTGTCATCACTGGCTTCAATAATAGTGCCATCACCTACTTTAATAATAGGGCTGTCACCAGCTTCATTAATTATACCATTAATGGATTTCATCATACTCTCCCCTGCTTAGCATGTCAAACTATCCTAAGTTGGTTCTAGTAAGGTGTTATAAGGCTTACCCAATCTCATTAAAATTCATAGCAAATAAATTCACACTTTTCATGCATTTAAAGTCTTAAAATAATCACATAATCACTCAAGTAAAATAATATTTATATAATATAACAAATTTCTGATCATTTTACTCTTAAAATTCCACAACTCATGTCGCCCTGTCACTGACAGATTCTGTTCTCTATTTTGGACCTTAATTTTGATCCTATTACAATCTGAATTTAGTTACATGGTCTTCTTAACAATTTTAGGTCTAGACCTTAGCGTTAATATGCAATTTGAATCACTTAATTATGAGTTATGTATCAAAATATATGATAAAATGAACACTAACTGGTCACTAACAATTATGCCTAGAATTTTTTGGACAAATTCTATGTCCGAACTTTATGAATTTTCTGGACAATTATAGACATACTCAGATGTTATGGTCTAAAAAATATTATAGCCTATGTCTTAGCTTTCAAATCCAATAAAGAACATAAAAAACTGAATTCCAGAAATTAAGTTATAACAGTTTAAATACTCACTGCTCATCCATTTCCAACAAAGAACATACAAACTAATCACATTCAATTTTCACCAAATTAAATAACAAGTCTAGCAAACATGCATCCCTAAGATTTTCATCATAAAATACTATTAATTCAGAATCATCAACATGCCAAATAATCAAATCATGCATATAAAAAAAATAAAATAGGCTATTGCCTTAGATTATGGACAAACCTCTACTTTTCCTTTTTTCTTTCTATTTACTACTCTTTCTCCTTTCCTTTGCTCATTTGAGCTAGCTCTTTGTCAATAAGAGTTCCTAAAATATATAATAAATTCATCAAAAATATTTCTTTCATCATATATCTCCAACCCCTAAAATCTCTCACTTCAAGAACCATTCTCTAGACTACCTCATCCTTTAAAGAAACTTGAAAACAAGATGATGATCAACACTTATCCAAGCTCCTACTTCCTATGGCTTAAATTTTGGAGGTTTAACTCTCCTCTTTCCTTGCTTTTCTTCCTCTATTTTAGTCACTTAAACTTTGTTAAACTCCTTTTTGCATGAGGACCCACTCTTCCATGGCTCTCTCCCTCTCTTTCTCACTTTTTCTTCTTAGCATCTTGCTTTGGCCATGGGGAACAAGGGGAAACATGGGCTGGTTTGAGAGAACATAGAATATTCTCGATGGAAGGATAAGGAAGAAGGATGAGTAATTAATAGGAAGAATACAATTTTAATCAATAATGGGACACCTAAGCCCATAAATATCTATATATTTTGGCTAATTAATGTATTAATCTCCTTTGGTGTATGGTTTTTCAAAGGCATATGTGGAAGACAATTAAAAGATAGAAAATTTTAGATCAAGAGTGATAATGAAGAAAGGATAAGCAATTAAGAGCAAAGTGACAAAATTAATTAATTAATGGAGACACCTAAGCATATTCTAGATGTCTTCATTAATATCTAATTAATGTGTTTATTTTACTTTGATGAATGATGGTTCAAGAGGGACGTGCAAGACAATTTACTGATGGGAAAATTCTAGATTGAGAATGATAAGGTAGAATAAGTGATTAATGGCAAAAGACAAACTTAATTAATTATGAAGACACCTAAGCCATATTCTAGATGTCTTCATTAATTGATCACTTATTGCATGGCACTTGGTGTTGCTAGCCTCCACATGCATAAAATGTCCCAATTCATGTATTTAATAGATGGTTATCCCAATTAATCCTCTAATTTTTGGTAAATTGCAAATTGACCCCTAAACTTTTCAAAATTTGCATTTTAGTCCTTTACTGAAATTTAACATCTTAAAATATTTTGAACACTTTATTAGATATTTTCCATCATTAATTTTCATTATTTTAATTATTTTTCGATAAAAATCCAAATTTAGACTTGGGTTAAGCCGACGAGTCGATTTAACAACTCGCGTAACTTAGGTCTAAATTAGCGGATATGACAGTCACAGATCAATTAGGCTAGCTATTGGCCAGCAGCTCAGTTGGCCTGCATGGCAGGCCTACTGGGCAAACTAGTAGCCCGTGCGGGCCTGTAAGGGCTCGTGACCCCCCAAATGATTTTTTTGTGTGATCTCATCGCAATCCGTACCAAAATAACTTTCTCATATTTTTGGATCCCATGCAAGACCATTTTACTCATTCTTCAAATATTCAATGCGTGTGATCCATTAGGTTTTCGATTATGTTGGGCAGTTAAATTAACAATTAATTTAAGCAAGTCATGAGTGGTATCTAGCAATACATCATGACCCCCAATTGACCAGAAATTCAGTGGTTTGGCTACGAACCTTTCCATAGATAATTTTTGTGCAATTATTCCTTTAACCATTCTATACCCCACTTGGTTCAGAGTATGAACATGTGTCAACTCCCACTAGATTGACTACATCATGTCTAGTCCAAGTAATGTCAGTTCTTATCCCTGAGGTTCATTACTCTTCTAAACATATCATTGAATACTATCTTAATGACATTTCCACTTTGGCTGGAGATTCCCAAGTAATGACCCCAACAAGAGGCCAAGGTATACACTCCTTCTAATAGGAGTGGAGAATCATTTGTCTATTACCCAATTAACTTTTAATACCTCATCTTGTATCTAACCACCACTCTAGAAGCAACCTTTCTGAGGCAATAAGAAATAGTATCAAAATACAGACTTAGTATCCAAGATATACTTGAGAACCTCAAGTCAAAGATACTTGCACCATTGCTATATTGAGACTATCATTGACATTTGAATAGATTATCCATATGATTGTCTCATAGTAGGTCATCCAATGTACTTAGCTACACTTAGCAAGCATCCACATGTTAACTTTACATATCGCATATTTACAGATTATGAGAGCTACTGCTCGATCAAATCAAAAAGTGTAACATGTGCTAGTCTGTCCAGATTAACAATGTCCCATCTCATTAATTGTAACGCCACATCATATGCATTTAAGTATAACCTATTTTTGTAGCAAAAAATCACATACTGCATGTTGGAAAGAGAAAATACCCTGATAATAGTGGTAGTAAATTTTTTTTTCATATCATATCCTGTAAAATCAACTAATGACTTTACAAGTGTTATATCCTGTAATTCCATTCAATGACTTTGCAAGTCTCATATCCTATAATATCACTCAATGACTTTTCAAGTCAACATTAAAAACCACAATACGATATATCACATATATTAAAACATAAACTTCACATTCAAAGGATTACGGGTTGCTTCCATTTATACATTTCAAAACTAATCTAGAGTGATAATACATATTCAAACATATAAGTCCAAAATACAGATGACATGTTTTCATGCTTGTGTGGAATGCAAGGAGAGAGAGTGTTGAGGCTCGGCCAATGACCTGTGCTCCATGTCTTCTATACACTACTCAAAATGAGCTATCACTTTTCTTTACCTAAAAAATGATGCAAATTGATGAGTTGCGGCTCAGTGAGAATAATCATCCAATGAGCTCTAAAGTACCAAACTCATAGTAATAAATCACAGATCCAATATATACCATATATTCCATTCCATTCATCAGTATCATATATGTATCAATAAAGTTGAAACATATAATCATTACTCTTTATGTATGGAAATGCTTTGCTTGTTTCATTTTGTTGTGACCAAGTTAAACAGACATTGCTCCAGGTTTCCATGTGAACATTTGTATTTTGCATTTGGTAGCTAGCTTGATCATTTGTTTCATTTGCACATTTGTTGGGCCATAGGCCTTTTCTTTTGCTTTACAATATCGATTAACTAGTCACAACGTCTTTTTAGCCCATATGCATATGCACATGTATTGAAGCATTCATCAACCATTGTATCTTATCACATAAAATATACATATACCACATATATACCTCATATGCCTCACATATACCTTGCATAGACTATACATATACCATGTATATATATCACATATGTCAAACATATAATTCAAATATACCACAAGTATACCATTTATATGTACCAAAATGTCACAAATTATCCATCATTACATTATCAAGGACCAATCATGACAATCATATGAATCACATAGCAACCAACTTTCATTTGCACTAAAGAATTCAATCGATAATTAGACTCACTGTTCTCCTTTGATTCCGACCCCTAACTTATTGTCTATTCGATCTTTGTGGGTCTCCAATATGTTGCGAGACTAATATGAAAACATAATCAATTAACTCATGATTAGGGAGACTTAATGTGGCTTAAACAAATTAATATGTATTGTTCATGTCAATAGTTAAGATTTTTCCTATGAGGCAGTGTGACCTTATGGGACTGTTTAGCCTAAAACATTTTCTATACTTGACCAATTAATAGGAATCTTGTTCCTAATTAAAAATAACATATAATTATAGAACATATTACAATTTCAGACCAATTGGATCATTGTACAATATTTTGTGGAATTTCTAAGTGTGTTTTGTTTTCTGCCTTGTTTTCTGCCTTTAGGCTGTTTCAGGGTACTCATTTCGGTTCATCATAACTTATAATATATAAGTCATATTTTAATGAAAATTTACAGAAACTTATATGGGTTCATATGGAACATGTTTCATGCTTACAAATTTTATAAATTATGTCTCTAAGGTCTTCAAATTATAACAAATAGTTTACTGGTCCAAAATAGAATTGGCTTCCGGACCAGTATGGCTTCCAAAGGCCATAACTTAGTCTATACATAAACAATTAAGCTGAAATTAGTACCAAAATTTATCTAAGACATATACCGATAATGTTTTTTTTTTTATCATTTACAGAATCTAGCTTGAACAAGCTCCAATTATCCAAACAAAGTACTGGATCTGCCCAGGGCACTCAGTAGGCAGTTCAAACCATGGAATAGTCATGGTTCCATTCACCATAACTCACACTTTACAACTCCCTTGAACCTTAAATTTGGTATAAAGATAAAAAATACATATAGATACAACTTTTATGTTTTGAGATACTTCAAATAACGGCTTTAACATATTCGAAATCAAAGCACACAGTAGCTTAACTTGGTTAGGGTTCACACAGTGACCAGTTTCAATATATTGAGAATTGCTCTTCCTATACACCAAATCATGCAAAACTGTTTACATATCCATAACTATAAGACATAAAGGAACAACGTTGGTGTTTTAAACTTTTCCAGAATCAATTTCTATGTGCATCAAAATCGGGTTGCAAATCAGTGCTTATTAATGAACCTAAGCAACTCAAATCAATCCTATAGCAATAAGAATTAATTACATACCAAGAATGAACTTGCAAGGGATAAATATGCTTCAAACACTAGGTGAAACAAGGATGAATTGAAGTCTGAAATGGAGGAAAATTGAAGTCTCTTTTCTCTTCTCTTCTCTTTTATTTCTCCTTTGTTTCATTTTCATTTCATTTTATTTGTATTATTATTATTATTTACACATATATATATATATATATATATATATATATATATATATATATATATAATTCGACTAATTGACACAATAGTACAACTTAATCATTTGGCCCGATTTAACTAAATTAACAATGTAAAATGTTTACTAATCTTAATCTAATCCTTTTGCTTACATTAATTTGGTCACCTTATTCAATTTATTTCTAATGCTTTGTTATCATCATTTAGGTTATAAGGATACATGTGTGACTCGATACCATTGCCAAATACTTGGACACGTAGCTAGTGTGTGCCATGAACTTGTTCCTACGAAAATATGTATGAAATGCACGTGTTCAATTGAATTGTATGCAAGATGCTTATGTTCAAGGATGTTACATCAATCCTATGATTAGGAATAATTTAGATACTAACATAATTACTCATGATAAAAATCTCAATATCATGATCTCATCATGATTTCTTTCTTATTATGTTATGTATCGAGGGCATCATTAATTGATTTAAGAGCACTATGAAATTATATATCAAATGAAGATCAAATTAATGAAAAATTTTTATTAATCAAATTAATTTGTACAATAAGTGCTAAAGGTGATTGCCTTTAGAGCACTTCTCTAACAAATACGATCAAATGTATGCCTAATTTGCAGGATTTTCTTTTAGAAAGTATTTTTAAATGTTCATATATTCATTTAATGAGATAAAATGATTGATGTATGATGAATTTCATTAAAGGCCAATCAATCAAAACAATGTTTCAAGATTAGAAACAAATGGAACCCAAATTATTACTTTAATAGATTACCTTTATTTATGCATTAGAGAATGCATACTAGGGGTGTATGGAATGGTATGATGATATGATTATGGACTAGACCATGTGTTTGATCATGCATGAAATTTTATTTTTGGCAAATAGGGTATGCGAGTCTCTGCTTTCTCTATTCCTTAGGAGTGCTTCCAACAGGTTCTCTCAAATTCATAATGAGTGCTATGGGTTCACAATAAAATAGTGGAAGTAATAATACATGTTTATTAAAGACCTAATAATCATGCATATAATACATTCTCTAACAAGATCTTTCTTTACATCTTGATTGTTAGAATCATGTCATCTAATGTGAACCTACATTTAATTCTTGAATCTAACAAATTGACTAGCCCAAACATCCTTGATTGGCTAAGGAATTTGAGAATAGTTCTCAAAAATAAAAAAATAGCCTATGTCTTGAAAGAGTCGCTTGCCTCCCCTCCTGCTAATGATGCATCTATTGAGGAATAGTTGGCATATAAAAAGCATATGCATGATAATGAGTTGGTAGGTTGCATTTTGTTTGCCTTTATATCATCTGTGTTAGAGGAGTGCTTGTGATATCATGCCTATATAATAGGAATAATTCCATTACATAAGTAGAATGACATAGACAATCTGAATGAAACTAGCCTGAATTTAAAATTTTCATTTAATAACTAAATTGACTTTTTTTTAATATTCGAATATACATATGGATTCAATTATCAAATACATCATCATGTTACATAAATATTATACTTCATTATAACTATCCAAATTAATGGCTTTTACCTTAATATAACTATATAGATATAATAGCAAAATACAAAATATGTTCTTAACTATATATAAGACATGTCTAACAAACCCATATGCATGATAATGAAGAAAATGCAAAAAATAATATGCATCCGACCGTCAACCAGTTCTGACGCGTCTCCTCTAGTATGGGCTTGTACTTCCTCTATCAACTTCACAGTTTACTACTTGCAAGCTCCAGTTCCTGCGTGGGAAAAAACCCACGCTAACCCATTTCTAGCTTAGTGGTACATATAAGCATTTAAGTTTTCCCATGCAGTCACACAAACGTGAGTCATAATAATCATGATATAATTTAAATAAATTATTGCATAAAATTTAGAAAATATTATAATAAAATAAAATTTATGTACCATTATATTATCATTATATTTGTATCAGGACATGAACTGTATATATATTCAACCATATGTAATATATAAAATATTAAGCATTCTACCTCCTCTCATATTTCCATAACTCATTTTAATTTAATTGATTTCCCTAAAATTATGATTGTTTAGTTAACTCAAATATCAATCCATATAAGAAAAAATATTTTAACATACAATTACCAAAATGCATGGTAGATAATTCATAATACACTACACAATATTCTAACATACATTATACAGAGACAACCACATGATTATACAATAGTACCAATTTCATTGATAAGATATATATATATATATAACTCAATTATAAATTTAGCTTACCTTAATAAATATTTATAATTCATGCTATTTCACACATTTTATCTTTCAACAAATACATGTATGTCTTTTAATTATTTTATATATAATATTTTAATATAAATAACCCAAATCTCATTCCCAGACTATCCGGATATAAGGCGTGTAGTAAGGCCGCTCACGGAGCTTAAGCGCCCTACTCACTATAATCTCAAGTCAAGAGCGCTCGCGGAGCTTTAGCCTCATGACTGAGTATAATCACATTATTTGTGTACAATTAGGATAGGGGTGCTCTCAGAGCTAATACCACCCTGTTCCTAAACCATATAAATATCGGTACCGTAATGCCCCCGCAATGGTGCACCATCTATCCCTAATTAGTCCACAGGTTGAGAACTGGGCAATTAATGTTATTACTTATTTATTTTCTTTATATATTAATTTGCTGAAATCAATATTCTCATTACATTTATAATGAAAATATGATTATAAAATTTTAAAATCATATAATCATACGATATTCCATTATATATAACTATTTAAGTAATATTGACATACTTTAATTAGTTTTCTATACAATCAAAACCAACAAATCTTTTAGTACAAAACCAAAATTTATAATAACTTTATGAGTCCAAGTATGCCATATAACCCCTATTTTCATATCAAATACATATGTCATACATGACTTTCTAACTTCACTCTTTATTGTCCTAATTATTCAATAATTACCATTAATAATTATCCCATTTTTAATCAATCATATACTGATCTATATTCAAAATATATTATGTTACATATTGTAAACCAAACTTTCCAACATTTTATCAATAAATTATTCATCCATATGTCTATACATGCATTAACATGAAATTTCATTGGTTAAGCACTCAATTCATTTCATATTTACACATTTTAATACATTATTCAAATATGCCATTTATTCAATTAACACACAAGCATGCAACAAGGCAAACTAAAATGCATATATGTACAAACCTTAATGGAGCTTTTTCCAAAATCTAAAATTTGGAGCTTGTCTACTTTTATTGCTCTTCTTCTTATTGAGACCCTAACTCGAAAATATAAATAATTAATACATTGATAAAATATTTATTCTTAATATAGTTTAAAAAAATAACTACAATTTCTTATAAGCTGGAACATGACCTTTTAGGACTGTTGGATCAATAACGTTTTCTACACTTATCCAATTTATATGATTCTTAATTGTGATTAAATATAACATATAAAACTAAAACATACTAAAATTTCAAAAGTTTTGAACTATTACACAATGTTTGGTATATTTTTAAATATTGCTCTGTTCTCTTTGCCTTTAGGCAGTTTTGGGGTACCACATTTAAAAATTCATATCTTTCAATGTGTAGTTTCAATTATTATGAAACGTTTTACACAATTATATAAGTTAATTTGGAACATTTGTTTTATGTTTACCTCATTTCCAGATTCGGTCTTTATGGCTCTCAAATACTAGATGATCTGTAACTAGTTTAACATAAAGTATCAATCCGACCAGTTCAATTGTTCAGCTCATAACTCAAAAAATATAATTCATTTTAAGGTGAGACTTTCACAAGAATTTAGATAAGACATAGGAGTAAAACTAAAATGTTTTGAAATTTGGCTAATAGATCTAAAAAGAGGTCAAATATAAGGATGAAGTTACTGAATTGTATAGGTATATGAAACCAGCTCAATCAAGGAATAAATATAGTTTATTTCAGAATAACTCAAACTACACAAGAGTAATTTATACAAAAGTTTGTAGACATCTCAATAACATATATACCTACAACTTTGTTGTTTTACACAACCTCATATTAAGCCACTAACATGATCAATTTTTACAAAAACCGTAGGTTATTTAGTTGATATGTCTCCCTGAACCAGTTTCACCCCAATAACCATATATCTTCATATACTCCAAATAATTCAATACAATTTGGCAAAAAGCTACACAAGACATAGATGAACAACTTTTATGTTTAACACATCCACAAATTCGATTCACAAGATAATCAAAATAGAGTGCAATATCCTGTAAAAAATATAACCTAAAGAGTTATAATAACACAATAATCATGAGAAAAATATTTCTTACCAAGATCAGATTTATTTGGACTGATTTTTGATGCAAATCTTGAAGAAGATGATGAATAATTTGAGTTGTGATATGGAAGAAGGAAAAGGGATGATGAAGAAGAAGAAGAAGAAGGAGAAGAGAGATAGAGTTGGAAGAAATGGGGCAAAGTCAATTGACTTTCCCCTCATCCCCTTTTCATGATTTAGTCTTCTTCTTCTTCTTTTTTTTGTTTTTTTTGTTTTTTTTTTCTGCTGTGTGTTTTTTACTGTTCACTGTTCACTTTTTTTTTTTAATTTTCTTATTATTATTATTATTATTATTATTATTATTATTATTATTATTATTATTATTATTATTATTATTATTATCATCATCTTCTTCACATATTTCCTTATATCTAATATCTTTAATATTTTTATACAAAAAATACAATTTAATTATGTGGTATAATTTAATCAAATTTATCATGTCAATAAATTTAATTTATTTTAGATTCTAATTTAGTCATTTATTCAATTTATTTAAGACATGAAAATATTTTTTTGTGAAAAAATATTTTTAAGACACAACAAAAATTCTCTTAAAAACACTTTCAAAGCTAGCACTTTGAATTTGTTCAAACCATTTCTCTTGATAGTTTCTTTTTCATTCTTCACGTGGATTATCATTAGAGACATCCTAGTGTGGATTGTTATGGTTTTCTACAACCCAACAAAATGAAGATTTGAAGAACAAATAAAAATTACAAGGTATAATTTTTAACATTTACATTTATATAAATTAGTTTTAATGTTATAAGTATGATCTTTTGTTTTGGGTTTTGAAAAATTTTATTTTTCGCTGCGTTTATGAATATGATTCATTCTTCAAAACCCTACACTAAGCTACTAAAAGCTTAGTAGTACATATAAGCATAAAATTCTAACATGCATTCACACATTATCATAAGATATAGTTAGTGTTTACATACATGTGTGCTCGATCATGAATGTAGAATATTACAACACTTGCTTAGTAGTTTTCAACATACATGCCATATAGACAAAGTTTAACCATTTTTATATATTTATATATACATTCATGGCACATAACATAGATTTCTATTTCCTAGTTCTATATACTGGATTCCTAGTGTACCATGTATTGCATTTATCTTGCTATGTCTCTATTTTACATAGCATAACTGCTAACTAATTTTCATATCCCTTATTCAATTATAAAGCTAGCTACTGGTTTGCATTATTCATTTTATTATTTATACCTTGCATATGGTTTCCATATATTTGATTTCCTTATCCTTGTTTCTCGTTTTACATGGTATTACCCAAATATAAGCTATCTTATCCAAGCTTAAGCCACCCTTCTCACTTATTGTATCTATCTATTATACGAGATTCTCAAGTCAAGAGTGCTCTCACCATAGCTTAAGCCACCTTGACTGGGAAAAATGAAGTAATAGGATTAAAGGCACTCTCACACCTGTGCTTAAGCCACCTTGTCCTTTATCCAAATATGCTCAACCGAGCTTTTCAAATCAGGAGTGCTCTCAGCCAACCTTAAGCCACATAAATTGAGTACATAATCATATTCTACGGAAGTATAACCCCCTCAATGGTATTTCATCAATCCTATGCTAGTCTTTGTATAAAGAATCAGCATTAATAATTAAAATCCTATTATTTATCATGTTCCATAGACCATTTCATGATTTCCACATAAAATATTATGGTTTAAAGCATATTAAGCACATTCACATTCATGTTTAGGTTATCATACTTTATACCGTCTCATACATCATGCAAGGTGTATGTGCATACCAATACCATGTAATTTCACCATAGAAATTAAATTTCAAAATTCTAGTTATAAGGTTTTCACAGGCGTAAATACTCATTCACAGTCGTGAAGGCCTCTTATATAGGTTGTCTACCTATAACTCAAGCCACAATCTTTCTCTACGGGTTCATTAATGGGCATGAACTCTGATTCATGATAGTGAATCTAGGTTTCTCAACAGTTTCAACCCAAAATCATCCAATTTAAGCGTACTACACACAAGGCTTTATAGCTAACTAATGTATTTTACATCATTCAACCATTAAAACTATACATATTTTCTCAATTTTTTACCATAACAACATCACACCTCAATTATCACTATTCCTTATATATACCAAGTTGACATATCACATACTCAAATTTCTAGCCTTGTCCATATACTAGTATATATAAAATAAACATGGCATTTGCATAATTAATCACACAAACAATTTATTTATCGAATAAACCTAAATTAGAGCCTTAATAATCGATTTCTCTCAGGTGCCTAATCCCTCTAGTGGTTTCTTCACCTTTTTGTTCATTTCCTCTGTTTTAAAGATTCATATTGGTTTTGGGTTCAAAAATCAAGTTCTATCTTCACCCCACTTTTACCATCATTATTGTGGTGAAAATCCTTATTCTAATCAATTTTAATCTGGTTTATGGTGGGGAATTCATGTTATATTAACCAAAATCGAAGGGAATTGGAAGACTTGTTTGTAGTGTTCAAAGAATCTAGTGGCTAGGGTTTGAGATAGAAAAATTATGAGTTTCTATAAAAAAAAGAGACTGTCTAACTTAAACTGCAGGTCTTCATGGGCATGACAAAATGTGTCACAGCTGTGAAGCTCTTCAACTTTAAAATTCTTATTTCCCAACATTCACAGACATGATGCTATATTCATTGGCATGAACAGTGGAATACTTCACTTTTTCATGTCTTTTTAAATATTTTCATATCCTAAAATGCTTAATCACTTATATACCCTTCATATACTCTAAATACATGTTATTTCTAGGCCCTACCTTGTAGGCATTACAATTAGAGTATGTATTACATGCATGAATATTAAATCTTTAATAAATATGCATTATTACTCCCATTATTTTATGGTCAACCCATAGCCCTCAATATGAATCTGAGAGAGCTCGTTGGTAGCTCTCCTAGTGGGTCAATATCCAATATCTTTAAGAATGACCTTAGGTGTACCCAACAAGCCACCTTAGGTCAATTGGTAGGTATCTCATACCAATTGCATTATTTTATGTAACTATTAAATCATTAGGCTATCAACTCTTGATGTGTGCATCTCTTATATACATTTGGCCCAATATTGCCTCTAATGTAACTACTTAAAGTCAACCCATTAATCATGAAATAATATTTTGATGGTTTGAATATATTCTTGTAAAGCAGGCTAGGGCATTCACAACAACCAAAACTCTGAAAGAATTCTGGTTCTTGCCATATTAATGGAAGGCATTGGCCTGAATATAATTTATAAGGGATTTTCTTTAAATAAGCCTCATCATGGTTATTTGGCATGCATAATTTATTTATTCATCATATCTAGATATATAAGATAATTACACTAATTATATGGTCATGAATATGGACATATCTAACATCAATCCTTCAAGCCACGAAAGGATTTACTAGGTCTCACCTCAGTAGATGTATGAAATTACAACTTTGAAACATAAAACAAATTCCTATTCTAAGTCTTCTTGTAATTGACGCCACCTTCATAGCTTCTTGCTCTTGTTCACTTCAATTCTATTCCAATCCTAAGTAATTTAATTACATAAAATCTTCATAAGAAAACCTTAAGTTATGTTTGTGGGGAGTAAGATAGAAAGAAAAATTCAATAAAGAGAATAGAAAAGGAAGAGACTCGCATGCCCTATTTACGAAAAACAAAATTTCCATGCATGATCAATCACATTGGTCAAGTCCATAATCATACCATCATGCCATTCCATACAACCCTAGCATGCATTCTCTAATGCATAAATAAAGGTAATCTATTATAGTAACAATTTGGGTTCCCTTTGTTTCAACTTTTAAAATATTGTTTGGATTGTTTGGATTTTAATGAAATTCATTATACATTCATTATTTAATCTCATTAAATATCATATGAACATTTATTAATACTTTTTAAAAGGAAATGATGCAAATTAGGCATACATTTGATCATATCAAAAAGTTTTCTAAAATTGCCTACATAGCCAACTAGGTTACTACAAATTTAATGCATACAATATTTAAATCTGAATTTAATATTTTAATTTCATTAAATATCATATTTAAATATGATCAGAAGTTAATTCATAATTAAATTATGTAACACCCCCTTACCCCACTTTAGTTCAGTAAGGTAAGTGAGCATTACTTGACTATCTTATAAGTTTAATGAAATGAAGTATAATTTTTTTTTTAAGAAAATATTACAGATACCAAAATAAATTTATTACAAGAAATAATATTCAAAATTTTATTTATTTATAAAATACATTAGTTTACATTCAAATTATGTCCCATACATTATAAGTCACATCTACAATACACATTCGATTAAATAAAAACTATAATTTAATTTACAAAATTTTTCACAAAATATACCAAAAATAAGTCCAAAGCTTTTAGCTGCTTTTGCCTTGGTACCATTCTTCTTCTGACAATTTCACTATCTACGGCTATCCTTCTAAAACCTGTGCGAAAGGAAACCACCTATGCTAAGCTACTAGCATAGTGGTGCTTTAAAGATAAAAATTTTATATACATATATTTTCTTACATGTCAATTAATCATTTCATAAATAAAGGTATAATATAAAGAATTATATGAAAATAAATAAATTTTCATCAAACATTTCATATTTAATAATTTTAATTTAACATAACATTATCGAAATAACATACTTTTATATTATTATTATTTTTCATTTTTCTTGTACCCATAACACTTATAACCGAACTAACTAATAGGAATAACGGGGTTGCCATTATCAGCTTTCAAAATATTGCGCTGAGCACTTTTATAATAGTATTATTACTGGCTTTTGTAATATTGTCATTATCGGCTTAATAATTTTGTGCCGAGCACATTTATAAATTTGTCATTACCGGCTTTTATATTTGGGACTGAGTGCCTTAAATCCCCTGATTAGCATGCCAAACTATTGTCTATTCTAGTTCTAGATTAGGTGTCTTAGAGCTTAATTATTTTTATTTTTACAATATTTTCAACAATGATGATTGTACTAAATTTTCACATATATGTTTATTTATTTTTATTCTTTATTTCCATTATTATTGCATTAGAATCTCAAATATAAATAATTTATTAAATATTTATAATTACAATTAAAATCAAAATTCAAATTACTTATGACATATACTCATCATATGACATGCAAAAGTCCAATATTTCAAGTTTTTGTCTATGGCAGATTTCGGCCCTGATTTTAGGCATCATTTTTAGCCAATTTATAATTCAAATTTAAATTCATACTCTTCTGATGTTTTATAGTATATTGTTTTAGCTTTCAGATTCATTAAAAATTACTAACATCCACATTTTCTATCAAAAGTTATGGCCAAACGAACACTGACTCATCACTAAAAATTTTTGCCCTGAATTTTCTAGACATATTCTAAGTCCAAATTTTATGTATTTATCTGGGAAAATTTAGACATATTTAGATTAATAATCTAAATAAAAGTTAAAACCCTATGTTTTACTTTCAATTCCAGTAAAGAACACATTAATTAGAATTCCATAACTTAAGTTATGATAATAAAAAATTGTCAAGGCTGCTCTTGGAATTCTGTAACAGAGTCATCAATTGGCACAAGTCTACCTTTTAAGTACATCCATCATATGCATTCATTTTTATACCAAAATTTCCAAATCACAATTACATTCACATGTGTTAACATTTTCACACCATTTAGTCTAATTACCATTCAAAAAAACAAAAGTAACTATCAAACACATTTCATGGCAAACCACATTCATATCAAGCATTAGCACATAATTTCACACATTTAGGTAACATGTAAGATTTTTATCAATGAAGCACATACCTAATCAGCCTTGAAGCTTCCCTTTATCCTTCTTTTTTTCTCTTACTAGTTAGCTTTCTCCTTGCCTTTGTCACCCTCTTAAGGGCCTCTCATTTGTTCATTTGGTTTTCCTACACAACCATACCATATCTCAATCCTATCATCCATTTTCAAAGCTTTTCATGCCTTCATAAACTTCTAATGCCCCTAATGCGTTTTATACTTTAATTTAGCCAAAATATACCCAAGATAAACTTCTTTCTTCATATGTCATGGCTGCCCAAAAATCTTACCATAGGTCCAAATTTATTTTCTTCAAATCAACACTCAAATCACACTTAATCTATCACGAATTGTGTTGCTTCCAGGTTAATTTCAATTTTTCCCAAATTACCTTAACCAAGGTAGCCCCTCCTTGCTCCATTAGAGTTATCTTTCTCTAGTTTTAAAGTCATAAAACAATTAACTAACATCAATTATCCTTAATTAAATGTTTAACTTCACTTTTCTTCAACTAGTTACCAATTTCAAATTCTAGGTCCATACTTGCCAAATAACTTCAATCTACCAAGCCTAATCATATCTATCATCCTTATGGATCTCAAATGGAAAGCGAAATATTAAATTTAAGAAGAATAAACTCACCTTAATGGAGTTATAGGGCTGGTCAAATCTGCCTCAACTCTTCTTCCTTTTTCTTCTTCTTTCTTCCTACTTTTTTGCTCCTTAGCTCTTTTTATGGAAAAAACTCTTTAATTTATTGAATATTCTCTCTCAAAATGCATTTTCCCCATTCTTAGCATGCTAGAAAAAGGAAGAAAAATGGAGACTTTTGGGTAAGGAGAGGGATGACAATAAAGGAAGAAGGAGGTGGTGTTGGTTGTTTTCTAATTGGTGGAAAATGAAGATTTTTATCCCTTTTTTTTTTATATATATAAGGTGAGCATTTTGTGGTTCCATGACTACAATAAGCTCTTCATCCATTGGTCCAAAATATAAATTAATTTTGTTTAACTTTTAATTATTAGAAATTCATCATTTTCCACAAATTTATTTATCTTCATAAATTTTTTCCCAACAATTCCAATAATACCAATTTTGTCTATAGGGTAATTTTATTTTATTTTTTTCAGTTCTAGCACTAATCTTTTTAATTCCCAAATAATAATACTCTTAATTATTTTTTCTTATTATTTGTCATTTTTTATGGGTCTAAATTTAGACTTCGATTGAACTTGCGCACCCTACTACAGTCACGGGCAATCGAAGCCTAAATCACTAGCTGTTACAAATTATCTTAAGGAGTTGTTAGTTTGATGCCAAATAGGATTAAACAATCCAAGTTGCAATTGCAAACTAGAATCCTAGCCAAACTCTGATTTGGAAAACCTTTTTCTATTTCAAATCAAATTTTATTTAAACATTTTCTAAAATTTTCAAAATTAATTCTCATATTTATAAGAAACATATTGTAACATCCTTGACCTTCCCCACATGCATTTCATTGAACATAAGCATCTTGCATACAATTCAATTGAACATGTGCATTTCATACATATTTTCGTAGGAACAAGTTTATGACAGGCACTAGCAACGTGTCCTAGTATTTGGCACTTGTATCGAGTCGCACATGTGTAATTATAACCTAAATGAGGATAACAAAGTATTAGAAATGAATTGAATAAGGTGACTAAATTAAAGTAAGCAAAACGATTAGATTAAGATTAGTAAACATTTACATTGTTAATTTAGTTAAATCGGGCCAAATGATTAAGTTGTATTATTGTGTGAATTAGTGGAATTATAAATATATGTAAATAATAATAATAATATAGACAAAATAAAATGAAAATGACATAAAAGAAAAATAAAAGAGAAGAGAAGAGAAAAGAGAAGAGAAAGGAGAAAAGAGATGAGAAAAAAAGATAAAAAGACAAAAAACAAAAAGTTAGCTTTATCTTCCCATTTCTGCCTTCTTCTCCAGCCTGACTTCTTCTTCAATTTCCTCCATTTCAGACTTCAATTCATCCTTGTTTCACTTAGTTTTTGAAGCTAATTGATCCCTTGCAAGGTTGTTCTTGGTACGTAATCAAATCTTATGGCTATAGGGTTGATTTGAGTTGCTTAGGTTGATTTGCAATCCCATTTTGATGCACATAGAAATTGATTCTGGAAAAGTTTAAAACATAAAGGTTGTTCCTTTATGTCTTATATTTATGGATATGTAAACTTTTTTGCATGATTTGGTGTATAGGAAGTGAAATCTTTTCTCTACTGAAACTGGTCAGGGTGTGAACCCTAACCAAGTTAGCTACAGTGTTATTTGATTTCAAATATGTTAAAGCCATTATTTGAAGTATCTCAAAACATAAAAGTTGTAGATATATGTGTGTTGTATCCTTATACCAAATTTTAGGATCATATGACCTGTATAGTTTGAGTTATGGTGAATGAAACCATGACTGTTCCATGACTTGAACTGCCAATTGAGTGCCTTAGGCAGATCTAGCAAATTGTTTGGCCCATTTGAGCTTGTTAGAGCTAGATTATGTAAATTTTCAAAATAGAAAGTTATAGGTATATGTCTTAGCTAAATTGTGGTACTAATTTCAGCTTATTGGTTATGTATAGACTAAGAGAAAAAAAAAGAGAAAAGAGAGAAGAGAAGAGATAAGAGAAGAGAAAATAGAAGAGAAAAAGAAACAAAAATGAAAAGGACAAAAAGAAAAATTGACTTTATCTTCTTCCTCCCATTTCTGCCTCCTGACTTCAGCCTCGTTTTCTTCTTCATCTTCCCCCATTGCAGCCTTCAATTCTTCCTTGTTTCACTTAGTTTTTGCATCAAAATGATCCCTTGCAAGTTTGTTCTTGGCTCATAACATATTGGAAATCCACAAGGAGTGGATAGACAATAAGTTAGGGTTGGAATCAAAGGAGAAAGGTGAGTCTAATTATCAATTGAATTCTTTAGGGCATATGAATGTTGCTTGCTATGTGATTCATATGATTGTCATGATTTCCTCCTGATAATGTGATGATGGATAATTTGTGACATTTGTGGTACACATAAGTGGTATATTTGTGGTATATTTGAGGTATATGTTTGACATATGTGATATATATACATGTATATGTATAGTATATGGAAGGTATATGCGTGACATATGAGGTATATATGTGGTATATGTATGGTATATGTGATAAGATACAATGGTTAATGAATGCTTAAGTACAAGTGCATATGCATATGGACTTAAAAGGCGTTGTGATAGTTAATCGATATTGCAAAGCAAAAGAATAGGCCTATGGCCCAACAAATGTACAAATGAAACAAATCTTCAAGCTAGCTAGCAAATACAAATGTTCACATGGAAAATGTTCACATGGATACCCGGGCCAATGTCTAGTTAACTTTGTCACAACAAAATAAAATAAGCAAAGCATTTGTATACGTAAAGAGTAATGATTATATGTTTCAACTTTATTGATACTGATGAATGGAATAGAATACATGGTATGTATTAGATTTGTGATTTATTACTATGAGTTGTTTGGTACTTTAGAGCTCATTTGATAATAATTCTCATTGAGCCGCAACTCATCAATTTTCATCATTTTTCAGGTAAAGAAAAGTGATAGCTCATTTTGAGTAGCGTATAGAAGACATGGAGCACAGGTCACTGGTCGAGCCTCATCAGTCTCTCTCCTTGCATTCCACACAAGCATGAAAACATGTCATCTGTATTTTGGACTTATATGTTTGAATATGTATTTTCACTATGGATTAGTTTTAAAAATGTATAAATGAAAGCAACTCGTAAATACTTATGTGCAAAGTTTATGTTTTAATATATGTGATATATCATATTGTGGCAAAAGCCTTAATGTTGACTTGAAAAGTCATTGAATGGTATTATAGGATATGATAAAAAAATATACTATCACTGTTAACAGAATCTTATGTCTTGTTAGCATGTCATATGTGATTTTTTGTCACAGGGATAGGTTGTACTCAAATGTATAAGATGTGGTGTTACAAAAAGAGTTAAAAAAAATGAGAAAAGTGAAGTGTCCTATACTTATGCTTGGGAATTTAATGTAATGGAATGAATGTTGGTGCTTCATGCCCGTGATAGAGCTATAATGCCCATGAACATCATTAGATATAAAAAGGTATCAGTTCATTTTTCTCTCTCTCACTCCCTATTACCTAGAAAACCCCAGTCTTTAGAGTCTTCCCTCATAAATGTTATCCCTTTATGTTTCCTTTAATTTTGAGTCTTAAAACACAAAATCTTAAGCTAAAAAACAAGACTTATCCAATTCTAGAGGGAGAGAAGCATAAGGAAGCCTATGTACTTGTGAAGGTTGACCTTGAGGAAGAAGAAGGGAGTTTGAAAATGCTATACTAAGTGGTGTTTCCTTCTTTTTCGATGAGGAATCACATTTTTCCCTTTTCCTTTGTAAGTTTTATACCATTTCACATGTCAATCCCATTTTTGGAAGAAATCCATTTCTATATGCGTTAGGTTTTGGTTCAAGCTTGAGTTTTTATGGCTAAAGACTCTTCTTTAAGCTTGTTTAAGGGTTAAAGTATGTTTTAGTGAGATGCTATGTTATTTAAAAGTTAGTTTGAAGGTATAAACTTAACATCTAGTATTTTATGGCTTTTAAGTTAAATTATGGTTGATAAATATTGATAGAATGTGTTTATATGTGTTACGAGTTGGAAGATGAGGTGGTCAAGTATAGACAAGCTTGATTTAAAGCTTGGTTTTCTAGGCTCCATAGGGATATGTGTAACATCCGCAAATTAGGGCATAGAAATAATGAGTTAACAAAGGTATATTAAGAGTATATGGAAGGTATATAATGGTTAAAGGTGTTAGAAACCTTAAAATAATTACAAAAATATGAAAAAGTGCAGTTTTCAGCATTCGCACCCGTGAATGAATTAATCACGACCGTGAATATTGTGAATTTTAGTTTTTGAAGTTGTAGATCTTGACGGCTATGACACTATGGTTCACGCCCATAAAGTCCTGCAGATTATATATGGTAGTTTTATGTGTTGGCAGAAAACTCATGAAACACAATCCCAAAATCTATTTGTTGACCCTCTATAACCTAGAAATGAGTTTTCCCTCATTCTCTTTCAATTCAATTGTTTAAACACAAAATCCCCACCATAAAAAGAGTAAGAACGAATTGAAAAATAGAGTTTTCACCATAGTTATCAATATTGGGAAAGAGAAAAGTTGGAACACAATATGAACCCTAATATCAATATGTTTTCCTATGATAGAGGTAAGATATCACATTCTTTTTCATTCTAGGATTGATTTTAATTTGGTTTGATGGGAGAAACATAAATGAAAAGTTACAGTTTTGTTAGTTTATGTCATGAATGAGATAATTGTTGTATTAGTATATTAATATAGCTTCTAATCTTGTATTAGGGGATGAAATAGAGGGTGGAGAAGTCCACCGAGGTAGTAGATGCAAGAGTATCGTTTGTTAGGGCTCCATTTATGAGGTTTGTACATATATGCATATTTATTCATTCTATTTGTGTTTGAGATGTGAATGACATTGCTGGTATGATGTTTGATGATAAATGTGGATATTATAGTTGTTGAAAATTGTATAAAAGAAATAGGAATATTCTGGATTTACATAATGAGATTGATGTAATGAAAATTAAGTAATAATATTCAAGGCATTGAGCCTAATTTGATTGATGATGTATGATAAAATGTATGTTTTTTTTTAAATTGTGCTGGAAATTGAATAGTGTTGATAAGATGTGGCTAACATTGGTTAGTCTTAGTTGAATGCATGATGTGTGATAAATGGGTTCAAAACAGTGCTGGAATTTTGTTACTACATGATGTGTCCCACCCGTGAATTATTACAAGGCCAATCATAGTTGTGTCACGGGTAGACAACCAATGATAGAAGGCTTTGCACCCATGAATATACTATTCACACACGTGAATGCCTTATTTCTAGAATTTGATTAATTGTTTCTATGATGGATTTATGCAAGTATGGTATGCACACATATTTGGTATGATGCAATGAGATTATAATTAGTATGATAACATTATTATGGATCTTCAATATGCACTCGGTGCGCTACATCATAGAATGTTATGTAATGACATTATGGAATTTTGGAACATGAGAATGCACTAGGTGCTTTATACTATAAAGTATTTTGTGAAGCAATGCATGAACCTAAATTAAAAACTGATTTATGGAATATGATAATAAACCATTCTCTATTCGAGGACTAGCTAGGATAGGTAGCATACCATTGAGAGGATTATGATACCGTAGTATATTATTATGTTGTAGTTAGAGTGGCTTAAGCTCAAGTAAGAGCGCTTTTGATTACTTAAGGACAAGGTAGCTTAAGCTTGGGTAAGAGCGCCCTTATACCCATATGCATACAAATATTATATACTCATCAAGGTGGCTTATGCTCGAGTAAGAGTGCTCCTGATTTGAGAAGCTCCACAAAGCAATACATATTAAGATAGTGAGTGAGCAGGGTGACTTAAGCTAAGGTAAGTGCGCTTCTATTTCACAACCCACATCTTGATAGCCCGAGTCTACAGTATTGGGCAAAGAAAAATGATAATTGATATTGGCTAGGAAAAGTCAGAGATTGTATAATGGTAACATATGATGAAAAATACTGTGATTATAATAATATACGAATGCTATGAACAAATGGAGTTTGACTACGATGGCATGTTTAGTTTGTGCTATGTATGCCATGAAAATAATCGATCCAATTCAATTTAGTATGATTGAACTGTTATATGATAATTTATGTATGTGAAGATGGTTAAGACCCCAGGTATGTTTATGAGAATGAGATGTTGTATAACTATGTGAATGCATGCTAGAATTTAAATGCTTATATGTACCACTAAGCTTTCAGTAGCTTAGCATGTGGGTTTCGCTACACACAGATTTGGAACCAGTAGATTGTTGAGTTGGCCAAAAGAGAAGACTGAGCCAGTCAGAGCATTCAAAGTTGACATGTGTTAGTCTGTTTCATTATTTCATTTATTTCATTCGGTTTTGTTTTTTGCATATCATGGGATAGAGACAAAGTAGTTGAGAGATGTTTTTAATAAGGTTATGTAATTGCATCTTTTATTATTTAATAAGCACGAATTTTGGAATAAGTGCGAATTTTAGAATAATGCGATTGTACCCAAGAAGGATTTCCATATGCTTATGGATTTGTTTCAGATACAGCTAGAAATATTTATGTTTTGATATAAGACTGTTATGATATTGTGATATAAGGCTGTTTTAATATAAGACCATTTCAAACTAGTAAAGTTTTTAATTGAGACATGTAGATGTAATTCTAGTCATGTGACATCCGTCCGTATAAGCAAGGTTTATCCTACTGTATGGATGCGTGTGACATCTAGTGACATCAAAGCCAGGTTTAGGTGGTTCTAAACCTGAGTGGGGTATAGGGTTATCATGCATACATACATGTGTCTCATCTGACTCTTAATATTGGCTACTTCTTTATCAACTTATTGGAATAAAGTGAGATGACATCTAGATCAAATAATGAGGCTGAGAGCCATAGCTCCTCATATGCTGGGGCATCGAACTAGCCTAGTGCTACTAGTGTTCAGGTGCATTACTAGTCCCGAACTAGCAGGTCGATCAGGGCCGAACTTTGTTTTATGCAATAGATGGAGGGTTTACTATAATAGATTGTGAGAGCAATACCATCGACATCAACACCAGCACCAGTTCCTCCACCTCCACCACCGAGGTTAGAGAACCTCAAGGATTTCATGGAGTCTCGCATGGAGAGCCTCAAGGCGGAAGTAGCTCACCTTAGAGATCGGATGTCTGGCTAATCTTTATATTAGCCTTGTTATTTTTGTTTTTAGCTTGTTTGCTGTAGGAATTTCATTTCCTTTTAGAATTTCAATTACTTTTGTATTTGTTTTTTTTTCTACATTAATATATTTGCTTTTGTTTTCCATTATGTTTTATCTTTTTATTATTCTTTTATTGATGACAAAAGGGGGAGAACCTAGCAATATATTGTTTAAGCAAATGAATATGCAAGTATACAAATGAGCTTCATATACCTTAAGTATACTTTGCATATACCTTGATGCAAGTTACATGAATGAATATGCACTTGATATACTCTTCATATACCTTAAATATACTTGGCATAACTATAATTGTTTTAAGGAAACATTTTGGTATACATTGGATATACCTTGCATATAACTTGCATATACTTAAAACTAGGAAGCATATTTTGATGCTACACTTCATCATTCTTTACAATTCTTGCACTTTAATATTTTTTTCATCCTAAGCATCTTTTGAAGGGGAGACTTCTCAAAAGCACATATTGCTAGATTATTTGTCACCATCAAAAAGGGGGAGATTGTTGAACCTTGAGGGGTATTTCTGTCATTTTGATGATAGTAAATAAAATAGCAATAATGTATTTAACATACTTTTTTCTAAGTTTATTGAACAGGGTATGGAATATGATAGCAAGAATGGAGAATGGAAGACTAATCTTAAAAACACAAAAAAATGAAAAAATAACATGTTCACGCTCGTGACCTTATATGTCACGCCTGTGATGAAGCTTAGCGCCAACTATCCAACATTTAAAGTTCACGACCATGAAGAATGATAGCAACCGTGAATGATCATATCAGTCACGCCCGTGAAAAGAAATGACAAATTCATCTAGAGAGTTTTACGGCCAGAATCACTACTTGGACAACAGTTAGGAAGGATGTTCACGCCCAGGAAAATATAACGTCACACCCATGATTAAATGCTTCAAATTCTTCCAGAATGCTTCACGACCAAAGTCACCACTCAAGTCACGGCTTGTAAGAACAGTCACGACCGTGACAACCATAATCACGACCGTGAAAAAGGAAAGAGAAACATATCAGGCGCAAAAATAAGAGTTGGTGCAACGACTATTTCCGCATTAAATGCAATCAAACGGCTATAATTCCCCATGGAAGTATAAATGCAAGTCATTTATGAATCCAGAACAAGAGAATAGCTAATACTTCGAATCAAAATCTTGTTGTAAGCCATTTGTGCATTTGATACTTTCAAAACAAACATCTATTCTCTGAGAAAATCTTTTTTAAGTTTATTGAATAGGGTATGGAATATGATAGAAAGAATGGAGAATAGAAGACTAATCTTAAAAAGACAAAAAAAATGAAGAAATAGCATGTTCACACCCGTGACCTTATATGTCATGCCCGTGATGAAGCTTAGCGCTAACTATCCAACATTTAAAGTTCACGGCCATGAAGAATGATAGCAACCGTGAATGATCATATCAGTCACGCTCGTGAAAGAAAGTCATGCCCGTGAAAAGAAATGACAAAATCTTCCAGAGAGTTCCACGGCCAGAGTCACTACTTGGACCACGGCTAGGAAGGATGTTCACGCCCGTGATTAAACACTTCAAATCCTTTCAGAATGCTTCACGGCCAAAGTCACCACTTAACCCATTTTACATTTTCTTCATTCCCTTTATGCGTGTGACCTAATAGGTTTTCTGGTCATATTTGTGGCAGCCGCAACCTCCTCACCCGAACCGAACGTGCCCGGATAAGGAAGCGCTGCCGCCTGTCTTTCTCATACTTCTTCTAATCGCTATATTATTTTTTTTATTCAATACTCATATATATATGGATATAAACAAAAATTATAGTACAATTTATTTACATAAAATAGTAATTTTTAACATCAGAGTAATTCTTAACAAACTTTAAAAGTAAGTTTTACAAACTCAACCATTTCTTTAATATAAAAGCCAATTACAAAAGTTTCAAAACTTGTAACCCACTTTCTCAAGATTCGGTTGCTTTACTTAAATGGAATCACCGCTTGCTTTATCTAGCATCTTCAGCTACCATTCTATATCTATGTGGAAATTAAACTCAATGCTAAGCTCTAAGCTTAGTGGTGCATATAAATAAGGCAATATACTATATCATGCAATAAGCATTAACAATTACCATTTTATGCATTAAAATGTTTGCATGCATGACTTGTAACATCCTTAACCTTCCCCATATGCATTTCATTGAAGATAAGCATCTTGCATACAATTCAATTGAACATGTGCATTTCATACGTATTTTCGTAGAAACACATTCATGGCACACACTAGCTACGTGTCCTAGTATTTGGCACTTGTATCTAGTCGCACGTGTGTAATTATAACCTAAATGAGGATAACAAAGTATTAGAAATGAATTGGATAAGGTGACTAAATTAAAGTAAGAAAAATGACTAGATTAAGATTAGTAAACATTTACATTGTTAATTTAGTTAAATTGGGCCAAATGATTAAGTTGTATTATTGTGTGAATTAGTGGAATTATAAATATATGTAAATAATAATAATAATAATAATAATAATAATAATAATAATAATAATAATAATAATAATAATAATATAGACAAAATAAAATGAAAATGACACAAAAGAGAAATAGAAGAGAAGAGAAAAGAGAAATGAGAAGAGAAAAGAGAAGAGAAGAAGAGAAGAGAAGAAGAGAAAATGACAAAAAACAAGTTGGTTTTATTTTCATCTTTCTTCCCCATTTCTGCCTTCTTCTCTAGTCCGACTTCATCTTCATTTTCCTCCATTTCAGAATTCAATTATTCCTTTTTTCACTTAGTTTTTGAAGCTAATTGATTCCTTGCAAGGTTGTTCTTGGTAAGTAATCAATTCTTATTGCTATAGGGTTGATTTGAGTTGCTTAGCTTCAATATTAGGCATTGAATTGCACCCCAATTTTGATATTAATAGAAATTGATTCTGGAAAAGTGTAAAACACAAAAATTGTTCCTTTATGTCTTAGATTTTTGGATATGTAAACATGTTTGCAATATGATATGTATAAGAAGAGATATTCTCTCTTTACTAAAACTGGTCAGGGTGTGATCCCTAACCAAGTTAGCTAAAGTTTGCTTTGATTTCAAATATGTTAAAGCCATTATTTGAAGTATCTCAAAACATAAAGGTTGTAGATAAATGTGTGTTTTATCTGTATACCAAATATCAGGTTCATAGGTCGTGTAAATGGTGAGTTATGGGGAATGGAACCATGACTGTTCCATGGTTTGAACTGCCTACTGAGTGCCCTGGGCAGATCCAGTACATTGTTTGGCTAATTTGAGCTTGTTAGAGCTAGATTCGGTAAATGATCATTAAAGTTATAGGTATATGTCTTAGCAAAATTTGGGTACTAATTTCAGCTTCATTGGTTATTTATAGACTAATTTATGGCCTTTGGAAGTCATACTGGTCCGGAAGCCAATTCTATTCTTGACCAGTAAAATGTTTGTTATATTTTGAAGACCATAGAGACATAATTGATAACAGTTGTAAACATGAAACATGTTCCATATGAACCCATATAAGTTTTTGTAAAGTTTCATTAAAATAGGGCTTGTATATTAAATTTATGATGAACCAAAATGAGTACCCTGAAACTGCCTAAAGGCAGAAAACAAGGTAGAAAACATAACACACTTAGAAATTCCACAAAATATTGTACAATGATCCAATTGGTCTGAAATTTTAATATGTTCTATAATTATATGTTATTCTTAATTTGGAACAATAATTAGATTATTTGGTCAAGTGTAGAAAAAGTTATAGGCTAAACAGTCCCATAAGGTCACACTGCCTCATAGGAAAACTCTTAACTATTGATATGAACAATGCATATTAATTTGTCTAAGCCACATTAAGTCTCCCTAATCACGAGTTAATCGATTATGTTTTCATATTAGGCTCACAACATATTGGAGACCCGCAAGGAGTGGATAAACAATAAGTTAGGGGTCGGAAGAGAAGGAGAACGGTGAGTCTAATTATCGATTGAATTCTTTAGTGCAAATGAATGTTGCTTGCTATGTGATTCATATGATTGTCATGATTGGTCCTTGATAATGTAATGATGGATAATCTGTGACATTGTAGTACATATAAATGATATACTTGTGGTATATTTGAGGTATATGTTTGACATATGTGATATATATACATGGTATATGTATAGTATATGCAAGGTATATGCGTGACATATGAGGTATATATGGAATATACGTATGTTGTATATGATAAAGATGCAATGGTTGATGAATGCTTAAATAGAAGTGCATATGCATATGGACTAAAAAGGCGTTGTGACTAGTTAATGGATATTGTAAAGCAAAAGAAGAGGCCTATGGCCCAACAAATGTACAAATGAAACAAATCATCAAGCTAGCTAGCAAATGCAAGTGCAAATGTTCACATGGAAACCTGGGGCAATGTTTGTTTAACTTAGTCACAACAAAATGAAATAAGTGAAGCATTTGCATACATAAATAGTACTGATTATATATTTCAACTTTATTGATACATATATGATACTGATGAATGGAATGAAATATATGGTATATATTGGATTCGTGATTTATTACTATGAGTTGTTTGGTACTTTAGAGCTCATTGGATGATTATTCTCACTGAGTCACAACTCATCAATTTGCATCATTTTTCAGGTAAAGAAAAGTGATAACTCATTTTGAGTAGTGTATAGAAGACATGGAGCACAGGTCATTGGCCGAGCCTCATCACTCTCTCTCCTTGCATTCCACACAAGAATAAAAATATGTCATCTGCATTTTGTATTTATATGGTTGAATATGTACAGTCAGTTTGGAATGGGTTTTAAAAATGTATAAACGAAATCAACTCGTAAATACTTATGTATAAATTTTATGTTTAATATATGTGATATATCATATTGGGGGTTTTAATGTTGATTTGAAAAGTCATTGAGTAATATTACAGGATATGAGACTTGCAAAGTCATTGACAGGTATTACAGGATATGAGACTTGCAAAGTCATTAGTTGATTTTACAGGATATGATATGAAAAAAAATTTTACTACTATTGTTAACAGGGTATTTTACCTTTCCAGTATGCTATGTATGATTACTTGATACAAGGATAGGTTATACTCAAATGCATAAGATGTGGTGTTACAGGTTATACTAAAATGCATAAGATGTGGTGTTACATGACTATCAACATATTCCTATTTCATACAAGTATAAATGTCCTGCTCATATAGACAATGTTATTTTCATTTATCTTTAATGGTAAATTCTTCTGTTAATCTCTTTATCATTACATCTCAATTTTATATCATCATTGTTTTCTTATTCTTTTCTTTTCTTATTTTCCAACATATCATCATTATCTTGCCCACATCACTCTAAATTTTTGGACTGACTGGATACGGGTTATGGATCAGGAGCGCTCACACAAGCTTATGCCACCCTATCCACTATCTGGCTCATAAGAGCTTCTGAAATCAATGGCGCTAACACAAGCTTATGCCACATTAACTAAGCATAATTTCATCGTAGATGAATAATCGGATCAAGGGCGCTCACACAAGCTTATGCCACTTTGTCCTCATTTATATGTGCTCATCAGAGCTTTCTCAAGTCAGTAGTGCTCTCCGAGCTTAAGCCACACTGACTGAGCATCCCAGACCAATGGTGCTCTCACAAGCTTTAACCACATTGGTTGAGGTATAGTACAGTACCGTTCGCCCCCTTAATGACATGTCATCTATTCTTATTCTAGTCCGCAAGTAGAGTAATGGGCTTCTTTATATTTTCACATCAATCAAATTCTCAAATTTCAACACATCAATATTCTCATATTTATCAACATCTCAATTTTCTTGTTTTGCAAACATATAGTCATACTCATACATCTTTTCATTTATTTAGCTAGGTACATCAATATTCTCATGTTTATGATCCACATCAGATTTCATATATCATTCATGTCAACTAACATATTTTATCCGTATCAACATTCATTTTTCTATATCACAACTTAACATGTTCTCACATCCATATATATATTTATACAATCATTCTTATTTCACTGGATAGACAATAACTTTCATTTATTTACCTGAATTCCTCATTTAATAACCACATTAATAATTTCAAATACAGAGCATTCACAGCAGCGATTACTAATTTCACGCCCGTGAATTAGTTCATGCCAATAATCCCAAGCCGTGAACGCTACTGGAATGAATTGCCCAAAAGCATTCATGGTCGTGATTACTCATTCACGCCCGTGAATAAGTTCACTTCCGTGATTCTAACCCGTGAATGCTTCTGGAATGAATAGTACCATTTCCGCCCAGAAATTCACAACCGTGACACAATCAGTCACAATCGTGAACCCTCAAGTTCACGCTCGTGACTCAATAGTCACACCCGTGACTTTCAGCAGAAAATCTGCATATTCACATTTCATTCATTCTAACATCATCCAAATCATACCAAATTCTATTTCATGCATTTCTAAGGCTCTTTACTCAACTTATTACATTCCAATACATGTACATGCCTTGATCATACAAGATTTTCTAACATGCATCATTAATTCAAAGTCACACAAGAATCTCATTCACACATGTCCAATCCTATGGTTTCATGCCATGATCATCATCATTCTTGAAATGCATTTATCTAAAATCATGTTCAGCATGCATTATTTCAAGCAAAAAATAGGCTATTGCCTTAAGTTATGCACAAACCTTAATCGTTCTCCTTCACTCTTTTAGGTAGCTTTCTCTTTTCCTTTGCTCCTTAGAGCTTGTTCCTTGTCATTTGGAACTCCTACAACATCATAAATCATTATTTCCATATGATTTTCTCAAAACCCTAACTCTCTTTCTCTCTTTCAAGACCCTAGTTTCTCTCTCTTTCCATATAAGTCTTGGATGAGTTCAAAATTCAAACTTCCTTTAGAAAAGATGAAGAAGAAGAAGAAATACCCCTTACCTTACACTTTTCTTCACTAAATCCCAACTTTGGAGATTTTCTCTCTCTACCAAACTTGATTTTTCTTCCTCTTTCTTGTTTTTTCCAGCTTCCTTAAGAGTTATGGAACATGAAAATCACCTTGTCTTGCTCTTTCCCTTATCTTCCCTTCCTTTCTCTCTCTAGAAATCAAGGTGAGCTATGGCAGAAAAATGTAGCTGGCGTGACTGGTAGAGAAAACAGAGAAGGATGCAGAAAATGAAGAGAAGAAAAAGAAGAAAAGAAGTCTTAAATAGGGTACCCAAAAGTCTTCATGTGGGACCCACCATTTGACCATCTTCTTCTAATTTTTATACTTAATCAATATTGATCCTCCTCTTTTAAATATCATGGCCGGCCAAACATATCAAAATGTGCCCAAAATTAATATGTTGATTAGCAATTAATCTCATTAATCTTCCAATTTTTGGTAATTTGCAAATTTGACCCCAAAACTTATCAAATTTTGCAATTTAGTCCTTTACCATAAATGAATTTCTTTAAACTCTATAATCACTAAATTGGGCATTTATCATTTAATTTAGCCATTACTTAATCAATTTTTGTAAAAATCCGAATTTAGACTCCGATCGGTGAAACGCATCAACTTCGCGACACGTGCGACTCGGGGCCTAAATTAGCGGATATTACATTCTCTCCCCCTTAAAATAATTTCGTCCTCGAAATTTACCTGTTCATTCGTGGTTGAACAACTGGGGATACTGCTTCTTCATCACTTTTTCACTTTCTCACGTGGCTTCTTCAACTGTATGATTACGCCACCAAACTTTAACTAGAAGGACTCTCTTGTTCCGGAGAACTTTCTCTTCATATGCTATTATAGCCACTGGTTCTTCCTCATAAGACATGTCTGTCTGTACCTCTATTTCTTCATCGGTATAATGTGGGTTGGGTCTGAACGATATCTTCTTAACATTGAAACGTGGAACACATTATAAATTTGGTCTAGCTCGGGAGGAAGGACCAATAAATCTTGGGCTTAACTTTCCCTTTTTACCGAACCTCAATATCTTTTTCCAAGGCGAAACTTTAAGAAATACTTTGTCACCTACAGCATATTCTATATCTCACCTCTTTAAATCGACATAGGATTTCTGTCGATCTTGTGCTGTCTTTAGCCTTTCCTTGATCACTTTAACTTTCTCCTCAGTTTGTTGAACTATTTCCGGCCCCATCAACTTTTTCTCATTCAACTCGGTCCAACGTAGTGGTGTCCTACACTTTCTTCCATATAAAGCTTCATAAAGAGCCATGTCTATGCTCGTTTGATGACTGTTGTTATAGGAAAACTCCATAAGAGGTAGATGTCGATCCCAACTTCCCTGAAATTAAAGCACACAACATCTCATCATATCCTTTAGCAACTGTATAACTCGCTCTGATTGTCCATCCGTTTGCGGATGAAATGCTGTGCTAAAATTTAGTCGAGTTCCCAAAGCCTACTGTAGACTCTTCCAGAACTGCGACGTAAACCTGGGATATCTGTCAGAAATGATAGATACAGGTACTCCATGAAGTCTCACTATCTCATTCACATAAATCTCAGCCTGCTTATTCAAAGTATAGTCCATTCACACTGGTAGAAAATGTGCTGACTTCATCAATCGATCAACTATCACCCACGTTGCATCATGCTTTCTCTGAGTTACCGGTAAACCAGACACAAAATCCATCGTGATCCTCTCCCACGTTCATTCTGTTATGGGAATAATCCTGTGGGTAATTGATGCTCAGCTTTCACTTGTTGATAGATTAGACATTTAGCAACATAATCAGTGATATCCTTTTTCATCCCCAACCACCAGTATTGTACTTTCAAATCTTGGTACATCTTGTTCCCACCAGAGTGCATAGTATACACCGTTTCATGAGCTTCTTTTAAAATTTCTATCCTCAACTCTTTGATACTTGGCACACAAATCTGGTTCTTGAAATACACAATACCATCTTCTGTTAAAGAAAATTTTGACCTTTCTCCCTTTTTCAAAGCTTCGACAATCTTTACTAGTTTCTCATCTTGTTTTTGGACATCTTTATTTCTCTGCATCAATGTGGATTCCACTCACATCTCGGCTAAAATCTTCCTGCTTAGTGCATTTGCAACCACGTTAGCCTTTCCTGGATGGTAGTCTATTACACAATCATAGTCTTTAATCAATTCCAACCATCTTTGTTGCCTCAGGTTCAACTCTTTCTGTGAAGGAAGATACTTAAGACTCTTGTGATCCGTATAAAAGTAGCATCTTTCTCCATACAGATAATGTCTCCATATCTTAAGAGCAAAAACTATCGCTGCAAGCTCTAAATCATGCGTCAGATAGTTAAGTTCCTGAGACTTAAGTTGTCTGGAGGCATATGCAATCATTTCTCCCTCTTGCATAAGAACACATCCTAGCCTATTGTGACTTGCATCACTGTACACAACATAATCTTTTCCTGGAGTAGGCTAAGTCAAAACTGGTGCTTCAATCAACATTCCCTTCAATCGATCAAAGCTTGCTTGACACTTATCTGTCCATTCAAAACGGACCTCTTTTCACAGCAGTCGTGTCAAAGGATTCGCTATAGATGAAAATCCTTTCACAAATCTCCTATAGTATCCGGCTAGTCCAAGAAAACTTCTCACTTTTGTCACATTTCGAGGTGGTTTCCAATTAAGAATAGCCTCGATTTTACTAGGATCAACTCGAATACCTTCTGCTGAAATTACATGACCCAGAAAACTAACTGCTTCTAACCAAAATTCACACTTAGATAGCTTTGCATACAATTGTTTCTCCCTCAAGGTCTACAATACTCTTCTGAGATGTTGGTCATGCTCTACTCGATCTCTAGAGTAGACAAGAATGTCATCAATGAATACAACTACAAATTGATCAATATATGGCCTGAACACTCGGTTCATCAGGTCCATAAAAACTGTCGGCGCATTCGTCAATCCAAATGGCATCACTAAGAACTCATAATGACCATAACGAGTCCTGAATGCCGTCTTAGATACATCTGACTCCTTGATCTTCAGTTGATGATACCCCGATCGAAGATCTATCTTTGAAAATATACTTGCACCTTTCAGCTGATCAAAGAAATCATCAATCCTAGGCAGTGGGTATTTATTCTTAACAGTATCCCAATTAAGCTGCCTGTAGTCAATGCAAAGATGTAAAGTATCGTCTTTCTTCTTCACAAATAGTACTGGAGCACCCCATGGTGATACACCAGGTCGTATAAATCCTTTATCTAACATTTCTTGTAACTGTATCTTCAATTCTTTCAATTCTATGGGTGCCATCCTATATGGTGTAATAGATATAGGAACGGTGTCAGGTACTAATTCAATAGCAAACTCTATCTCTCGGTCAGGTGGTAGTCCTGATAACTCCTCAGGAAATACATCAGAATACTCACTAACAGTTGGAATGTCAGCTAGCTTTGGACTTTTCTTTCAAGTACCAATCACATATGCTAGGTAAGTCTCACATCCTTTATTGATGAGTTTTCGAGCTTTCAATGCTGTTATCACATTATCTGGATATCCTCTATACTCGCCCATCACTACTATCTCTACTTGTTCTGAAACTTTAATTCTCATCTGCCTCTTTCCACAGTCTATTATCACCCCATGGCAAGCTAGACAATCCATTCCCAAGATCACATCGAACTCATGGAATGGTAACTCTATTAGATCTACTGGAAATTGCCTGCCTTGAATTTCAACTGGGCAACCTCTAAACACTTTACTAACTCACACACTGTGTCCTAACAGGTTAGTCACAGGAATCTTATATTCTAGAGTCTCTAGTTTTAGACCTTCTCGACCCAATGGTGGTGTGCATATGTATGAGTGTGTTGACCCAAGGTCTATCAATGCATGTATACAAGAGCCAAAGAGAAGGAATTTACTCGCTGTGACATCAGGTGCATCCTGCTGCTCTCGGCCTCGCATGGCATAAGCTCTTGTTGGAGTAGCTCTACTGCCTTCAGCTCTTTCTACTGTATCTGATCTGAATTGGCTTGGCCCTGCACGACCTCCTCTTCCTTGCCCTCGACCTCGTCTTCTGCCTTGTCCCATAGTCTATATTGGTACTGACTCAACACTCCCTGAACCTCTGCCCAACTGTAGCAATGGACAATCTCTTTTAATATGGTTTCTGGAGCCGCATCTCATGCACGCTCCTGTCATCAACCAACACTCTCCTGGATGCGAACGACCACAATGCTGACACTCCGGTAGAGTGGTAAACCTACGGGATACCTGTGTCGGTGCACTGGCTACCGATGAAGTAGATCTTACGGGTTGTCCCTGCCTATAAGAATGAAATCTGTTGGAACTCCCAGCCTGGAATCGACCACCAAAAGATCCGGCTCTCTTGCCACAAGACTGTACTCCATTTGGTTGTGGCGCTGGTCTACTAATCCCACTAATCTGTACTGGCTGTTGTGTCGCCAGGACTCTTTCAACTGTTCTAGCAGATGCTAGTAAATTGGGGAAACTCATCAGTCGGAGGGCTGAAACTTGTAACTTGATAGTATCCCTCAATCCATCTTCAAATTGTCGACATTTATTAGCCTCAATAGACACAATACCACCAGCATACTTGCAAAGATGAGTGAATTCTCTCTCATATTCTGTTATAGACATATCCCTCTGTTTTAGCATGAGAAACTCCCTCTTCATATCGTCTATGTAAATAGGAGGAATATACTGCTCCTTAAACTTCTCTAGAAAGAATTCCCATGTCATAGGGTTAGGAGCCTCTGTGCTCTGTGATTTAGATCACCACCAATCATATGCATGCTCCTGTAGCAGAGATACTGCATATTCATATTTCTGCTCATCTATGTGGTGTAGTTGATTAAATACTCGCTCTGCTTGTTCCAACCAAAATTTTTCCACTGAGGGGTCATCTTCTCGTTTACCATAGAAATCATATGCCCCTAATTTCCTCAGTCTCTCAAACTGTAATCCAAACGAATCGGATCATGATGCTCTCTATAGCAAATCTATCATATTTCTCATGAGCTGAGTCTTACCCATATTAATAGCTGAATGCTCACGAATTGAGCTGGCACTAGATCTCGATGTCGTAGCTCGACGATGACTTGGTTGCGACAAAGCTCTTGCCTCTGAATGCTCATTACTCTCAGCTTCTTCTATTGCTATTCGTCTTGATCCTAAAGCCATATCCTACCTATAACATAAAGGCAGCGACCCTAATCAATAAAGCAGCAACTCTAAAAATGCAATTGTGGGTACATTTCAAGAAAAACATTTTCAAAATTCACTTTAATATCCAAAACCTGCCTAATCGGCTTTAATATCAAAATCCAGAAACACCAACCTGGTGCTCTGATACCAAAAACTGTAGCAGCCGCAACCTCCTCACCCGAACCGCACGTGCCCGGATAAGGAAGCGCTGCCTGCTGCCTTTCTCATACTTCTTCTAATCGCTATATTATTATTTTTTTTATTCAATACTCATGTATATATGGATATAAACAAAAATCAGAGTACAATTTATTTACATAAAATAGTAATTTTTAACATCAGAAGAAGCCATAGGTATATTCCCCTTCTATTAGGAGTTGTGAATCCTTTGTTGACTAGTCAACTACCTTCAAATACCTCATGCTATACCCAGTCACCACCCTATGATTGACCTCTTCAGAGGCAATGAGAATGGAGTCAAGTAGGATTGAGTATCCATGATAACCTTGAGTATCTCAAGTCTAAGGATACTTGCACCATTGCTATGATGATACTATCAATGACATTTAATTGATATCCATGTGATTATCTCATTACAGGTCATCCAATGTACTTGCTACACTTATCAAGCATCCACATGTTAACTCTAAACATATCATGTTATATGCTTATAAGATCAGCTGCTTGAACTAGTCAATGTGTATAATGTGTGCTAGTCTATCCGAATTAACAATGTCATGTCTTGTTAATCCTATGACTAGGGATTATTTAGGTATAAACATAGTTACACATGATAGAAATCTCATCATCATGATCTCATCATGAATTCTTTCATGCTATATTACATACCAAGGACTTCATTAAACAGTTTAAGATTTATATCAATTCTTATTCAGTGAATACAATATTATGAAAATGCCTTTTATTAATAATAAATAAGTACATCAAGTGCCTAAGATGATTGCCTTTAGGGCACCTCTCAAACATACATGTCCTTACACATTAAAGCATGTACACAAGTAACTAATCCCATCCCTAATAAAATAAACAAAGAGTATTATGTCACCAACCCTCAAATACTTGTCCTTTGGTGCTTCCTCTTGGGTTTCTTCTTTATCTTTTCTTTGCTTGGCCTTAAACTACCTGTGAAAGACAAACACCGACATGCTAAGATTACCTCGCTTAGTGGTACATAAAAAAATATAAAATATAATAACAAGTGTATGAATGATATAAACCATACCACCATTTACCAAATATTTCAACCATTTACCTTTTTCTCTTTCTTTGTTTCATTATTTCATTATGCCATTATTTCAATATTTTACTATTTTCCCACTAACTCTAGACAGAATTAAAAATGGATATAGGCATATACTAGATCACTCTGGAGCCACTCAGGTCCTCTGCTTGAGGAAAAACAATACTATTCTCATATATGTCTCCGAAGGAGCTTATCCAAGCCTTACCCTCAATTTCACAGGTCTTTTTTTTTTTGTGGCCAATCCTAGGCCTTTCAGTACCATAAAACACATAATGGCATGTCATCTCTCCTAACTCTAGTCCTAGTTTGAGTATTGGGCAATAAAATTCACATTTTAAAAGCTCAAATTTCTCAAACCCATATATAATTCATGCAAGTATATAATCTCATTATGCATTCTTTTGCAATAATAGATCAAACGCAATATTCTCATTACAACATTTTAACATTTATGTAGCAAAAATTTAATATTTTGATATGCTGAGGGTTCATACTCATGAACCTCTCCTTTCACAAATCACCTGACCATGAACCATATGGTGACTATTCCCATTAATGCTTATGTCCAAAATCACGACATGATTCATTACGTGAACCCTGAAAAATTTATAGAATTAATGCTTAAACTCCAATTTCCCATTCCAATCACAATGCAAGTTACTCAACATTCCCATAATCAACAAATTCGCATTTAATAACTCAATTCTCATTTATGACATGGATTAATCCTTATAAATGCATCATAAATATCATAGCCTACTCATTTTTCAAAAATGCAAGCCTCAATTTAAATTGATCAATATGAAAATTTGTCAATTTAAAAGACAAATTTAGTTATTACATTTAATATAGGGTTATGTACAAACCTCACACCAAAATGGAGCCACAAAAACCCTTAGCTCCTTCTTTGAAGCCCTTTCCCTCTCTTAAGGGGGAGTTTCCTCTCTAACAAGGGTCCTTAACAAAAGATAACAGCCAAACATCAACAAAATGCTAGGTTTCTTAATGATTGCATCCTTACCTTAACCCACAAATAACAAAAGAAGGGTTTTCTAACACTAACCCTAGGTTAATCTTACCCACCCTCGAAACCTATGAATCAAACACTACCAAAGGAAGATTGGGAGGAAGAAAAGAACAACTTACTCAAATCTAAAAGTGGTTAGATCTGGGTCCCAAAATTCTCACACCAAGCCTCAACTTCTTCCTCTCCTAGCTATAAACCATACTAATCCTCATTTCACCTGATCTCCTCACAAGATCTTGGGATTTTCTACTTGTTTTGGGTGAGTTATAACAAGATTTGGTTTAAAGAGTCTCATATTCCTTAAAAGATGATTAACGGTAGGGTTAATTTTTATCACCCATTGAGAAAATAAAAGGTTTCAGACTTTTATAAGCCCTAATTCACGATTGTGACTAACTCCTCACTAGAGTGAATTACACTTCAAGGCATATAGTAAACCATGATCCCAAAACTTGCCAGCTGTGAAACTCATGATTCACAGCCATGACCTTTTGTTCACGAGCATGAATTACCAGCAGACACACTTTCTCTTATTCAATATCATTCTCTCCAAAAATTTAACTTCTTTACCCCATGATTTGTCAAAACATAACCTGGCTTACATAACAACATCTAGACCTTTTCTTATGGACATGACAATTCTCCCCCCTTAAGAAAATTTCATCCTCAAAATTTTATCTGATGGTTTGTGGGAAAATAGTTGTGGGTATTAAGTTTGCATGATTTCTTCACTCTCCCAAGTAGCTCCTTTTGTAGCATGGTTCTTCCATAACACTTTCACCAAGACAACTATTTTATTTCTCAATTTTTTTCTTCCCATGCTAAGATCTCTATTGGTTCTTCCTCATATGTCAAATCCAAATGTACCTTTATTGTATATCTCATAATCACATACACCGAATCCGATATGTATCTTCTAAGCATTGAGACATGAAACACATTATGTATCTTTGCCAACTCTGAGGGTATGGAAAGCCTATATGCTACTAGCTCCACCCTTTCAACAATCTCATATGGGCTAATAAACTGAGAACTCAATTTCCCCTTTTTTGCAAAATGAAGAACCTTATTCCATTTAGATACCTTGAAAAAAACTTTGTCACCCACGCCATATTCAATATACTTTCTGTTCAAATTTTCATATGAATTTTGTCTATCCAATGCAACGTTCAACCGATCTCTAATGATCCTAACCTTTTCCTATGTATCTCGCACCAACTTAAGTCCCACAATTTTTCTCTCATCTAGATATGTCCAATAGAGAGGTGTTCGACACTTTCTACTATAAAGCACCTCATACGGTGCCATGCTAATGTTGAAATGATGACTACTGTTATAAGAAAACTCCATAAGAAGTAGGTATTTCTCCCAACTTCCCTTAAACTCCAAAACATAACATCTCATCATATCTTCTAAATTTTAAATGACCTTTTCTAATTGATTATGGATTTTTGGATGGAAAGTTGTACTGAAGTTAAGCTTGTTGCCTAAAGCCCTCTAGAGGCTACCCCAAAACTTGTAAGTAACCTTAAGATCTCTATTTGATATGATAAGAAGGGGCACCCCGTGTAACCTAACTTTCTCACTAATATACAACTCTGCCAACTTACTTAGGGAGTAATCCCTCCTGATAGGTAGAAAGTGAGTTGATTTAGTCAATCGATCCAAAATGACCCATACAGCATCACAATTCCTAGGAGTCAATGACAACTCGATTTGAAAGTCCATTGCAATCCTTTCCCATTTCCACTTTGGTATAGAAATTGGTTGAAGTAATCTTGAAGGCACCTAATGTTCTGCCTTAACCTGCTAACAAGTTAAACACCTAGTTGCAAACTTTGGGATGTCCCTTTTCACACCTTAGGCACTTGATGTACTCATTTATTATTAATAAAATGCATTTTTCATTATATGGTATTCATTGCACATGAATTGATATAATTCTAAAACCGTTTAATGAAGTCCTTGGTATGTAACACAACATGAAGGAATTCATGATGAGATAATGATGATGAGATTCCTATCATGTGCAATTGTGTTTATACCAAAATTATCCCTAGTCATAGATTAACAAGATGGGACATTGTTAATCTAGATAGACTAGCACATGTTATACTTCTTGACTAGGGCAAGCAGTTGATTTCATAAGCTGAAAGCATGAGATGTTTAGAGTTAACATGTGGATGCTTGCTAAGAGTAGCAAGTACATTGGATGACTTGCTATAAGACAATCACATGGATATCTATCCAATGTCAATGATAGTGTCATCATAGCAATGGTGCAAGTATCCTTAGACTTGAGATGCTCAAGGTTATCTTGGATATTGAATCCTATACTATGACACCATCCCTTGTTGGCTCTGAAGAGATCACTTATAGGGTGGTGATTGGGTATAACATGAGGTATTCGAAGGAAGTTGAGTAGTCAATAGAGAATTCACCATTATTGATAGAAGGAGAGTATACCTATGGCCTTTTGTGGAGATCATTACTCATAAATCTTTGGCCGAGGTGGACATATTTTGAAGGTCTTCAGCGTCATATCTGATTAGGGTAATAAGTCTCATAGACAAGAACTAATATCCTTTGGATGAGATTTGATGTAGTTAGTCTAGTGGGAGCTAACACATAGACAATGTTTTGAACCAAATGAGGTATAGTTTGGTGAAAGGACAAAATACATGATAATTGTCTATGGAAGTGTTTATAGTCGTATACTGACTTTACGATCAATTGGGGGTTATGAAGTGTTGCTAGATACTTCTCATGATCTGCTCGAAATCTTATGATGATTTGAGATGCCAATATAATTGGGAACCTAATGGGTCACACGTATAGAAAGAATGAAGGAAATGTAAAATGGGCCTTGGATTGGATCCAAGACATGAGAGAGAAAACAATTTGGCCATGCACCATATGTCACGACCGTGACAAAGGTTGTCATGCCCATGACAAAGGTGAGTCACGACCGTGAAAACCCCGATATCAGCTTTTACAATTTAGGTTTTTCTATTTCGAATGGAACTCCTATGCATGGGTTACGTATGTCCAATCCTAATATGATTAGAGGATATATAAATAACCATTTTAAGGGCAAAATTCATAGCTGCAACCTTGAGGAATAAAAGTTATTCTCTCTTCTTCTTCTCTTTGAAGTTGAACCACCATACTTTGGTGCTTTAACACCCCATCTCCAATTAAGGTTGTTTCTTTCGTTCCTTCACATAGATTAACGTTAGAGACAATCCATCCTTGGATTATTGTGGTTTGCAACAACCCAACTTGAAGGAAAGACTCACAAAATTGAAAGATTGAATAGAAAAAAACAAGGTAATCAACTTCTTATGTATTGATGGCATGATCCGATTTTAATGTTCATAGGGTGTTCCATGGTTTTTGGGTTTAATTAATTTTAATTTTCCATTGTGCCATGTATGTGATGCATGTTAAGAACCCAACACCAATATCTCTCCCTTGCTTTCTATATGCAAAGAGTATTTAGAGTTATGAGGCTCTTCTATGATTCTCTATTTCAACTCTTTTACATTAGGCACACATAGCCTATCTCAAACGTATAAGCTTCCATCCTTCTCCACTTAGAAATCTGATCTCTTTCCCTTAGAGACCATTTTTACAATATCTACAAGCTTATATTCAAGTCTTATATTAGAGAAAATGGCATTTAAACATATTCCTTATCCTTTATCTTATTTTATTTTTAATACCATTATCACATATAACCATGCCCCATATTTACCTCGTTAAACACACCCATAGGTGATTTAATCATGCTTGCATTCAACTTCTAACATGTGATCTATTCACCCATCACATAACATCAAAATACAAAAGCTTCATATGTAAAACTATCAGGATTCACGAGCGTGAACTACATGTTCACGGTAGTGAATGGCCATTCATAGGTATCTCCTACTTATGAACCAAAATTTGACCATCCATATGAATGCTGCTACCCTCAAAACACAACTTTTTCATGATTGTGAAATATACTTCATCGGTGTGAAAGAACACCTTCATGATGGTGGATGAAACCACAAAACTGAGGGTGGAAATGTTAACGATAGTGACTATTTATTCATGGGAATGAACTCATACATTTAAGAATTCCCCAACTGTGATATAAGGCATGAAAGCATTTACCCATTTTGGGCATTTTCTGGGTTGAATTTTCATGGGCATGACTTCTTTGTCATAAGGGTGAAACATGTCTATGTGCATCATTCACGGGTATGACTACTGTGTCATAGATGTGAATTTTTGGTATTTCCATAATAGAAAACATAACATACTTTACAATAATGAAAGAGCTTCTAAGATTGACCAATGTCAATCATTCCTAGGAACATTCAACAACCTATCATGCTAATAACATGCCTTTAATAACATTTAGACTATTATAAACATAAATTATACTATAATTCCTCCTGAACCTCATTAACTCCCTAACACATTGTCATGGAATTTCTAACACTTATATCACACAAATATCATGCATATACATAATCAAAAGCACATTCATATTGTCTATCACATTTTTTAAGTTATCTCATGGCATAAACACATGGCAACATACAAGAATAAGTGAATTAATATGCATATATATACTAACCTTAACAATGGGGCCTAACCACTTCAAGCTCTTCAAGCTTGCCTAGCCCTATAATGATCCTCCCCTCCGCCTCTAACTTCTATTAACATGGAAAAATCATATGAGATCCTTAAAGCAGAAAACAACACTAAACTCTCTAACACACTCCTTACCCTTTGTGAAGCTTAACCTTACACTTTAGATTTATGGAAACTTAGATGAAAAGAGAAAAAAAGAAGAAAATGTTAGAGTGGAAGGATTTTAAGAGCATAGGGTAGCTAATAAAGGCAGGTGCAAGAAATAGAGGAAAGAGGAAAATATGGCTTTGCTCACCAACTCTGTTGACTTTTGTTCATATGCGTGAAGACATCTTAATGAGCATAAATATCTCATTATCATAGCAATGAAAAACCTTCCAAAGGAAAACACCTAATACATGACATTTGCAGTCGTGAAATCCCATTCATTGGCATGAACAAATTTTAAAACTATGTCGTTTTAAAACTCAACGCTATTATGGGCATGAACATCCATTCACATGTGTGAAAGACTTATTTCTAACTATTTCTAACCTCTTGATCTACCCACACTCACTCACAATAATCCATCTAATTTATAGACCCTAAAAACTAGTCATTACATTTTCTCTCTTACTCAGGTAGTATATAGAGAGTAGGTAGCTAGAAGCAGATGAGGGGTATCCCTGAACTAGGGAGTTTTACTAAAGGAGCACATAAACAACAAAGTTCAGAACCCCATCATGGGTAGATTTATATTTTGGTCATGTCTTGTATATAAATTAGACCCTACATTCATCATGTTCACATTAAGAATATGTGTAAATTTAAACTCTATAAAGGTCAACTACATATGTTGACTCAACTTTGTTATTTATGAAATGTATAAGTTTTTAGTTCTATGGGATGTCTGTTGGGTAAAAGTGCTATGTGTTTGAAAGTGCTATACAAGATTGTTAGTTAGTCATCCAGTGATGTCATCTTACCTAACTGTTAAACAAAGGGATAAAGGGGTGTTACAACTAAGCCATCAGAATAGAAACTGATTTCAATAAGCTGTTAACAACTAATAAAAATAAAATCACAAAAGGCTAAATGATGGACAAACTATCGCTAAGCCTTCAAAATAGCAACGAATTCTAATTTGTTGCTAACAAGTAATCAAAATAAAATTATTAAAGGTTTAACATCAACAACTATCCATTATGCAACAGATAACTTTTGTCCCTATTATGCTCTCACTAATTTGTCATTAAGCTATCATAAATCCAAACATCAATTTTTACTACTATATTTAGCTACTGACCTTAGTGAAAAATGCTAATTTGTTTCAAAATGTTGTCACTAATTCTCACTAACTTTCTTCAATTTTTTTTTATTTTATTAATATTGCTCATTTTTTGTCACTGATCCGACCCCAATTAGTGATGGATTTAGGTATTTCGCTATTCCATTATTTTCTTATAGTGTACCAAGACCAATTGTGAGAGATTGTCTCTCTCTAAGGGAAGGAATATTATGGTTTGCATCAAAATTGGTGTAAGCATCAAAGTTAAAACTTTTGTAAAATACTTAATGAGTTGGGGTTGTTTATTCCCTGATAATATTGAAGTCATACCTTAACCTAGGGTAGATTTTAGACTATACGTTCAATGGGAGTGATAAAAGTGCAATATTTTTGTTTTCATAATTCACGCATTGCATTTTCAAGCATATTTTGCAAAACATCAAGATAAACATTTCTAACCATGACAACCATCATATTTTTTTTGGACAAGAATCGAGTTGGGAGATAGGAAAAAATACCAAAGGAAGATGAAATAGAAACAAATTCAACTTCTAACTACAATTCATCCATGTCATTTAATGAAGTTTTGAAGCAATTCCCCATGGAGATGTTTGGAATGCACACCATATGCTGAAGGACAAAATCAATGTCAAATTACCTTTACTCGAAGCATTGAAGGTAGAAACTTCAAAGAATAATGTAGTTGGAGAGCCTGAAGATGAAGTAGCAAAGCAAGTTGGCAAATGGAAAATATGTTAGAGAGGTGCCCCAAAAGCAATCACCTTAGGCACTTGATGTTGATGTATCTTAAAGGGTACTCACAAGTGCATGAGCTAATTATAGTACTAAAAGCTCACTCTTAAGGTCAATATCTTAAAGAATTATTCAACTTAAATCCTTAATTCACTTTAGATTATCAATAAATAGTGAAATAAATCCTGAACACTCTAACTAGGATTGATGAATTGATTGAAGTAATGAAAGTAAAACTAAATACATAAGATAACAAATAAATCTAATGACTGAAGATCCAATAAGAATGAGCAAATATTTAGCTTACCTCACCAATTTGCAATCCCTTCCCTAATTCAATTAAGCCCATGAAGTAAGTTTCAGTAGCTATCACCTTAATTCACCAATTACCTAAACTAATTGAGTAACTAATGCCCAATCTAGTTTTTAGGTTAAATTAAAATGGTGTTTCTGATAACATAACCTTAATATGTTCATTCCAAATTAAATAAAAGGTAGCCAATCAACCATTCAATTTGAAACTAAATAAGCACAAAATAAATAAATAAATGGTGTTTTGCATACTCATACCTTTGGCTATTAGCAAACCAAGAATATAGGAGTAAATATGGTGAGTGCATTTTATACTTTATCTCATTATTTTTGTAAACCCCTTTATTATTTATCTATTTTCCTAAGTGAGTGCATTTTATGCTATGTTTGACTAAGTATTCATTAAGCACAATGTAATGTAATTGATATTTATCCATTAAAAATTCAACAAGCTCACTAAAAACTATATCTCAAGGCTATGTTATTCTCATATGGGAATGTTCTCAAAAGTAATATGTCATCAATACTAAAATCAATCCAAACTAAATCAATTGAATATAATCCTAAAATAAGCATGTCATAGCACTCATTGATTAGCTACTATAGAGAAAAACAATACAAACTCCGAACACATGCGAAGGTAAGCCAAAATTTTTCTTTTTACTTTTTTTTGGAAAGTAAAACATATTCACCCACAACATAAAAATTCCCCTCCACCACACTTAATTATAACATTCTCCTTAATGTCAAAGCAAATAAAAACAAAAATGAACAGTTAAGCTCAAAAGGAAAAAAGGAATAATCCTTTGGGTTGAAGAAAGGACCTTATGATGATGGAGGTGATGGTGAAGTTTAAGAGAAGAATGAGGAAAAGAGGAAATATTTGAGGAAGAAAAACACAATCGGGGGAAAGAATGAGTTTCTTACATGACAAAAACATCATGTGAGAGTATAGTCTACAAAATACAATTCACGCATATGACAATGTGTCACGTCCATTATACTCCCTTACTTACAATTGAGTGTCATGCACATGACATATGAACTTCTAGGTCTTAACTAAAATCATTCCTCAATTCCCTCATAAAAATTTAAGAATGGCTTCTCTGATGTAACGTTTTCCTTAAACAAAATTTAGAGTTAGAATGCAACAAAAACTCATAAACTAAACAAAAAAGAAATTGAAAAAAAAAAACTAGAAATCTAAGAAATAACATGGGTTGTCTCCCAAGAAACGTCACATTTATTACCTAGGCAAGACATTATTGATTTTAATTCTCAAGACGGGAGAGTAGCCACCTTAAACTAATCAATCACCCCTACACCACTTAAAATTCCTCTAAACTTATCCTGCAAACATGAATCATAAGCATTAGAGTTCAAATGATACTATATGCACATTCCTCAAAAGATTGACTAGTTTAGTTAGGTAGAGATCAAAAATTTTAAACTCAACCGTTTCCCCCAAAATTTTCATGGTTAGTCTCCTATTACAAATATCAATAATTGTCTTAGTGGTAGCTTTAAATGGCCTACCTAGGATTGTCTGCTTCTTATTCCTTATCGAATAATTCTTCATATCAAATACCATAAAGTCAACAAGAATTATTAACTTACCAATTTGCACTAATAAAGTTTCTACTATACCTCAGAGATGTTTAATTAAGCTGTCCACAAATTGAAGGTGCATATTTTTTGGTTTTAACTTACCCAAACCAAGCTGAGTGTAGACTGAGTATGACATCAGAATAATGCTAGCACCTAAGTCTAACATAGTTTTTGCCTTCTTTCTATCTCCCAGCGAGATACCTATAGTGAGGCTCCTAGGATCTTTCAATGTTTGACGTAAATACTGCACAAGGAATGCATTGGCTACCTTTAGTACAATTATTTTCTCGTTGTTCCAAAATTTTCCTTTGTTAGAGAGCAGGTCCTTAAAAAATGTTGCATATGCATGTATTTTTTAATACCCTTTCACATAACTAGGAACCTTCCTAATTATATGAAAGAATATTATAATGCATGAGACCAAAACCTGATAAATTTAAAATTCATTTATGCACTATGACCATGATGACTTTAAACAAAAGCATAAAATAAAAGGGAAATGCTGAAATTCAAATTCAAATTTTAAATACTCAAATTAATATAAATAGGACTAACACTTGCCCAAAGATTTGTAAAAGAATATTTATATAATTAGTTACAAGATTATATATCCTTACAATTAAAGTATCTACACTAGTAACTAATCTCATTTCCTAACCAAACAATCAAAAAGTACTATATCACCAACCCCCAAAATGTTTTTCCTTTGCTCTTCATCTTAGGCATTTTCTCTATCCTTCTTATGCATGGCTCCAAATTACATGTGAGAGAAAAAAAATACATGCTAAGCTTCTTGCTTAGTGGTACATAGCAACATATTAAATTTAATAACAAATGTATCCATAACCATATAGACACACATGCCAATATATATGCATGAACATATGAATTTGTCACAACATCAAAACATATCTTATTGTGCATATATTGCCATAACTTAACAATTTATTTCTCATACCAATCAACAAGTCTCATAGCCACTTACCTTTCTACTTTTTCATTCTTGCCCACTAACTCTAGACATGATTAAAATGGATACGGGCAGGCTATGGGTCAGTCTGGAGCCACTTAGGTCACCTTCCTGAGATATAGGGACTAAACCCATTTCATCTCTAAGGGAGCTCACTTGAGCCTTACTGGAACACCCTTTTACACCACTTTAGTTCAACAAGGTAAGTGAGTATTACCCGACTAACTGTCTTATAAAATTAGCTATATGAAGTAATTTTTTTTTTTGCAAAAATATTACAAACGCTAAAATAAAATTAATACAAACACCGATATTCCAAATTTTATTTATTTATAAAATATGTTATTTTACATTCAAACTATGTCCATTACATTAATGGTACACATCCCTAATATATACTAGATGAAATATATCTATAATTTAATTTACAAAGTTTTTGACAAAATATACCAAAATAGTCCAAGGCTTTAAGCCACTTTTCGTTTAGGTACCCTTCTTCTTCTGACAATTAACCTATTTACGGCTTTTCTTTAGAATATGCACGGGAGGAAACTAACCATGCTAAGCTACTAAGTTAGTGGTGCTTCAAGGATAAAAATCTTACATACATATATTTTCTTACATGTCATTTAATAATTTCACAAATAAGACATAAAATAAAAGAATTATATGAAATCAGATAAATGTCATCAAACATATAATATTTAACAATTTTGATTTAACACAATATTATTCAATGACATACTTTTATATTATTATTGGATTTCATTTTTTTTATGCTCATAACACCTATAACTGAACCAACTACTAGGAATAATGGGATTGCCATTACCGGCTTTCATAATATTGTGTCGAGCACTTTTATAATAGTGTCATTACCGACTTTTGTAATATTGTCATTACTGACTTAATAATTTTGCGTCAAGCGCATTTATAAATTTGTCATTACTGGCTTTTATATTTGGCACCAAGTGCCTTAACTCCCTTGATTGGCATGCCAAACTATTCTCTATTCTAGTCCTAGATTAGGTGTCTTAGCGCTAAACTATTTTCAAAAATGATAATTGTATCAAATTTTCACATATATATTTATTTATTTTTGTTATTTGTACCCATTGTTATTACATTAAAACCTCATATATAAATAAATTATTAAAAATTTATAATTACAATTAAAGTCAAAATTCACATTAATTACTATATATAATCATCATACCACATGTAAAAGCCCAATATATCAAATTTTTGTCCATGACAAATTTCAGCCTTGATTTTGGGCCTCATTTTTAGCCCATTTAAAATTCGAATATGAATTTATGGTCTGCTAATATTTTATAGCTTATTATCTTAGATTTCATATGCATTAAAAATCATTAAAATCAAAGTTTTCTATCAAAAGTTATGACCTTTTTACTGAAAGACATTCCAATAGTTTTACCCAGTATTTTTTGGGTACCTACAGGTCTGAGATTCTGTATCCAATTTTTAGCCCATTTTCAATTAGATTTTGAACTTAAGTTTTAATGAAAGTTTTAGTCTTATGAGTCCACTTTCATTTCTAACTCATTTCAACTCAATATTATAACCAGAGCATTAGTTTGATCAAAATAGTCATGACTGCTCCAAATTTTTCATAGCAGGGTCATCATTTGGCACAAACGTATCTACTAATTACATCTATCATAAGCATTCCTTTTTATGCCAAAGTTTCCATATCACAATTGCATTCATATATCTTAATGATTTCACACAATTTGGTCCCATTAACATATAAAACATTAAAATAAACAACTAATTGCATTCCATGTCAAACCACATTCATATCAACATTACTATAAAATTTCACACATTTAAACAACATGAAATATTTTTATCAATGAAGCACATACCTAATCACCCTTGGAGCTTCCCTTTTTCCTTCTTTTCCTCCCCTCACTAATTTGCTTTCTCCTTGCCTTTGTGACCCTCTTGAGGGTCTCTCATTTGCTCACTTGGTTTTCCTACACAACCATACCATATCTCATTCCTATCATTCATTATCAAAATTTTCATGCCTACATAAAATTCTAATGCTCCTAATATGTTTTATACTTTGATTTAACCAAAATGTGCTAAGGTTAAACTTGCTTATTGATATGTCATGGTTGCCCAAAAACCTTATCATAGGTCCCAATTTATTTTCTTCAAATCAACACTGTAATCACACTTCATTTATCAACAATTGTCTTGCTCCTAGGTTAATTTCAATTTTCCCCAAATTACCTTAACCGAGGCAGCCCCTATTCCTCTATTAGAGATAGCTTTTTGTAGTTTTTAAGTCATAAAACAACTAACTAACATCAATTACCATTAATTAAAGGTTTTAGTTCACATTTCTTCAACTAGTTGCAAATTTCAAATTCTACTTTCATTCTTTCCAAATAACCTTAAGTTACCAATGCCAATCATATCTATCATCCTTATAGGTCTCAAAAGGAAGGAAAATGGTTGAATTTAAGAAGAATAAACTCACCTTAATTGTTCTCCAACGTGGACCGAATCTGTCCCAAGGTTCCTCCCTTTTCTTTTCTTCTTTCTTCCTTCCTTCTTGCTCCTTAGCTGCCTTTATGGAAATATGTAACACCACATCTTATGCAATTAAGTATAACTTATTCCTGTATCAAATAATCACACATAGCATGTTGGAAAGACAAAATATCCTATTAACATTGATAGTAATTTTGTTTTTTATATCCTATAATATCATTCAATGACTCTGCAAGTCTCATATACTGTAATATCATTCAATGAATTTGCAAGTCTCATACCCCGTAATATCATTCAATGACTTTGCAAGTCAATACTGAGGCTTTCACGACAATATGATATATGACATATATTAAAACATAAACTTTACAAAAAAGTATTTACGAGTTGCTTTCATTTATACATTTTTAAAACCCATTCCAAACTAACTATACATATTCAACCATGTAAATACAAAATGCAGATGACATATTTTCATGCTCGAGTGGTATGCAAGGAGAGAGAGTGATGAGGCTCGGCCAGTGACTGTGCTCCATGGCTTCTATATGCTACTCAAAATGAGCTATCACTTTTATTTACCTGAAAAACGATGCAAATTGATGAGTTGTGGCTCAGTAAGAATAACCATCAAATGAGCTCTAAACTATCGAACAACTCATAATAAGAAAACACAAATCCAATACATACCATGTATTCCATTCCATTCATCAATATCATATAAATATCAATAAAGTTGAAACATATAATAATTACTCCTTACGTATGCAAATGCTTTGCTTATTTCATTTTGTTGTGACCAAGTTAAACAGAAATTGCCCTGAGTTTCCATGTGAACATTTTCCATGTGAACATTTGCATTTGCTAGCTAGCTTCATCATGTGTTTCATTTACACATTTGTTTGGCCATAGGCCTCTTCTTTTGCTTTACAATATCGATTGACTAGTCACAACGCCTTTTAAGTCCTTATGCATATGCACTTGTACTTAAGCATTCATCAACCATTGTATCTTATCACATATAACATACATATGCTGCATATATGCCTCATATTCCCCGCATATACCTTGTATATACTATACATATACCATGTATGTATATCACATATGTCAAACATATATCTCAAATATACCACAAGTATACCATTTGTATGTACCACAATGTCATAAATTATCCATCATCATATTATCAAGGACCAATCACGACAATCATATGAATCACATAGCAAGCAACATTCACTTGCACTAAAGAATTCAATTGATAGTTAGACTCACCTTTCTCCTTTGATTCCGACCCCTAACTTATTGTCTATTCGCTCCTTGTGGGTCTCCAATATGTTTCAAGCCCAATATGAAAACATAATTGATTAACTCATGATTAGGGAGACTTACTGTGGCTTAAACAAATTAATATGCATTGTTCATATCAATAGTTAAGATTTTTCCTATGAGGCAGTGTGACCTTATGGGACTGTTTAACGTATAACTTTTTCTATACTTGACCAATTACTCTTATTATTATTTCTAAATAAAAATAACATATAATTATATAACATATTACAATTGTAGAACAATTGGATCATTGTAAAAGTTTTGGTGGAATTTCTAAGTGTGTTCTATTTTTTTCCTTATTTTCTGCCCTTAGGCAGTTTCAGGGTAACCACTTTGGTTCATCATAACTTATATTCTATAAGTCCCATTTTAATGAACATTTACAGACACTTATATGGGTTCAAAGGAAAAAATTTTCATCTTTACAACTTTTATCAATTATGTCTCTAAGATCTTCAAATTATAACAAACAGTTCACTAGTCAAGAATGGAATTGGCTTCCGGACCAGTATGACTTCCATAAGCCATAACTTAGTCTATACATAACATATCAAGCTGCAATTTGTACCACCATTTAGTACGACATATACCTATAACTTTCATGTTTTGATAATTTATAGAATCTAGCTCTAACGAGCTCAAATTAGCCAAACAAGTTGTTGGATCTGCCCAGAGCACTCAGTAGGTAGTTCAAACTATGGAACAGTCATGGTTCCATTCACATTAACTAAATATTTACAAGACATATGAACCTGAAATTGGGTATAAAGATACATAACACATAAATCTACAACTTTGATGATTTGAGATACTGTGAATATTGGCTTTATCATATTCAAAACTAATTAACACAGTAGCTAACTTACTTAGGGTTCACATCCAGACCAGTTTCAATACACAGAGGATATCTCCTTATATACACCACATCTTACAAAAAATGTTTACATATCCATAAATATAACACATAAAGGAACATTGTTTGTGGTTTACACTTTTCCAGAATCAATATCTATTAATATCAAAATCGGGTTGCAATTCAGTGACTATTATTGAACCTTAGCAACTAAACTCAACCTGATAGCAATAAGAATTGATTACTTACGAAGAAAAAACTTGCAAAGGATCAATTTGCCATCAAACACTAAGTGAAACAAAGAAGAATTGAGTTCTAGAATGGAGGAAGATGAAGAAGAAAATGGGATGGAATGAGGAGGCAGAAATGGGGGAGGAAGATAAAGCTAACTTTTTTGTTTTTGTCTTTTTATCTTTTTCTCTTCATCTCTTCTCTTTTCTCTTTTCTTTTATCTTCTCTTTTCTCTTCTCTTTTCTCTTTTCCTTTTGTTTCCTTTTTTATTTTATTTTATCTATATTATTTTTATTATTATTTACATACATTTATAATTCCACTAATTCACACAAAAATACAGCTTAATCATTTGGCCCGATTTAACTAAATTAACAATGTAAATGTTTACTAATCTTAATCTAGTCATTTTTCTTTAATTTAGTCACCTTATTCAATTTAATTCTAATGCTTTGTTATCCTCATATGGGTTATAAGTACACAAGTGTGACTCGATAGAATTGCCAAATACTAGGACACGTAACTAATGCATGCCATGAACTTGTTTCTAAGAGAATACGTATGAAATGCACGTGTTCAATTGAATTATATGCAAGATGCATATGTTGAAATGAAATGTATATGGGGAAGGTCAAGGATGTTACAATTCTCCCCTCCTTTTAAAAATTTCTTAATCGAAATTTAATACTGCTTTTTCTATTTTTTCTTCTGTTTCCCATGTTGCCTCTTCTAGTAAATGGTTACGCCATAATACCTTAACTAAAGGTATTTCTCAGTTTTTTAGCATTTTAGTCTTGTATCCGATGAATTCCACTGGTTCTTCTATATAACTCATGTCATCTGCAATCTCAATGGCTTGATCTTTAAGTACTTGTGTAGGATTTAACCTGTATATTCTAAGCATGCTCACATGAAACACATTATGAATCTGAGACATCTCTAGTGGTAACACAAATCTGTATGCTAGTGGACCAACCTTCTCAAGAATTTCATAAGGCCCTATGTACCTTGGGCTCAATTTACCCTTCTTGCCAAACCGAATTATCCCTTTACATGGAGATACACGAAGAAATACCTTTTCACCCAACTCGTATTCCATTTCCCTTATATGTTGATCAGCATAACTTTTCTGTCTGTCTTATGCTGCCTTTATCTTATTCTTGACAATTTTGATTTTATCCACTGTGTCTTGTACTATATCTAGCCCTTCTAATGCACGTGCACCTTCTTCATCACATATGATAGGGCTTCGGCACTTTCTGCCATACAATGCCTCATATGGTGCCATCTGGATACTGCTATGATACTAGTTGTTATAAGCAAATTCAATCAATGCTATATATTCATCCCAAACACCTCTGAATTCCATAGAACATGCCCTAAGCACTTCTTCCAATGTCTGTATAGTCCTTTCTGGTTGTCCATCAGTCTGTGGGTGGAATGCAGTGCTGAAGTTCAATTTTATTCCCAATGCATCTTGTAAACTCACCTAAAAATGTGAAGTAAACCATGGATCTCTATCAGACACAATGGACACTGGAATGCCATGCAATCTAACTATCTCATTCACATATAATTTTGGCAAACTCTCGAGTGTACACCCCCATCTGATAGGTAGAAAATGTGTTGACTTGGTTAATCTATCAACAATTACCCATACTGCATCATTTTTTATAGGGTTCTTGGCAATCCATAAACAAAATCCATCATTATTCTTTCCCATTTCCATTCTGTTATTGGCAATGGATGTAGTTTTCCAATTGGTGCCTGATGTTAAATTTTAATTTGCTGACATGTCAAGCATTTGGAAACATATTCTGTTATGTCTTTCTTCATTCTTGGCCACTAGTAATGAGACCTTAAACTGTGATACATCTTTGTTATCCCTGGGTGCATTGCATAAAGTGCATTGTGTGCCTCTTCCATTATTTCCTGACACAAGTTCTCAGTGTCTGAAACACATATACTTGACTTTAACATCAGTGTATCATTCTACAAATGAAAGTATGTACTATTTCCCTGCCTTATCATATCAACTTTCTCACATAATTGAGGATCTTTGTTTTGTGCTTCTTTTATCCTCTCCTTTAGTATAGGTCTGACTTGAAAAGTAGCAATCAGTGATCCTTCATCATGTATATTTAATTCAACATTCATAGATCATAATTGAATTAAATATGGAAAAGAGGATACTTGCAAGTGAGCTACACTGCTACTAGCCTTCCTACTCAATGCATCTGCTACCACATTGGCTTTCCCTGGATGGTATTCAATTGTACAGTTATAATCTTTCAATAGCTCTAACCACCATCTCTGCCTCATGTTTAATTCTTTCTGTGTCAGCAAATAATCCAAGCTTTTATGGTCTGTTAAGATTTGGAATGTCTCACCATACAGATAATGCCTCCAAATCTTCAATGCAAATACGACTGTAGCCAGTTCTAAATCGTGCACTGGATATGAGATCTCATGTGGTCTCAACTGTCTGGATGCATGAGCTATCACCTTACCATGTTGCATCAATACACATCCCAAGACTTGGTGAGAAGCATCACTATATATCATGAATCCACTTATACCCGTAGGAATAGGTAACACTGGTGCTGAGATTTTCCTATCTTTTAGTTCATCGAAACTCCTCTGACATTCTGGAGTCCACTTAAAAGACACATTCTTTTTCAACAATTTAGTCAAAGGGCTAGCAATTAAGGAGAATCCATCAACAAATTTGCGACAGTATCCTGCAAAACGCAGAAAACTACACATTTCAAAAACATTATTAGGACCTTCCCAATTTACCATAGCCTCTTTTTTCTTTGGGTCAACCTCTATGCCCTTGCTCGACACCACATGTCCAAGAAACACCAAATGATCTAACCAGAATTCACATTTATTCAATTACGCATATAATTGTTTCTCCCTCAAAGTTTGCAACACAACTTTTAAATGTTGTTCATGTTCTCCCTAATTCTTTGAGTACACCAATATTTCATCAATAAATACTATCACAAACCTATCCAAATATGGTTGAAACACCTATTCATTAATGCCATAAATACAGCTGGAGCATTAGTTAACCCAAATGGCATTACTAAAAATTCATAATGTCCATACCTAGTTCGAAAGGCAGTCTTTGGAACATCCGCTTCTGCTACCTTCAGCTGGTAATAGCCTGATTTCAAATCAATCTTGGAGAATATTTGGGCTCCTTAAAGCTGGTCAAATAAATCATCTATTCTGGGCAACAAATATTTATTCTTCACTGTCATTTTATTTAGTTGCCTGTAATCGATGCACAATCTCATTGTTCCATCTTTCTTTTTAACAAATAATGCTGGAGCTCCCCAATGTGATACACTAGGTCTAATATACCCTTTGTTAAGTAACTCCTACAATTGGGCCTTCAGTTCTTTCAACTCAAATGGGGCCATTCTGTAGTGTGACATTGATATTAGTGTTGTTCCTGGTACTAGTTCAATAGTGAATTCTATCTCTCTATCTGGTGGTAAACCAAGTAGATCATCTGGGAATACATCAGCAAATTCCCTTACCACTGGTATATTTTCAAGCAAGCTATCAGTGGTTCTAGTATCAGTCACATATGCCAAATATGCTTCACATCCCCCTTTGATCATTCGAAATGCCTTTACAGCTGAGACTAGACATGTAGCTACAAGTCTTCTTTCACCTAGAAATACTACCCTTGGCTAGTTTAGTGATTCCAAAATTACTTCTTTAGTAAAGAAATTCACTATTGCATGATATCTAGTTAACCAGTCCATTCCCAATATCACATCAAATTCATATATTGGCAATAAAATCAGATTAGCTATTAACTCAGCTTTATCAATGCATAACAAACAATCATGACAGACATTATTCACAACTACTACTGTTCCCAATGGATTACTCACATTTATGTCAATCCCCAAAGGCTCATGAGTTTCATGCAGTTTAGATGCCATATGCAATGATATAAATGAATGAGTGGAGCTTGGGTCAATCAATGCATATGCTAATATATCATAAATGTAAATATTATCGGTAACTACTTCGGGAGCATCCACCGCCTCCTGTCCTGTACCCTCATGGCATAAGCTCTCACTAAAGTCCTATTGTGTCTTAGGTTGTTGACCATCTCTAATGTGGTTTGACTAGGCCTTACCCAACCTCTTCGGTTCTATTGTTGACTTTGCACTAGAGTCAATCCCATTATCTATATAGATGTCATACTACCCAACAATGGACAATCTCTCTTAAGATGATCTCAGGACTCACATATGTAGCAAGCCCTGGTGGCTGTCGAACACTTGCCCCAATGGTTCTTTTGACAAATCCCACATACTAATGCAACTCCTATCAAAATTTGTGACTGTGAACTAGCAGCAGTAAAAGTGGTTCTAGAGGATAGTCCCCTCCTAAAGGAATTTGGCTGTAAAAAGCACTAGCTATTTCCCCTATACTATGACTACCTAAAGAAAAAATGGCCTTTCTTCCCTGAAGTCTATACCGTGCTAGCTTATGGCTTCTTAGAACTACCTTTTTCCTCTTTTTCCTCTCAACACTGATGCCTACAAATACTAAATTTGCAAGTCCTCAATTTGAAGAGTAGTAACTTGATGGTTAATATCCTTATGTAAACCATCCTCGAATAGATTACACTGATCTACCTCATCTCTAATAATTCTAACTACATACTTACTCAGCTTGATGAACTGTCATTCATACTTTGTAACAGTCCAGTTTTTCTATTGTAAATTTTGGAATTTTCCCTTCTTCTCATTCAAATTCACTCATGGCACATACTTTTTTCTTGAATTTTGCCACAAAGAAGACCCATGTCAGTGACTGTGGTGTATGTGCCTTCAATAGAACTACCTTCCACCAATCGTTTGCATGATCTTGAACCAAAGAAAATCCATACCTCACCTTATGCTCATCAGCACACTCTAGCTGCTCGAAGATTCTCTCAATCTTCTCTAACCAAAACTCAGCAGATGTTAGATCATCCTTGCTCTTACTAGTGAAATCAGTAGCCCAATGCATTTGGAACTTATCTATTTGTAAATTGTATATATGGCCTCAATGGCTGAGGTAGTGGAACTGGTGGTGGTAATGGCTGTGGAACTACTTACGGCATATTTTGTACCAAAAGTTGTAGCAAATCTGCTATCTACTGCATAAATGATATTTGGCCCTGTTCAGCCTATCCTACAGCGGGCTATGAAGGAATTGGTGCAGCACCAGAAACATGTACACTAGCAACATTAGGTTGATACAGAGCCCAAGTGTTGGTAGGATTGTTGCTTTCCACAACATCATGACGATCTACCTTTTCACCTCAATAAACTCTCACTCTAACATACAAGTTGGCAAGGTAATAGCCCACATCAATGTCAGATGAGAAACAATGAATGCATGATTAAAAACCCTTTACCCCACTCAAGTTCAGAAATGCCTAAACTGAAGTTCTGATACTAATAAATGTAACACCCTTTAATGTAGCCAAGAAACCCCTCCCCCCCAACTGTACTGATGGATGCTATGGGTTTGTTTTGTACAAATTGATTACATTCAAAATTTTCACATTTAAAACCTGTTTAAGCATAATTATGCAATTAAAGAATCAAAATCCATCAAAATATTAAAATCTCACGATCGATATACTATAAACATAAAATGTCTTTTGACTTCACTATTTTGCAAATACATCGTATAAAAAGTATTACATACTATTAATGTAAAAAGACATGTAAATAAAAACAACCCAAAATCCCATGACATAAATAAAATACAAAATATGCCATGAATGTAAACACACCCCAAACTAGGTGTACTTTGACTGATCTCTATTGTGCTCATTACTTTTCTAGTCAACTCCTCTCTATCAACTCCTAAGCTGCATGTAAGAAGTCCACATGCCAAGAAACTAATGATTAATGCTATATATGTGCATCAAAATTCTACATTTATATAATGTCATACAATGTCATGCCATTCACCTCATCATCATTCCTAAAATCATACATTCTAGTTGTTACATACTTCAATATCATATGAATATGCCTATCTTACCATAGACATACCATAAAATCCTTGTATACTATACACGTATACATATCCATGCTACCACACCATATCATGTTACCTAATATTAGCATTCATTTAGCTTATATATAACCTTCCATTTAGATTACCATCTATCATACATTTAGTTGCCATTTGGATCAAGATTTTGAGCAATAATCAATTCATTTGATTACTTTTATCTAGCCTAAGAATCTCTAAGCTATCATTATTACACATGTTTTTTCATGAGAACTCTAAACTTGACTATCCTAATATGGGACATGACACAGGAGCACTCACAATTTGAGCTTAAGCCATATAGCTCACAACCTATAATAGCTCATCTGAGCCCCTTAAGTCAATGGTGGTCAACAACATAAGCTTAGACCATATTGACTAAGAATAATATAGCACAATAGCAAATTTAAGATCAAGTAGGCTCATATCCCAAGCTTTAACCATTTATCCTTATGTCAAATCCAAGTAGCTCACACGGTACTATTTACCTCCCTCAATAGTATACCATTTATCCTATGTAAAGTCCAAGTTTAGAGAACTGGGCATATAACTCATAACCTTTTATCATTCAATTCATTTTGTCACATGCTATTACTAGCATTATATCACATTTAGGCATTCTTATACCAACACATAGATGCCATATCATATGATCCATATGTTATATTCCATGTATACATACATCCCATAGTATGCATTTAAAAATTCATCAATTGAGATCATAAAATAAAATGTAGATATTATACATTCATTATGCTTTACGGGCATGAACTACTTATTCACGAACACCTTACCCGTGAAAAATCATGTGAAATAAAACAACATTTACGAGCATGAATTACTTATTCACAATTGTGACACCATGTCATTATGGCTTCTCAATCATGACACTAGCTCATGAAATTTTGGATTCATGCAAGTTCATCAACCTCAACATTCATGCCTGTGACACCTTTGTTCATGGGCATGAATAAAGCATTTCTAGCAACTCAAAAATAGAGCATTCATTTCTTACATGCAACAATATTTGAAGATTGATTGGTGTCAATCACTCCTATCAATACTTTCATTTATATACCATGTCCACAATATGTTTAAATAACATTTAGATCATTAAATCCATTTTTAGGTCATTTTAAGCCATAACATATTTCATATGTCATTTAGCACTTAAAATCATATAACCTTGTTATTAATCAACCATCACATGCCATTTTACCCTTTTTTCACATTTATAGCATACAAAACACATCAATATGCATGGAAAGTGAATTTAAATGCCCATATGTACTAACCTTTTACCAAAATGGTTCCTTAACTAACTCTCTAAGCTTTTCAAGCTTGTCTTCCCTTTTGTGATATGGTTTCTTGCTTCTTAGTAGATGCTAGCATCACAAAAATGTTCATATTAGAACTAAGTAACATAAAACAAAACAAAACAAACCTAAAAACTGAGTTCTACCTCTACTTGGAAAACTCACTCAAACTTCCATCACTTTCAAGATTTTCAAGCCTCAAAAATGGTGGTTTAGGATGAAAAGGAGTGAAGAAGGTGACTAAGAAGTCTATGAATGTGTAATAGGGTGATAGGGGACAGTGGAGGTGGATTGAAAGCAAGGTATGATGCATAGGAAAGAGAAAAATGCAGCTATTCATGGCCAATCGACTTGCATTCACGAGTGTGACACCTACCTTTATAGGCATGCAATGCCATTCAAGGTCATGAAAATCCTTCACGAGCATGCAATACCATTCAAGGTCGTGAAAATCCTTCATGGGTATGAATGTCCTCTCTTCTCCAAATGATCCTGCCATGTTCAAAACTATGTCATTCTAAACCAAAGCATAACTTTTCATAGGTGTGAATATCTATCCACATACATGAAAACTTTCCTTTCCACAAACTTAAACTTAAACATAAACTTTAACAAACCTTAGCCCCATTATTTCCCTCTCTAAACACATAACTCATAGACCATATTTTATGGACATTTTATTTTGAAAGCTATATCGGTTGTATCCATTTTTTTATCCTCAACTGTTGGTAATCCAATCTCAAATCGATCTTAGAGAACATTCCTGCACCTTTTAACTAATCAAAAATACCCTCAATCTATGGCAACAAATATCAATTCTTAATAGTCACATTGTTTAACTACTAGAAGTCTATGCATATTGTCACACTCATAAGTTAGGGCCTATAAATAATGACTTAATAAAGGTATATAAAGGGTATATGGGAAGTATATGTGTGGCTATGGATTTGGAATCATGAAAATAATTTAAAAAATATGAAAAAATGAGTTTCTAGTGTTCATGCCCATGACAGACAGAATCACGGTCGTGAATATCGTGAAATTCATATTTTAAAGCTGATGATATTTGCGACCATGACACATGTGTTCACTCTCATAAAGCCCTACAATTTAAATTGAGCAGTTTTGTATTTTTGATAGAAACTTAGAAATTTTCAATCTCAAACCTTAGCCACCAGTTTCTCTAAACCGCATGAATGATTTGCATCCAATTCCTTTGATCCTAGCTTTGATTATATGAAACTAATCCTTTAAACTATAATAAAATGGATTGGAAATAAGGATTTCCTTAAGAAAATTGAAGTCAGAGCCAAAAACCATAAGCACATGGTTTTGAATCCTAGAATCATTATGTTTTCATGAAAGAAAGGCAAGAAATCATGTTCTCCTTAATCCTTTGATATGGTTCAATTCAGTTTAATAGGGATAAAGGTTTATAGGCTTCAAACTAATGAAAAAGATAAGGTTATATTATTTTATGACATAAATAGCTTGCTCAATGAAATAGATTGAAATATTGTCCTTGATTTCGTGTTACAAACTGAAATAGAGGGTGGAGATAACCATCAGAGGCAGTAATCACTAGAGGGATTGATTGTTAGGCTCTATTATTAAGGATTGTGCATATATACATTTTAATTCGAATATATTGTGCTTGTGGTATGAAATATAATTCTGGTATGTTAATTGGCATGACATATTGATATATTAGTTGCCAAAATTGAGGTAAATAGGCTTTGTCTAATTCTAAGATGCATAATAAAGAGTGATATATAACAAGTGATTGTGTTATGCTATGAATGTGTTGAAATCAAATCAATTTAGAATAAATAATGTATATGTGGATATGTATATTTATATATGACGATATGGTTAGGCTCCCAAGTATTGTTATAAATATAAATGCTATGTTAATGTATGCTAGAATTTTAATACTTATATGTACCACTAAGCTTTCAATAGCTTGGCATGTAGATTTCTCTGTACATAGGTTTGGAGTCGAGGGATAGTTTAGTTGACTTGAAAAGAAGACCAAGCTAGTTAAAGTTGACCTGAGTTGGGTCTGTTCATTTATTTCATTCATTTATTATTCATCATCAAATGGGATAGAGACAGATATTTAGATCTAATTTTAAGAAGAACATGTAATTGAGTTTATTTATTATTAATAAGGATGGACTTTCTAATAAGGGTGGGATGTTGTCCAAACCAGTTATTAGCATCCGTTTGTATAGTGCGGTTGCTCTTATGTACGTATGGTGTTACATTCAGTGACATCAGAGCTTAGGTTGGAGCATTTCTAGACCTAAGTGCATTATAGGGTTATCATGCATGCATACATGTGTCTCATTTGAATCTGACTTAGGCTACTTCTCTATCAACTTGTAGGACTAGAGTGAGATGATGTTTGAATCAAATGATATGGCTATGAGCCATAGCTCTCCACATACTGAGGCACCAAACTAGCTTAGTGTAGCTAGTGTGTTCATGGTCCAGGTGTAGCACTGATCCCTAACCAATATGCCGATCAAAGCCAAACTCTTTTGATGCAGCAAATGGCAGGTCCATTACAGCATATTGCTAGAGTTATTACATAGCTAGTACTAGTTCCTTTACCTTTGCTACCGAAGCCTAAGGTACAACTAGACAAGCTCTATAAGTTTGGAGCTACTAATTTTCTAGGAATGAATGATGATGATTCTACTGCTGTATAGTACTAAATAGAGAAGGTAAAGAGGGTTTGGGATGAGTTTGAGGTGACCACTGATTAATAGGCCAAATATGCCATATCCCTACTCTAGTTAGATGCTTATGACTAGTGGAAGACAACTTTGCTAAAACCAGAGGTCTCTTAGCCAATGATATAGGACTTCTTCATAACTGATTTCAAAGAGCAATACGTTCCTTCAATTTATATAGATGAAAAGAAGAAGGACTTTCATAGCCTCAGGCAGGGCAAGATGCCAGTGACAGAGTACTAGAGACTATTTACTCAACTGAGTAAATATGCTTCAAAGATGATCACGAGTGAGAGAGACAAGTGTAGAAGATTTGAGTATGACCTCAATATGGAAATAGATGACTTTGTTATTTCATTCTAGCTTATCAGTTTTACCCAGCTGATTTCATCAAGTAGTAGTGTGGCTCACACAAACAACCTTTTATCTTGTGTTTTATAGGCTCACACAAACAACCTTTACTTTGTGTTTTACAGGCTCATACAAATAACCTTTACTTTGTGTTTTAAAGGCTCACAGAACTAACCCTTACAAGTGTTTTACTCTTAACCCAGAAATACCCAAGACTCACTTGAGTAATAAATGATTACAGAGAGAAACACTCACAAATCTTTATTGCTCAATAAATGAAGAGCAAAAAGATTTTTACAAAGAATAGATATTGGTTCTTAAAGTATTGAATGTACAAATAGCTTGTAATAAAATTTTGATTCAAAGTATTTGCTATCCTCTTGTACTGAAAGCATAAATGACTTCCATTTATACTCCCTTGGCTAATTATAGCTGTTAGGGTGCATTTAATATGAAACTAGCCATTGTACCAACCAAATAATCGCGCCTGACATTTTTCTCTTTCATCATTCACAGGCGTGACTATGTTTGTCATAGGTGTCACATTTCTTCCCAAGCCGTGACTAAAGTGGTGACCTTGGTCGTGAAGATCTCTGGAATGTTTTGAAACATTGGGTCACGGGCGTGACATACATATTCATGGGCGTGACAAACTTCCCAGCCGTGATCCAAGTGGTGACTTTGGTCGTGAAGCTCTCTGGTTGAAAATGCCATGAACATTCACGGGCGTAACTTAAAATGTCCATTTCACGGTTTGTTCTTCCTTCATGGCCGTGAACTTCAAATGTTGGTTTTGGTAACGGTTAGCTCTTTCATGGGCGTGACACATAGGGTCACGAGCGTGAAAATACTACTTCCTTAATTTTGTCTTTCAAGGATTATTCTTCCAATCTCCATTCTTGCTATTTTATTCCATACCCTGTTTAATAGACTTAGAAAACAAGTATGTTAAATACAATATTACTATTTTATTTTTTATCATCAAAATGACGGAAATACCCCTCAAGGTTTAACAATCTCCACCTTTTTATGGTGATAAATAATCTAGCAATATGTGCTTTGGAGAAGTCTCCCCTTCAAAAGATACTTAGGATAAAAAATTGATAAAATGCAAGAATTTTAAAAAATGATGTAACATTGAAATAAACTTACTAGTTTTTAAGTATATGCAAGTTATATGTGAAGTATATCCAATATATACCAAAAAATATTTTAAGACATGAAGTATATGTAAGGTATACTCAAAGTATATCATGGCATATTTATTTATGTAACTTGCATTAAGGTATATGCAAAGTATACTTAAGATATATCTAATGTGTATAAAGCTCAATTTCTCAATTTTATACTTGCATATTAATTTTGAATCAAAGTTTGAGTATTTCTAGTTTCTCCTAACCTAACTCAATGTCAATGTATTTGTAGGTTCTTATTTTTGATTCAAATAATTCATTTTAATATATTGCTAGGTTTTCCCCCTTTTGTCATCAATCAAAAAGAATATAAAGATACCAAAGGATAAACAAAGCAAATATATTTGATAAAAAAAATACACACCAAAGTTAATTAAAGTTCATAAAGGAAATACAAAAACAACAAAACAACAAAGAAAATAGACAAGCAACCACACAAATTTAGGCTACCATCTAGCCTAACACCTAGCCTAATCATCTAGCCGGACATCCTATTTTGAAGTCTAGCAACCTCTGCCTCAAGGCTGTCCATTCGAGACTCCATAAAGTCTTTGAGGTTTTCTAACCTCTCATCCATCGAAGCCTGCAGCTGCTCAAAACGTGGTGCTAAGAGGTCAACAACCTGCTGTTCCAAATTTGGTGTGGAAGCCGAGGATTGTCCAATGTCCTGCTCAGCCGCTAGAGGTGCTTCCTCAACCCGAACCCTTTTCTTCTGCTGGATCCCTTGGAGGCCGGCTTTGAAATCCTCTCTATCATTGTCTTCCCAGATTATCTCCCCAGCAGTGTCTGTGAAACGGTAGAAAAATATTGTTCTCGTTAATAATTCTGATAGCCGCTCAGATCTTGATAAAGGACTCGACATCCAATCGATCTCGAGGATGCCCAGGGATGAGATTGAAATGATGCTCATCCAGCTTGAAATAACCAAGCTTCAAGCTATGTGGGTGACATAATCACCAATCAGTATATCTCCAGTGGGTTTGGTGGCAATGGACAAAAGATGGTTTGCAAGCCATCTAGGGAGCGCCACCGTGAGTCCTCTTCTAGCCATCTCAAGTAGGAAGAGCTCTGATTTTTTGATGGCCCCATTGCTTTCTCCCAGAGCAAATATGCTATAGGTCAGGAACTATGCAAATATTTGTGGACTAGGGACAGGAGATGAGTGCTCTATGTCTTTTTAACATCTTAGCTGCAATCTAAGCCAAAATGGGTCCAAACTCGAATGGCAGAGAATTCTACTTCACTGTCATTCAGTATCCCATCTGATGGTAAGTTGAATAATTCTCCAAATTCAGTGGCATTGAGGGTGTTTGGTTTGTCGCAGAGTTGGAATTTCACCATTCCAGTAGGTGACACTTGCAGAGTGCTAAGAAATTCTAGTGTTGGCTCCCTTAGTGTGGGCTGGTGAATCTCCACAAATTCTTTCAAGTGACAGGCCTAGAGTTGCTCTGTCATTGCCGTTTCTAGCCTGAGAGTTGGGATAGTTTGCCATTCAAAGGACCTTGATGAAAGGAAATGCCTTTTCTTCAATGTGGAGTACCGAGGATGTCATTGCTCCGGAATTCTATTAATGAAGTAATCTGCATACCTCCTGGGTGCATGAGACTTTTTCTCTTTCCCTTTGATGACGCAGTCTCCATTTGAGTTGAAGAAGTGAACTTTGTGAGGTTTGAGAAAAATATTTGATAGAAATTTGATAAAAACCCTAAATGAGTATGATTTTTGATGAAGGAATGGACTTTTGATGGTATTTATAGGAATATTTTGTGACTTGGGGGCCGGAATCTTCAATAACTCATTGAATGTGTGTAAATGAGACTAGTTTCAAGGAGTTGAAAGGTTGAAATGAGAAAAATAACCGGTTGTTCTCTTATATGCTCGATGCATTCACGAGCGTGAAATTATTATTCACGGGCTTGAATGGTCGTGTTCACGGTTTGCTAAAGGAGTACTCTACCCTTGAATAAAGGCATGAATATATTCACGGTCGTGACGGGCGTGAAAATTCATCACGAGCGTGAACAAGTCATTTCACAGGAGTGAATGAAGCCGTGAATACAAGCTTCACCACTTGAAGCCATGAACAATGTCGTGAATCAAGTCGTGAACGACCTATTTAAGTCACGGGTGTGAACATATGTCACGGGCGTGACTCCCCTAAAATTTTCATTAAATAAAATTAAGTCCTAAAAACAAGACTAAATCATTTCAATAAAGATTTTATAAATTTTCATCAAAATTACTACCTTATATTTGGTGATATGATACAAAATTAAGATTATCAATTTCATAATTTAGCAATCACAAGGCTAATCCATCAATCATACTAAGTTCTGTTTTAATGAAATTAAATTTTTCCTCATTTAGAGACTTAGTAAAAATATCAGCCAATTGATTTTCTGTGCTTATAAATTCTAATGCAACATCTTCATATTGAACATGATCTCTAATAAAGTGGTGTCTAATGTCAATATGCTTACTTCTTAAGTGTTGAATAGGATTCTTTGAAAGATTTCTAACACTTGTATTGTCACATTTAATAGGTATATGGTTCATATCATGACCAAAGTCCTTAAGTTATTGTTTCATCCAAAGCATTTGAGTACAACAACATCCAACTGCTACATACTCTGCTTCAGCAGTTAAAAGAGCAACTGAAACTTGTTTCTTGCTAAACCAAGAAACTAAGCATTCTCCAATAAAGTGACAAGTACCTGAAGTAATTTTTCTATCTAAAAGACTACCAGCATAGTCTGCATTTGAATATCCTATAATATAAAAGGATAAATTTTTAGGATACCATAAACCTAGATGCAATGATCCATGTAAATATCTTAGAATCCTTTTTACTGCATTTAAATGAGATTATTTAGGACATGATTGAAATCATGCACACAAGCTAACACTATACATTATATCGGGTTTAGATGCAGTAAGATATAGAAGAGATCTGATCATACCTCTATAAAGCTTTTCATTAATGCTCTTACCTTTTTATCATTGTCCAATTTTGTTGATGTGCTCATAGGAGTCTTGACATTCTTGCATCATTCCATACCAAATTTCTTAATTAAATCTTTGGCATATTTGGATTGGTTGATGAATATGCCCTCATTGCTTTGCTTTATTTCTAGACCAAGGAAATACTTAAGCTCTCCCATCATGCTCATTTCAAATTCCCTAGTCATACAACTAGCAAATTCTTGACAAAGCAACTCATTAGTAGAACCAAATATTATATCATCAACATAAATTTGAACAATTAGTATATCATGCTTATGCTTTTTAATGAATAATGTGGTGTCAACATTTCCCTTTGTAAAGCTATTTTCTAATAAAAAAGAACTTACCCTCTCATACCAAGCTCTTGGGGCTTGTTTCAAACCATATAAAGCTTTTGAAAGTGTAAAAACATGATTTGGCAAATCATAGCTTTCAAAGCCTGGTGGTTGTTCTACATACACATCTTCTTCTATATAACTATTTAGAAATGCACTTTTCACATCCATTTAAAAGAGTTTGAAATTCATGTGACATGCATATGCTAAGAGTATTCTTATGGCTTCTAATCTAGCTACAAGTGCATAGGTTTCATCATAATCTATACCTTCTTCCTGATTGTATCCTTTTGCAACTAATCTAGCCTTATTCCTAGTTATTGAACCTTGTTCATCTAGTTTATTTCAAAATACCCATTTGCTACCTATAATTTGATGATCCTTGGGTCTAGGTACTAAGGTCCATACCTTGCTTCTCTCAAATTGGTTGAGTTCCTCTTGCATGGCAATTACCTAACTTTCATCATTAAGAGCCTCATCAACATTTTTAGGCTCAATTTGAGAAATAAAAGCAATGTCAGTGACTAAATGTTTGAAATGAGATCTAGTACTTACTCCCCTTGAGATATCACCAATGATTTTCTCTTTTGGATGATCTTTCGTCATTCTCCATTCTTTTGGGAGTTCTTGTTTGTTTTCTTCTTAAGTTTTAGGTAGAGAACCATTTTGATGTGAATCTTCTTGATCATTTTCTTTTTTCGCATTTCCAAGATCAAGTCTTTCCATGTTACCTACAACATCATCAAGAACACTACCTTTCACAAGATCAAGTCTACTATATTTATTAAAAACAACATGCATGGATTCTTCAACAGTTAATGATCTTTTGTTAAAAACTCTATATGCTTTGCTGGTTGTAGAGTATCCTAAAAAGATACCTTCATCAGATTTAGAGGAAAATTTTCCAAAATTGTCCTTGGTATTCAATATGAAGCACTTGCATCCAAATACTCTAAAGTATGATATCAAGGGCTTTCTTCCATTCCATAGCTGAAATGAGGTTTTGTTTAAAAGAGGTCTTTTGAAAACTCGATTTAAAATATAACATGTAGTGTTTGTGCCTTCTGCCCAAAAGTAAGTTGGTAAATCATATTCATTGAGCATTGTTCTAGCCATTTCAATTAAAGTTCGATTTTTCCTTTCAACTACCCCATTTTGTTGAGGTGTCCTAGGAGATGAGAAATTATGTGAAATGTCATGTTCAAGACAAAAGCTTTCAAATTTTTCATTTTCAAATTCTTTCCCATGATCACTTCTTATCTTTGAAATACAGTACCCTTTGACATTTTGAACTCTTTTAGCAAAGTTTTTGAAATTTTCAAAAGCATCACTCTTTTGAGCTAAGAAAATTACCCAAGTTAATATAGAGTAATCATCTATGATGACAAATGCATAATGTTTTCCTCCTCAGCTAGCAATTTTAGTAGGTCCGAATAAGTCTAAATGCATAAGTTGAAGAGGTCTTGATGTACTTACTATGTTTTTGGCTTTGAAGGATGACTTGTGTTGCTTTCCTCTTTGGCAAGGTTCACATGTCTTGCCTTTTTCAAATTTAACTTTTGGTAGTCCTTTTACTAGTTCTTCTGTGCTGAGGCTTTGTATTAAGTCCATGTTAGCATGACCAAGTCTTCTATGTCACAACCAAGATTCATCACTAGTAGTCACAAGACACTTAGAGGAATGGTTAGATAGTTCATGTAAGTTTATTATGTATGTATTGACATCTCTATTTCCTTTAAATATCTCCTGACCATCGATAGAGATCACAAGATATTCATTAGAAGAAAAGATTACTTTGTTTCCTTTATCACATAATTGACTTACACTTAACAAGTTATGTTTCAAGCCATCAATAAGTAAGACATCTTTAATAAAAGTACTACCATTAATACCAATAGAACCAATGCCAAGTACCTTACCCTTTGCATTGTTTCCAAAGGTAACTTTACCTCCATCAATACTTTTGATTTCATTGAAAAGTTCTTTATCTCCTGTCATATGCCTTGAGCATCCGCTGTCTACTAGCCAAGCATTTTTGTTTATTGTGGACTTGAGGCATACCTATAGAATCACAGTTTCAGTATGATTTTTAAATACCCAAATGAGCTTGGGTCCTTGGGGGTTAGCACATGAAGGTTTCCAATGAGCCTTCCTTATCCAGCAATATTTATTTATGTGACCCATTTTCATACAATAATTACATTGTTTCGGTCTAAACTTCTTTATTGGTCTTACAAGATTTTTGAATACCATATTTCTATCAATCTTATTTTGAGAATGATGACATGCACAGTTATGATTAATTGTTGATTTTCTAGATGCATGCTTCCTATATATAAAGGCATGATTATTCTGTTTATGTATAGAAGGTTTAATATGCTTATTTCTTGGTGTTGTTCCAACAAGTGTGGAGATGTGAGGTTCATTTGACTTAACAAAGATGGTTTTGTGAGATGATGATGAAGTGTCATTAAACCCTAGACCATGTCTAATTAAGGGTGATATTTGAGATACATTGAGAGTATCTAAACTCTCTTTACCTTTGTGAAATTTAGAAATAGAATTCCTAAGTTCCTCAACTTCATTTTTCAAAGTGTTATTTTCTTTAAGCAAAGAAGCAGTTGAGGGTCTTGATGAATATTCATCTAATGACTTTTGAAGAGATTCATTAGATAATTTAAGCTTCATGTTTTCCTTTTCTAAAACATCTATTTTATTTTTTAAATTTGAGATGTTATTTCTATAAGTACTAAATTTACTTCTATATTTCTCTAATTCTAAATTTAATTCTTCTATTAGGCTTTGCTCATCATCATCATCATCAATATCATCATCATTATCACTACTATCATTGTTCAAAGAGTATGAGTGTAGTGATCTTACCTTATTCGAGACGTGATCCTTAATAGCCATGAAGCATAGGTTGACCTCTTCGCTTTCATTATTATCTTTTTCACTTGAAGAGCTTTCGTCATCCCATGTGGCTTTGTGACCTTTCTCCCCATTGTCTCTTTGGTATTTTCTCTTATGCTTTTTCAGCCTTGGACATTATGGTTTGATATGTCCTTTCTTTCCACACTCATAGCACTTCACCTCTTCTTTACTTCTTTGTGCATCATTAGAAGTTTGTTTGAGGTTTATTTGCCTGAATTTTTTGGAGCTGCTCATTTTCTTCTCAATGATTCTTTTTAGTCTCCTTGAAAGCATAACAATGTCCTCATTTTCATGATCACTCATTTCTTCATCATCTTCACTTTCTTCTTGCAATTTTGAAGTAGAGGCTTTGAGTGCTAAGGGCTTTCTTTTCTCTGGCTCTGCTTCAAGCTCTCTATCACTTTTCACTGCCATTTCATGTGTGAGAAGTTTGCCAATCAGCACATCAGTATTCATGATGCTCATGTCTTCATTTGCTTCTTCTATTCCAACAACTCTTGAGCCATAGTCTTTAAGAGGAAGACTTCTCAGGATTTTGTTGTTTACATCCTCTAGACTTAGATGCTTCCCAAGTTTCCTCATTCCATTTATAACGGCTAGAAGACGGTTGGTCATGTCAGTGATTGACTCATTGGATTTAATCTTGAATCTTCTTGGATTTGACTTGCTTAGTTCCTTCATGATAATTTTTCAATGTCTTCCACATGCTGTATGCTGTTGGGCAGTGTTGTATTCTTCCACATTCTTCAATAGATAATGAGCTTGTTAGGATTGTCATTGCCTTCTTGTTTTTGAAATTTTCTCTTCTTTGAAGCTCTGTGCAATCATCTCTTGATAGGATTTCTTCTTCACCATCAGCTCCTCTTCTGGTTAGTGGTGTCCATTCTTTTCGTACACTATCCCAGACTTCAATTCCTTCACTATCCAGATATGTCTCCATCCGAAACTTCCAATGGCCATAATTTGCTCCATCAAAGTAAGGTTTGAGACTTTGGAATCCTTCACTAGCCATATCTTTAATCTTTACTAGCACTTTTTAGGCTTCGATGCTAGACTAAGCTCTGATACCAATTGTTGCCCAGATATTAAGCCAAGAATGGGGGTTGAATTGGAGTTTCAAAAATTAAACTTTAATGTCCGGAAATAAAAAATTAATTTTAGGAGGGATAGAGAAATTTGACACAAGGATTTTTATAGAGGTTCGGGTGTTAACAAACCCTACTCCTCTTCCCAATCGCAATTGAGAGTTCCACTAACACACTAATTATTACAATGGAGTTTTACAAGCTCACTCCCAACTATGGTGTTTCTCACAATGGCTCACACCTAACCCATAAATCCTTTGTGTTTTAATGGCTCACTTAATAACCAATTCCTTGTGTTTTACAGGCTCACACAAACAACCTTTTATCTAGTGTTTTACAGGCTCACACAATAACCAATTCCTTGTGTTTTACAGGCTCACACAAACAACCTTTTATCTAGTGTTTTTTAGGTTTGCACAAACAACCTTTTATTTAGTGTTTTACAGGCTCACACAAACAACCTTTATTTTTTGTTTTACAGGCTCACACAAATAACCTTTACTTTGTGTTTTAAAGGCTCACAGAACTAACCCTTACAAGTGTTTTACTCTTAACCCAGAAATATCCAAGACTCACTTAAGTAATAAATGATTACAGAGAGAAACACTCACAAATATTTATTGCTCAATAAATGAAGAGCAAAAAGATTTTTACAGAGAATAGATATTGGTTCTTAAAGTATTGAATGTACAAATAGCTTGTAATAAGATTTTGATTCAAAGTATTTGCTATCCTCTTGTACTGAATGCATAAATGACTTCCATTTATAATCCCTTGGCTAATTATAGCCGTTAGGGTGCATTTAATATGAAACTAGCCGTTGTACCAACCAAATAATTGCTCCTGACATTTTTCTCTTTCATCATTCATGGGCGTGACTATGTGTGTCACGGGGGTTACATTTCTTTCCAAGCCGTGACTGAAGTGGTGACCTTGGTCGTGAAGCTCTCTGGAATGTTTTGAAACATTGAGTCACAGATGTTACTTACATATTCACGGGCATGACAAACTTCCCAGCCGTGATCCAAGTGGTGACTTTGGCCGTGAAGCTCTCTGGATGAAAATGCCATGAACATTCACGGGCGTGACATTTTAATTAACGGGCGTGACTTAAAATGTCCATTTCACGGTTTGTTCTTCCTTTATGGCTGTGAACTTCAAATGTTGGTTTTGGTAACGGTTAGCTCTTTCATGGGCGTGACACATAGGGTCACGGGAGTGAACATGCTACTTCCTTAATTTTGTCTTTCAAAGATTATTCTTCCAATCTCCATTCTTGCTATTTTATTCCATACCCTGTTTAATAGACTTAGAAAACAAGTATGTTAAATACAATATTGCTATTTTATTTGTTATCATCAAAATGACGAAAAGACCCCTCAATCTTTAACAAAGGAGTTAGGGACAACATATAAATTATACATAGGGTGGATCACACAGAAGTGGGAAACCCTCTAGAGCCATATCTACTACTAGTAATACTCAGATATAGGCTACTAGAGAGAGTGATCTTGTTTTTGGCACCTACCACAAGAGTCATAGAGGAGAGTGCTGGAGAAATACAAGTGTTTGCTTTGGATGTGGATCTAAAAAGCATATAAAGAGGGATTGTCTTCTTAATACTAGCAGTGCACTAACTATGACTACACAGTCAACTCTAGTTCAAACTAGAGGATGTTGTATAAGACCTACCCAAGTAATCTCTGAAATTGTTAATGGGCTAGGATTAGGTCGGACACCAACTGGAGCTTATGCTATGAGGGCAAAGAGGATCAAAAAGCTACATATGTGATTGTTTGTATGTTCTCTCTATATGGCTCAAATATATATGCATTGATAGACCCAGGTTCAACACATGAGGTTACAAAACCCTTTAGGGCATAACATGATATTGAGCCAGATTTATAGAGGATGTCTTTTAATTGTACATGGAAAGAATTTTTGGTACACTTGATTGAGTTTTCATTTCATGAAATTGATTTCATATTGGGTATGGATTGGCTTTCACAACATCGGGTAGTAGTTGACTACAAGACAAAATTTGTGATGCTTAAAACACTTGAACATGGAGATGTAAAAGTGGAAGGAGAGTTGTTTCCATAGCTTCCACGGGTTATTCCAATGATGAAAGCCAAAAGAATGATGAGGAAACGATGTGAAGCCCATCTGGTCCATCCGACTCATCTTGTTGACAATAGAAAGCGAAATCCATATCTTAGGAAAATCACTACAGTGAATGAATTTCTCAATTTTTTCATGAAGATATATCAGGATTACCACCTAACAGTAGGTTGATTTCTCTATAGAGCTCACCCCAAGTACAACACCCATATCAATAGCGTCATACAAAATGGAACAATTTGAATTGAAAGAACTTAAGGATCGGTTACATGATTTGTTAGATAAAGGGTATATAAAGCTGAATGTATCTCCATGGGGTGCATCGATGTTATTTGTGAAAAAGAAAGATAGGTCTATGAAACCATGCATAGATTATAGACAACTAAATAAGGTGATTGTAAACCCTCTGATATAATCAATATTAAACCCAATTATACAAAAGGATGTTACAATGCATATGATTCAAAATACCATAATTTAAAAACTTTAATGCATCATGGCCATGATGACTTATAAAAAAAATAAAACATCATTAAAAGATTTCAATATAATAACAAACAGGCAATTATTAACCCAAAGTTTATACAAACTAGATAGTTATAAAATTACATGCTTGTGAAAGCATACAAAACATGTACTCTTATAACTACCCAACCCACAAACAACCAAAAATACAACTGTGCATCACCCACCCCTAGTGTATATCCTTGGCTCTGATCATTAGGCATCCTCCTCTGTTAATCCTCATCTAGGTCCAAACCTATACATGGGAAACCCATATGCTAAGAACCTTGTGCCTAGTGGTACATAACAATTTGTAAACACACCATATGACAAATAAAAAAAAATATGCATGATATACTTACCGACCCTACCATAATGACTTACCCCGAAACTACAAGCCCACATTCTATTTAACATGCCATCATAATTTTGTACACGATATACACATCGAACATGGATAATAAAACAATTACCAGGAATCATATGAGTGTATACCACATTTATAAGTATTTACTTACCATTACTAACCATTTTGCTACCGCTATACTCATAACCAAACTAAAATGGATACGAATACTCTACGACTCTCACTAGAGCTCTTAGGACACTTGTCTGAGCTTCTGAGAACACCCGTATGAGGAATTAATCATTTTTCAACAATTATCTACTTTTTGTGAAAACCTAATTGCTCATAACTTCTGAGCATTGTAGGTTGGTGAGTGTTTTTCATTATAATCAATTACTCAAAAGTGAGCTTGGGTATAGTGCATTAAGAGTGAAACACCTTTAAAAGGTTTATTGTGTGAGCCATAAAACACAAGGAATTGGTTTTTGTGTGAGCCATTGAAAAACACAAAGGAATCTATGGGTTAGGTGTTAGCCATTAAGAGAAACACCATAGTTGGGAGTGACCTTGAAAAACTCCATTTTAACACTTAGTGTGTTAGTGAAACACCCAATTGAGATTGGGGAGAGGTGTAGGGTTTGTTAATACCCGAACCTTTATAAATCTTGTGTGTGATATCTCTCTTTCCTTCCTCTATTTTATTTATTCCGCACTTTTAATTAAGCAAATTTTTATTTGCTAACCAATTCAACCCTCTTCTTGGTTCGTTGTCTGCGTAATAAATCTGCATATAAACCAACCAAGGAAGCTCCCATTGCTTGTCTCTTAACCTTTAAATAATCTCTAACATGACCAACCTAGGCCACTCGATACCAAACTCCCCTAAATGGCATGCCATCTATCCTAACTCTAGTCTTAGTAAGTGTATTAGGCTTAACGATTTATCTCAATTACTATAATTCACATTTATCAATCTACAAAATGCATTCTCATAGCATACTATAATGTTACGATGGAGATATTCTACCTCACAACAATCAACTTTCATTCACAAACAAACATACAATATTTTCAAATTAAGCAGCTTCAAACCCGTGAATGCTCTTTTCATAGCCGTGAATAACCTCTTCATGGGTAGCTTACCCATGAATCAAATTGTGATTCATCCTATGAATCAACACACATTCATAGTCATGATGAGCCATTCACAAATGTGAACCACACCGTAAACCCAATCATGAATCTGGCCATGAATGAGTCTGCTTCATCAAAAAGTTCATTTTCACAATCGTGAATTTAGAAATTTTCTAGAAAATAGAGCATCACATTTCATTCCTCTCTCATATGCAATATTCTCTATGATTGACCAATGTCAGCCACCCTATCAATACTCTAGCATGCATTTTATCCATATATCCTAACCATAATCTTTCTAATCATTTACACTAACCAAAATAATTCCTCTAACATCTCAAAACAATCATTTAACATAAAAACTCCTTTCATGCATATCAATCCCAAATATCATATATTTTAAACAACCAAAAGTCATACCAGTATGCATTCAAGTGACACCAATATACAAATTCAATATTAAAGCTTGAGAGGTTGTTATGTACAAACCTTACACCTAGGATGAAGCTAAGCCAAAACTTGGAACCTTAAACTTATCCTCTTCCCTGAGATAGACTTCCAGTTTTATCTCCCAATCCTAGCAAAATGAGAAACATTCCTTAGCCTCTGGAAGCTGAACCAAAAACCTAGAAAAACCCAACACCAAGATTTTTGCTCATAAGCTTTCTCTCTCTCTCATTACCCTCATAAACTAGGTCTACTAGCTTCAACAATGGACGAGAAAGGGTTTCTGAAGGTAGAAAGAGATGGATATGGTGTGTTAGATTGGTTAACAGGGAGTGGAAGTAGATTTAAAGGATATGGCAGGGAGGAAATTGCATATGTGTCGCCTATCCTATCTGCCCAGGATTCACAGCCATGACCCATTATTTCAAGGGTGTGAAACCTCATTCATTGTCGTGAACAATCTTCACGACGTGTGAACTAAAATCTCGACATTCATAGTAATGACACTTTTATTCATTGGCATGAACATCAGATATCAGTAACATAAAGACTCTTAAAACTCACTTAAAAACAACTCTCACTAACCACCAACCTAACTTGTAGACCTTAATTACGAGCATTACATTTCTCTATCCCTTAGGATATTTCATCCTTAAAATTACCTGATATGTTGTCTCTGAATAAATGGGGATATTATGCCATCATTACTTCCTTGCTTTTCCAAGTCGCTTCTTTAATGTTATGGCTCTTCCATAAAACTTTCACTAGTGGAACTCGCTTGCTCCTGAACTCCTTTACCTTAAGAGCTAAGATCTTAATTACTTTCTCAAATATATTTTTTTGGTGGTGATGATATGGGAATGTTCTGACCAATATCTTCTCAATATGGATACATGAAAGACATTGTGTATCCTACTTAACTCATGTTGTAAGTTGAGTTTGTATGCGATTAGTTTGATCCTGTCCAAAATCTCATAAGGTCCTATGAACCTAGGGCTCAATTTTCCCTTTTTCATGAACTTGAGAACCTTTTACCACAGAGATACCTTGAAAACAACTTGTCTCCCACTAGGTACTCAACGTCCTTCCTCATAAGGTCTACATAGTATTTATATCTATGGAAAGTTGCTTTCGGTCGATCTCTAAAGACTTTCACTTTCTCTTTTGTCTTTTATACCAAATTTGGTCCCACTAACTTTCTCTCTTACTAAGCTCTGTCCAATATAACATTGTTTGACACTTTTTACAATAAAGTGCCTCATACGGAGCCATCTGAATATTGGACTGATAACTGTTGTTGTAGGCTGTTGCCCGGATATTAGACCAAGAAGGGAGGTTGAATTGGAGTTTCAAAAATTAAACTTTATGGTGCAAAAATAACATTGTTAATTTTAGAAGGGATAGAGAAAATCAGATACAAAGATTTATAGAGGTTCGGGTATTAACAAACCCTACTCCTCTCCCCAATCGCAATTGGGAGTTTCACTAACACACTAAGTGTTACAATGGAGTTTTACAAGCTCACTCCCAACTATGGTGTTTCTCACAATGGCTCACACCTAACCCAGAAATCCCTTGTGTTTTAATGGCTCACACAATAACCAATTCCTTTGTGTTTTACAGGCTCACACAAACAACCTACACTTTGTGTTTTACAGGCTCACACAAATAACCTACACTTTGTGTTTTACAGGCTCACACAAACAACCTTTTAATTTGTGTTTTGGAGGTTCACACAACTAACCCTTACAAGTGTTGTTCTCTTAACCCAGAACTACCCAATGCTTACTTGAGTAAAGATTACAGAGATAACTACTTATAAATTTTTATTGCTCAAATATGAGGAGCAATAAGATTTTTACAGAGAATGAATTAGTTCTCAAAGTATAAAAGTACAAGATAGCTTGTGAATTGAAGTATATGCTAATTTTTTGTTTTTCTTCTCATTCTCTTGTTTTTTAATGCATCAATGACTTCCATTTATACTCCCATGGCTGAATATAGCCGTTGGGGTGCATTAAATAAGAAACTAGCCGTTATACCAACCAAAAAATTGCGACTAACATTTTTCTCTTTCATTGTTCACGGGCATGAATATGCTTGTCATGGGGGTGACAGTTCTTCCCAAGCCGTGACTGAAGTGGTGACCTTGGTCGCGAAGCTCTCTTGTATGTTTTGACATATAGAGTCACGGGCATGACTTTAATCAGTCACGGGCGTGACACTCTTCCCAGCCGTGAACCAAGTGGCGACTCTGGTCGTGAAGCTCTCTGGATGAAATTGAATGAAGCCTTCATGGGGGTGACACATTCATTCACGGGGGTGAACATCTTCCCAGCCGTGACCCAAGTGGTGACTCTGGTCATGAAGCTCTCTGGAATGAAATTTGCATGAAGCTTCACGGGGGTGACACCTTTCTTCACGGGGTGACTGAAATGCTTACTTCACGGTTTGGTTTTCCTTCATGGTCGTGAACTTCACATGTTGGTTTCTTGGTAACGGCTAGTTGGCTTCACGGGAGTGACTCCTAGAGTCACGGCAGTGAACATGCTACTTCTTGCTTTTTGTTTCTCAAGGATTATTCTTCCAATTCTCCATTCTTGCTATTTTAATTCATGTCCTGTATAATATACTTACAAAAACAAGTATGTTAAATACAATATTTCTATATTATTTATTATCATCAAAATGATAGAAATACCCCTCAAGGTTAACATAGGCAAACTCCATCAACGGTAGATATTTGTCCCAGTTTCCTTCAAACTCGATCACACAACATCTTATCATGTCCTCCATGATCTGTATAACTTTTTCTGTCTGACCATCTATTTGAGGATGGAAAGTCATGCTGAAGTTAAGCTTGGTACCCAAAGCTCACTGTAAACCACCCTAAAACTGAGATGTGAACCGCTCATCTCAATCGAAAATGATGGAGACTAGAACTCCATGCAGACGTACTACTTATTAACATACAGCTCTGCCATCCTATTCAATGGATAGTCTCTTCAGATAGGTAAGAAGTGAGCTGACTTTGTTAACCTATCCACGATCACCCAAACAGCATCGTATTTCCTCAATGTCAAAGGCAATCCAATCACAAAATCCATGGTGATTCTCTCCCATTTCCACTTCAGAATTGTGACCTGTTATAGCAATCCTGAAGGTACCTGATGTTCGGACTTCACCTGCTGACATGTAAAGAACCTAGTTGTGAACTCTATGATGAATTTTTTCATCCCTGTCCACCAATACTTCTCTTTTAGATTCTGATACATTTTATTGCTTTTGAGGTGCTTTTCAAATTTTATCTGATGAGCCTCTCTCAAGATCTTCTGTCTCAAGTAAAAAATGTCTAGCACACATATTGGTTATGATAGTTCAAACTACCATCTGATCCAATCATAAAACTCAGTCTCTCCCCTTTAAATACCAACTCAACTAGTTCTATTATATTGCTATCAAGATTATATGTCTTTCTAATCTCTTGATCCAAGATCAATCAAATATGCAACTATACCAATGTCTTCCTACTAAGCACATCAGCCACCACATTGGCCTTTATTGGATGATAATCAATCACACAATCGTAATCCTTAATCAACTCTAGCCATCTTATTTATCTCAAGTTCAAATCCTTTTGTGTACGAAGGCACTTCAAACTCTTATGATATGTGAAGATGTGGCAATTCACTCTATATAGATAATGATGCCAAATATTCAATGCGAATACAATGGCTGCCAACTCTAAATTATGCATTACATAGTTCTTCTCGTAAGGCTTCAACTGCCTGGATGCATAAGTGACAATTTTCCCTTTCTGCATCAACATACAACTGAATCTATTGTGAGATGCATCAATGTAAACAACATATTCCCTGTCCAAAGTTAGCTATATCAACATTGGAGATTTCATAAAAGACTCTTAAGATGATCAAAATTGTTATAGCACTTGTCTATCCATTGAACTTGATATCTTTCCGCAATAACCTAGTCAATGGAGAAACAATCATAGAAAACCCTTTAGCAATTCTCCTATAGTATCCTGCCAATTTGAGAAAGCTCTTAATTTCGGTCATATTTTGTGGGGGTTTCCAATATAAAATTGCCTTAACCTTGCTTGGATCTACTCTAATCCCATCGACCGATATCACATACTCGAGAAAGGTAACCTCATCAAGCCATAACTCACATTTGGAGAGTTTGGCATACAATTTATGTTCCCTAAGAGTCTGCAAAACTATTCTCAAATGTTGTTTGTGCTCATTCGCATCTCGAATACACCAAGATATCATCTATAAACACCACAACAAATCGATTTAGAAATGATCTAAAGATTCGGTTCATTAAATCTATGAAGGCTGTGGGGGCGTTGGTCAACCTAAAAGGCATAACTAAAAACTCGTAGCGACCATATCTAGTTCGAAAAGAGATATTATCTACATTAGCTGCCTATCCCAATCTCAAATCAATCTTAGAAAAGACCCCTGAACCTCTTAACTGATCAAAGAGATTATTGATCCATGGTAATGGATACCTGCTCTTAATGGTCACCCTGTTCAATTGCTTGTAGTTTATACACAGCCTCATAGACCCGTCTTTCTCCTTGATGCACAACATTGGTGCACACCATGGAGATATACTCAATTTGATGAAGCCCTTATCCAACAATTCCTACAACTATGCCTTTAACTTTTTCATTTCTGATAGAGCGATATGATATGGTGCAACTAATATAGGAGTTGTATCCAGAGTAAGCTCAATTGAGAATTCTATCTCTCTTTCAGAGGTAGCCCTAGTAACTCCTCTAGAAACACATCTGGGAACTTTTCACTGTCAAAATATCTCTAAGATGTTGGCTCTCCTTCTTGCTATTAACCACATGACCTAAATAGACCTCACACCCCTTTCTAATAATCTTTTATGGTTTCATCATGCAAATGATCCTCGTTTGTTATGAGGATTTCTCATCCTGAACAACCACTATTTCATCTTTCAATATTCTCAATTCAACTATCTTCATCTTGTATTCAACTACTGCACCCTACTGAAAGAGCCAATCCATACCCAGGATAGCATCATACTCATGAAAGGGCAATTGAATCAAATCTGATGTGCACTCTTTTCCTTAAACCACAACAGGACAATTTTATACACTCGGTTCACCACTATGTTATGCCCCAAAAGGCTAGTCACCACTATCTCATAATCTAATCTCTCTACTAACATGTTATACCGCTCACCTAGGTTGGTACGTATATAAGAATGCATAGAGCCCCGATCTATCAAAATAATTAAAATTGAGTGAAAGAGAAGAAATGTACTAACAACCACATTTGATGCACTCAGATTCTGTCTAGCCCTTATAGTATAGGCCCTCATTGGTGCTCTATTAGATCCTAACCTATTCACTATTTCTGATACAATCATTCTAGATCCACCTTTGCCCGAATTGGCCTGTCATCGTTCCCTGGTCTATTTTAGCACCGAACCCTGAGTCTAAGTTAGAGCCTTAACCATCTATAAAGGACAATCTCTCTTACAGTGGTCTCGAGACCCATACTTGTAGGAAGCTCCTAAGGGTCCCTAGCACTCTTGTTGGTATTTTCGACCACATGATGGACACTCTGGTGCTTCCTCTCTCTGTGTCTTGGGCTGACTACTAGCAATTATAGAACTGTTCCTAATGATGGTGCCTGTTTGGTATACCCTGACTGTCCTTGACCCTGACCTTATCCTCTAGATTGGAAGGATCCAAATTGCTCAATGTTTGTATGACACTATAAGCTAACCCTCTAAAGTCTTTCCTAGATGCCTCTTCTAGTCTCTTCAACTGAATCCTCCTCTAAATACTGATGGTAGCAAACACTAACTTACAAAAGTCCTCTAACTAGAGTGAAAGTACATGAACCTCGATCTCATCTCTCAGACCATCCTTAAATTGGCGGCATTTGTTTGCCTTATCCCCTATAATGCCATATGCAGGCCTGCTCAGTGTAGTGAACTATTTCTTGTACATTACCACAATCATGCTCCCTTGCCATAGGTTTAGGAAATTTTTCTTCTTCTTATCAATGTACACTCTCGATACATATTGCTTCTTGAATTCAGCCATAAAGAAAAACCATATAAGTGGCTCTGGAGTCTGAGTCTTCTGAAGAATAGACTTTTACCAATAGTAGGTATGCTCCTGGAGAAGTGAAACAACATGCCTAAGCATGTGCTCCTCAGTACACTCAAGCTCTTTAAAGACCTTTTCAATCTTCTCCAACCAGTACTTTGCAGCCTCGGGATCATGATCCCTCTTAGCTGTGAAATCAATGACCCTCTATGCTTACGAAGACTATTAATCTGTGATCTATGCCTCAGTGGTGAAGGAGGAGGTGGTGGCATAGCCTATACCAACCACTGCAGCAATGCATTAAGATTCTGAATCAAAGGATCCTGAGCCTGATCCACCTGAGCAGCCATCGACTGCGGTGGTGGAGGTGTGTCAAATGGCCCTTGCACACTAACTTGGACCGACTGATTCTGAACTTCTATATTTGGAGGACTGTTACTCTCTGTAACACCCTCTTACCCCACTTTCGTTTAGCAAGGTATGTGAGTATTACCTGTCTAACTGTTTCATAAAATGAATGAAATGAAGAATTTTTTTTTTTTTACGAAAATATTGCAGACGCTAAAATAAAAATTAATATAAGCACAAATATTCAAAATTTTATTTATTTATAAAGTACATTAATTTACATTATAATTCATGTCTATAATACATACTATTGGAAATAAAACCATAATTTAATTAAATTTTTTTTTTATAAAATTTGCCAAAAACAAAATCCAAAGCTTTTTGCTGCTTCCTTGTGGGTACCATTCTTCTTCTGACAATCTATTTTCTATAGCTACCCTTCTAAACCTGCACGAGTGGAAACCACCCGCTAAGCTAATAGCTTAGTGGTGCTTCAATGATAAAAACTTTACATACGCACATTTGATTACATGTCATTTATAAATTTAACAAGTAAGACATAAAATAAGGAATTATATAAAATCAAACAATTTCAGCAAATACTCAATATTTAACAACTTGAATTCATATAATATTTATAAAAATCACATACTTCGATATTATTATTATTATTATTATTATTATTATTATTATTGTTGTTGTTGTTGTTGTTGTTGTTGTTGTAACACCCCTTGCCCCACTGTCATTTAGCAAGGTAAATGAGTATTACCCGTCTTACTGTTTTATAAAATTAATGAAATGAAGAATAATTTTTTTTTTACGAAAATAGTGCAGACACTAAAATAAAAATTATTACAAGCACAAATATTCAAAATTTTATTTATTTATAAAGTACATTAATTTACGTTCAAACTATGTTCTTTTACATAGTGACTCACATATTTAATACACATTATATGAAATAAAAACGATAATTTAATTTACAAAGTTTTTAACAAAATGTACCAAAAAAGAAAACTAAGCTGCTAGCTGCTTTCTTCCAGGTACCCTTCTTCTTCTGACAATCTATTTTCTACGGCTATCCTTCTAAACCTGCACGAGAGGAAACCACCCGCGCTAAGCTAATAGCTTAGTGGTGCTTCAATGATAAAAACTTTACATACACATGTTTGATTACATGTCATTTATAAATTTAACAAGTAAGACATAAAATAAGGAATTATATAAAATCACACAATTTCAGCAAATACTCAATATTTAACAACTTGAATTCATATAATATTTATAAAAATCACATACTTCAATATTATTATTATTATTATTATTATTATTATTATTATTATTATTATTATTATTATTATTATTATTATTATTATTATTATTATTATTATTATTATTATTATTATTATTATTATTATTATTATTTTCTTGTGCCCATAACACCTATAACCGAACTAACTAATAGAAATAATGGGGTTGTCATTTCCGGCTTTCATAATATTGCGCCGAACGCTTCATAATAATGTCATTACCAGTTTTTGTAATATTGTCATTACCGGCTTAATAATTTTGCGCCGAGCGGATTTATCAATTTGTCATTACCGGCTTTTATATTTGGCACCAAGTGCCTAAAATCCCCTGATTGGCATGCCAAACTATTCCCTATTCTAGTTCTAGACTAGGGTGTTTTTGGGCTTAACAATTTTTATATTAATTCACAATATTTCAAAAATGCCAATATTATTCAATTATCATAATTATGCTTATTTATCTTTGTTATTTATTCCCATTATTATTGCACTAAAATCTCACACATCAATAATTAGTTAACATTAGTTAACATTATAATTATCATTAAAGTGAATATTCACATTAATTATCACATATAATTATCACAACACAAGCACAAGCCTAAGATTTCATGTTTTTACCTATGGCAGATTTTGGACCTGTTTTTAGGCTTCATTTTTAGCCCATTTATAATTCGAATTTAGAGTTATAGCCTTTTAACCATTTGTAGCTTATTGTCTTAGTTTCAAATGCATCAAAAATCACTTAAATCCCAGTCTTCAATCAAAAGTTATGGTTAATTTAATACTGAATCATCACAAATATTTTTACCTAGAATTGTCTGGACAGATTCTAGTTTGAACTTCATGCATTTTTCTGGGAAAATATAGATATAATTAGATATTATAGTCTAAATAACAATTAAAGCCCTGTGTCTTAAATTTCATTTCCAATAAAGAACATACAAAAAAGAGTTCCAGAACTCAATTTATCATCAAAATAGTCAGGGTTATTCCTAGAATTCTGTACCCAAGCCATCAATTGGCATCAATCCATATTTCAACCACATTTATCATTTGCATTCATTTTAATACTAAAATTTCCAGAATTACAACTACATTCATGTGTCTCAATTATTTCCCACCATTTGGTCCCATTTCCATATAAAATATCAAAAACAATAACTACTTACATAACACATGAAACACACAATCATATTAAACTTTAACACATAATTACACACATATGAACATCATGTAAATTTTTTATCAATGAAGCACATACCTAATCAGCCTTGCCTCTTCCCTTAATCCTTCTTTTTCTTCCCTTATTATCTAGCTTTCACCTTGCTTTTGTCAACCTCTTGAGGGTCTCTCCCTTTTTCACTTGTTTTTCCTACACAACCATACCACATCTCAATTCCAATATCCATTTTCAATGCTTTTCATGTCTACATAGTATGTTAATGCTCCTAATATGTTTTACACCTTAATTGAGATAAAATGTACTAAGGTTAAACTTCCCTCTTATTATGTCATGGCTGCCGAAAAACTAATCCTAGTTCCCAATTCATTTTCTTCAATTCAACATTCAAATTATGCTTCACTTATCACCAATTGTTGTGCTGCTATGCTAATTTCAATTTTTCCCAAATTTCTTTAACTATGGCAGCCCCTCATTAATCCATTGACATCATATTTTCTTTAGTTTTTAAGCCATAAAACTGTAACACCCACTAATTAGAATTTAATTTGAATAATTTAGACCACATAATTAAATTGTGTTTTTGATTAAATAAAATTAAAAATATTAGCCATAAAGAAATATGTGAAGATAATAATAATAATAATAATAATAATAATAATAATAATAATAATAATAATAATAATAATAATAATAATAATAATAATAATAATAATAAGAAAATTAAAAAAAAAAATTAAAGTGAACAGTAAAATGGACAGCAAAAAAAAAAAAAGGAACCAAACGGGAAAAAAGGGGCTGAAAGCAATTTTTGGCCATTTCTTCCTTCTTCTCTTTTCTTCTTCTTCTTATTCTTCTTCTTCTTCATCCCTTTTTCTTTCTCCATATCTCTGATCAAATTACTCATCATCTTCTTCAAGATTTGCATCAAAAATCAGTCCAATTAAATCTGATCTTGGAAAGAAATATTTTCCCCATGATTATTGTGTTATTAGAACTCTTTAGGTTATATTTTGATAGAATATTGCGCTCTATTTTTTATTATCTTGTGACTCGAATTGGGGAATGTGTTAAACATAAAAGTTGTTCATCTATGGTTTTTGTATCTCTCTACCAAATTTTATTGAATGATTTTGAGTATATGAAGAGATATGGTTATTAGGGTGAAACTGGTTTTGAGAGACGTATCAACCAAATAACCTACGGTTTTTGTAAAACTTGACCATCTTAGTGGCTTATTTTGAGGTTTCTTCAAACATGAAAGTTGTAGATATATATGTTATTAAGGTCTCTGCAAACTTTCGTATGAATTTCTCTTGTGTAGGTTGAGTTATTCTGAAATGAACCATGACTATTCCTTGATTGAGCTGGTTTTATATACATGTACAGTTCCAGTAAATTCGTCCTTATATTTAACCTATTTTTAAATCGCATTGGCCAAAGTGAAAAACATAAAAGTTTTACACCTATGTCTTATCTAAATTTCTGGGAAAGTTTCATTTTAAAATGGCATGTATTTTGTGAGTTATGAGCTGAACAATTAAACTGGTCGGGTTGATACTCTATGTTGAACCAATTATATATCCTCAAATATTTTAGAACCTTAGAGACTGAATCTGGAAATATGTTAAACATGAAAAATGTTCCCAATTAACTTATATAACTGTATAAAAAAGTTTCAGAATAATTGAAGCTACACATTGAAAGTTATTAATTTTTGAATTGGGTACCTTGAAACTGCCTAAGGGTATAAAACAGGTCAGTATTTAAAATTATAAAAAACATTATGTAAAGGTTCCAAAATTCTGAAATTTTAGTATATTTTAGTTTTACATGTTATAGTTAATCAGAATTAAGAATCATATAAATTGGATAAATGTAGGAAAAGTTATTAATCCAACAGTCCTTAGAGGTCTTATTCTAGCTTAATAGAAATTGAAATTATTTATTTAAGTTATATTAAGAATAAATATTTTATCAAGCTATTAATTAATTATATTTTTAAATTAGGATTTCAACAAGAAGAAGACCAACAAAAGTGAACAAGCTCTGAACTTATATTTTGGAAAAAGGAAAACACTATCGAGGTTTGTACATATATGTATTTTGTTTTGCCCTTATGCATGATTGTGTGTGTATGGCATAAATTACATGTCACAATGATGAAATTATATATTATGACATGTTTTAAGGTTGTAAGAATGTTATTAACTATGAACTTAATATTGTGTTAACATTTGATAAAATATCATGCTGTTACATGGTTTTGAAATAAATTGTGAATATATGATTGTGTTAATATGAAATGAGTATTGGTTATAGAAACAAGTAATTAATGGTGTTAATTTCCCATTTCTCTACCTGAGGACTAACATAGGATAGATGGTGCACCATTAAGGGGGGAATTACGGTACCGATATGGATATTATTTAGGGACAGGGTGGCTTAAGCTCTGGGAGCGCCCCTGATCCTGACTATACACAGATGACATAATTATATTCAGTCAAGGTGGCTTAAGCTCCGCGAGCGCCCTTAACTTGAGATTATGGTGAGTAGGGTGGCTTAAGCTCCGCAAGTGCCCCTATTTCACACCCCATATCCGGACAGTCCAGGAATGAGATTTGGGCTGATATTAATTGAAGACTATGGAATGAAATGTGAAAATTTATTTTTGACATAAGTGACAAAACATGAAATGCTTACAGGAAGTAATGAGAATGTAGTTATTGAAAATGATTATTGTGTTTATACTATTATGAGATGTGGTTATTTCTTTTATATGAAATAAAAATTCAGTGTATCATGAATTAATTGAGACATGCATTTGTGTGACTGCTTGGAAAAAAACTTAATACGTATATGTACCACTAAGCTAGAGTTAGCTTAGCGTGAGTTTTCTCACGCAGGAATTGGAACTATAGACAGTAGGAGGTGAAGTGGTCAAGAAGGAAATCCAAGCCCATATCAGCAGAGACACAAGAAGCATAGTTAGAGGGTTGGTTATGTATTATTATATATTTTTTTTAGTTTGACTATGTATATGGTGTGGTAGACATATCTCATATATTAATATTGTGTATGTAAATAATTAAGTAACATAATCAGGTGCCATATGTGTAAACAATATAAGAATATCTATATATTGTTAATTAGAACAACTTGCCTAAACCAATATAAATAAATAGATTAAGTTATTTAAAATGAAAAAAAAAACAAAAATTTCAGTTTGAGCAGATTATCGAGTTAAGCTTGTGACATTCTTCTTATATATGTGGGATTATTCCTAATATATAAGTGGGGCGTCACATTTAGTTGTATCAGAGCAGGTTTAGGCCTAGGTGTGAAATGAGATATTAGGTTTAAATATACATGTGTCTTATATAATTTTGATATGGGCTTTCTTCTTGGCAACTTGTAGGATTGTAGGAAGATGTCTTCTGATGAACGAGATATGGCTGAGAGTACCGACTCTCCTGATACTAGGACACCTCATCAGCCTAGTGTAGTAAGCATGCATAGGTAAGATGCTGCTCCAAATCCCCCACCGCATGCAGCAGAACAGATTGACCCTGGTCAAAATCCATTTATACAATAGATGACTGGATTATTCCAACAGATGGTACGAGCCATTCCTCAGCCTATCCCAGTGCCACCACCTAGACCAAAAGTAACAATTGATAAGCTTCGTAAGTATGGGGCTTCAGATTTCTATGGTAAGAGAGATGAAGATCCAGCTACAGCTAAGTATTGGTTGGAAAAGGTTGAAAGAATTTTTAAAGAGTTGCAAGTGGAAACAGATGACAAAGCTAGATTTGTTACTTCTCTACTCCAAGATGAGGCATATGATTGGTGGAAATCAGTTCTTACCAAGCCAGATATGGTGGAACCGGTCTCATGGGATTCCTTCCTTTCTGAATTTAAAGAGCAGTATATTCCGTTGATCTATATTAATGAGAAAAAGAAAGAGTTCATGAATCTCAAGCAAGGTAAAATCTCAGTGACTGAGTATCAGCGGGATTTTACCAGACTGAGCAAGTATGCCCCTGAATTAATTGCAAATGAAATAGATAAATGTAGAAGATTTGAAGATGGCCTTAATGAAGAGGTTGGAGATATTATGACTGCTCTTCAGCATAATAATTTTTCTCAGTTAGTTTCTGCAGCATTCAGCCTTGAAAAAAGGAAAAAGAGGAAAATAGAAGAATCTTCCAAAAAGTCAGCTACTTCTGAGACTTAATTCACTGGAAAGAAGAGTCGTTTCTTTACTAGTCGTTCACTGAATAGAGGACAGGGAAAAAGTTTTAGCTATTCGCATACAGGGTCTTTTAGGAGGGGGGCCGCCCTCTAAGGTACCTTCTGCTATAGCCAATTCACAACCTCAGGTTAGCAAGGAAGCTATACCGCTATGTACCATTTGCAATAGGAGCCATCGGGGGGAATGTTGGCGTGCCACAGGTGCTTGCTTTATATGTGGGTGCAAAGAACATCTACGGAGGGATTGCCCACTATTGACAGGTGGTACACCTACTCAGACTACTAGGTCAGCTCCAACTCAGCCTGGAGTTCAGTTCAGAGGAGGACCAGGGCGACCGAGGCAGGATGTTTTAGAGACAGTGAATAGACCTGGATCTAGCAAAGCTCCAGCCCGAGCCTATGCCATGAAAGCTAAAGAAGATCAGGTGGCAACAGATGTTATTGTTGGTATGTTTTCATTATATGATTTTGACATTTGTGCACTCATAGATCCGGGTTCCACACATTCTTATATTTGCACTAGTACACCTAGTCAGCATAATATGATTAAAGAAAACCTAGAATATGGAATTGAAGTTAAGAATCCTTTGGGTCACAGTGTAATAGTGAATAAAGTATTTAGGAATTGTCTTTTGGTTGTACATGGGAAGGAGTTTTCTACAGACTTGATTGAGTTGCCTTTCCATGAGTATGATGTCATATTAGGCATGGATTGGCTCTCACGTCATGAAGCAGTGGTGGATTGCAAGTCTAAATTTGTGGTACTTAAAAAAGAAAATGAAGAGGCAATTATTGTAAAAGGGGAATTATTTTCACAACATCCTCGAGTCATATCCATAAAGAAAGCCCAGAGATTGATTAGAAAAGGGTGTGAAGCTTATTTGGCCCATGTGATTAACACCAGAAAATGAGGTTCAAATCTTGAAGATATCCCAGTGGTAAATGAATTTCCAGATGTCTTTCCTGATGATTTACCTGGGTTACCTCCGGAGAGAGAGGTAGAATTTACTATTGATCTTGTTTCAGGAACTATGCCTATATCAAAGACACCATACAGAATGGCCCCATCAGAGATGAAAGAACTTAAGACACAATTGCAAGAACTCTTTGATAAGGGTTTCATTAGACCAAGTACATCCCCATGGGGTGCACCAGTATTGTTTGTGAAAAAGAAGAATGGATCTTTGAGGCTATGTATTGATTATCGACAGTTGAATAAGGTGACCATCAAGAACAAGTACCCATTACCGCGGATTGATGATCTCTTTGACCAACTGAAAGGTGCAGGAGTATTTTCCAAGAAAGATTTGAGATCTGGTTATCATCAATTAACGGTGAAGACGAAGGATATTGCTAAAACTGTATTCAGAACCAGATATGGTCATTATGAGTTTTTGGTTATGCCATTTGGGCTGACCAATGCTCCAGCAGCATTTATGGATCTTATGAATAGGATCTTCAGGCCACATCTTGATCAATTTGTTGTCATTTTCATTGATGATATTTTGGTTTATTCTAAAGATTCAGAAAAACATGAAAAGCATTTGAGAATAGCATTGCAGACTCTCAGAGAATATAAGCTTTATGGCAAACTCTCAAAATGTGAGTTTTGGTTAAATGAAGTGACATTTTTGGGACTCATTATCTCTGCATAAGGCATTAAAGTGGATTTTAGTAAAGTTGAGGCAATTATGAGTTGGAAACCTCCACAGAATGTGACCGAGGTCAGAAGTTTCTTGGGTTTAGCTGGATATTATCGGAGATTTTTCAAGGGTTTTGCAATGATGGCTTCTCCTTTAACAAGACTATTAAGAAAGGATGTTAAATTTGAGTGGAAAGATAAGTGTCAAGCTAGTTTTGATAAGCTCAAAAGTATGCTCACTAAGGCCCCTGTTTTGACACAGCCGATTCCTAATAAGGAGTATGTCATTTATAGTAATGCTTCTCATAATGGATTGGGTTGTGTATTGATGCAAGATGGAAAGGTGGTTGCTTATGCTTCTAAACAGTTAAAGCCGCATGAGAAGAATTATCCTACCCATGATCTGGAGTTAGCAGCTATAGTTTTTGCATTGAAGATTTTGTGCCATTATTTATATGGGGAGAAGTGTTTTATTTACACAGATCACAAGAGTTTAAAATATCTTCCCTCACAGAAAGAATTGAATTTGAGGCAGAGAAGATGGCTAGAACTAATAAAGGATTATAATTGTGTGATTGACTATCATCCAGGCAAAGCGAATGTAGTAGCAGATGCTTTGAGCAGAAAGATGGTGGCAGAGTTGCACCTTCAACCCACTCTTATGCAGGAAATCAAGGATGCACAAAGACAAGACAAAAAGTTAATTGAATTAGCTAAGTTGATCTTTAAGGGGGAGAGACCTGGATTCACTATGGACTTAGATGGTGGATTGTTCTATCAAGACAGATTATGTGTGCCTAGTGTAGATGATCTTAGACAGAGTATTCTTAGAGAGGCCCATGAAAGTAAATATGCAATGCACCCAGGGAGTAACAAGATGTACCAAGAGTTGAAGAACAGATACTGGTGGGTAGATATGAAAAAGGACATCACAGATTACACTTCAAAATGTTTAACTTATCAGCAGGTCAAGGCGGAACATCAAGTACCTTCGGGGTTGCTACATCCAATTTCTATTCCAGAATGGAAGTGGGAACGGATCACTATGGATTTTGTGACTGGATTGCCTTTGACTCTAAAGAAACATGATACTGTATGGGTCATAGTGGACAGATTTATGAAGTCAGCACATTTCTTACCTATCAGAAAGGACTATCCATTCAATAAATTGGCAGAAATTTATATGAATGAAGTTGTACGACTTCATGGAGTGCCTGTTTCTATTGTGTCTGACAGAGATCCCTATTCACATCTCAATTTTGGGGTAGTCTACAACGAGCTCTAGGTACTAAGCTCAATTTCAGCACAGCTTTTCAACCGCAGACAGATGGACAGTCAGAAAGAGTCATTCAGATTCTAGAAGATATGATGAGAAATTGTGTCATCGAATTTAAAGGTAGCTGGGACAAATATCTTCCTTTAATGGAATTCGCCTATAATAAAAGTTATCAATCTAGTATCCAGATGGCTCCATATGAGGCACTTTATGGGAGGAAGTGTCGAACACCTATATGTTGGATAGAGCTCAGTGAGAAGAAAGTTATAGGACCAAACTTAGTGCAAGAGACAGAAGAAAAAGTGAAAGTCATTCGCGAAAGACTTAAAATAGCTACAGATAGACAAAAATCATACGCTGACCTCAAGAGACCGGACATTGAATATGCAGTGGGTGATAAAGTTTTTCTTAAAGTATCTCCCTAGAAGAAAGTTTTGCGATTTGGAAAGAAAGGCAAGTTAAGTCCAAGGTTAATCGGACCTTATGAAATATTAGAAAGAGTTGGACCTGTTGCTTATATACTCGCTCTACCACCGGAGATGAGTCAAATATATGATGTCTTCCATGTCTCAATGTTAAGACGATATAGATGAGATCCTAATCACATCATACCTACTGAAAGCATTCAGGTGAGACAAGATTTGACATATGAAGAAGAACCAGTCCAAATTTTAGCAAGAGAAATTAAGGAACTGAGGAACAAGAGAGTACCATTAGTGAAGGTACTATGCATGAATCATGCAATCGAAGAAGCAACATGGGAAAGCGAGGAGCTGATGAAAGCTCAATACCCACACCTATTCAGTGATGATACATAGGTATGTTTCGAGGACGAAACATCTTGAGGGGGAGAGAATTGTAACACCCACTAATTAGAATTTAATTTGAATAATTTAGACCACATAATTAAATTGTGTTTTTGATTAAATAAAATTAAAAATATTAGCTATAAAGAAATATGTGAAGATAATAATAATAATAATAATAATAATAATAATAATAAGAAAATTTAAAAAAAAAATTAAAGTGAACAGTAAAATGGACAGCAAAAAAAAAAATTGGAAGCAAACGGGAAAAAAGGGGCTGAAAGCAATTTTTGGCCATTTCTTCCTTCTTCTCTTTTCTTCTTCTTCTTCTTCATCCCTTTTTCTTTCTCCATATCTCAGATCAAATTACTCATCATCTTATTCAAGATTTGCATCAGAAATCAGTCCAATTAAATCTAATCTTGGTAAGAAATATTTTCCCCATGATTATTGTGTTATTAGAACTCTTTAGGTTATATTTTGATAGAATATTGCGCTCTGTTTTTTATTATCTCGTGTCTTGAATTTGGGGATATGTTAAAAAAAACAGCTGTTCATCTATGGCTTGTGTATCTCTCTGCCAAATTTTATTGAATGATTTTTAGTATATGAAGAGATATGATTATTGGGGTGAAACTGGTTCTGGGAGACGTATTAACTAAATAACCTACGGTTTTTGTAAACATTGACCATCTTAGTGGCTTATTCTGAGGTTTTTTAAAACATGAAAGTTGTAGGTATATATGCTATTGAGGTCTCTAAAAAATTTAGTATGAATTTCTCTTGAGTAGGTTGAGTTATTCTGAAATGAACCATGACTGTTCCTTGACTGAGCTGGTTTCATATACCTATACCGTTCCAGTAAATTCATCCTTATATTTTGCCTATTTTTAGATCGAATTGGCCAAAGTGAAAAACATAATATTTTTACTCCTATGTCTTATCTAAATTTCTGTGAAAGTTTCATCCTAAAATGTCATGTATTTTGTGAGTTATGAGCTGAACAATTAAACTGGTCGGGTTGATACTCTATGTTGAACCAGTTATATATCCTCAAATATTTGAGAACCTTAGAGACTGAATCTAGAAATGAGTTAAACATGAAACATGTTCCCAATTAACTTATATAACTGTATAAAAATGTTTCAGAATAATTGAAGGTACACATTGAAAGTTATTAATTTTTGAATTGGGTAACTTGAAACTGTCTAAGGGCAGAAAACAAGTCAGTATTTAAAATTATACCAAAACTTATATAAAGGTTCAAAAATTATGAAATTTTAGTATATTTTAGTTTTACATGTTATAGTTAATTATAATCAAGAATCATATAAATTGGATAAGTGTAGGAAAAGTTATTAATCCAACAGTCCTTAGAGGTCTTATTCTAGCTTAATAGAAACTGAAATTATTTATTTAAGTTATATTAAGAATAAATATTTTATCAAGCTATTAATTAATTATATTTTTAAATTAGGATTTCAACAAGAAAAAGACCAACAAAAGTGAACAAACTCTGAACTTATATTTTGGAAAAAGGAAAATACTATCGAGGTTTGTACATATATGTATTTTGTTTCGCCCTTATGCATGATTGTGTGTGTATGGCATAAATTACATGTCACAATGATGAAATTATATATTATGGCATGTTTTAAGGTTGTAAGAATGTTATTAACTATGAACTTAATATTGTGTTAACATTTGATAAAATATCATGCTGTTACATGGTTTTGAAATAAATTGTGAATATATGATTGTGTTAATATGAAATGAGTATTGGTTATAGAAACAAGTAATTAATGGTGTTAATTTTCCATTTCTCTACCTGAGGACTAACATAGGATAGATGGTGCACCATTAAGGGGGGAATTACGGTACCGATATGGATATTATTTAGGGACAGGGTGGCTTAAGCTCTAGGAGCGCCCCTGATCCTGACTATACACAGATGACATAATTATATTCAGTCAAGGTGGCTTAAGCTCCGCGAACGCTCTTAACTTGAGATTATGGTGAGTAGGGTGGCTTAAGCTCCGCAAGTGCCCCTATTTCACACCCCATATCCAGATAGTCCGGGAATGAGATTTGGGCTGATATTAATTAAAGACTATGGAATGAAATGTGAAAATTTATTTTTGACATAAGTGACAAAACATGAAATGCTTACAGGAAGTAATGAGAATGTAGTTATTGAAAATGATTATTATGTTTATACTGTTATGAGATGTGGTTATTTCTTTTATATGAAATAAAAATTCAGTGTATCATGAATTAATTGAGACATGCATTTGTGTGACTGCTTGGAAAAAAACTTAATACGTATATGTACCACTAAGCTAGAGTTAGCTTAGCGTGAGTTCTTCTCACGCAGGAATTGGAACTATAGACGGTAGGAGGTGAAGTGGTGAAGAAGGAAATCCAAGCCCATATCAGCAGAGACACAAGAAGCATAGTTAGAGGGTTGGTTATGTATTATTATATTTTTTTTTAGTTTGACTATGTATATGGTGTGGTAGACATATCTCATATATTAATATTTTGTATGTAAATAATTAAGTAACATAATCGGGTGCCATATGTGTAAACAATATAAGAATATCTATATATTGTTAATTAAAACAACTTGCTTAAACCAATATAAATAAATAGATTAAGTTATTTAAAATAAAAAAAAAAACAAAAATTTCAGTTTGGGCAGATTATCGAGTTAAGCTTGTCACATTCTTCTTATATATGTGGGATTATTCCTAATATATAAGTGGGGCATCACAAAAACAATTAACTGACTTTAATTATCATTAATTCAAATTTTAATTACACTTTCATCAACTAATTACAAACTTAAGTTTCTATGTTCAATCTTGCAACATAACCCATATCTATCAACCCTAATCACATCTATCATCAATATGCATCTAAAATGGAAGGAAAAGGTTGAATTTAAGAAGAATAAACTAACCTTAAGTGTTCTTCATTTTTCTGCTCCTACTTTTCTCCATTTTTCTTCTTTTTTTCTTCCTTCCTTCTTGCTCCTTTGGCACCTTTTATGGTAAGAACTCCTTAATTCAGAATTTTCATCTGTCAAAACTATTTTTTCCTCACTATTAGCATGCTAGAAAAAGGAAGAAAATGGGGATTTATGGGAGTGGAGATGGACGGCCAAGAGTGAGGAGAAAATAAGATGAAGATGACTTTATGGAAGAATGAGAAATTGGTTCTTCCTTTTTGACTTTTATACCTTAATTAAGAAGTGGGTCCCACTAATTAAAATTAATCTTAATTTTTATTGGTTCATTAAGTTAATTAATCTTGATTGACAATTAAACTTTGACAAATTCCATATTTGCCACATCTTCCTCCATATTTACACTTTTTCCCAAATAATCTCCATAATACCGATTTTGTCCATAGGAAATTTTATTTTTTTCTAATTCTACCCCTAATCTTTTTAATTCCCAAATAATAATACCCTTAATTATGTTTCCTTATTATTAGTCATGTTTTATGGGTTCAAATTTAGACTCTGATTGAACCTGCGCGCCTCACTATGGTCACGCACAATCGGGGCCTAAATTACTGAATGTTACACTCACAGCCAATGACATGTGCTCCATGTCTTCTATACACTAGTCAAAATGAGCTATCACTTTTGTTTACCTGAAAAATGATGCAAATTGATGAGTTACGGCTCAGTGAGAATAATCATCCAATGAGCTCTAAAGTACCAAACAACTCATAGTAATAAATCACAAATCTAATATATACCATATATTCCATTCCAGTCATCAGTATCATATATGTATCAATAAAGTTGAAACATATAATCATTACTCTTTATGTATGCAAATGTTTTGCTTATTTCATTTTATTGTGACTAAGTTAAACAGACATTGCCCTGGGTTTCGATGCGAACATTTTCCATGTGAACATTTGCATTTGCATTTGCTAGCTAGCTTGATCATTTGTTTCATTTGCACATTTGTTGGGCCATAGGCCTCTTCTTTTGCTTTACAATATCAATTAACTAGTCACAATGCCTTTTTAGTCCATATGCATATGCACTTGTATTTAAGCATTCATCAACCATTGTATCTTATCACATATAATATACATATACCACATATATACCTCATATGCCACACATATACCTTGCATATACTATACATATACCATTTATATATATCACATATGTCAAACATATACTTCAAATATACCACAAGTATACCATTTATATGTAGCACAATGTCAGAAATTATCCATCATTACATTATCAAGGACCAATCATGACAATCATATGAATCACATAGCAAGCAACCTTCATTTGCACTAAAGAATTCAATTGATAATTAGACTCACCGTTCTCCTTTGATTCCGACCCCTAACTTATTGTCTATCCGCTCCTTGTGGGTCTCTAATATGTTGCGAGCCTAATATGAAAACATAATCAATTAACCCATGATTAGGGAGACTTAATGTGGCTTAAACAAATTAATATGCGTTGTTCATGTCAATAGTTAAGATTTTTCCTATGAGGCAGTGTGAACTTATGGGACTGTTTAGCCTATAACATTTTCTATACTTGACCAATTAATCTTATTCTTGTTCCTAATTAAAACTAACATATAATTATATAACATATTAAAATTTCATACCAATTGGGGCATTGTACAATATTTTGTGGAATTTCTAAGTGTGTTATGTTTTCTGCCTTATTTTCTGCCTTTAGGCAGTTTCAGGGTACTCATTTGGGTTCATCATAACTTATAATATATAAGTCATATTTTAATGAAAATTTACAGAAACTTATATGGGTTCATATGTAACATGTTTTATGTTTACAACTTTTATAAATTATGTCTCTAAGGTCTTCAAATTATAACAAACCGTTTACTGGTCCAGAATAGAATTGGCTTCCGGACCAGTATGGCTTCCAAAGGCCATAACTTGGTCTATACATAAACAATTAAGCTGAAATTAGTACAAAAATTTATCTAAGACATATACCTATAACGTTTCTGTTTTGATCATTTATAGAATCTAGCTTTAACAAGCTCCAATTATGTTTTGATATACTTCAAATAACGACTTTAACATATTCGAAATCAAAGCACACAGTAGCTAACTTTGTTAGGGTTAACACAGCGACCAGTTTCAGTATAGAGAGGATTGTTCTTCCTATACACCAAATCATGCAAAAACGTTTACATATCCATAACTATAAGACATAAAGGAACAACGTTTGTGTTTTAAACTTTTCTAGAATCAATTTCTATGTGCATCAAAATAGGGTTGCGAATCAGTGCCTATTAATGAACCTAAGCAACTCAAATCAACCCTATACCAATAAGAATTGATTACTTACCAACAACGCCCTTGCAAGGGATCAATATGCTTCAAAAACTAGGTGAAACAAAGATGAATTGAAGTCTGAAATGGAGGAAATTGAAGAAGAAGTCAGGTTCGAGAAGAAGGCAGAAATGGGAAGATAAAGCTAACTTTTTGTTTTTTTTCTTTTTATCTTTTTCTCATCTCTTTTCTCCTTTCTCTTCTCTTTTATCTTCTCTTCTCTTTTATTTGTCTTTTGTTTCATTTTCATTTTATTTTATTTATATTATTATTATTATTTACATATATATATAATTCGACTAATTGACACAATAGTACAACTAATCATTTGGCCTGATTTAACTAAATTAACAATCTAAAATGTTTACTAATCTTAATCTAATCATTTTTCTTACATTAATTTGGTCACCTTATTCAATTTATTTCTAATGCTTTGTTATCATCATTTAGGTTATAAGGATACACGTGTGACTCGATACAATTACCAAATACTAGGACACGTAGCTAGTGCATGCCATGAACTTGTTCCTACAAAAATACGTATGAAATGCACGTGTTCAATCGAATTGTATGCAATATGCTTATGTTCAATGAAATGCATGTGGGGAAGGTCGATGATGTTACATATTCAGATATTATGGTCTAAATAAAAAGTATAGCCCTATGTCTTAGCTTTCAAATCCAACAAATAACATACAAAACTGAATTCCAGAAATTAAGTTATAACAGTTTAAATACTCATTGCTCATCCATTTCCATCAAAGAACAGAGAAACTAATCACATTCAATTTTTACCAAATTGAATCCTAAGTCTAGCAAACATGCATCCCTAAGATTTTTATCACAAAATACTATGAATTCAGAATCATCAACATGAAAAATAATCAAATCATGGAAATAAAAAAAATAAAATAGGCTATTGCCTTAGGTTATGCACAAACCTCTACTTTCCCTTTTTCTATCTCTTGACTTCTCTTTCTCCTTTCCTTTGCTCCATTGAGCTTGCTCCTTGTCAATTTGAGGCCATAAAAAATCAAAGAGATAATTAAAACTTCCTTTCATCAAATCTCTCTTTTTCCATAATATGTTGTATTCTCTAACTTTCTTATGATCAATTTTTGCATAAAATCTACTCTTCCATGTCTTTCTCCCTCTCTTTCTCACTTTCTCTTCTTAGAACAAGGTTTGGCTATAGAAGAACAAGGGGAATCGTGGGGCTGGTGTAGAGAATAGAGTGTTCTAGATACTAAGTGACAAGGAAGAAGTAATTAATTAAGAGAAAAAGGACAAATTTCATTAATAATGGGACACCTAAGGTCATTTGCATTTAATGTCTAATTCATGTATGTTAATTGGCTTCTTAAAATGTGCCACTTGGTGTGGCCAGCCTAGTCCATGAGTTTAATATCCCAATCATGCATTTAATTGATGGTTATCGCAATTAATCCTCCAATTTTAGGTAAATTTCAAATTGACCCCTAAAGTTTTCAAAATTTGCAATTTAGTCCTTTATCAAAATTTAACATCTTAAAATATTTTAACACTTTATTAGATATTTTCTATACTCAATTTCCATTATTTTAATTATTTTTCAACAAAAATCCAAATTTTGAGTTCGGTCAAACTAACAAGTCGATTTAACAACTCGCCTGACTTAGGTCTAAATTTGCGGATATGACATCCTCTCCTCTTTAAAATAAATTTTGTCCTCAAAATTTTACCTGTTCATTCTTTGTTGAACAACTGAGGATATTGCTTCTTCATGACTTCTTCGCTCTCCCATATGGCTTCGTCTGTAGCATGATTCCGCCATAACACTTTAACTAATGGAACTTCCTTGTTTCGTAAAACTTTTTCTTCACGTGCTAATATATCCACCGGTTCCTCTTCATAAGTCATATATGTTTGCACTTCTATCTCCTCAGTTGGTATGACATGAGTCGGATCAGACCTATATCTCTTAGCATAGATACATGGAATACATTGAGAATCCGATCTAACTCAGGTGGAAGGGCTAAACGGTGTGGCACATGTCCGATTCTTTCCAAAATCTCATAAGAACCAATGAATCTAAGACTTAACTTTCCCTTGTTCTAGAATCTCAATACTTGCTTCCAAGGTGAAACCTTGAGAAACACTTTATCTCCCATAGTATACTCTATATCTTGCCTCTTGAGGTCAGCATATGATTGATGTCAATCTTGTTTGTTGCACTAACTCTGGCCATATCAACTTCTTTTCACTCAACTTGGTCCAACAAACTAGTGTCTTGCATTTTCTTCCATACAATGCCTCATATGGAGCCATGCCAATGCTCGTCTCATGGATGTTATTATAGGCAAACTCCATAAGAGGTAGATATCGCTCCCAACTTCCCTCAAATTCAAGCACAGAATTTCTCATCATGTCCTCTAACAATTGGATAATCCACTCTGACTGTCCATCTGTTTGTGGAAGGAAAGTCATGCTGAAATTGAGTCGAGTTCCCAAAGCTTGCTGTAGACTCTTCCAGAATTGCGAAGTAAACCTGGGATCTCTATCAGATATGATGGAAATTGGCACTCCATGCAACCTCACTATCTCACTTACATAAATATCAGCTAGCATGTTCAATGAGTAGTCCATTCTAACTATTAAGAAGTGTGCCGACTTTGTCAATCGATCCACTATCACCCATACTGCATCATACTTTCTCTAAGTCACTAGTAAACCGGACACAAAATCCATTCTGATTCTTTCCCATTTCCACTCTAGAAGCAGTATTGGTTACAACAATCCTATGGGTAACTTGTGTTTCACTTTCACTTGTTGACAAGTTAGACACCTAGCAACATACTCGGTGATATCCTTCTTCATCCCTGGCCACTAGTATTGAGTTTTCAAGTCTTGGTACATTTTCTTCCTGCCTGGATGCATTGTATACACTGTTTCATGTGCTTCTTTTAAAATATTAGACTTTAGCTCTTCTATACTGAGCATACAAATCCTATTTTTGAAGTATATTGTGCCATCTTTCGTCAATGAAAACTCAGGCTTTTCTCCCTTTTCCACTACCTCCACTGTCTTCACTAACTTCTCATTTTTCTTTTGAGCATCTTTGATGCTTTGTATCAAAGTAGATTGTATTCGCTTCTCAGCTAAAATCTTCCTGCTTAGTGCATCTGCAACCACATTAGCTTTGCCTGGTTGATAGTCAATCACACAGTCATAATCTTTAATCAACTCCAACCATCTTCGTTATCTCAGATTCAACTCTTTCTATGAGGGAAGGTACTTAAGACTTTTGTGATCTGTATAGATACAACATCTTTCCCCATACCGATAATGTCTCCAGATCTTAAGAGCAAAAACTATCGCAGCTAACTCCAAATCATGTGTCGGTTAGTTAAGCTCATCAGGCTTAAGTTGTCTTAAGGTGTAAGCAATCATCTTTCCTTCTTGCATAAGAACACAGCCCAAAACATTATGACTAGAATCATTGTACACAATAAAATCTTTTCTTGGAGTAGGCTGAGTCAAAATTGTAAGCAATTACATTTCCTTCTAGCATAAGAACACAGCGCAAACCATTATGACTAGCATCACTGTACACAATAAAATCTTTTCCTGGAGTAGACTGAGTCAAAATTGGTGCTTCAGTCAACATTGCCTTCAGTCGATCAAAGCTTGCTTGACATCTATCTTTCCACTCAAAACGAACCTCGTTTTGTAGTAGTCGTGTCAAAGGAGTCGCTAAGGATGAAAATCCCTTCACGAACCTCCTATAATTCGAGGAAACTTCTCACTTCTGTCTTATTATGTGGTGGTTTCAAATTAAAAATTGCCTCGATTTTACTAAGGTCAACCCGAATAACTTCTGCTGAAATTACATGACCCAGAAAACTGACTGCTTCAAGCCAGAACTCGCACTTAGATAGCTTTGCATACAACTGCTTCTCCCTCAATGTTTGCAACACTATTCTGAGATGTTGATCATGTTCTTTTTGGTCTTTAGAGTACACAAGGATGTCATCAATAAACACAACTACAAATTGATCAAGATATGGCCTGAACACTCATTTCATCAGGTCCATAAAAGTTGTTGGTGCATTCGTCAATCCAAAGGGCATAACTAGGAACTCATAATGACCATAACGAGTCCTGAATGTCATCTTAGGTACATCTGACTCTTTTATCTTCAGTTAATGATACCTCAATCGAGGATCTATCTTTGAAAATACGACTGCACCCTTCAACTGATCAAATAAATCATCAATCCTGGGCAGCGGGTACTTATTCTTGATAGTCTCCTTATTAAGCTGCCTATAGTCGATGCAAAGACATAAGGTGCCATCTTTCGTTTTTACAAATAATACTAGAGCACCCCATTGTGATACACTAGGTCATATAAATCCCATATCTGACAATTCCTATAACTGTATTTTTAGCTTTTTCAACTCTGCTGGTGCCATCCTATATGGTGTAATGGAAATAGGAGTGGTGTCGGGTACCAAATCGATAGCAAATTTGATTTCTCTATTCGGTGCGAACCCTAGCAACTCCTTTGAAAACACATTAGGAAACTCACTAACAGTAGGTATATCCACCAACTTCAGACTTGCTTTTTCCATATCAACCACATATGCTAAGTATGCTTCACATCCCTTACTGATGAGTTTCTGAGCTTTCAACACTAATATCACATTGTCTGGATATCTTCTATTCTCACCCTTTACCACTATCTCATCTTGTTTTGGAATTTTGATGATCATCTGTCTTCTTCCACAATCCACTACCACTTCATAACGAGCTAGCCATTCCATTCCCAAAATCATATCGAACTCGTAGAATGGTAGCTCTATCAAGTCTACTGGGAATTGCCTACCTTGAATTTCAACTGGGCAACCACTAAACACCTTGCTAACCTTCCCACTGTGCCCTAACAGGTTAGTCACAATAATATAAAATTCTAAAGACTGTGGTTCTAAACCCTCTCGACCTGGTGGTGGTGTGCATATGTATGAATGGATTGACCTCAGATCTATCAATGCATGTATATCAAAGCCCAAGAGAAGGAATTTACCAATTAAGACATCAAGTTCATCCTGATCCTCTCAGCTTTGCATGGCATATGCCCTGGCTGGGGTAGCTCTACTACCTTTCGGCCTCTCAAGTGTCTCTGACCTAAACTGACTGGGCCCTGATCGGCCTTATTTGTCCTACCCTCGACCTCGGCCTCTGCCTTGCCCAGAAGCCTGTGTCTGTATTAGCTCAGTGCTCCCTGAATCACTGCCATACTGTAACAAGGGACAATCTCTCTTTATATGGTCTTTAGAGCCATATTTAAAACATTCTCCTGTCATCCACGAACACTCTCCTAGATGAGGATGACCACAATGCTAACATTCTGGTAGAGGTAGAGATCTATGTGGTGTCTATAACACCCCCTCACCTCAGCAGCTCATGCCTGAATGAGGGTGTGCTACACTGACTTCATCGATTAAAATATCATTATATAAGTTATATATAAAGCAAAATCACTCGTACATTTTTTTTTCATTTCCAATATTCACTATTTATTTACTTTGCATTTATAAAAGAAATATAACATAAAAGTTAAACTACCATTTTATATAGTAACATGTTCTTTACAAAACATACTGTTTATTTTATAAATACTATAAAATAAAATTTACAAGATAATATACAAAAAAGTTATGTAACCCACGATGTGTGCAACAAGCTGCTTTAGTGGATTAGGTCACCATTAGCTTTATCTACTATCTTCTATTTATTCTTTACTAAATCTGCGTGAGAAAAACTCCCACGCTAAGATCTTGGCTTACTGGTGCATATAGATAAGGCAATAAACTATTTTATGCAATCATGCATTATCATATATCAACTCATGCTTAATCATATGCTCATGCAAATCATGTTATTCTAGCATGCATAGACATCAAATTATATTATATTATCTCGTACTTATTTATTTTATTACCACCTTATTGTATAACACTAAACCTTCTTTTTATCCATGCCAGAATTCATAATTCCATTTTTATTATCCATGTCACAAATCATAATTCCAGTTTTACTTTCAATAATTCTTTTACCATAACTTCTTTATTTATGTTTTCATTTATGCCCAGGACACCTATGAACCACTGAATAAGATAATGGAGTTGTCATCTAGGCACTTAGGAGTGCCACCCGGGAAATATGATGTGCGCATATAAGTGCCAAACCCAACATAGATAACCGTAGATAATAATACCAAACCCGGTATAAATAACAGTGCCAAACCCGGCATAAATAACAGTACCAAACCCTGCATAGATAATATAGCCAAACCCGGTGTAAATAACATTGCCAAACCCGACGTAGACAATCATACCATTAATGGAATTAATCATTTTCATCATACTCCCCCCCTATTTGGCATGTCAAACTATCCTAAGTTGGTTCTATTTAGGTGTTCTAGGGCTTATACAATTTCATTAAAATTCATAATAATTAATTTCATACTTTTCATGCATGTAATATCTCAAAATAATCACAGAATCACTCAATTAAAATAATATTTACATAATATAAGAAAGTTCTCATCATTTTACTCATTTCATTCCTCAATTCACCTGCTGCCCTGTCACTGGCAAATTCTGTTATCTGTTTTGGACCTTAATTTTGGTCCTGTTTCATTCTGAATTTAGTTACATGCTCTTCATACAAATTTTATATATGGATCTTATCTTTAATATTCAACTTGAATCACTTAATTCGTAGTTATGTATCAAAAGATTTGTAATATTAACTCTAATTGGTCACTGATAATTCTGCCCAGAATTTTCTGGACATATTCTAAGTCTGAACTTTATGAATTTCTCCGGGCAATTACAGATATATTCAGATATTATGATAATTGTAGCCCTATGTCTTAACTTTAAAACCGAACAAAGAACAAACAAATCCAAGCTCCAAAACTCAATTTATAACAGTTTAAGTACTTTGCTCATTACTAACAAATTCTGTCCAGAAGTTCTGGACAGATTCTATATCCAACTTTTATGAATGTTTTTGGACACTAACAGATATATTCAGATTTTATGGTCTAACTTAAAGTTATAGCCCTATGTCTTAGCTTTCAAACCCAATAAACAATATGCAAAACCGAGTTCCAGAAAGTTAGTTATAATAGTTTAAGTGAGCACTGTTCATCAATTTCCAACAAGGAACATACAAGATAATCACATTCAATTTTTACCAAATTAAATAGTAAGTCTAACAAATATGCATCCCCAAGATTTTCATCACAAAATAATATCAATTCAGAATCATCAACATGCCAAATAATTAAATCATGCAAATAAAAAAATAAAATAGGTTATTGCCTTAGGTTATGCACAAACCTTTTTTTTCCTCTCCTTTTCTTTCTCTTTACTTCTCTTTCTCCTTTCCTTTGCTCCTTTGAGCTAAATCCTTGTCACTTTGAATTCCTAAAGTTCATAAATAGATTATTAAAACTTTATAAACCTAATCTCTCTATTTCTTCTTACTCTTTTAAGCTTTCTTAAGCATGAAAATGGAATTTCCCATACCTTTCTCTCTCTTTTCTCACTTTATTTCACTAGCATCAAGCTTTGGTTATGGCTGTCCAAGGGAAAAACATGGGTTGTTTGAGAGGTAGAATTTTTCTCAATGAGAATGGATAAGGAAGAAGAAGAAACAATCAAGAACAAAATGGCAAAAGTCATTATGATGGGGGGAATACCTAAGCTTCATCTAGAAACTCTCATTAATGTTTAATTCATGCACCTCACTTGGCTAATTGTTGCATGCCATTTGGTGTGCTATGCTTCAAGAAATGTGGGAGGTAATTAAAATATAGCAAAATCTAGATATGAAGAGATGAAGAACATTAAAAGAATAAAGACAAGCTACATAATTATTGGACACCTAAGCCATATTCTAGAAGCCCTCATTATTTTTCAATTCATGCATGTCAATTGGCCTCCTAAAATTTACCACTTGGTGTGGCTGGCCTCCACATGCATTTTAGGTCCCAATTCATGTATTTAATTGATGATTATCTCAATTAATCCCTAAATTTTTGGTAAATTGCAAATTGACCCCTAAACTTTTCAAAATTTGCAATTTAGTCCTTTGCCGAAATTTAACTTCTTAAAATATTTTGAACACTTTATTAGATACGTTTCATACTTAATTGCCATTATATTCATTATTTTTCGATAAATATCAAATTTTAGACTTCGGTCAAACCGACGAGTCGATTAAACAACTCGTGTGACTTAGGTCTAAATTAGCAGATATGACAGTGTTTATGTCAGTGCACTGGCTACCAAAGAAAAAAATGTCGTGGGTTGTCCCTGCCTGAAAGAAGAAGGCCTATTGGAACCCCCAGCCTGAAATCGGCCATCGAAACATTTGGCACTTTTGCTACTTGACTGTACTCTACTTGTTTATGACATGGGTCTCCTGAACCCTCTATCTTTTGCTAGTTGTTGCGCTGCTAGAACTCTCTTAACAGTTTAGGCAGATGCTAGCAAACTAGGAAAACTTATCGAGCATACGGCTGAGACCTGTAGCTTGATTGGGTCTCTCAATCCATCTTCAAATCATCGGTATTTATCAGCTTCTGTAGACACAATGCCACCCGCATACTTGTAGAGATGTGTAAATTCTCTCTCATATTCTGTTATCGACATGTTCCCTTATTTTAGCGTCAAAAACTCTCTTTTCTTATCATCTGTGCAGATAGAAGGAATGTATTGTTAGAGGAGTGCTCTAAAGGCAATCACCTTTAGGACTTATTGTACAAATTTATTTGATTAATAAAAGGCTTTTTCATTAATTTGATGTTGATTTGATATATGAATTTATAAGTGATCTTAAATCAATTAATGATGTCCTTGATACATAACATAGCATAAAGGAAATCATGATGAGATCATGATATTGAGATTCTTATCATGTGTAATTATGTTAGTATCAAAATTATTCCTAGTCATAGGATTAATGAGACAGGACATTATTAATCCAGACAAACTACCATATGTTACACTCCTTGATTGGATCAAGTAGTAGATCTCATAATCTATAAACATGAGATATTTAGAGTTAACATATGGATGCTTGCTAAGTACATAGGAATGACCAACTATGAGACAATCATATGGATAATCTATTCAAATGTCAACGATAGTCTCTGTTAAACTTTGAGAGGTATTTATGTCATTTTCATGATAACAAATAAAATAGCAATAATGTATTTAACATACTTGTTTTCTAAGTCTATTAAACAGGGTAAGGAATAAAATAGCAAGAATGGAGAATGGAAGATCAATCCTTGAAAGATAAAAAGAAGTAGCATGTTCACACCTTTGACCCTAGGTGTCACGCCCGTGAAGAAGCTAACCGTCAACAAAACCAACATTTGAAGTTCATGGCCATGAAGGAAGACAACAAATCGTGAAATGCATATTTAAGTCACGCTCTTGAATTGAATGTCATGCCCGTGAACCTTCATGACAAATCCATCCAGAGATCTTCACGATCAAAGTCACCACTTCAATCACGGCTTGGAAGTTTGTCATGCCCGTGAAGATATATGTCATGCCCATGACCCAATATTTCAAAACCTTCCAGAATGCTTCACGTCCAAGGACACCACTTCAGTCATGGCTTGGAAGAACAGTCACACCCGTGACAAACATAGTCACGACCGTGAAACATGAAAGAGAAAAATGTCAATAGCGATTATTTGGGTTGGGGTAACGGGTAGTTTCGTATTAAATGAATTCTAACGGCTATAATTCTCCATGGGAGTACAAATCAAGTCATTTGTGCATTCAGTACAAGAGGATAGCTAATACTTTGAATCAAAATCTTATTACAAGCTATTTGTACATTTAATACTTTCATAACAAATATCTATTGTCTGTGAAAATCTTTTTGCTCATCATTTATTGAGCAATAAAGATTTGTAAGTTCTTCTCTCTATAATCATTTATTACTCAAGTGAATTTTAGGTGTTTCTAGGTTAAGTGTAGAAAACTTGTAAGGGATAGTTGTGTGAGCCTTTAAAACACAAAGAAAGGTTGTTTGTGTGAGCCTGTAAAACACAAGGTAATGGTTGTTTGTTTGAGCCTATAAAACACAAGGAATTGGTTATTGTGTTAGTCATTAAAACACAAGGGATTTCTGGGTTAGGTCTGAGCCATTGTGAGAAACACCATAGTTGGGAGTGAGCTTGTAAAACTCCACTGTAACAACTAGTGTGTTAGTGAAACTCCCAATTGCAATTGGGGAGAGGAGTAGGGTTTGTTAACACCCGAACCTCTATAAAAATCCTTGTGTCAGATTTTTCTATCCCTCCTAAACTTAACTTTTTATTTCCGCACTTTAAAGTTAAATTTTTAAAACTCCAATTGAACCCCCCTTCTTGGCTTAATATCTGGGCAACAATTGGTATCAGAGCTTTGTCTAACATCTAAGCCTAAAAAGTGGTAGTAAAGATTAAGATATGGCCAGTGAAGGATTCCAAAGTCTCAAACCTTACTTTGATGGAGCAAATTATGCCCACTGGAAGTTTCGGATGGAGACATACCTGGATAGTGAAGGAATTGAAGTCTAGGATAGTGTACGAAAAGAATGGACACCACCAACCAGAAGAGGAGCTGATGGTGAAGAAGAAATCTTATCAAGAGATGATTGGACAGAGCCTTAAAAAAGAGCAAATTTCAAAAACAGGAAGGCAATGACAATCCTCTCAAGCTGATTATGTATTAAAGAATGTGGAAGAATTCAACACTGCCTAATTGCCTACAGGATGTGGAAGACATTGGAAAATTATCATGAAGGAACTAAGCAAGTCAAATCCAAGAAGATTCAACTTCTTACCTCAGAATATGAGCTCTTCAAGATGAAATCCAATGAGTCAATCAGTGACATGACAAGCCGTCTTCTAGCCATTATAAATGGAATGAGGAAACTTGGGAAGCATCTGATCTTGGAAGATGTAAACAAAAAAATCCTGAGAAGTCTTCCTCTTAAAGACTATGGCTCAAGAGTTGCTAGCATAAAAGAAGCAAATGAAGACATGAGCATCATGAATACTGATATGCTTATTGGCAAACTTCTCACACATGAAATGGCAATGAAAAGAGATTGAGAGCTTGAAGCAGAGCCAGAGAAAAGAAAGCCTTTACCACTCAAAGCCTCTACTTCAAAATCTCAAAAAGAAAGTGAAGATGATGAAGAAATGAGTGATGATAAAAATGAGGACGTTGATATGCTTTCAAGAAGACTGAAAAGAATCATTGAGAAGAAAATGAGCAACTCCAAAAAATTCAGGCAAAGAAACCTCAAACAAACTTCTAATGATGCACAAAGAAGTAAGAAAGAGGTAATGTGCTATGAGTGTGGAAAGAAAGGACATATCAAACCAGAATGTCCAATGCTCAAGAAGCATAAAAGCAAATACCAAAGAGACAATGGGGAGAAAGGTCACAAAGCCACATGGGATGATGAAAGCTCTTCAAGTGAAAGAGATGATAATGAAAGCGAAGAGGTCAACCTATGTTTCATGGCTATTAAGGATCATGTCTCGGATAAGGTGAGATCACTACACTCACACACTTTCAATAGTGATAGTAGTGATAATGATAATAATAGTGATAGTGATGATGATGATGATGAGCAAAGCCTTATAGAAGAATTAAATTTAGAACTAGAGAAATATAGGACTAAATTCAGTACTTATAGGAATAACATTTCCAATTTGAAAAACAAAATGGATGTTTTAGAAAAGGAGAATCTTAAGCTTAAATCATCTAATGAATCTCTTCAAAAGTCATTAGATGAATATTCATCAAGACCCCCAACTGCTTCCTTGCTTAAAGAAAATAATACTTTGAAAAATGAAGTTGAGGAACTTAGAAATTCCATTTCTAAATTTCGCAAAGGTAAAGAGAGTTTTGATACTCTCATTGTGTCTCAAAGACCATCTTTAATTAGACATGGTCTAGGATTTAAGGACACATCATCATCTTCTCACAAAACCATTTTTGTTAAGTCTAGTGAACCTCACATCTTGACAATTATTGGAACAGCACCAAGGAATAAATAAATTAAACCTTCTATACATAAAAAAAATAATCATGCCTTTGTGTGTAAGAAGCATGCATATAGAAAAGCATCAATTAATCATGACTGTGCATGCCATTGTTCTCAAAATCAGTTGAATAGAAATATGGCATTCAAATACATTGTAAGACCAAAAAACAATGTTAGACCTAAACAGTGTAATTATTTTATGAAGATTGGTCATATAAATAAACATTGTAGGATAAGGAAGGCTCATTGGGAACCTTCATGTGCTAACCTCCAAGGACCCAAGCTCATTTGGGTACCTAAAAATCATACCTGAACTGTGATTCTATAGGTATGCCTCAAGTCCACAATAAACAAAAATGCTTGGCTAGTAGATAGTAGATGCTCAAGGCATATGACAGGAGACAAAGAACTCTTCTATGAAATCAAAAGTATTGATGGAAAAAAAGTTACCTTTGGAAACAATGCTAAGGGTAAGGTAATTGGCATTGGTTCTATTGGTATTTATGGTACTACTCGTATTAAAGATGTCTTACTTATTGATGGCTTGAAACATAACTTGTTAAGTGTAAGTCAACTATGTGATAAAGGAAAAAAAGTAATCCTTACTTCAAATGAATGTCTTGTAACCCCTATCGACGGTCAAGAGATATTTAAAGGAAATAGAGATATCAACACATACATAATAGACTTACATGAATTATCTAACCATTCCTTTATGTGTCTTGTGACTACTAGTGATGAATCTTGGCTATGGCATAGAAGGCTTAGTCATGCTAACATGGACTTAATCGAAAGCCTCAGCACAGGAGAACTAGTAAAAGGACTGCCAATAGTCAAATTTGGAAAAGACAAGATATGTGAACCTTGCCAAAGAGGGAAGCAACTCAAGTCATCCTTCAAAGCCAGAAACATAGTAAGTACCTCACAACCTCTTCAACTCCTGCATTTATTGTAACATCCTTGACCTTCCCCATATGCATTTGATTGAACATAAGCATCTTGCATACAATTCAATTGAACACATGCATTTTATATGTATTTTCGTAGGAACAAGTTTATGGCCTGCACTAGCTACGTGTCCTAATATTTGGCAATTGTATCGAGTCACACATGTATCCTTATAACCTAAATGATGATAACAGAGCATTAGAAATAAATTGAATAAGGTGACCAAATTAATGTATGCAAAATGATTAGATGAAGATTAGTAAACATTTTACATTGTTAATTTAGTTAAATCGGGCCAAATCATTAAGTTGTAATATTATATCAATTAGTCTAATTATATATATATGTAAATAATAATAATAATAATAATAATATAAATAAAATGAAATGAAAATGAAACAAAAGAGAAATAAAAGAGAAGAGAAGAGAAGAGAAAAGAGATGAGAAAAAGATAAAAAGACAAAAAACAAAAAGTTAGCTTTATCTTCCCATTTCTGCCTTCTTCTCCAGCCCGACTTCTTCTTCAATTTCCTCCATTTCAGACTTCAATTCATCCTTGTTTCACTTAGTTTTTGAATCATATTGATCCATTGCAAGGGTAAGTAATCAATTCTTATTGCTATAGGGTTGATTTGAGTTGCTTAGGTTCCTTAATAGGCACTAATTTGCAACCCGATTTTGATGCACATAGAAATTGATTCTTGAAAATTTTAAAACACAAAGGTTGTGCCTTTATGTCCTATATTTATTTATAAGTAAACGTGTTTGTATGATTTTGTGTATAGGAAGAGAAATCCGCTCTCTACTGAAACTAGTCAGGGTGTGAACCCTAACCAAGTTAGCTACTATGTTCTTTGATTTCGAATATGTTAAAGCCATTTTTTGAAGTATATCCAAACATAAAAGTTATAGATATATGTGTTTTGTATCTTTATACCAAATTTTAGGTTCATAGGTCTTGTAAATGTTGAGGTATGGGGAATGGAACCATGACTGTTCCATGGTTCTACTAAATGCCCTAGGCAGATCCAGTAAATTGTCTGGCTAATTTGAGCTCTTTAGATCTATATTATGTAAATGATCAAAAATAAAGGTTATAGGTATATGTCTTAGATAAATTTTCATACTAATTTCAGCTTAATTGGTTATGTATAGACTAAGTTATGGCCTTTGGAAATGATACTGGTCCGGAAGCCAATTCTATTCTAGACCAGTAAAATGTTGGTTATAATTTGAAGACATTAGAGACATAATTGATACAATTTGTAAACATAAAATATGTTCCATATGAATCCATATAAGGTTCTGTAAAGTTTCATTAAAATAGGACTTATAGATGATAAGTTAAGATGAACCCAAATGAGTACCCTGAAACTGCCTAAAGGCAGAAAACAAGGAAGAAAAAAGAACGCACTTAGAAATTCCACAAAATATTGTACAATGATCCAATTGGTCTGAAATTGTAATATGTTCTATAATTATATGTTAGTGTTAATTAGTAACAAGAATCACATTAATTGGTCAAGTATAGAAAACGTTATAGGCAAACAGTCCCATAAGGTCACACTGCCTCATAGGAAAAATCTTAACTATTGACATGAACAGTGCATATTAATTTGTTTAAGCCACATTAAGTCTCCCTAATCATGAGTTAATCGATTATGTTTTCATATTAGGCTCGCAATATATTGGAGACCCATAAGGAGGGGATATACAATAAGTTAGGGGTCGGAATCAAAGGAGAACGGTGAGTCTAATTATCAATTGAATTCTTTACTGCAAATGAATGTTGCTTGCTATGTTATTCATATGATTGTCATGATTGGCCCTTGATAATGTAATGATGGATAATTCGTGACATTTTGGTACATATAAATGGTATACTTGTGGTATATTGGAGGTATATGTTTGACATATGTGATATATATATATGGTATATGTATAGTATATGCAAGGTATATGCGTGACATATGAGGTATATATGGAATATATGTATGTTGTATATTATAAAGATGCAATGGTTGATGAATGCTTAAATATAAGTGCATATGCATATGGAATAAAAAGGCGTTGTGACTAGTTAATCGATATTGTAAAGCAAAAGAAGAGGCCTATGGCCCATCAAATGTGCAAATGAAACAAATGATCAAGCTAGCTAGCAAATGCAAATGTTCACATGGCAAATGTTCGCATGGAAACCCGAGGCAATGTCTATTTAACTTGGTCACAACAAAATGAAATAAGCAAAGCATTTGTATACATAAAGAGTAATGATTATATGGTTCAACTTTATTTTTTCATATATGATACTGATGAATGGAACGAAATATATGGTATATATTGGATTTGTGATTTATTACTATGAGTTGTTTGGTACTTTAGAGCTCATTGGATGATTATTCTCACTAAGCCGCAACTCATAAATTTGCATCATTTTTTAGGTAGAGAAAAGTGATAGCTCATTTTGAGTAGTGTATAGAAGACATGGAGCAAAGGTCATTGGCCGAGCCTCATCACTCTCTCTCCTTGCATTCCACGCAAGCATGAAAACATGTAATCTGTATTTTGGACTTATATGCTTGAATATGTATGATCACTCTAGATTAGTTTTGAAATGTATAAATGGAAACAACCCGTAATCCTTCAGATGGAAAGTTTATGTTTTAATTTATGTGATATATCGTATTTATGGTTTTTAATGTTGACTTGAAAAGTCATTGAGTGATATTACAGGATAGGAGACTTGCAAAGTCAATGAATAGAATTACAGGATATAAGACTTGTAAAGCCATTAGTTGATTTTACAGGATATGATATGAAAAAAAAAATTACTACCACTGTTATCAGAACAGTGATCTAATTATCGGTTGAATTCTTTAGTGCAAATGAATGTTGCTTGTTATGTGATTCATATGATTGTCTTGATTGGTCCTTGATAATGTAATGATGAATAATTTGTGACATTGTGGTACATATAAATGGTATACTTGTGGTATATTGGAAGTATATGTTTGACATATGTGATATATATACATGGTATATGTATAGTATATGCAAGGTATATGTGTGGCATATGAGGTATATATGTGGTATATGTATATTATATGTGATAAGATACAATGGTTGATGAATGCTTAAATACATGTGCATATGCATATGGACTAAAAAGGCGTTGTGACTAGTTAATTGATATTGTAAAGCAAAAGAAAAGGCCTATGGCCCAACAAATGTTCAAATGAAACAAATGATCAAGCTAGCTAGCAAATGCAAATGCAAATGTTCACATGGAAAATGTTCACATGGAAACCCAGGGCAATGTCTGTTTAACTTGGTCACAACAAAATGAAATAAGCAAAGCATTTGCATACATAAAGAGTAATGATTATATGTTTCAACTTTATTGATACATATATGATACTGATGAATGGAATGGAATATATGGTATTTATTGGATTTGTGATTTATTACTATGAGTTGTTTGGTACTTTAGAGCTCATTGGATGATTATTCTCACTGAGCCGCAACTCATCAATTTGCATCATTTTTCAGGTAAACAAAAGTGATAGCTCATTTTGAGTAGTGTATAGAAGATATGGAGCACAGGTCATTGGCCGAGCCTCATCACTCTCTCTCCTTGTATTCCACACAAGCATGAAAATATGTCATATGTGTTTTGTATTTACGTGCTTGAATATGTATAGTCATTTTGGAATGAGTCTAAAAATGTATAAATGAAATCAACTCGAAAATACTTATGCGTAAAGTTTATGTTTTGATATATGTGATATATTATATTGTGGTGAAAACCTCAGTATTAACTTTGCAAAGTCAGTAAATAATATTACAGGATATATGACTTGTAAGTCATTGAATGAAATTATAGGATATGAGACTTGCAAAGTCATTGAATTATATTACAGGATATGAAAAAAAATTTTACTACTATTGTTAACAGGGTATTTTACCTTTCCAGTATGCTATGTATGATTACGTGATACAGGAATAGGTTATACTCAAATGCATAAGATGTGGTGTTACAGCCATCAACTTCCCAAAATATAGACTTTTTGATATGAAGCTTTCTGGTTCTGTCATGTACACATCCTTGGTTAGGTTTCAATTAAAGAAAGTTGTCTTCACATCCATTTGTCATATCTCATAATCATAATGACCAACAATTGCTAAGAGTATCCTAATGGATTTAAGCATAGCTACTGGGCTAAAAGTTTCATTATAGTTAATTTCTTGTCTGTGACAATAATCTTTAACTACTAGTCTAGCTTTATAGGTAACCACATTAACATCCATGTAAGTTTTCTATTTGAAAACCCATTTGCACCCTATAAGCTTTATCCCTTCAGGTGGGTCAATCAAAGTCCATACTTGGTATTTATACAAAAAATCCATTTCTGACTTCATGGCTTGAAGCTATTTGTCATATTCTAAACTATTCAGAACTTCTTCATAGGTTATTGGCTCATCATTTTCTATGAGCAATATGTCATTTTTTTCACTAATGAGAAATCCATATCTCTATGGAACAATACGTATCCTACTTGACCTATGAAGTTCTTGTGCTTCAAAAGGTTGAGCAACTATATCATCTGTATGAGTAACAAGCTCGAGTTCAAGCAGTTGATTAGCATCTGCTTGAGCATCTTGAGCTTCCTTAAGTTCAATTTTGCTACCACTATCACTTTTTAAAGAAATTCTCTTTCTAAAAAGGTAACATGTCTTGAAACAAACACCTTTTATTCCAATGGGTTGTAGAATTGATATCCATATGATGCGTTAGAATATCCCACAAACAAGCATCGGTCAGATTTAGCTTCCAGCTTATCTGAGATTATTCGCTTCGCATAAGCAGGACAACCCCAAACTGTCATGTAAAAAAGTGTAGGCCTCTTGTTATTCCACATCTCATAAGGAGTAACATCAAATGACTTCGAAGGGACTCCATTTAATATATAAATGGTAGTCTCTAGTGCATAACTCCAAAAAGATTTAGGGAGTTCTGCAAAGCTCATCATAGACCTTACCATGTCTAACAGGGTTTGGTTTGTCCTTTCAGCCATACCATTGTGTTGTGGTGTGTTAGGTGGAGTCCATTGAGAAAAAATCCCATTATCCCTAAGATAATTTGGAAACTCTTGGCTCAAGTATTAACCTTCTCGATCTAATCAAAGTGTTTTAATACTTTTGCCAAGTTGTTTCTCTATTCATTTTTGTATTTTTTGAACTTTCAAAGGCTTCAAATTTGTATCTTATGAGATACATATGTTGGGTTTCAAAAATTCATCTCATACATGGCATAGTGGAAATATAAAAACTTATCAAAACAAAAACCCATGGAATGCCCTATGTAATTTAAAATCATATTGAACCATTCAATGGGAGAAGTTGATTACCTTTGTTTGAAACTCTTGATCTTCCAAGTTGTGTGCTTTTCCTTCTTTGTTGGGTTGTATCAAACCACAACAATCCAAATCTAGGATTATCTCTATGAGTATCCACATGAAGGAAGAAAAAGAAAACCTACAAGGAGATGGGGTGACAAAAGTCTAAAGTGCTATGGAAAATTGTCTTGGAAAGAAAAAAGGGAGAGAAAAAAAATAACTTGTATTTTCCTTATTAGGGCAGCCATGAAATTGACTCCTTAAAGGGATTATTTATATACTTTCTAATCCCTTATAGGGTTGGAAAAGGAAAAGCCCTAATGGGCCCATTTTCCTAAGGTATAAAGCCCAATGTTGAGCAAGTCAACAATCCTAAATCCAATTTGGATTTTGCCCATTTTTATGACTTTTATAAAAGGCCAAATTCTCTTTCTATCTCATTTGGATCTTATCCAAAACCCATTTTATATTTTCCTCATTCCCTCTATGCATGTGACCTAATAGGTTTTCTAGTCATGTTGGCAGCTCAAGTTTCGGGAGGAATCCTAATCCAATTAGGATTCTACGAGTCAAACACTTTTGACCTATAATGAATTTCTAATCAATTTTCCTTGACTTAACAGATCAAGAGTTGTATCTAGCAACACATCATTTCGATCCAATTAACCAGAAAGTTAGTTGTTTGACTTTTAACCCTTTTTATCGATAATTACTATGTAATTCACCCTTTCACTAAACTATACGTCATTTGGTTTAGAGCATGGACTGCATGTCAACTCCCACTAGATTGACTATGTCATATCTAGTCCAAATGATATTTAGTTATTGTTTATGATACTTATTACTCTTATAAGATATGTCTTTGAAGAGCTTCTTCAAGACATGTCCACCTTGGCCAAGGATTTTCAAGTAATGATCTCTACAAGAGGCCATAGGTATACTTTCCTTCTATTAGGAGTGGCGAATCCTTTGTTCACTACTCAACTACCTTCAACTACCTCATGCTATACTCAATCACCACCCTATGAGTGACCTCTTGAGAGGCAACAAGGAATTGAGTCAAAGTATAGAATTCAGTATCCAAGATAACCTTGAGCATCTCAAGTCTAAGGATACTTACACCATTGTTATGATGAGACTATCTCTAACATTGAATAGATATCCTTATGATTGTCTCATTATAGGTCATCCAATGCACTTGCTACTCTTAGCAAGCATCCATATGTTAATTCTAAATATCCCATGCTTTCAGCTTATGAGATCAGTTGTTTGACCTAGTCAAGTAGTATAACATATGCTAGTCTATTCGGATTAACAATGTCTCGTCTTATTAATCCTATAACTAGGAATTATTTAGGTACAAACACAATTACACATGATAGGAATCTCATCATCATAATCTCATCATGAATTATTTCATGTTATGTTACATACCAAGGACTTTATTAAACGGTTTAAGATCTATATCAATTCATACGCAATGAATACCATATAATAAAAATGCCTTTTATTAATAATAAATGAGCACATCAAGTGCCTAAGGTGATTGCCTTTAGGACACTACTCTAACAATCTACCACTTGCACTAAAGCTAATTGCCTTTATACAGTATACCATAGGTGAGTGCGTGACTACCATGCTTCTTTTGGAGAAGTGTCTTAGTGAGTATATTTTGATCAGTGGGAACTATCTCAATCACTGTTGGGTTTTGAAGAATGAATCATATTCATAAACGCAGTAGAAAAATAAAATTTTCAAAATTCGAAACAAAAGATCATACTTGTGCCATTAAAACTAATTTATACAAATATAAAGATTATAAATTATACCCAATAATTTCTTATTTGTTCTTCAAATATTTACTTTGTTGGGTTGTAGTAAACCACAAAAATCCACACTTGGATATCTCTAATGATAATCCATGCGAAGAATGGAGAAGAAACTATCAAGAGAAATGGGTTGAACAAATTCAAAGTGCTAGCTTTGAAAGTGTTCTTGAGAGAATTTTTGTTGTCTTAAAAATATTTTTTTCATAAAAAAATATTTTAATGTCTATTTTCTGTCATTTGATGTCTTTTCTATTTGAATAAAATTCAATGAAAAGTCAAAAATGGAGAAAAGGGAAATGAATGAATAGCAATTGGCCATAATTGGTCTAATTAAGGCCAAAATCTGCCGTTGGCCAACTAGTGGGATGTAGCAGTGCGCCAGGCCTGCTGCGGGCTACTGCTGGGCAGCCCAGGTGGCCAGCTAGGTGGGCCAGTAGCCTACCACGTGGGCCCGTACAGGCTTGTGACCCTCCTGAACGATTTTTCCTTGCGATCTCATATTTTGGATCCTATCCAAGACCATTTTACTCATTCTCCATATCTTTAATGCGTGTAACCCATTAGGTTCTCGATTATATTGGCCATTTAAATTAATAATTAATTTAAACAAGTCATGAGTGGTATCTAGCAACACATCATGACCCCCAATTGACTGAAAAGTCAGTGGTTTGACTACGAACCTTTCCATAGACAATTTTTGTGCAATTATTCCTTTCACCATTCTATATCCCACTTGGTTTAGAGTATGGACATGTGTCAACTCCCACTAGACTAACTACATCACGGTTAGTCCAAGTAATGTTAGTTCTTGTCCTTTAGGCTCATTACTCTATTAGATATCTCATTGAAGACTATCTTTATGACATTTCTACTTTGGCCAGATATTCCCGAGTAATGACTATGACAAGAGGCCATGGGTATATACTCCTTCTAACAAGAGTGGTTAATCCTTTGTTGGTTACCAAATTACCTTCGAATACCTCAAGTTGTATCCAATCACCACTCTATGAGCAACCTCCCTGAGGCAACAAGGAATAGTGTCAAAATAAAGAATCAATATTTAAGATATCCTTGAGTACCTCAAGTCTAAGGATACTTGCACCATTACTATGATAAGACTACCATTGACATTTGAATAGATTATCCATATGATTGTCTCATAATTGGTCATCCGATGTGCTTAGCTACACTTAGCAAGCATCAACATGTTAAATCTAAACATCTCATGTTTATAGCTTATGAGATCTACTACTCGATCGAATCAAAGAGTGTAACATGTGCTAGTCTGTTTGGATTAATAATGTCCTGTCTCATTAATCCTATGAGTAGGGATAATTTTCACACTAACATAATTACACATGATAAGAATCTCAATATCATGATCTCATCATGATTTCCTTCATGCTATGTTATGTATCAAGGACTTCATTAATTGATTTAGGATCACTTATCAATTCATATATGAAATGAACATCATATTACTGTAAAAGCCTTTTATTTATCAAATATATTTGTACAATAAGTGCTAAAGGTGATTGCCTTTAGAGCACTTCTCTAATAATCATTACATCATGTCTACCAATAATTTTGAAAATCAAATGGTAATGTGTGAGTACATGTTTAGACCTTTGATGATACCGTGGTTCCTTTGCTTATGCAGTAGCTCCCTTGTTATCTCAATACTAGGTTATTAGATCAACAATGCTAGGAACCACAACTAATTCTGTGTTGAATTTTTCTTATCCAAACCATTTTTTTAGCTGCCTTAGAAGTTCTAATGTACTATGTTTCAATTGTGGAATCTGCAGTCATCTCTTGTTGGAACTCTTCCAACTGACTGCACTGTCATTTAATGTGAAAACATAACCTGACTGGGATTTGGAGTCATCCTTGTCATTTGAAAGCTGGCATCCAAATACCCGCTTACTTTAAGCTAACGCTCTCCATAAACCAAGAATGCATCCAAAGTTCTTTTCAAATACTTAAGGATATTCTTAATAGCCACCCAATGCCCCTCACAGGGATCTGACTGATATATGCTTGTGACACTTAAAGCATATGATACATCAAGTCTAGTACATAACATAACATACATGATGGATCTAATAGCCAAAGCATATGAAATCCTACTCATGCATGTCTGTTGATCCTGTGTCTTTAGACACATAGACTTAGAAAGGGTAATCCCATGAGCCATGGAATTAATCCTTTCTTGGACAGTTCTATTTTAGCGCTCCCTTACCCTACTAGTCATTAATAGTGTATGGAACTGCTGCTAAGCTCATTTTTGTAAAAACCAATGCTCAAATTATTGTATAATTTTTTTTCTTTTCAGTTTTCGAGTTTATTATTAGCGGAAAATTTATTACTATATTTCCTTTTTATATATATATCATTTAAATATGTAACTAATGATGTAAATATTTGATTTAAAAGAACTCATTCATTAAACCATAATATTTAGAAATACATTTACAAATAATACTGTAACACCCCCTTACCCCATTGTAGTTCAGCAAGGTAAGTGAGCATTACCCGTCTTACTATTTTATAAAATTAATGAAGTGAAGTAAATTTTTTTTAACAAAAATATTGCAGATATTGAAATAAAAATTATTACAAGCATAAATACTCAAAATTTTATTTATTTATAAAGTATATTAATTTACATAGTGACTCACATATTTAATACACATTATATGAAATAAAAAGGATACTTTAATTCACAAAGTTTTTAACAAAATATACCAAAAAGAAAACCAAGCTGCTAGTTGCTTTCCTACGGTACCCTTCTTTTTCTGACAATTCTAATTTCTACGGCTACCCTTCTAACTTGCGCGAGAGGAAACCACCCGCGTTAAGCTACTAGCTTAGTGGTGCTTCAATGATAAAAATTTTACATACATATATATTTTCTCATATTTTAATTAACCATTTAATAAATAAAACATAAAATAAAGAATTATATAAAATCAATAAATTTCAGCAAATACTCAATATTTAACAACTTTAATTTATATAACATTTATAAAAATCACATACTTCGATATTATTATTATTATTATTATTATTATTATTTTCTTGTGCCCATAACACCTATAACTGAACTAACTAATAGGAATAATGGGATTGCTATTTCCAGCTTTCATAATGTTGCGCCGAGCGCTTTTATAAAAATCTCATTACCGGCTTAATAATTTTGTCATTATCGGCTTAATAATTTTGCACCGAGCGCATTTATAAATTGTCATTACCAGCTTTCATATTTGGCACCGAGTGTCTCAATCCTGATTGGCATGCCAAACTATTTTCTATTCTAGTTATACCCTAGGTATCTTTGGACTTAACTATTTTTATTTTAATTCCCAATATTTTTAAAAATGTCAATATTATTCAATTATCATATTTATGCTTATTTTTTTTGTTTTTTATTCCCATTATTATTACACTAAAATCTCATACATAAATAATTTGTTAAAAATTTATAATTATCAATAAACTAAATATTCACATTAATTATTACATATAATAATCACAATACATGCAAAAGCCCAAATTTTCATGTTTTTACCTATGACATATTTCAGACCTATTTTTGGCTTCATTTTTAGCCTATTTATAATTCGAATTGGGAGTTTTGGTATTCACACCATTTTTAGCTTATTCTATTAGATTTTAGATGCATTAAAATTCACTCAAATCCAAGTTTGCTATCAAAAGTTATGATCAATTGAATACTGCATCATCACAGAAATTTCTGCCCAGAATTTTCTGGGCATATTCTATGTTTGAATTTGATGCATTTTCTGGGAAAAGCTAGACACAATTAGATTTTATGGTCTAAATAAAACGTAAAACCGTATTTCTTAGCTTTCATTTTCAATAAATAACATATAAAACGGAATTCCAAAGCTCAAGTTATCATCAAAATAGTCAGGTTTGTTCCTAGAATTTTGTACCCGAGCCATCAATTGACATCAATCCATATTTCAACCACATTCATCATTTGCATTCATTTTGATACTAAAAGTTCCAGAATTACAACTACATTCATGTGTCTCAATTATTTCACACCATTTGGTCTCATTGCCATATCAAATATCAAAAGCCACAACAAATCACACAACATATTACAAACACAACATATCAAACCTTAATATATAATTCCATACATATTAACAACATATAAGATTTTTATCAATGAAGCATATACCTAATTAGTCTTGGTTATTCCCTTAAAACTTCTTTTCCTTCCCTTATTAGCTAGTTTTCTCCTTGCCTTTGTCACCCACTTGAGGGCCTCTCACTTGTTCATTTATTTTACCTACACAACCATACCATATCTCAATTTCCATATCCATTTTCAATGCTTTTCATGTCTACATAATATTCTAATGCTCCTAATATGTTTATACCTTAATTGAGCTAAAATGTACTAAGGTTAAACTTTCTTCTTCATATGTCATGGCTGCCCAAAAACCACATCCTAGTTACCAATTCATTTTCTTCAATTCAACACTCAATTCACCTTTATTCTATCACCACTTGTGGTGTTTCTATGTTAATTTCAGTTTTCCCCAAATTGCTTTAACTATGGCAGCCCCTCATTCATCATTTAACATCATATTTTCTTTAGTTTTAAAGCCATAATATAATTAACTAACATCAAATATCATTAATTCAAAGTTTAACTACAACTTTCATTAACTAATCACAAACTTAAATTTCTACTTCTAATCTTGCAACATAAGCTCAATTTACCAAACCTAATCACATCTATCATCATTATAGGTCTCAAATAGAAGGAAAAAGATTGAATTTAAAAAGAATAAAATCACCTTAAGAATTCCCAAAGTGGGCCAAAATTCCCCCTAACCAATCTCCCTTTTCTTGTCTTCCTTCTTCCATCTTTCTTGCTCCTTTGCTCATTTCATGGAAAGAATACCTTAATTCAGAATTTTACTCTCTCAAAACTACTTTCATTCCTCACTTTTTCAAGCTTGATTTTAAGGAAGATGGTGGCTTAAGGAAGGCTAGAGTGGACAGCAAAGAGAGGAGAAAAGACGATGAAGAATAGTTACAGATTTTGGTGGAAGAATGGAGAATTCCTCCCATTTTTTACTTTTATACTTTGATTAAGGTGTGGGTCCCACTAATTAAAATTAATCCTAGTTCTTATTGGTTAATTAAGTTAATTATTCTTGATTAACATTTAAACTTTGAGAATTTCCATATTTACCACATCTCCCTCCATATTCACACTTCCTCCCCCAACAATTGCCATAATACCAATTTTGTCCATAGGAAATTTTATTTTTTTCTAATTCTAGCAGTAATCTTTTTAATTCCTAAATAATAATACCCTAAATTATTTTTCCTTATTATTAGTCATTTTTTTATTGGCTCAAATTTAAACTCCGATTGAAGCAGCGCGCCTCACTACGGTCAAGCATAATCGGGGCTTAAATCACTGGATGTTACAAATACCAAATATATAAATTGCAAAATTCACTGCTTATAAATCCTACATGCCTGAAATTTACATCAAAAGAAATTTTTAAAATTTAATTTTTACAATGCAGTTTCCATAACATACAAAAAGAAAAATAAACTGTTGTAATTTGATCTTGGGGTTCCCCTTTTCTTCGGTCGCCCTAATGCAACAACTATATTTATTTATCTGCATATGAAATACACACGCTAAGCTACTAGCTTAATGGTACGTTTGGCAACCATCCAATAATTAAATAAATATTTCTAAAATAAAATTTTAGAAACCACAATTAATTTACTAAGCATGCCAAAATATTCAAATAATATCAATACCATTTCCGTTCAGAAAAAATTAACAATTCATCAATTATGACATTTCATTCATTTAGCATGCTTCAAATTCTTTAACAGTACAAGGCATACTATTTAAAATATCAATTTAATAATTACAATTTATTTTTTTATTTATTTGATAGCCCATGACATCTTAGATCAGAACTAAATACTAAATATAGGATTTCTGCCTCCAGCCTGAAAACATCGCCTTCCCACCTTGTTTATGGGAGGAAACCACCTAAGTAGTTGTCCTATGTCAAAGGAACTACCCCTCTTTCTACTCTTGATGAGCAACTTTTGCTGCGCGATCAGATGCTCATGGAGATCAAAAATAATCTTCATCATGCCCAATGCCTTATGAAAAAATCAGCTGATCAGCATCATCGTGACTTAGAGTTCAATGTGGAAGATCTGGTCTTGCTTAAACTTCGCCCTTACAGACAGTAGACCTTGGCAAAACGCTACAACAAGAAGTTGGCCAGCAGGTACTATCGTCCTTTTCGGGTTCTTAAAAAGGTTGGGGCAGTGGTCTACCACCTTGAATTACCTCCCACTTCTGCCATACACCCTGTTTTCATATTTCTCAGCTCCATCCGGTTGTTGATTTTGGTGTAGACAAGCTGGTTGTCGAGGAATTACCACCACAATTGTAAGCTGACTTAACCTTGGCACTCCAACCAACCACAATCCTTGGGTTACGCAAGAGCTTGGCTTCTCCAATGGGTCATGAGGCGTTGATTCATTGGAAAGGCAAGCCACACTCCAAAGACTCTTGGGAATCTTATCCTATGATCCGCAAGCATTTTCCGGAATTCCACCTTGAGCACAAGGTGACTCTTTGGGCAGGAGCTATTGAGCCTCCAATAAGGCTCACATACTCTATAAGGGGTAAAAAGGAGATTTCAAGATAGGCAGAAATATTGTTATGGCAATATGTGTATGTTTGTCATCTTTTCTATTATAATCTAGTCTTGGGATTAGTGAGGTAGCCTCTGTGTGAGGATAGCGAACTATATAGAGTGCGAGAATAAGGCATTTAGGGGTATTGGGAAATTATTATTTTAACTGTGGGGAGAGTTTCTGGTCACACGAATACTAGGCTTAATTAATGACAATAATTCCTTTCCCCGTTCTTCTCCGAAAGTTCATATTAATTCTTACTAACCATTTCATTTTTCTTCCTTCTTAACTTGTTGCTTTGCCAAGGTGAGGGAAATCTTACCAAAATCCTCCTCATTTGGTCATAACATAGCTTTCACTTGCATACTCTGTTTTGAAGTGAAACATTTGATAAACTCGTTTCATGTGTTTGTTTACCAAGTTTAGGTTGTAAACTTGGGTAAGTTATATTTAGCCTTGAAAAAGATAGAAAGTACAATCGGGTGTGGGAGGGACTCGGTCCTTCGGATTTTCATGAGCCACAAAGGGCGCACCACACAATGTGCGAAGCTCTTCCAACCGTTAGACCCTATATGATTTGGGGTTTGTCTTGAGCCAAAGGAAAAAAGCAAGTGTTTTTGAGGTTTTTTATTTACAAAATACTTGGGATTACAGGGGCCTTTGACTTAAATAAATGGAAAAAAAAAATAAAATTACCAATATCTGTTGAAATGAATCTTATTTCCCGAAATGTGCTTTTCCTTGCCACATGGATGGATTGAGAGGTCAGACTGCAAGAAACTGATACTCAAACTATCAATCAATGAATTGTCGTATGCATGCAGTATGCTTGACACTATTAATAGCAACCATACTACCACAGAATAATACATACCAGAGATTATGAGCATAGTCGGGGTGTGCAAGAGCTGTGCGGATGGCAGGCAGTAGGCTTTATGCAGATCACTAGTATGACTAGCGATCAATGTTGTGCCAACTACTGATTGCTAGTCACACTAAGGTTCTGTGCAGCAGCCTTTTTCCACACTCATGATCACTCCATGCATTTACTCCCCCCCTCGTTATATATCCCTAAATTCTACTCTCTCTTGGGTCATCCTTTGCATTTTGCGTCAAAAGAAAGAAAAGAGAAGGACAGATAAAAGGAAAAAAACACAATGAGAAGGAAGGAAAAAAAAACAAGGAAACAGAGGAAAAAAGAATAGGAAGAAGTGTCAAAAATTTTGTTGAAGAGGAGTTCTGGAAATTTATAAGTTCTTCGTGATTTTTTTTTCATCTATTAATTTATAATATTTTTTTGTAATTTTGTGATGATTTTTTTGTTTCTTTTTTTTAATTTGAATGCCAACTGTTAGTATCCAAAATAGGGGAAAAAAAAAGTAAAACGGCTAAGTGAGGTATGTAGATATTTTTATTATGTGATTGTTAAATATTGATTTAAATGTATATTATATGTTTTTTTTGATATTTTTTTTTGTGTATTTTATTGTACATTTTGATGTGTGATTGCTTGCTATGTAATTTTTATATGTTAATTTTCATTCTATATTTAATGTGTATGTAGTTTTTTTTTTGTAAATTATTTTAAAAGATTTATTTATTTATTTTAGTGTAAATTTTAAATTAAAAGAACTACAAAAATTAATTAATTTAATTATATAATTAGACACCTACACGTACAATTGTTACATGTGCACTTATTATTTTCATAATATTTGAATATATTTTATTGATATAAATAAGTGGATTATATTTCAATTTATGTTAGCACTGAAGTGTTTAGTGGTAAAAATATTGATAAGTACATGTATTTAAATATAAAAAAATAATAAGAGCACATATTTTATAATATACAAAAAATAACAAGAGCACATGATTTATACAATATATATTTGAATGTGGAATATGTGAATTAAGGCACGAAAGGAACATAAAAACAGTAAAGTGTAAAAGGGATAGATAATTCGAATTTATTCAATTAAGTACGATTTTAATGTAAAAAAATAAAGAGTGTAAAAAAAGAAAGTCGAAAGAAGTAATTATATTATTAACATATTAATTAAAAATAACATGAACCTGCTTAATTATTTTATATATTTGAATTTCATTTGTAAATAATTAATTATATATTTTATTCAATTTTTTGTAATTTTTTTAAACTTTTATAAATATTTATTTGCATTAATTTTTTTACCATGCTGATAATGTGTTATATAACTTGAATATATATATATATTTTTTTTTTTGCTTATTTAATTTGTAGTCTATAAACATGATAATTTCACCTTGTATCATTGCTTACTGGGACGGAAATATAATTCAAAATCAATGTGGTATTGATTATGAAAATGGTTTCTCAAAAATGATAAAGAGTAGATATAGAGTGTGTATGCAAGAACTTATAGAAAAATTAAGGAACGCAATGAGAATTGATAACACTCCCAAAACTATATTGAAAGTTATATATAGGAGTCATAGGATAGTGATGGAAGGAAATGTTAAATTTGGATGTATTGATATATGGGATGATGATAACATGATGGCGATGTATACACATCATGAGAAGTATGATTATTACTTGAATTATATTGAGTTGTATATTGAAAGTCAAGAAATGAATGCAAAATCAAATGATATTGTTGGACCTTCTAATGCTCATGAAGAATGTGAAAATGACGAGGTGGAAGATGAGGAATGGGAGGGTTATGAGGTGGGAAGTGATTAAGTTAATGCTGAGGTGGCTGATAATGATTCTGATATTGATGAATATGAGCAGATGGAAGATGAAGATGGTGATGAAGAAAAAGATGATGATGACTGTAACACATTAACAGAGGCAACTCACATTAGTGATTTTAGTGGTGGATATTTAATTGGCGCAGAGTTTGATCCAATGCATACTAATCCTTATGCAGAAGATAATAGCATGTCAATATAGGACCCATCAAAGGAATTCATTAAGGGAATGATTTTTCAACCTAAAAAAGTTGTTCGGACAGCAACAAAGGAGTATTATGTGTCGAAATCAAGAATATATGATGGAGGTTACTAGGCAGAATACATTTGTAATAAAATGCAAAAAGAGTGAGTGGTTGCAATTGGAGATTGCGTGCAACAAAAAAATCAGGAGCAATATATTGGAAGATAACTAGATATAACGACCTTCACAATTGCACTAGTTCTGGTAGGTCACAAGATCATAGACAGTTGGATTCACAATTGATATGCAGTTATATTGAGGATGTTGTCTGAGAGGTGCCACATATCAAAAGTAGTACCTTAGTGGATAGGATCCATAAGACATTCAACTAGACACCTTCATACAAGAAATGGCTTGCTAAGCAATTAGTCATTGGAAAGTTGTTTGGAGATTGGGATGAGTCATATCAAAAACTTCGTCAGTGAATGGTTGTTGTTATCGATGCTAATCCTGATTTCTATGATGTGATTGAAGATGATGCTCATTATGTTCAAAATTATCTATATCCAGCATGTCGCGTATTTAAAATGATATTTTGAACATTCAGACTTTGCATTGAAAGTTTTAATTATTGTAGGTCAGTATTGTATGTGGATGGAACATTTTTATATGGAAAATATAGAGGGTGTTTACTAATTTTATCTGCATTGGATAGAAATAATAAGATTTTTCCTGTTGCATTTTCCATTATAGAAAAAGAGAATAAAGATAATTGGAGTTGGTTTATGAATAACATCAGGTTGCATGTGACTAAGAATGAAGATTTAGGCGTGATAAGTGACCATATCACTGGAATAATTCATGCAACGCAACATGATTGGTGGAAGATGCGTGCTCATTATTATTGCATTCGTTATGTAGCAAGTAATTTTAATAAAAAATTCAAGAACAATAAATTGAATGAGTCACTAAAAAAGCAGGTCATCTTCTTTCCATTAAATACATTCTAATTTGTACATTATTGTATTGATGTTTAAATAAATAATTATTATCTTTTTGTGTTATATGTATAGCGTATGAACACCAAAAGATAGTTTAAAAGGGTGATGGAAAGCATATATAAAGAGGAGCCTAAAACAAAAATTGGATTGGGAGGATCCATTTACATATGTGGACTCGTTCACATTATAAGGAAAAGCGTTAAGGAAGCATGACTACCAATATTTCTGAGTCAGTCAATGGCATGATCAAGAAAATGAGAGGCGTGCCCATCATTTCTTTAGTAAATGCGTTCTTCAAAAAAATTGTTGATTTTTTTTATGAGACGATGAAAATATTTTATGGAGATTGCAAATGGGGCTTTGTATTGTGAAGACTGACAGAAGTTGTTGAATAAAAGGGTGGCCAAGGCAAAAAGACATTATGTGACGGCTTATGATAGGGTGAAAGGGTTTTTCTCTATCATTATAGCTTATAATAGCAGCAAACGAAAAAGAGCAAATGAGCAGGTCGTTAATTTGTTTAATCATACATGCACGTGTGGCAAATTTCAATCAGTATAACTACTTTACTCCCACACAATTGCTAGTTGCTTGAGAAATGGAATCAACTATTTTCAATTTATTGCTCCATACTATACTTTGGAATACACATTGAAGTGTTATCAAGTCGGCTTCCAGCCTCTAGGGCACCCTGACTATTGGCTACCATGTTATGAGTTGTCTTTAATTCCATATGCTACCATAATTAGGAAAAAGGGTTGTCCAAAAACATCACGAATCAAAAATGAAATGGATTGGAAAGTCAATGGCAAGAATAGATACACGTGCAAATTATGTGGTAAACTTGGACATAATGTTAAGACTTGTCCATATAGTAAAAGTCGTATTGATAATGCACAGAAAAATTGATCATTGTATTTTACTTTGTAATTTTCTAACTTTTCCTAAATGTTGTGAGAATATCTTCATAGTTTGTATACAACATTATGAACATTGTATTCATAACCAATATGTTATGTAGATGTCTTTATTTTACTCTCCTGATGATATATTTAGAACAATTGTTCGTCATTGTATTCATAATCAATATCATTTGTTTGGATCATTAGCGAGATCTTCATATTGTATGTCAAACATTTATCGTTGAATGATGGAAGAATTCAATTGTTGTTACCTTTACTGCTTCCAAAATATCTAACCATGTTAAATTGTTTTGTGTTGTGCACCAATTCAAACTCTGAATTTATACACAAATATCATTATCACATGTAAATAGTAACAATTATGCATGCTTGTGATTTTTTCTAGGTATGGAGGCCCGTAGGAGAGATGTAATACAGCCTGGCACGTCTAATCCATCGCTATTAAGATTACGTGTACACATATCAGAGGTTGTTTGGTATGATCAACTTCAATCTCCAATACTCACATGTCATCGAGCATCTACGTTATTGCATATGGAGGAGATAGATGCTCATATTCGAGACCTGCTCCAACAGACTAGATTTTTAAAAGTAGCTCAACTTGAATTCTTCCAGTTGGATTGGCATCTTATCACTGCACTAGTCGAGCGATGGAGGCCTAAGACACATACATTTCACTTTCCTGAAGGAGAAATGACTACTACTCTTCAGGATGTGGCTATTCATACTAGTTTACCTATTGATGGCACTCCAGTGATTGGATATAGCCATCATGATTGGATGGAGTTATGTGAGAGAATGTTAGGAGTGAAGCCACCAAATAATCTCATTAGGGGTTCAAAGTTGAACTTGAGATGGTTTGCTGAACAGTTTGGTAATCTCCCGGCAAATGTAGATGATGAGACTATCCGTTGTCATACACGTACATTCATTATGTGTATCATTGGTGAAATATTATTCATTGATAAATCAGCTTCAAGAGTCAATTTGATATTACTTCCTCTTATAGAAAACTTGACTGCAGTACATCATTACAGCTGGGGTGGAGCATGCCTTGCATGGCTATATAGAGAATTACGTAAGGCCACAAATCCGATTGCACAACAGATTAGTGGTCCATTATTTTTACTTCAACTTTGGGCATGTAATCATCTACCTTCAGTTGCACCTACACTGTCATTTTAGACACCACATGTTGGCCTACAACTAGGATTTCAGTATGCATAAACATTATTCAACATAATTTAATTTGATACTACTAAATCAATAAAATAATATTCTTGCTAATTGTTTTTTTATAGGTGGAGTGTTGCACGGATAACTACAGAGGTGTCAACTCATATACTGAAAAATATAAGATACATGTTTGACTTGATCGAAACTAATTATGTACTTATTATTTCTTCTTTCTTTATAAATATATATACAAATATTTTTTTACTTATAATACAATAAGTGTTTAAATTTACTACAGGTTATATGGGAGCTATATACAAACGACATTCTACAGATTCCTCCAGCCAACTATTTGGATGGCCAACCTATTTGGCAAGCAGTAGTCCCATTAATATGCTACCACATTATTTAGTGGCACCATCCAAACTGAGTGTTACAACAATTTGAACTTGAACAATTCATCCTAAACCAACTGTTGCAAACAGATGAGCTTCACTCTACTGATTTACGATCTAGAGATGCAAATTGGCCTCATCAGCATTCTAGATTGTCATGTGGAATGCACAATTACATGTTTATAATGTCAGCCCAGCATTAGAACGCCTTCATTATCATTCTCAATATATGGATTGGTATCGACGTGTCACACGACGGTGGATTTCTCCAGCAGGTGGTGCTTAAGGAGCAGTAGTGAGTTCTTTTTTTTATTTATGTTCAACCAAATTATAATCAAGAATAATACATTTGAATTATAATCAGATTGGGATTAAGAATGAATGTCTTTTGCATATCGATAGTATTGAACATATTCGTTTAAATAATGATGTTGACGAAATCCACTAGATTAATATAGCATGTTTTGCACTGTTCAACAATGTAGATTTGTAATGCCGTCGCCGCAACCTCAACCACCATTTTCAGATGTTGCATTAGATGAAGAGGCTAATATTGATCGACTATAGGCAATCCGTCGCAGGACTCAATCAAGAAATTTTCTCGAACATCAGCAGAAAGTTCCCATTATTATTCTTCAATCCTCTACGTGTGTACTTGTGTCATTACCTGTTGCATATCACGATTCACAGTCATACAATTACACAGGTCAGCACCAAGATTCAATGTCTAGTCCATCACAAATATGTGCATCAGACACTCCTGAGCCAGCCCAGGCAAGGACATCATACTTTGTATTCTCAGCATAAGACTTGGATCTTAGGAAACTCATCACAACCAAACTCTTTCTTTGGAACTTTTGAATAGTGGTCTAACACTATTTCTCCATGGACTACACCATTACATACAACGAGTCCAGCATTTGGAAGTGCATCCTCATAGGCTTATTCTATTCCTAAAGAAGAAGCAAACAACACAGATGAAGAGGTTGAGCCTAACCGATTAATTGGAATAGCATTTAGAATGCAATGACCTCAACGTAACAGAAGACAACCGATTTGTGGTACAAGAGGACACTGATACTGCTTTTTTTTATGTTTTGTATAATTAAATATTAACTTTTTATTATGTAAATTAAATATTTTGATGTTCAATTTTTGCGATAATTTTTTATCAAAACATGCTATATATAATTTAATTAAAAAATTATTATAAATTAACAAAAAACCATGTTAATTAAATTTTAAATAAAATTAATTAATTAAACCAAAAGAACAATGAACAAAAAGAACAAAAAAATATACAAAATGAAAATTGAATAAAAAAATTTAATTAAATAAAAATTCAAAAAAATAAATTTTAAATTAATTAAAATTTCTAATTAAATTTAGAATGCTACATTGTAGCTTCCTTTAATAATATAAAAAAATACAACAAAATGAAGATTAAAAAAATTGAGGAATGAACGACACTTGTAGTGTCATCCAATGTGCAACACAATGATCGACGCTCATAGTGTCAATGAGTAAGACCATGAGTATGGTCATTATTAAGAGGGTCGAACATACAACAATTCAATGATCAACATTTTGAGTGCCGATTTCTTGTAGTATGATCTCTAAACCCATCCACATGGCAAGAAAAACATGTTTCGGGAAATAAGATCCATTTTAACATATATTGGTAAATTTATTGTTTTCACTTATTTATATCAAAAGCTCGAATTACAATGAGTGTCTAAATAGTTTAGAACACTAAAGTTGAAAATTTTGGCTTGATCCCTTACCCATTAAAAGGGTTACTAGTGAGAGAAACTCTCAATAAGATTTTCTTGAGAAGTGGGATAGGCAAACAAAGGCTAAACGACTATAAATCATTGTATTGATCTTCTTCTTCTTAATCACTTTTGTTTTTTTAACAATGTTGTATGTTTTGAATAAGTTATGATTAAATTTTATTTAGGAAAATTAGAATATCTTTTAATATATTTGTGTTTAGAAATTGAAGAGTCAAATTTGATTTTGAATAGGAAAAGATAACCCTTTTTCAAGTTTATTTCAAATGTTGAAGTGTTTTGTGGATTTATATCAATTATTTTGTCAAAAAAGTTTGATCTTTATTTCATTTTAAAATTCTAATAAGAAATGTGCATTACAAAAATGCAATAGAAAACTGTCATTAGAAACAATCCAGTAGAAAACAATAATTTGTCAGTAGAAAAGCAATGTCAGAAAAACAGTTTTGTAAAAGAAGCAAAATTTGAAAACAAGCTCAATTCACCCCTCCCCTCTCTTGAGCACATTGGGACCTACACTAAGTTTTAGGAGTTAATTCTGTAGCTTCTATTTTAAAGTTCTTAAGGTCTTCTTTGTAATTCTTAAGCTATATAATAAAACTTCATGCAACCAAGAAAGCATGAACTGCAACTTAGAGCCTTCAATTTCTCAATGTTCTCTGAATTCTTCACTTATTTTCAATTTGTATCTGCCACTAAATGATTATATCTGATTCCATTTACAAATCATAAAATCTTCAATTCCGAAATTTTAAAATCATAGTTACTTCAATTCTTTGAATCTTTTCTCTTTTACTCTCTTGCAACAAAAACTTAGAGATCCTATTCTAAGTTTGCTAAAAAGAAGATATCAGTGATCAAAGGTAAATTAACCCATTTAAACCACAATATAAATGATTCCATGAAAATCATCTCCATCAAGAGTACATTGGTCATAAGTATTATATTGAGAAACCCATTTGGGGTTTGGTCACAATATCAGTGTTCAAAAACTAGGTCAAACAATAGAATGGAACTTCAAGCAAGCACTTAGCAGATATATGCGCATGTTAATGTTATCAAAAATCTGGGAAGAAATGTGTTGATTCTTTATAAAGTACAAATGCAGGCAATTAACAAACTTTTGCAGTAAAATTGATGCATCGTTCAAAAGCATATATAAATGTTTGTAGTTTACTTGCAAGCAAAGCTAGTTGTAGAAAAGGAAAAGTGGATTGCAACCCATTTAAGGGTTTTATACAATTAGATAATAGGGCAAAGAAATTGCCTGCTCAAAACCTCCATGAATAATGGGCAAGACTATTGGTGTTATAAGGGCACGAACGATGAGACTAGCTGTACCCCATTTTAATCGTCTTATTGGCACATCCTTTTGAGAAAATTTGCCTTCTGGAAATGTATGCAGCTGCATATTAGAGGCAAAAAAGATAAAACCAAAACAGCAAGTGAAATTTTGGGGTGGAACAGAGATGGAAGATAAAATAGAATTCAGATCATGGAACAAAGCAAAAAATATTTTAAACAATTCATGCTTGCAATATGTCAAGCGCATGTCAACAACTTGTGAGAGAGTATGTATATTAAAATTGTGAGCATACTCAACGAGATTAGTCGGTAAAGAGAAGAGCTCCTTTTTGCTATTAATCAAGGTTTAGTTCCACTATAGAACACTACAAGATTATTTCCTGAATGTATCAGGCCAATGAATAGGAGTATGCCGTCAAGATTGCCATAGCGAAGATTTAGTCTTTTGGCAAAAAGCCCAAGGATAACATGACCTAAAAATCAGAGGGAGGGAGGAAAAAAGCTTGTGAAAATAAAACATTTTCTAGCTAGAGAAACAGCCACCGATTAATATGATAATCAAGCTCAAGTTGGTTGAGCACTCATATTTAAAGTGGCATAGCAATTTCTAAAGAAAAGGTGATCTCTGAAAGTAAGGCAATCATACAAGTACAAAAGGTCTTCAAAGGTTTATATTCAAAAGAGGAGAGGACATCCACCAAGCAAAAAACTTTAAGTTTCATGTCTCTTTGATGCAAACAAGAAACCACCCAAACAAGTTTGAATACTTAAAAAGTTTAGAAGTATGGTCTAGAACTTAACAGATTTAATGGGGCTTGTTTGCAACATTAATGAGTTCTTTTTAATCTTTATTGGGTCTTCAAGCATTTTTTTAACAATTTAGCTGATGGTTGATATTTTTTGTTAGGTGTATTTTCATAATTTCCTATTTTATGAACAACTCTTATTTAGTCCTCATTGATTTAGAAACATTAGTTCCCTTTTACTTCTCTTTAGGATCAAAAAAATCCTTGAAAGATCAGAATTAGTTTTTGAGTCTGATGCCTTAAAAGGTTTAGGAACAGATTAGGTCTGTGAATTCCCCGTGCTTGTAATGCTATAAAATTCTCTCTTTAATTGTGATTCCTTTGATCTCTTGGGTGTTATTGCAAGGAAATGTGTCCAGCCTATATTCTGTCATACTACCATCCTCTGGTTACTGTTCACATGCCTAAGTTGTTGCTGTCCTACATAACTCTTGCAAGACAACAATAAGAGAGCATTAGATTCTATAATCCTTCTGAGTATGTAGATATATTTATGTAATTGATACAAAGTCCAGACTTTTTCTTGTTCTATTCACATAAAATGCATCAGGTGAATGAACTGCTTGGGGACATGAAGCATCATATAGCTCTCACAAAAATGCCTATTAATCACTAAGTTAGACGAGAGATTGTAAAGAGGTAAGGAGGCATAATCAATCAATTCTTAAACATCCAACAAATGTTTTTCATATACTCTTTCACAGAACTACCTTTTCTTGAGCTACACCTTGTTTACAAAAAAAAAACAATAATAATATAAAGAAAGAAAGAAAGAAAGAAGAAACTAACAGATATAAAATAAAAGAAAAAAATGCAATGGAAAGAAGGGGTTAGAATCAATTTAATTACAGACTCTGCCCGCAATCAGAACAATCCACCTTGTATTTATTTGCCTAAGCAAACGAGTGTGCAAGTTTTCCCTATATTCAAAATCCTTTTCATGCAGAATATGTTTATTCCTAAATAAATCAAAAAGACTTCAGTTATTATTTTGCTATCATGATTTCCAATACAAAATAAATGTGCAGGAGAAGACTTTGATTATTATTTTGTGACCAAGTGTTGAAGAGATAAGAGGGTCAGTATGATGGCAGTATTGGGCAAATAATTGAAATGAAACATCAACATGAGAAGCAGGAGAGAATCTGAGAAAAATCTTCCCTGGTATGACAAAGAAATCCCACTTTAAGTCCATAAAATGACAATGGAAACATAGCAAGTAAACCAAAGCTAGTGTGCAAGTTGTCAAAATTTGAGCTGCAATCCTTACAAGCTGGCTCATAGATGGATTAGTTAATATACCTTGATTCTTCCATTGATCAGTTATCACTAACACTAGGTCTAAGAAGTTTATTAAGATAATAGAAAGAAATGCATAAATTAAAGTAATGCAAACATGTATCATTGTATCTAGGTCTTCAAAAAACTCCAGAACACATCATGCAAAGGATGAGAATACAATATATAAATTAAATACCCATGCTCCATTGCTTAAGTGTTCAAGAGCTTCGTTCATGTGTTCTTGATAAATTCCAGCACCCCGAGTAATAGGTTTACATTTCCCTGCACAATTTACAAGTTGAGAAGCAAAGGCCAATTTAGATTACTAATTATGTTTCAAAGAAACACCAGACTAACCATACTAAATCATTATGATTGCAAGGAATTCCAATGAGTATTTATCAGAAGCAGAACAATGTCCAGAGTGCTTTTTGTGAGATACCAACTCCACCACAGATAATGACATAACACAACCACACCCCACAGCTTAAATATATGTTTCCCAACTATTAGTATCCATATTATAGGTGGATTCAACACAGGTTTTCTTCCAGCATTTGAGGCCTTGGCCATATTTCCAATGCAGCATAAGAGAACAGGTGAGAAGACTTTTACATCCCTAGTTTGTCTAATATGCAAACAAAGAGGTCAGTGAAGTTTTAATGAACAAAAAATAGTAATAAGCAATACACTATTGTAGCAATCCTCTCGATAAAACGACATTCTTATTCCCAACACAATTACCTTGAAACCACTCGAGTGAGGAATAGATAAAAAAATTATAGAATCCCGAAGTATAGCAACAAAACAACCAAAGTTCATGAAACTAAGACTTGTACACCTTAAATTAATTGTGTAAGCATGATAAATTTGTAAGGTGACCCTTTAGGTGATTTTCCATGCTGGAATCAATACATTGAATATCATCAAGCAACCGACAATCTAAAAAGTAAAAGCATAAGCAATATTGTGAAAAGAATACCAAGGCGGAAAAAATACGAAAGTAGGGGGTTTTTGAAACAAATGTCTTCAGCGGCCAGCACCCATCTAGCCAATTTTGAATTAAAGGACGGGAAACCACGGAATCCCCACATAACTGGATCATCCAACCTATTCCGAAGAAGAATCAAAAGATTATCTAAGAAGGAATATATCTAAAAGAAAAGAAAGAAAAAAAACTGTTTATTTATGTAATGACATGTTACGTGGACATGTGATTGCTAACAGTGATTAGGAGTACCCCAGGGGGCCGAGATCGGACAAGACGAATAAGTGTATCGGCATTATAAACGGAAGAGGTGTTGAAAAGATTGGACACTGCCTTAGCGAATGCCCCTACACCCATGAATACCATCTTCCTTGGAACCCCTCCCATGTGACTCCCTCTTCCTGCCCATTCCATTTTTCGCCCCATTGTTGATTCTCTTTTGCATGCTCTCATTCTTCTGCTCCTCTTTCCTGTTTAGAAGAAAAAACCCAGGTTGCTCTGCTTAGTAAAATGAGTGAACATCGGTTCAGGTTAACCGATTGAACCGAAATTTATATCAAACTAGCAATGGCATTGCCTCAAGTAGGATTAGAGATGGCAACGGGTACCGCAAAAATTGTCATATCCGAATCCGAACCTGATTATTTATATACATATCCAAACTTGTTCCGAACCCGTTTAAAATTATAATATTAATACTCGTACACGTCCCAAATCCGATTAATATCTGAATCCGAATAATTACCCTTTTATCATTAAAAAAAATTAAAATAAAATAAAATTCAAACTAATTAAATAATTAAAAATCTATAAATATATAAATAATCTACCATAAATCACTATAAAATCAAATAAAATATAAAATTTAATTTGACATATTCAAATTAAAATAATTTATCAAATTATTCAAAAATAACAATAAAATTAAATATTGTTCGTTATGATAGAAAAATTATATTTCACATTTTAAACATCAATTACATTTGTAATTCATCAATATATAAAAATATATGAAAAAATAATTATATTATTATATTCAATAAATTAAAATAGAATAAATCTGATTATATATATATATATATATATATATATATATATATATATAATCAGATTTATCGGGTAGCGGATACCCGAAAGTCTCTACCCGTACCCTACTTAAACCCGTGATAGATTTAAATATTGCTGTCCAAACGCGTCCCAAAACCCTAATAGGGTTATCCATTAGGGTTTAAACAGGTTCGGATTGACGCGGGTACCCGTGAAACTCGTATTTGTTACCACCCTTAAGTAGGATGGCAACGAGACAGATTTAGGACGGAATTCTCCGTTTTTTACTCCAAATTCTGCTTCGTCCCTCCATCCCTCCTCATTCATCACAATAAATAAATTTAGGATTCTCGTTCTTGCACCACACAGGGACAGGGATCTCCAACCCCGCTTCTTTTTCCGAATTTTATTAAATTTTTTTATTTTATTTTAATATTAAAAAAAATTTATTTTTTTATTTTAATTAATTAGTTAAATATATATTTTTTAAATAAAAAATATATTTTTTACTTTAAATAAGTATTATATTTTTATTTTATAATAAATATTAATTATATTAAAATATAAATAATTATTATATATATATATATAATAATTGGAGCGGAAAATATATATATTATTTTCACTTCATCCCTTTAAAAAAAATCTGAATTGCATGAAATTGGGACAGTTCCAAATTGACATTTTTAAAAGAAAAATTTAAAAGTACTAGCAAGCTGTAGTTAAAAAAGGACATCACTTTCTTTAGGAGTAGTACAATGTTATTTCTAGTATAACATTGTACTAACTGCATACTTAACTTGCTTTATTAGTATTGTGTAGATTATAAATTTATTATTAACTACATTATTAGCTTAGAAAATTATTTAAGAATCTCAAAATATTCTTCATTCTAAAAAGGAAATGTCTCAAATTTTGGGTATAATTCTGTAATTCATTAAGTCGATCATATCCTTTTGATATATTTTATTTATTATAAAAATATATTTTAAAAGCTTGTTTTTTTGACAAACTTTACTTGCTTGATTTGTGTGAAGAAGTTTAATTAAGGAAAAAGTTCATGTTTTACTTTGATCTACATAATTTTAATAATATTATTTTTTTTTATGAATAGTATTAAATGTTATTAAAATTTTGATAAAAAAAATGTTATTATAAAGTAAATCATGCATCCATAAAAACGAAAGCAATATAATTGAAAGATTAAAATTAAAATTTATATGTTTATTAAAAAATAATTTAATTTGGAAAAACAATATTTATTTAACTTCATAAATTGAGTTCCTAAACTATGTTCAATTCTATTAAACTTTTTAAAATTTGAATTAAATTGATATTGAAAACTTTTGAGGATCTAATATAAAAAAATCATAAATAAAAATAAAATTATTAATTTGTTTCAACACCAATTAGGCTTAAAGTTAAATAACTTAATAAAATAAAAATTCAATATTTAAAAAAATATCTAAAAAATTTAATAAAATAAGATGTAGAAATTTAAGGGGTGCAAATTATTTTTTTCACAAATAAATAAACCTAAGAATTAAGATTAGTCTCAATTATTTTGAGTATTTATTTTCAATGGATCCCATATTTAAGGCATGGATAGGGTTTTCCTTAGTTTTTTTAGTGGATAGTAAACCCCATAGAAGACCCTCATACAGAGAATAAGGGTTCCAGAATTGTTGAAGAGGAGAAAGAAGTATAACAATGGCATTTTTTGGGTTGGGAGTTGGGTTGTTGTGAAGCGTAGAAATGGCGGCGTGTTGCAAATGGTACATTGGCGAGCCTAAATGAGTTTGGTCTACTACTGCTCTTTAATTGTTATGTGTAAATTTATATTTTATTTTATAAAAAGTATAATCCCAAAAAACTCTCTCTATGGTTGATAATTTTTATCATTTTGTTAATGGCTTTTTCTATGGTTGGTTTACTCTTTTTTGTCTTTTGTGTGAGAGTTTTGGGTACTCTTATTTGGAAATTTAGTTTTCTCATTGCAAATCTAGGCTATGGATGGCAGTCGTTACGTGTTATTTAGAGTGGGGTGTAGATAATGTCAAACGGATACGTTTTGTGGAGTAGGGTAGAGATAGTGCTAAATGGCTAAGTTTTGCGGTAGAGTGAGAGGGAAACATCTTTGGTTTGCAACTGTGTTATTTGGCAATTGTATAAATGATAGATACGTGAGACAAAACGATGACACATGAATAATATTGTTGGGGGACAAAAATAATGCACTACTGTAATAGCTAAAATTCTGTCATGTACCAACTTTTATTATATCGATAGATTTTTAATCGATCCAACTAATAATTTCAGATTAATTGACCGAATAAACAAAATTTTAAATCAAATACATAATAAAAAATCACAAGATTTCACCTTATTTTCAATTACACTTCTAATATATTTTTTTTCGATTGAACCCAATAAATTATCAAAATTTTCAATTAAAACACTGTCAAACTTAACAACCCTATCTTCTTTCTTTCCTTCTCTTACGATGTGATGCAGTTAATATTCATCATTGTCCCTTTTTCATCCAACCATCATCAGCGATGCAACCAACCGCCATGACAAGCCAAGGGATCTAGGCTTCAAGCCTAGCTAGTAACGCAATCCAACGGTACCATCCCCCTTATCATTGCCAACAGTTGCAATCTAGTTGAATTCCTTAGACTGTCGTGACCAACCTCATATCAACAACTAAGTTATTACTTCACCAGTTTTTTCCAAATCCATTTTATCTTTTATTATTTCTCCATGTTAATTTGAAGTGGATTTGCTATTAGGTGGTTCATTTGAAGTGATAAGTATGGTTGTAATAAGAATTGAGTACATAAATTTTTAGCTTAGATTTTTGGAACTTTCTTTCAAATCGATCTTGAGATTAATTGTAAATATTTATGTTTTTATAAGGAATGAAGTGTTGGTCAAACTACATATGCACCAGAAATTGTAATAAATGACAATAAAGATTGATAGTGCATCTTTTGTTGAACTAATTAATAATTAGTTGACAAAATATTTGGTAGGTAAGATGGTAGATGGAAAATAATCTCAATCATCTATTAAAGTATGTGAGAATTAATCTTAGCAGTCCATTAAGGAAGTGAATGTCAATATATACCTTTAAGAATTCATTTGTAATGTATCTCATCCAAAAGTAAGAGAGAAAAATAAAAACTTAGAAAAGCTTTAGTGAGAGGTTGTGAGTTGTGAGTGTTTGTAAAAACTTTATAAATTTTTCTTTCTTCAGTAAAAAATATGTGGTAGTCCGGAGACGTGGGCATAATTGGTCGAACTCCATTATCAACTTGTTCTTTATTTGTAACACCCCAGATTTTATTAATTTTGCTCAATTAAGATTTTTTTAATTATTTTGGTAACTTAATAATTTTATTTGAGTAAAATTTTATTACAAATTTGAGATTTGTAAAAATGTACAAAATTTCCCCTAAGTATATATATATATGGAGATTTCAAAGATTTAAGTAAAAAAAATTTCATTCTCTCTCATTTTTCCTACACGATCCTCATCTCTGTTCATCAACCAAACGACATCCGATCTTCGCTAAATTGGAACCAGAAGTAGTTCTCCATATTTTTATCACTCCGGCGACGTTTGATTTTCCAAAAACTGACCGGATTTTCGAGATCGGAGCAGCAAAAATCGGATTCCGGGCTGCCCTCTCATTTTTCGTATTTCCCGACTTCTTTTCTTAAATCTGACACCGGAAATGGACTCAGGACGTCGAAACACCTTGGTATGTGTAATTTTAGCTCTGGGAACCGTGATTTAGGGGCTGATCGGAGTCGGAATTCCTCGCCGGAGCCGTGCGAATTTTTATAGATTTACACGTTTTCAACTACTTCTAAGCCATAAAACTTATATATTTGGACTCCTCACACCTCAAGCTTTCTTTTGGTACCAGTCGATCGTCGATCCGCGGCCGTTGAAAATTTTCCGGCGACCACTAATCGGGTAATTTGGACAGAATTTTCGGCTCGTTAAACTGAGTCATATGTTATAAACCGCACCTCCTAGTTATTTTTAGATAGTGATATATGAATTTATTTGTGAAGTTTAAGTATATTTTTATTATTAAAGTGATTAATTAATTTAGTTGAATTGCATAATTATTTGAGTTTATTGAAGATTATTTGGGGAATAATTGAATTTTATATTATTAAATGGAGGTGATTATTAGTTAAGTTAGAATATTAATATATTAGGTAATTAAATTAAAAATCGATGATTATTAATTATGGAGTTAATTGGAGTGTTTAGAAGTAGAAGATAACTTCTGTAGTAGAATGAATATTTAATAGATTTTTTGAAGAATTTTTTGATTATTAGCCTAATTATGAAAAAAATTTATTGGGAGTTATTGAATATTATTTTTGTGAAATTGACGATGGAAAATGAATGAATTTTTAGAGTATTTATTGAATTAATGAGAATTTTTGAATTAGAAATGGGCATTAGAAGAATAAAAGGAAATAAATTGAGAAAAATAGTTTTGGAGGAAAGATAAAGAAAATAAAATATTATTAAGGAAAATAATATTTGAAATTTTTGGTCACACGGAAAAGCATGTTGATGACCAAAACTGTGATCTATGCGTTAAACACGCATAATGAAGAGAATTTTAAATATAGAATTTCGATATACGTGAGATCGAGAAATTAGCAGGAAATTTAAATTTTACTAGATTTTATGTCATAAGGGGTTCAATAGCTAATTGAAAATTTTCTATCTCTAGGCGCGACGTCGGACCAGACGCCAGCCCGAGATAAAGGGAAAGAGCCGGCCGATATCGGCAGAGCGTAAAGAGGTTAGTGCAATTATCCTTATAATATTAACTATATATATATATAAGTAAGTAATTAAAGAAAAGTATGAAGTAATAAAGAAATTATTAGATTCAAATAATTTATAATATTACATAAAATATATTATATATTTTATGTGAAAAATTGGAGTTTTTGCAATTATTGAGTTTAAAATATTTTATCTGTATTTCAAAAAAATTTAAAAGTTTGATATACTTTATGATGATATTTATTTTGACATGAAAATAATATTTTTTTCGATTTTATGGAAAATGATTAAGAAAATGACAGTAAAGTATTTTTGCGGAAATTATTATTCTGCTTTGAGATACAAAAATGAATTGAATTATGAATTTGAGAAATTTTGTCCACATATTAGCCTAGACGTGAGCTAAGATATTGTTGGCATGCCAATAGGGTAGAAATGATGGTAATGTGCATTTCTGTGGACCTATGAAATATTGTGATCCTGTGCATTTCTGTGGATCACCTGATACATTTTTCAGTCATGTGCATTTCTGTGAACTGAGTCATATTACATTTGGATCCTTTGCATTTCTGTGGATTCTAAATTAAGATATAATATGATACCCCTTTGATTCCCTAGAAGCAAGTCTAGAATGTTATAATATGTGGGTATATGAAAAAGCTATTATATTTATTTATAAAAAGGATATTCAAAATTTAAATTGATTATATTTTAAGAGCTTATTTTATTTTAATGACTATTATTATAAGAATTTTTGGACCACTGAGTTATATACTCAACGCATGAGTTTGTTTTCTCTCGCGTAGGTTACAAAAGTAGCAGACAACGTTTGAACTTGTAGATAAGGGACGCTGACTAAGGACCCACAAAATGGAGCACAACAGTAGCAGTGGTAGTCACCCAGAGCGGGTTGGTCTTTTATAATATTTTGATATGCATATATACAAGTTTTTAAACTTTATTACAGTATGTAAATAAATATAATAGAAATGTGTGTATGTATAATATTTTAGTATATATTTTAAATTTCTTATATTAAATATGTTTAAAATTAAAGAAGTATTTTTGAAGAGTTTTATTTTCTGTAGCACCTTTTATCCGTCCGGTATACAGATGGGTGTACAGAAGGGTAAGGGGTGTTACATTTTTATTGGTATCAGAGCGTGGTTTAGGCGACTCTAGGATAACGATGGGTAGAATCAAGATTGTTTGCTCATGCATTTATTTTTGAAAAATAATTTGAATCTATAAATATAATTGTTACTGCTTTCTAATGTGGGTCACTGTTGTGCTTTACGTCACATACTTAATAATTTTATAACTTCGCATTTAACGCCTATATTTTTAATAATAACTCAGCACATTTTTGATGCCTACTTAAATTCGAACTCATCACTATTTCCTAGTGCTTACGTAATTTTAAACTCAGCACTATTTCTCAGTTCTTATGTAAATTAAATCTCAGCACTATTTTCTAGTGCTTACATTTCTACCCTTTTTCTTGGTGTTCCAACTTATCCTAATTGTGCCAAATTGCAATTGTGCCAAATTGCACGTGTCCATTTTATAATTTAGTTAAGGGTGACATGAAATTGAAATTTATGTGAATAAAATTATTAGATTGAATTAATAAAGTGAAAATGAAAAGAAACAAAGGAAAAAGAAAAAGAAATGAAAGGAAGAAATAAAATGGGAAAGGGACAAAAGTGATGAGGTGGGAGGTGGACCTTATCTTCCTCCTTACCATTTTGGCTCCCTCACTTCAAGTTCGTTTCTTCTCCTTCTTCCACCATTCTAGCCTTCTTTTATTTCTTATTTCACTTAGGTTTTAAAGCAAATTGATCCCCTTCAAGTTCGTTCTTGGTAAGTAACATTCTCTCCATTGTTCTAGTGTTGTTTGAGATGTTAGGGTTAAGTTGTAGCAGTGGTTTGCAAGTCAATTTTGTTACCAATAGAAACTGATTATGGAAAATTTTAAAAAGTGAAAGTTTTTCCTTTATGTCTTAGGTTTATGGGTATGTAAATATTTTTGCAAAATTTGGTGTGTATGAAAAGCTATTGGCAACTTATTAGAACTAGTCTTGGTGTGAACCCTAGCTGAGTTAGCTACTGTATTCTTTGGTTTTGAATATGATAGAGCCAATATTGTAGCGGGATAAAAACATGAAAGTTGTAGATATATGTGTTATATATATGTATACCAAATTTTATATTCGTGTGTCTTGTGTATGTTGAGTTATGGTGAATGAAACCATGACTATTCTATAGTTTGAACTGCTGCTTAGTGCCCTATGCAGATCCAACAATTTGTTTGGCCATTTTAAGATCCTTAGAGATCGATTATGTAAATTATCAAAATATTAAATTTATAATTTTATGTCTTAGCTAAATTTTGGAACAATTATAACCTTAATATATTATGTTTAGAGTGATATAGAGCCTTCACAAGTTATAGTGGTTCGGAAGCCAACTCTGTTATAGACCAGTGAAATGTTTCTTATAATTTAAGGACCTTAGTGATATAATTTTAAAAGTTTTAAGCATATAAAATGTTCCATTTTAAGATATCTAAGTTTCTACCAAGTTTCATTTCAATATGACGTACAGATTGTAAGATATGAAGGACCAAATTTGGTACCTAAAACTGCCAAAGGGCAGAAATATGGCAGAAAATATAACACAATTGGAAATTCCACCAAAAGTTTTTTTCTAAAATTTGAGTATGGTATATAATTATATGTTAGTTTTAATTATGAACAAGAATCACATAAATTGGAAATTTCCAGAAAAATTTATTGGCTAATCTATCTCATAAGGTCACACTGCTACATAGGAGAAACCGTAACTATATATATGAACTATGCACATTTATTTGTTTAAGCCACATTAAGTTTCTATAGTTATAAATTAATCAATTATATTTCCATATTAGGCTTGCAACATATTGAAGACCCACAATGAGGGGATAGACAATAAGTTAAGGGTCGGAATCAAAGGGCAAAAGTGAGTATAGTTATCAAACGATTTCTTTAGTGCATATGAATATTGCTTACTATGTGATATGTGAGATGATTTATGGTTATGTGATTCATATGATTGTCACGATTTGATCTTGATAATGAGATGGTGGATAATTTTGTGACATATGTGGTACATATAAATGGTATATGTGTGGTATATTTGAAATATATGTTTGGTAAATGTGATATATACATGGTTTATGTATAGTATATGTGAAGTATATGTGCGACATATGTGGTATATATGTGATAGATGTATGGTATAAATGTGATAAAGATACAATGGTTGATGAATGCTTAGTTATAAATGCATATGCATATGGACTAAAAGGTCGTTGTGACTAGTTAATCGATATTGTAAAGTAAAAGAAAAGGCCTATGGCCTAGCAAATGTGCAAATGAAACAAATGATCAATGTAGCTAGCAAATGCAAATGTTCACATGGATACCTGGGACAACGTCTATTTAAATTGGTCACAACAAAATGAAATAAGTAAAGCATGTGCATATGTAAAAACTGTAACATACTTGACTTTTTCCATATGCATTTCTGCACCATCTCATTTGTGCATATGCATTTTGCATATATATATATATATATATATATATATATCACTTGAACACATGCATAATATGCATTTTTATTTAAATATATTCATGACATACAATTAGTTTATTTTCAAATATTTTATAATTTTATACAAATGCATATGTCTGTTTTATAATGTAGATGAAAATTACATGAAATTAATATTTAAGTGAATAAAGAGACTAGATGAATTAATAAAAATTTGACATGATTAATTTAATTAAATTAAAATAAGTAATTAAATTATATATTTATTTATTATTGGTTAGTAAAATTGGGTAAATGTATATATGTATACATGAATGTATGTATGTATGATGATAATAAAAATAAAATAAAATAAAAACATACAGGAAAAGAAAAAGAAAAAGAAAAGTAAAAAAAAAAGGAGTCAAAAAGAAGAAGAAAAAGGGATGGGTGAAAGAAAAAGAGAAAGGAAGACAATTTTTAACTTAGACTAAGTCTTCTTCTTCCTCCTCCTCTTCTTCTTTCTCTTTGCTTCATTCCATTTTTTTGCATTCCAGCAACAACTTCTTCTCTTTTCACTCCAGAAATTACAGCAACAAGGTTATCCAAGGGTGATTATAGGTGAGTAAACAATTAATTTGTGTTAAGCTTGATTATGGTGTTTAGGGTTCATAAATAGGCAGTATTTTGTATTACGGTTTTGATGATCTTAGATATCGAATCTGGAGAAGTGTAAAACATAAAAGTTGTTCCTTTATGTCTTAGACTTATGGATATGTAAATATTTTTGCATGATGTGGTGTATAAAATGAGATATCCTCTTCTTACTGAAACTGGTCCGGATGTGAACCCTAAGTAGGTTAGCTACTGTGTTTCTTAGTTTTGGATATGTTAAAGTCAATATTGGAAGTATCCCAAAACATACAAGTTGTATATATATGTGTTATGGATCTGTATACCAAATATCAGGTTCATAGGTCTTGTAATTTTTGAGTTATGGTGTGATTTGAACTGCCTACTAGGTGCCCTGTACAGGTCTAGAAACTTGTTTAATTATTTTGAGCTTCTTACATATAGATTATGTAAATCATAAAAACATGATAGTTATATATATATGTCGTATCTAAATTTGGGTACTAATTTCAACTTAATATGTTATGTATAGAATAAGTTATGGCCTTTGGAAGTCATACTGGTCCGGAAGCCAATTCTATTCTGGACCAGTAACATGTTTGTTATAATTTTAAGACCTTAGAGACATAATTGATAAAAGTTGTAAACATGAAAAATGTTCCATATGACACCATATAAGTTTCTGTAAATTTACATTAAAATATGACGTATAGATTATAAGTTATGATGAACCCAAATGAGTACCATGAAACTGCCTAAGGGCAGAAAATAGGGCAAAAATCATAACACATTTAGAAATTCCACAAAAAATTGTACAGTAATCTAATTGGTCTGATATTTTAATATGTTATATATGTATATGTTACTTTTAATTAGGAACAAGAATCCAATTAATTGGGCAAGTACAGAAAACGTTATAGTCAAAAAAGTCCCATAAGGTCACACTGCCTCATAGGAAAAATTTTAATTATTGATATGAATAATGTATATTAATTTGTTTAAGCCACATTAAGTTTCTCTAGTCATAAATTAAGCAATTATATTTCAATATTAGGCTGAAGAGAAATTGGAGATATATAAGAAGGGGATAGACAATAAGTTAAGGGTTGGAATCAAAGGAAAAAGGTGAGTCTAATTATCAATTGAATTCTTTAGTGCATATGAATGTTGCTTGCTATATGATTGTGATGATTTTTCCTTGAAAATATGATGATGAATAATTTTGTGACATTTTTGGTACATATAAATTGTGTACTTGTGGTATATTTGAGGTATATATTTGACATATGATATATATACATGGTCTATGTATAGTATATGCAAGGTATATGTGTTGACATATGAGGTATATACGTGGTATATGTATGGTATATGTGTTGCATATGAAGTATATATGTGGTATATGTATGGTATATGTGTTGACATATGAGGTATATATGTGGTATATGTATGGTATATGTGATAAGATACAATGGTTGATGAATATGTAAGTACAAGTGCATATGCATAATGACTTAAAAAGACGTTGTGACTAGTTAATCGACATTGCAAAGCAAAAGAAGAGACCTATGGCCCAACAAATGTGCAAATGAAATAAATGATCAAGTTAGCGAGCAAATGCAAATGCAAATGAAAATGTTCACATGGAAACCCGAGGCAATGTCCGTTTAACCTGGTCACAACAAAATAAAATGAATAAGCATAAGCATAAGTAAAGAGCAATTATTGAATACTTGATTTTATCTATATTTATATGTTATTGAATGATGAAATGGAGTATAAAGTATGTATTAATTATACTTGTTATTTGCTATTATGAAATGCTTGGTGCTTTAGGACTCATTTGATGGTTATTCTCACTGAGTCGCAACTCACCAAATTGCATCATTTTTAAGGTAGAGAAGATTAATAGTTCATATTGAGGTGCATATAAAAGTCATGGATCAAAGGTCACCGGCCGAGCCTCCTCACTTTCTCTCCTTGCATTCTGCATAAGCATAAGAACATTTCATTTATGTTTGGGGGTTGAATACTTGCATAAGTATAATTACAATGAATGTGTACTAAGATATATATATAAATGGATTCAACTTAATGTTTCATTTATTAATATATGCGATGTTATAGGCTATAATTAAAGCTTCCATATTGATTGTGAAATTATTGTTGATAATATGACATGAGTAAAAAAAAAAAAATTACTCTCGCTGTAAACTTAAATTTTATTTAATCTTGTTCCATACGTGATAATAATATAAAATCAGTATATGCAGTATATAGATGTATAAGGTGTTAGGTGTTACATTTTTGGTATTATAATAGGGATAGGTTCCAAGGGAACATGCATATGCATATAAGCATGATAACATATGCATAATATGTGTTGAACATTATGTAGTGACATAATTTCATTTATTTTAGGGCCATCATAAGACATGATTCACCAAGCAGAGAGAGGGCGGCTGAAATGCATCCTCATGAGGCATCGCCTCATTTGCATAGAGATCAACCAGTACCAGGAGCTAGGGCTCCTGCACGTGCATCACAATCATCACATGCCGAAGTACCTTATGAAAACCCAGAACATGAAGTGCATGGTCCTGCAATGTATAGGGAAAGATGATAAGATAAGCTAAGAAAACAGGGTGCAGTTGATTTCTATGGCTCGACTGATCCAGTTGAAGCAGAAACATGGCTTAAAAGGACACAGAGGGTATTGAATATGATGAGATGCACTCCAGAGGAGAAGTTTGATTATGCGGTATCTTTGCTTCAAGGAAATGCTTATGAATGGTGGGAGACAGTTCCCGATAGTGATGCACAACCACCAGTTCTGACATGGAATGATTTCCTCTTGGAATTTCAGAACAATTACATGCCTAAGGCATATAAAGATGAGAAGAGAAAGGAATTCCTGAATCTAAAACAGGGAAACATGTTTGTTGCGGAGTATGAAATACAATTTAATAAACTTTCCCATTATGCCACATTCATGGTCTTTACTAAAAGAGACAAATGCAGAAAGTTTGAAAAAGGCCTCAAGTATGAGATCAGAAATAGAATCATAATTAATGATCTTGATAGTTATACCAGACTCAAAGCTACTGCCATTAAAGCTGAAAAGTTAATGAATGAGTTGGAGAACAATAAGTAAAAAGGGTGTCACAAGAGTTTGCTGGAGAGTCTAGTAGAGGATATGGAAAGAAAGCTAGATATACGCCGAGCTAGTTTGGCAACAGAAGTGGGTACTCCAGTTCTAAAGGTTGAGGCATGAATTTCTCTTATCCAGGTAGAGGACAAAGCCAGTATACAGAACATAGGCCTACTTGTATTCATTGTGGTAGGCAACACACCGGTGAATGTAGAAGGCTCACAGGAGCTTGTTATTTCTGTGGGTCCTTAGATCACATGTATAGAGATTTCTTAGAAAGAGCTAAATTAGCAGAGACCAGCAGAGGCAGAGGAGTATCTGAGACTACAATTGAAACACCAAGGGTTAACCCTACCAGTGGGATACATGTCAGAGGTAGAGGCAGGGGCAGAACTGGTACAGTAAGCAGATGAGTGACCAGATCTGAGGGACAAAGTTCTAGACCCCTTCCACAGGCCAACGTATTTGCTATGACTAGGTAAGAGACAGTTGATGCTTCTGAAGTGGTTACTGGTAATATTTACATTTATGATATACTGGCATTTGTATTGATTGACCCAGGATCCACACATTCATTTATATCATCACATATGGCATCCAAACTGCATCAAAAGCATGAGTCATTGGGATTTGATATAAATGTGAGTACTCCACTGGGAGCAGTAGTAGTTGTGAATGAGTTATGTCGTGACTGTTTGATATTCATTGATAAAGTTGAATTGAAAGCTGATTTGATCTTATTATCATTGCATGAATTTGATGTAAAGAGAGAGAATTTGGTTTGATTAAGATGATGAATAAGAAGAATAAAGGCAAAAAGTGAACTTCAACTTTTTATAGTTGAATTAGGTGGGTGGTTAGGATTAATTTGATAATCTTATCCCTCATTGGTCCATTAATTTAAATCACTCTTACTTTATTTTAATCAAAAGAATATTCCTTTGCTTAGGTAAAGAATATTCCATTTTTATACCATATTAAAATATTTGTGTCAAAAACATTGTAAATTCCAATTTCGTTCAAAGAAAAATTATTTTTTTTCTAAATTTTAATTCTGAACTTCAAAATTCTCAATTAATAATATCAAAAATATTTTTCTCATATTTTATTATTATTTTCATTTTTTTCTTTCATGTACGAATTTAGACCACTATCGGTTTGGTGCACCGAATTTAAATCAACCGCGATCGTGGCCTAAATTATCGGTCATTACAATTTTCCTCTCCATAAAAATTTTCTTCCTCAAAATTTACCTTTTTATTTGGAGTGGAACAATTGTGGATACTGAGCCATCATCACCTCTTCATTTTCCCAAGTCGCCTCTTCCGAATGATAATTTTTCCATAGAACCTTTACCAATGGTACCTTGTTGTGTCGTAGCTCCTTCATTTATTGAGCTAGAATTTCCACTGGTTCCTCTTCATAAGTTAGATATAGTCGTATCTCTATAGGTTCTACTGATATAATATGAGATAGATCCGATCGATATCTTCTCAACATGGACACGTGGAATACATTGTGAATTTTGTCTAACTCTAGTGGTAAAGCTACTTTGTACGCCACAAGACCTTTGCATTCAAGTACCTTGTATGATCCACTAAACCTAAGACCCAACTTTCCCTTCTTTCCAAATCGAAAAATCCTTTTCCAAGGTGACACTTTTAAGAATACTTTGTCACCAACTATATACTCAATATCCCTTATCTTCAAATCTGTGTATGATTTATGTCTATCAGTAGCAGTTTTCAGCCTGTCTCTTATTACTCTTACTTTTTCCTCTATCTGCTGCACTAAATCTGGACCCACTACATTCTTTTCATTAAGCTCGGTCCAACATAGAGGCATTCTATATTTCCTCCTATATAAGGCTTTATATGGTGCCATGCCAATACTGGTTTGGTGACTATTATTGTAGGCAAATTCTATCAATGGAAGATGTTTTTCCCAACTACCTTCAAATTCCATCACATAACTCCTCAACATATCTTCTAATATTTGTATGACCCTATCTAATTGTCCATCTGTATGTGGGTGGAAAGCTATGAAGTGAACCTCGGGTCTCGATCTGAGATGATTAAAACGGGGACACCATGTAAATGGATTATCTCATTAACATAGATCTTTGCCAAACGGTTAAGTGGATAATCCATCTTGATCAGTAGAAAATGAGCTGATTTGGTAAGTCAGTCTAGTACTACACATACTACATCATGCCTTTTTTTTTTTTTATCAAAGGCAAACCAGAAACAAAATCCATTGTAACTCTTTCCCATTTCCACTCTGAAATTGAAATTGACTGCAATAATCCACTTGATACTTGATGGTTATCCTTTACTTGCTAGCAAATTAAACATCTGGTAGTATACTTTATGATATCTCTTTTCATTCATGGCCACCGGTAATATGCCTTCAAGTTATGATACATTTTGTTGCTTCCCGAGTGCATTGCATAAACAACATTGTGGGACTTTTTCAAATTATCTTGTTTTAGTTCTAGTATGTCTAGCACACATGATATGACCTTATGCCTTAAATTCTCATATGCTTCAATAGTAAATTCTAGTTTTTCACCCTTTTTCACCATTTCAAAGATATCCTTTAATTTCGTGTCTTTCTTCTGATTGTCCTTTACTTGTTGAATTAATGTGGGTTGAATATGCAATTCTGCCAAAATAATATATATAAATTATTTATTATTTAATTTTTTGTTATTTAATCTTGTTCACTTAACAAATTTAAGTTTTAATGTTTCTTGCCAGAGTTTTTCTACTCAAAGCGTCAGCTACTACATTGGCCTTGCCCGGCTGATAATCAATGATACAATTGTAGTCTTTGATTAATTCTAGTCATCGCCTCTATCTCAAATTGAGTTCCTTTTTTGAAGGAAAATATTTCATACCTTTATAGTCTGTATAGATATAGCATTGCTCGCAATATAGGTATTGTGCCATATTTACAAGGCAAGCATAATGGCTGTTGGAAGACATTAAAAAGATGTTGATCATGCTTTTATCTTCTTCTGGAGTACACTAGGATATCATATGTGAACACCACCATCAACTGGTCCAAATAAGGCCTAAAGATTTTATTCATTAGATCCATAAATGTTGTTGGGGCATTCGTCAGGCCAAAAGGCATTACTAAGAACTCATAATGACCATATCGAGTCCTAAATGCAGTTTTTGAAATGTCTAATTCTCTAATTCTCAATTGGTGATAATCAATTTTAGAAAATACCCTTGTTCCTTTCAACGGATCAAACAAGCCATCAATTCTCAACAATGGATATTTGTTCTTAATTGCGATCTTGTTGGTGATAAACAACAGACAAATGAAAGGTGTCATTCTTCTTTTTCACAAATAGAATCAGATCATCCTAAGGTGAGACACTGGGTCTGATAAGCCCTTTCTCTAACAACTCTTGGAACTGCACTTTTAATTCCTTTAGTTCAGCAGGTGCAACTCTTGTGGTTGTGCCTAGCAAAACATCTAAGGCAAACACTATCTCCCTGACACATGGTAACTTGGCAAGTCTTCAGGGAAGATATTTGGACATTCACATACTTTAGGAATCTCCCTGCAATCTAGACTGCCTTTCTTGGTATCTACAATATGTGCCAAAAATGCTTCGCATCCCTTTTTGAATAGCTTACATGCCTTTCTAATAGAAATGACATTAGTCAAGTAAGGTCGATTCTAGCCCAAGAAAATCACATCATCCTGCCCTGAATTCTTGAAAGTCACTCCTCTATACTGATAATCCACCACAGCCCTATGTTGAATGAACCAATCAATCCCCAAGATTGCATCAAACTCATGGAATGGCAACTCTATTAGGTCAGCTAAGAATTCTATATTATGAGCTTTGACTGGATTATTTTTATCGACTTGACTAACTTTCACTCCTTGACCCAAAGGATTTTTCACTAATATGTCATAATCTAATTCCTCTGCTACCATATTACAATAACTAGGTGGTGGCATGTATAAATATGAATGTGTAGAAGCCAGAACTATCAATGCAAATAAATCAGTATCATAAAGAGAAAATTTACAGATAATGACATCTGGGGCATCCTGCTCCTAACAAGCTCTCATAGCATTTGCTTGGGCCAGGGCTTGACTACCTTCAGCAATATTCACTAATTCTAATACACTTTGTCCAATCCTGCAGCTTCTAGACTGTCCATGTCCCCTGCCTCTACCTCAAGTGACATTCTAAACCTGAACTTATACTACACCACCTCTACCTTTTCCTTTGAGGCAATCCTTCTGTTTGTGCTCAGTAGATCTGCATTGTAAGCATGCTCCAGTAATCTACCAGCAATCACCTATATGTGATCTTCCACAATGCTGACATGTGATAGTTATAAATCTCCTGTTACCCAGAGCTGGTGCATTAGTTGTAGACCCTTCTAGTCTCAATTGTTGCCTTTGCCTAGTTGAAAAGGTTGGTCCAGAACTCTATGACTAGAAAAACCTAGGCACTGTCTACCCCATTTTACCTGATGTCTAGACTATGCTAATTGTCGATCTCCAGAGTGGCTCTTCTATCCTTTTTCTCTTTGACCATTTTTCCACACTGATGGCCAAAGATACTAGTATAGCAAAATCCTCAAGCTGAAAGGCAGTAACCATATTTCTAATATCATCACTAAGCCCATCCTCAAATCTACAACATCTATCTGCATCATCAACAATGATTCTAGTTGCATATTTACTCAATCTGGTGAATTTCATCTTATATTATGCCACTGACATGCTTCCTTGCTTCAGGTCTTGAAACTCCCTCTTCTTTTCATTAACATCAACTCTAGGTGCATATTTCTTGCTAAATTCTTCCTTGAAGAAATTCCATGAAGGTGATTTCAGCGTCTAGGGCTTTGACAAGATTGATTTCCACCAGTCATAGGCATGATCTTTTATAAGGGACATTGCATACTTGACTTTCTGTTCCTCTGGACACTTGAATTCCTCAAAGAACCTTTCTGTCGATTCCATCCAAAACTCTAATGTTGTTGGGTCATACTCTCTCCTTCCCATAAAATCTATGGCCCAATATTTTTTCATCCTATTAATCCAGGGTTTTGGTTGAGGTGGAGGAGAAGGCAGCGTTAGTTATGGAACTACTTGTACTATCCGTTGCAACAAATTTGTTATCTGCTCCATAAGATGTTCCTATCCTAAATTAGCCTGTCCCTCTACTCTCGGCAGAGATACTACACTCTGCCTTGAATCTGTCACTAATGGAGGTTGTCCAAGATCGGCTGAGTCTGAAAGGTTGTTACTTAGTTCATCTTCCGAGAAATCTTATTCCGATTCCGAATCCATATCTACATATAAACCAAAAGAAGTGATCCAAATCAGATAATTGCAGCATTTCATGCATATGCATGAGATGCACTTTCTATTTTACACCCACTGTTCAATAATCAACTAGTCTAGGCTTTGATACCACTAAATGTAGCGCTCCCTTACCCTATTAGTCGTTAATAGTGTATGGAAGTGCTACTAACCTCATTTTGTAAAAACCAATGCTAAAGTTATTGTATAATTTTTTTTTCTTTTCAGTTTTTGAGTTTACTATTAGCAGAATATTTATTACTATATTTTTTTATATCATTTAAATATGTAACTAATGATGTAAATATTTTGATTTAAAAAACTCATTCATTAAACCATAATATTTAGAAATACGTTTACAAATAATACCAAGTATATAAATTACAAAATTCACTCCTAATAAATCCTACATGCCACAATTTTACATCAAAAGAAATTCTTAAAATTTATTTTTTACAATACAATTTCCAAAATATACAAAAAGATAATAAACTGCTATAATTTGATATAGGGATACCCCTTTTCTTCGGTCGCCCAAACGCAACAGCTACGTCTATTTATTTGCGCGTGAAGCACACGCGCTAAGTTATTAGCTTAGTGGCATGTTTGGCAACTATCCAATAATTATATAAATATTTCTAAAATAAAATTTTAGAAACTACAATTAATTTACTAAGCATGCCAAAACAATCAAATAATATCAATACAATTTATGTTAAGAAAAAATAAACAATTCATCAATTATAACATTTTATTCATTTAGCATGCTTGAAATTCTCTAACAATAGAAGACATACTATTTAAAATATCAATTTAATAATTTACAATTTATTTTTCTATTTATTTGATAGCCCATGACATCTTATACCGAAACTAAACACTGGATACAGAGTTTCTGCTCTCCGGCAGTATACTCGATGCCTAGTTAATAATTTTATAACTCGACATTTAACACCTACATTCTTAATAATAACTTAGCACCTTTTTGGTGCTACGTAAATTCAAACTCAACATTATTTCTTAGTACCTACGTAATTTCAAAATTAGAACTATTTCTTAGTGCCTACGTACATTAAATTTCAGCACTATTTTCTAGTGCTTACATTTCTACCCTTTTTTATTAGCATGCCAACTTATCCTAATTTCTAATTCTCAACTAGGTGTTATAGGACTTAATTATAATTGTTGCCTTTATTATTATTTATATAAATTATGTATGCAATATTAATATAATTTTACATAAATGCAATAACCTCCATTAAATATTTTACAACCTCATACATGCTCATTTAAACCATTATAACTATGAGAAAAGTCAAATAATATCTTTATCTATCACAAAATACAACAACCAACACATATATATACAAGCTACCATATTCTTGATAGCATTTATGTCTCATATTTTCCTGAATTTTTCATCCATTTTTAAATGGAATTTGACAAGTGATCAACTAACCAAATGTAGGTATATGTCTTATCTTTAATTTCCAACTGGAATCACATTAAACTGAATTTTTTACCAAAATTTATGAATTTTTATCTAATCCATGTTCATTCCATTTTTTCTAGTATTTTACTGGATAGATTTCTAGTTTGAACTTTGAGTCCATTTTATATCTAATTTTAGGCATATTCAGGTCTAATGTTCTAAATTAAAGTTGAATTTCTATGTCTTAAATTTCCAATCCAATAAGAAACACTCAAAAATCATTTTTAGAACTCAAGTTATGACCAGAAAAGTAGACATTGTTCATAAGACAAATTTTCCAACACTTCAATTAATTCCTATAATTTCCATCTTCATGCATCAACCTCATATTCAAAATTTTATGTTCACATTCATGGCATCATTTAATTCCAACTCATTACTCAATAAAAATATCAAGAATTACATACATAATTCCACATAATCTCACAAAATCAAAAATCAACATTTGCCATATTTAATTTTTGCCAAATGTACACATCTCAAAATGTCTACTTAACTTTACTTTTCTCTTCCTCCTAGTTAGCTTTTTCCTTGCCCTTACTTCCTCTTTGATTTTGGCCCAAATCTTATTCACCTCCTTGGCCTAACAACAAATTTGACACTAATCAAGCACTAAACAAAATAATCAACTCTTAATCACTATTAACTCCTAATAACCCTAAATTACCAACCTTAATGGTAACTAACCCCAAAATGAATGAAAAGAGAAGAAGAAAAGTGAGAAGATGGAAAATATAACCTCACCTTTATAGATCTTCCAAATGACCACAATCTTCCTTCTCTTTTTTCTCTTCTTTTCTTCTTTCCTTTTCCTTTGTTTTGCTCACTTTGCTTCACTTTCTTGTTGCCTTGCTTTAATCCAACCTTTTTTTTCATCTAACCTTAGCTTTGATTGAAGAAAAAAAAGAACAAATGGGGGAAAAATGTCAGGAAAAAAAGGAAGAAAAAGAGAGAGAATTTGGTTTGATTAAGATGACAAAGAAGAAGAATTAAGGCAAAAAGTGAACTTTGACTTTTTATAGTTGGATTAGGTGGGTGGTTAGGATTAATTAGATAATCTTGTCCCTCATTGGTCCATTAATTTAAATCACTCTTACTTTATTTTAATCAAAGGAATATTCCTTTTCTTAGGTAGAGAATATTCTATTTTTATACATTCTTAAAATATGTTTCAAAAATACTGTAAATTCCAATTTCATTTAGAGAAATTTTTTTTTTCTAAATTTTAATTCCGAACATCAAAATTCTCAAATAATGATATCCAAAATATTTTTTTCCATATTTTATTATTATTTTAATTTTTTTCTTTCATGTCCAAATTTAGACCCCGATCGGTTCAATGTGTCAGATTTCGATCAACCGTGACCGTTACTTAAATTATCGGGCATTGCATCCATGCTAAATCTCTTTAGTATCTTATATATGTGTGTAGATTGAGAAAAACCAGGCAACCTCTTAGATCTATCTCAATATATCTTAATCCCAGTATATAGATTGTTTCTCCAAGGTCTTTCATGGAGAAATTCTTAGAAAGCCAAATTTTGACTGATTGAAAAACTGAGACGTCGTTTCCTATAAGAAGTACGTCATCTACATACAATACTAGAAATATGAATGAACTCCGACTAACCTTTTTGTAAACACAAGGTTCATTCACATTTTGTGAGAAACTAAACTCTTTGATCTTCTCATCAAATTGGATGTTCTAACTCCTGAATGCTTGCTTCAATCAATAAATGGATCTTTGAAATTTGCATACCTTTTTTCCATCACTTGATGCGAAACCCTTAGGTTGTAGCATGTAGACATCCTTAATTAGATTTCCAATAGGGAAAGTTGTTTTCGCATCCATTTACCAAATCTCATAATCATAGTAAGCAGTAATGGCTTGGAGTATCCTGATGGATTTAAGCATAGCAACTGGAGAGAAAGTTTCGTCATAGTCAATACCTTGTCTTTGATGATATCTTTAGCTACCAGCCTAGCTTTATCGGTAATTACATTACCTTCCATGTCAGTCTTTTTCTTGAAGACTCATTTGCACCAAATGAGTTTAATTCCTTTAGATGGGTCAACCAAAGTCCACACTTGGTTTTCATATGTGGAATCCATCTCTGACTACATGGATTTTAGCCAACTGTCAGATTATGAACTATTCAGAATTTTTTCTTAACAAGTAGGCTCATCATCCTCTATGAGCAATACATTATTATGTTAACTTATGAGAAATCCATGTCTCGTAGGAATAATGCGTATCCTACTTGATCTATGAAGTTCTTGTGTTTCAAAAGGTGTAGTTGTTACTTCATCTCTATGTGGAATAGATTCGGGTTTTGTCAGTTGATCTAGATCTATTTTCAATCTTGCTTCCACTATCTTCTTTTAGAAGAAACTCTTTCACTAAGAAGACAAGATGCTTTCAAACAAATACCTTTTGTTCTAAAGTGTGGTAGAATTGATATCCAAATGTCTCTTTTGGATATCCCACAAATAGAAACTTATCAGACTTAGCTTCAAGCTTATCTAATATTGTCCGCTTCATATAAGCAAGGCAACCCCATTCTTTCAAATGAGAAAGAATAGGTCTCTTATTAGTTCATATCTCATAGGGAGCAACCTCAATTGACTTAGAAGTGACTCTATTTAATATATAAATAGAAGTCTCTAGTGCATGACCCCAAAAGGACATAGGCAGTTTTGTAAAGCTCATAATTGACCTCACCATGTCTAACAAAGTTCGCTTTCTCTTTTCAGCCACACCATTATGTTGTGGTGTGTAAGGTGGAGTCTACTGATATAAAATCCCATTATCTCTTAGATAACCTTGAAACTTTTGGTTTAAAGAATTCCCACCTCGATATGATCTAAGTGCTTTAATACTTTTATCAAGTTGTTCATCAATAGATGCATCACTAGCAGGAGAGGAGGGAAGTGCCTCAAATTCCATAGTGAATCAAGGCAGTTTAGGCTAGTCAATTTATTGGAATCGAAAATTGAGCATCAATTCTATTGGGATTTGAAGATGAATCTCATTCATAAAACACAACAGAAAAAATAAAATTTCAAAACCCAAAGCAAGAATCATGCTTGTGCCATTAAAACTAATTTATCAAAACATGGAGGTAAGAAATTATACCTTGTAATTTCTTGATTTATTCTTCAAATTTTCAGCTTTCTGGGTTGTTGCAAATCGCAAGAATCCACTTTAGGATATCTCTAATGTTAATCCATGCAAAAATATGAGAAGAAACTAAAAAAGGAATGGTTAAACACACCTCAAAGTGCTAGCAATAGTATATGCTCAATTTGAGAGAATATGAAAAATAACTATTATTTTTCTTTCTGAGTTTTCATAATTTCCAACAATAATTTTCAGACTTTTAAACATTTCAAAAATGGTTTTTACCCCAAAAGTAGTCAAAGTACAAAGTACACAAGATAAGAGGAGGGATTTTGGCCATTTTTGCCTTAATTGGCCAATTAACGCCAATTAGGCCAGGTGCTGGCCAGCAACCCAGTTTACAAGATAAGAGGAGGGATTTTGGCCATTTTTTCCTTAATTGGCCAATTAACGCCAATTAGGGCAGCTGCTGGCCAGCAACCTAGGTGGCCTGCTGGGCAGGACAATAGCCTGTGCGGGTTTATGATACCCCCAAACAATTTTTCCATATAATCTCATCGCGATCCGTACCAAAATAATTGTCTCGTATTTTTGGATCTCATCCAAGACCATTTTACTCATTCATCACATCTCAAATGCATATGACCCATTAGGTTCCCAGTTATGTTAGCCCTTTAAATTAACAATTAATTTAAGCAAGTCATGAGCGGCATCTAGCAACACATCATGACCCTCAATTGACCAAAAAGTTAGTGGTTTGACTATGAACCTTTCCATAGATATTTTTTCTGCAATTATTCCTTTCACCATTCCATATCCCACTCGGTTTAGAGTATAGATATGTGTGAATTCCACTAGACTAACTATGTCATGTCTAGTCAAAGTAATGTTAGTTCTTATCCTTGAAGCTCATTAATTTGTTAGACATGTCATTGAAGACTATCTTCATGATATTTCCACTCTGGCCAGAGATTCCCAAGTAATGACCTTGACAAGAGGCCATAGATATACACTCCTTCTATTAGGAGTGGTGAACCCTTTATTGGTTACCCAATAACCTTCGAAAACCTCAAGTTGTATCCAACCATCACCCTATGATCAACCATCCTAAGGCAATAAGGAATAGTATTAAAATACAGAATCAGTATCCACGATATCCTTGAGTACCTTAAGTCTAAGGATACTTGCACCATTGCTATGTTGAGACTATCATTGACATTTGAATAGATTATCCATCTGATTGTCTCATAGCAGGTCATCCAATGCACTTAGCTACACTTAGCAAGCATCCATATGTTAACGCTAAACATGTCATGTTTACAGTTTCTAAGATCTACTACTCGATCCAACTAAGAAGTGTAACATATGTTAGTCTATTCGGATTAGCAATGTCCTATCTCATTAATCCTATGACTAGGATAATATAGATACTAACATAGTTACACATGATAAGAATCTCAATATCATGATCTCATCATAATTTTCTTCATGTTATGTTATGTATCAAGGACTTCATTAATTAATTTAAGATTACTATCAATTCAAATATCAAATGAACATCAAATTAATGAAAAAGCTTTTTATTAATCAAATAAATTTGTACAATAAGTTCGAAAGGTGATTGCCTTTATATCACTTCTTTAACAATCTCCCACTTGCACTAAAGCCAATCGCCTTTGTATTTAATTCCATACACGAGTACATGAGAATCATATTTCTTTCTGAAAAGTGGCTTAGTTAAAGAATCAACAATATTTTGATCAATGTGCACTCTTTCTATCTTTACACCATTCCTACCAATGATTTCTCTAATCAAATGGTACCTTCTGAGTACATGTTTGGATCTTTGATGAGACGGTGGCTCCTTTGCTTGTGCAATGACTCCATTATTATCACAATATAATTGTATTGCATCAACAATGCTACGAACCACTCCAAGTTCCATGATGAGGTTATTTGTCCAAACTTCTTCCTTTGCTACTTCAGAAGCTACAATGTACTCTACTTCGGTTGTGGAATCAGCAGTCGTTTTCTATTTGAAACTCTTCCAACTGACTGCTCCACCATTTAGTGTGAATATATAACTTGACTGAGATTTTGAGTCAGCCTTGTGAGATTGGAAGTTGGCATCTGTATATCCTTGACCTTCCCCACATGCATAACCACATGCATTTCATTTGAACATATGTATCTTCCATATAATCCAATTGAACATGTGCATTTAATACGTATTTCCTTAGAAACAAGTTTTTGTCACGCACTAGCTACGTGTCCTAGTATTTAGCAATTGTATCGAGTCGCACGTGTGTACTTATAACCTAAAGGAGGATAACAAAGCATTAGAAATAAATTGAATAAGGTGACAAAATTAAAGTAAGCAAAATGATTAGATTAAGATTAGTAAACATTTACATTGTTAATTTAGTTAAATCGGGCCAAATGATTAAGCTGTATTATTGTGTGAATTAGTGGAATTATAAATATATGTAAATAATAATAATAATATAGACAAAATAAAATGAAAATGAAACAAAAGGAAAATAAAAGAAAAGAGAAAAGACAAGAGATGAAGAGAAAAAGATAAAAAGTCAAAAAAACATAAAGGTTGGCTTTATCTTCCTCCCCCATTTCTGCCTCCTCACTTCAGCCCCATTTTCTTCTTCATCTTCCTCCATTTTAGAACTCAATTCTTCCTTGTTTCACTTGTTTTTTGAGGCAAATTGATCTCTTGCAAGTTTGCTCTTGGTAAGCAATCAATTCTTATTGCTATAAGGTTGATTTGAGTTGCTAAGGTTCATTAATAGGCACTGATTTGCACCCCGATTTTGATATCAATAGAAATTGATTCTGGAAAAGATGAAAACACAAACGTGTTCCGTTATGTCTTAGATTTAAATATGTTTGCAAGATGTGGTGTATAGAATGAGATATCCTCTTTGTACTGAAATTGGACCGGATGTGAACCCTAAGTAAGTTAGCTACTATGTTTATTAGTTTTGAATATGATAAAGCCAATATTTGAAGTACCGCAAAACATAAAAGTTGTAGATATATGTGTTATGTATCTCTATACCAAATTTTAGGTTCATACGTCTTGTAAATTTTGAGTTATGGTGAGTGGAACCATGACTGTTCTATGGTTTGAACTACCTACTTAGTTCTATGGTTAAACATGAAAAATGTTCCATATGAACCCATATAAGTGTCTGTAAATTTTCATTAAAATAGGACTTATAGATTATATGTTATGATGAACCAAAGTGAGTACCCTGAATTCGCCTAAGGGCAGAAAACATAACACCTTTAGAAATTCCACCAAAAATTATACAAAGATCCAATTGGTTTGAAATTTTAATATGTTATATAATTACATGTTAGATTTAATTAGGAATAAGAATCAGATTAATTGGTCAAGTATAGAAAAAGTTATAGGCTAAATAGTCCCATAAGGTCATACTGCCTCATAGGAAAAAGCTTAACTATTTATATGAACAATGCATATTAATTTGTTTAAGCCACATTAAGTCTCCCTAATCATGAGTTAATCGATTATATTTTCATATTAGGCTCACAACATATTGGAGACCCACACGGATTGGATTGACAATAAGTTAGGGGTCAGAATCAAAGGAGAACAGTGAGTCTAATTATCAATTGAAATCTTTAGTACATATGAATGTTGCTTGCTATGTGATTTATATGATTGTCATGATTTGCCCTTGATAATATGATAATGGATAATTTGTGACATTGTGGTACACATAAGTGGTATACTTGTGATATATTTGAGGTATATGTTTGGCATATGTGATATATATATAGGGTATATGTATAGTATATGCGAGGTATATGCGTGGCATTTGAGGCATATATGCGGTATATGTATATTATATGTGATAAGATGCAACGGTTGATGAATGATTAAGTACAAGTGCATATGCATAAGGACTTAAAAGGCATATGACTAGTTAATTGATATTGTAAAGCAAAAGAAGAGTCCTATGGCCCAACAAATGTGCAAATGAAATAAATGATCAAGCTAGCTAGCAAATGCAAATGTTCATATGGAAAATGTTCAGATGGAAACCCGGGGCAAGGTCTGTTTAACTTGGTCACAACAAAATGAAATAAGCAAAGCATTTGCATACGTAAGGAGTAATGATTATATGTTTCAACTTTATTAATACTTATATGATACTGATGAATGGAATGGAATACATGGTATATATTGGATTTGTGATTTATTACTATGAGTTGTTTGGTACTTTAGAGCTCATTAGATGATTATTCTCACTGAGCCGCAACTCATCATTTTGCATCATTTTTCAAGCAAAGAAAAGTGATAGCTCATTTTGAGTAGTGTATAGAAGACATGGAGCACAGGTCACTGGCTGTTGGGTTTTGAAGAATGAATCATATTCATAAATGTAGCGAAAAATAAAATTTTTCAAAACCCAAAACAAAAGATCATACTTGTACCATTAAAACTAATTTCTATAAATGTAAATGTTCAAAATTATACCTTGTAATTTTTATTTGTTCTTCAAATCTTCACTTTGTTGGATTGTAGCAAACCACAACAATCCACACTAGGATGTGTCTAATGATAATCCATGTGAAAAATGAATAAGAAACTATCAAGAGAAAATGGTTTGAACAAATTCAAAGTGCTAGCTTTGAAAGTGTTCTTGAGAGAATTTTTGTTGTCTTAAAAATATTTTTTTTCACAAAAAATATTTTGATGTCTATTTTCTGCCATTTGATGTCTTTTCAATTTGAATCAAATTAAAAAATAAGATGAAACGTCAAAAATGGAGAAAATGGCAACTAATGAATAGTAATTGGCCATAATTGGCCTAATTATGGTCAATTACAGTCGTTGGCCAAAGGATGGAAGCTGCATGCGCGCTAGGTCTGTTGTGGGCTCAGCTGGCTCGCAAGGCGAGCCAACATCATGCCTAGCCCGCGCCGGCCCGCGGCAGCCCGTACGGGCCCGTAACACTCCCGAACGATTTTTTTGTGTGATCTCATCGCGATCCATCCTAAAATAATTATCTCATATTTTGGATCATATACAAGACCATTTTACTCATTCTCCATATCTTCAATGCGTATGAACCATTAGGTTCCCGGTTATGTTGGCCACTTAAATTAATAATTAATTTAAGCAGGTCATGAGCGTTATCTAGCAACACATCATGACCCCCAATTGACCGGAAATTCAGTGGTTTGAATACGAACCTTTCCATAGACAATTTCTGTGCAATTATTCCTTTCACCAATCTATACCCCACTTGGTTCAGAGTATGGACATGTGTCCACTCCCACTAGACTGACTACATCACGTCTAGTCCAATTAATGTTACTTTTTGTCCTTGAGGCTCATTACTCAATTAGATATGTCATTGATGACTATCTTTATGACATTTCCACTCAGGCTAGAGATTCCTGAGTAATGACCATGACAAGAGGCCATGGGTATACAGTCCTTCTATCAAGAGTGGTGAATCCTTTGTTGGTTACCCAATTACCTTCGAATAACTCAAGCTGTATCTAATCACCACCCTATGAGCTACCTCTCTGAGGCAACGACTACCTCAACAAGCTATCCTTACTTTGGTTTGTAGGTATCTAATCCATACACATTGCATTATTCATGCAACTATCGAATCTTGTGCTATCAACTTATTGATGTGTGCACATACATTGGGCTGTCGACTCTTGATATGTATACATCTCATGTATACAAACCCAACCACATACATCTAAATGTATTAAGTCTAAAAGTCCATTAGCACGTTCACCATTTCCCTTAAAGGGTAATTTAGTCATCTTGCCTAGTAAACAAGATTCACATGTGTCATATGATTCATAATCAAATGACCCCGAACTACCACTTTTGTGTAGCTTAGCTATGTGTTTCTCAGTTATATGACCAAGACGACAATGCCATAAATAAGATGATTTCAACATATCTTGTTTTTGCCTTTTATTATCATTGATGTTTAAAATTGGATTTGCATATCTAATATGTATATTACATTGTATAATGTACCATTAGCATAAAGAATTCCATTCAATATAATAGAACAAAAATTGTTACTAGAAGCTAAAAGGAAACCATCTTTATTTAGACTTGAAACATAAATAATGTTTTTAGTCAAAGCAGGTACATAATAGCAATTATCCAAATTTAATATAAGCCCACAAGAGAGGGTCAATACATATGTTCCTATAGCTAATGCATCAACCCTTGCTTCATTTCTAACGTGTAGGTCTGACTCTCCCTTATTGAGCTATCTACTATTCCTTAGGCCCTACATATCAGTGCATATGTGTGAGCCATAACCGGTCTTTAATACCCATATATTATTATTGGAAACAGTATTAATTTCAATGACAAAATTACCTGAAGTAGATGGGGCATCACTTGCCTTCTTCTTCAAAGACTCCAAGTAAGCCTTGCAGTTTCTCTTCCAATGGCTATCCTTGGGCCACAATGGAAACATATCCCTTTTGGAGAATCTCCTTGGCCTTCTTCTTAGCCACGCCTCCCTTAGGCTTCATGCACTTCTTCTTCTTCTTAAGGTTCTTCCTGTTAGAACTTGAAGAGTCCTCTAGCATTACAACCTTACTGTCCTTCTTAACAGATGACTCAACTATTTTAAGCAAGTTAATCAACTCAGGAATAGTGGTAGAGATTTGGTTCATGCTATAGTTAAGCACAAAATGTGAATAACTATTAGAAAAACCGGTTAGAATTAAGTCAATACTTAATTCATGGTCCATCACAAATCCCAAGGTAGACAACCTCTCAATATAGCCATTCATCTTCAATGCATATTGCACTGGAGATGTCCCCTTAGCCATCTTAGTGCGGAAGAGCAACCTTGAAGTTTTGAACCTTTCAGAATGTGCTTGCTCATCAAAAAGCTCTCTTAGATGGTATACTATGGAATTAGCATCCATAGCCTCATGATGCTTTTGCAACTTAGCTGACATAGTAGCAAGCATAATGCAGCTTGCCATCTCACTATCATCGAGATGCTTTTGATATGCCTTCTGAACATCTTCAAAAGCATTAGCAGTAGGGGGATTAGGGAGTGCCTCATCTAGGACATAGGCAATCTTTTCGAATTTGAGAACTATTCTCAGATTCCTTAGTCAATCCAAAAAATTGGGCCAAGTCAACTTATTTGATTCCATTAGCGATCGCAAATTCACACTTGTCATGATGATGATTTTAGCAATCTAGATGTAAAATAGAACATGTTAGAATGTACATAAAATGCATGTTTATTAGGTCTTTAATAAATTGCATTACGACTCCCATTATTTTATTGCGAATCCATAGCCCTCACTATGAACCCGAGAGAACTTATATGAAAGTTCTCCTAATGGGTCGATATCCAACTAGCTAAGAATAATGTTGAGGCAACTCAACAAGCTATCCTTAGTTTGGTTGGTAGGTATCTAATCCATACCAATTGCATTATTCATGCAACTATCGAATGTTGTGCTATCAATTTATTAATGTTTGAACATACATTGGGCTATCGACTCTTGATATGTGTATACAAACCCACCTTCGCCTCCAATACACATTAACCTTGGCGCAAATCCAACAAGTTAATAATATTAGTTAAGTCTAACCCATTAATTGTGAAATCTAATTTCAATAGATTGAACATATTCTTATAGAGTGAGCTTGAGGCAACTCAACAACCCTAACTTTGGAAGAACTCTGGTTCTCCCCCCATTAATGAAATGCGTAAGACTTATTTGTTTATTTAGTGAGGGCTTTCTTTGTTAAGTCTCATCAAGTTATTATTTCATGCTTTTATATATCATACATTCATCACATTGATATATAAAGATAGTTACATTAACTATGTGGCATGATTATGGACATACTAAAGTCAATCTCTTGAGCCAAAGTGAAATTGACTAGGTTTTACCTAGGTATATGCATGAATTTACAACCTAAAATAGAAATCAAATTCCTATTTCTAAGTCTTCTTGTTTATAGTACCGCCTCTTTTGCTTCTTGCTCCTTTGTATCTTCATTCTATCATAGTTCTATGTAATCTAATTACATATTTCAAATTATAGAAAACCTCAATTTACATTTGAGGTGTAACGGCTGGGCTACTGGAATCGCGGTCTTAGCCGTTTGCCACAGTAGGCCCACCCGCTGTCCCACTGAGACCAACGGGCTGCCGGGGTCCATGGCCCAATACCTCCAACCCATCACTGGATACACAGTCAACATTGCTTTCCACAGTAGGTTGTTGGAGGCAAGAGTTGAACCCTTGACCTCCCTTTAGCCTCAGTAAGAGACTACCAATTGTATACAGCGGGTGGGCCTACTGTGGGCCATGGACCCCGACATCTCATTAGTCTCAGTGAGACAGCGGGTAGGCCTACTGTGGAAAATGGCTGAGACCGCGATTCCAATAGCCCAGCCGTTACATGAGGGAAGTAAGATGAGAAGAGAAATACATAAGAATGAAAGAGAGGTAGGGACACGCAAGCCTTATTTACCATAAAACAAAATAATTTCATGCATGCTCAATCACATTGGGCCTAAGTCCATAATCATCCATCATGCCTTTTAATACACCCCTAACATGCATTCTCTAATGTACAATATAAAAATGACAATTTTGGATTTCAATTTGTAAATCGATTCAACTCTTGAACTAAAATTTCCTATATGTGTTCTTTCGGTTAATTTAATTTTGCATGTCATTTTAAAGTGAAATTTAATATTTAATCAAATTAAATTAAATTCCATATTTCAAATTAAATCAAATTAAATTAATTTAATTTTAATATACATACCAATTTCTAGTCATACTAGAATTACAATTGCATAACATAAATTAATTCAAAATTCTAAAAATTTTCAGAATACCAAATCATCATTCTAATCATCTTTAGGTTAGCTCAAGTTCATCAAAAATATTTTTGGCAGAAGCCAAAATTACTAAGACAAATGAACCAACACACTTAGACGCTCAAAATGAGAACTATTTGAATCACATTAAACAGTCCCGTTTTTGTGCTTGTTTGAAAAATTAATTAAAATAATTTTTAATTAATTATTAGACACTCCAGAGGCATAAACATATTTGTAATATGTCTAAATAATTTTTTCATAATTAAATTATAAGAAAATTATAACTAGCCCAATCAATTAACCCAAACAACATCACATATTCATAAATAAGGCAATTTTAGGCATTTTTGAAATAAATCCGAAATTAATTATTTGAATCACATTCAAATCATTTTTCAATCAAATAATCATTCTTAATCATCCCATGATCAAATTAGAGAAAGAAAAATGTGTAAATCATATTTTACAAATTAATTTCAATTTTTCAAAACCTATTGATAAAAAATCATCAAAAAATATGTAATCCCATTCCACTTTCAATTAAAATTAATTTTAATGGATACAACCTGGCTCTGATACCAATGTTGGATTTGGAAGAATGAATCATATTCATAAACGCAGTGGAAAAATAAAATTTTCAAAACCCAAAACAAAAGATCATACTTGTACCATTAAAACTAATTTATATAAATATAAATGTTAAAAATTATACATTATAATTTCTTATTTGTTCTTCGAATCTTCACTTTGTTGGGTTGTAGCAAATCACAACAATCCACACTAGGATATCTCTAATGATAATCCATGTGAAGAATGAAAAAGAAACTATCTAGAGAAATGTTTTGAACAAATTTAAAGTGTTAGTTTTGAAAGTGTTATTGAGATAATTTTGTTTTGTCTTAAAAATATTTTTTTAACAAAAAAATATTTTCATGTATATTTTCTGCCATTTGATGTCTTTTCTATTTGAATCAAATTCAAAGAAAAGATGAAAAGTTAAAAATGGAGAAAAAAGAAATGAATGAATAGTAATTGGCCATAATTGGCCTAATTACGGCCAAAATCTGCCGTTGATCAACGGATGGGAGTCCCGAACGATTTTTTCATGCGATATAATCACGATACATCCCGAAATAATTCTCTCATATGTTGGATCTTATCCAAGACCATTTTACTCATTCTCCATATCTTCAATGCGTGTGACCAATTAAGTTTCCGGTTATGTTGGCCACTTAAATTAACAATTAATTGAAACAAGTCATGAGCAATATCTAGCAACACATTATGACCCCCATTTAACTAGAAAGTCAATGGTTTGACTACAAACCTTTAATCCATAGACAATTTCTGTGCAATTATTCCTTTCACCATTCTATAGACCACTTGGTTCAGAGTATGGACATGTGTCAACTACCAATAGACTGAATATGTCACGTCTAGTCCAAGTAATGTTAGTTCTTGTCCTTGAGGCTCATTACTCTATTAGATATGTCATTGAAGACTATTTTTATGAGATTTCCACTTTGGCCAGAGATTCCCTAGTAATGACCACGACAAGAGGCCATGGGTATACACTCCTTCTATCAAGAGTGGTGAATCCTTTATTGGTTACCCAATTACCTTCGAATACCTCAAGCTATATCCAATCACCACGCTATGAGCTACCTCTCTGAGGCAATAAGGAATAGTGTCAAAATACATAATCAATATTGAAGATATCCTTGAGTACCTCAAGTCTAAGGATACTTGCACCATTGCTATGATGAGACTATCATTGACATTTGAATGGATTATCCATATGATTGTCTCATAGTTCGTCATCCAATGTACTTAGCTACACTTAGCAAGCATCCACATGTTAACTCTAAACATCTCATATTTATAAATTATGAGATCTACTACTCGATCCAGTCAAGGAGTATAACATGTGCTAGTCTGTCTGGATTAATAATGTCCCATCTCATTAATCCTATGACTAGGGATAATTTTGATACTAACATAACTACACATGATAAGACTCTCAATATCATGATCTCATCATGATTTCCTTCATGCTATGTTATGTATCAAGGACTTCATTAATTGATTTAAGATCACTTATCAATTCATATATCAAATGAAAATAAAATTAATGAAAAAAACTTTTATTAATCAAATAAATTTGTACAATAAATGCTAAAGGTGATTGCCTTTAGATCACTCATCTAACAAGAAGTTCTCCTAGTGGGTCAGTATCCAACGTTACTAAAAATGACCTTAGGTTTGCCAATAAGCCACCTTAGGTCAATTGGTAGGTATCTCATACCAATTGTACCAAAACATGCAACTACTGAGTCATTGGGCTATCAACTCTTGCTATGTGCACATCTCATGTACACTTATCTAATACTGCCTCTAATTCACATTGGCCTTAAGTTTGCCAACAGGCCAATGTAACTAGTCAATGTTGGCCCATTAATCATGAAATCATATTTCGATGGTTTGAATATATTCATGTAGAGAGGGCTTGAGTTTTCCCAACAACCCAGACTCTAAAAGAACTCTAGTTCTTGCCATATTAATGGAAGGCATTGGCCTTAATATAATGTAAGAGAGATTTATTTATTTAGGTCTCATTATGGCAATTTGGCATTCATAATATATATATTCATCACATATAGATATATAAGATAATTAGACTAACTATATAGTCATGATTATGGGCATAATCTAACATCAATCCTTCGAGCCATGAAAAATTTGACTAGATCTCACATAGGTAGATGCATGAAATTATAAAACCAAAATAGAAAACAATTTTCTATTCTAATGCTCCTTTATTTTTAGCGCCATCTCCTTGGATTCTTGCTCCATCACATTTCAATTCTATTATAATCCAATGTAATCTAATTACATAAATTCTTCATACGAAAACCTCAAGTTACATTTGAGGGGAGTAAGATGAGAATAGAAATACAGTAAAGAGAAAAGAGAAAGAAGGGACTCGTAGGCCTTATTTACCAAAAACAAAATTCCGTACATGATCAATCTCATTGTCCAAGTCCATAATAATACCATCATGTAAACTACTATTGACTCTAAAACTACTATTAGATTTTGAACATGCATCTCAAACATGGTACAGTGGAAATCAAAATTTATCAAAATAAAAACTCATGGAACGACTATATAATTTAAAATCAGATTGAACCATTCAACAGGAGAAGTTGTTACTTTGTTCGCAACTCTTGATCTTTCAAGTTGTGAGATTTTCCTTCTTTGTTGGGTTGTAGCTAACCACAACAATCCAAAGCTAATATTTCCTCTATAAGTCTCCATGCAAAGGAAGAAGAAGAAAACCTCCAAGGAGATAAGGTGACAAAAGAGAAAAGGGAGAGAAGAAAAATAACTCTTATTTTTCTTAATGGGGTAGCCACGAAATTGACTCCTTAAAAGGAGTATTTATACACTTTCTAATCCCTTTTAGGGTTGAAAAATAAAAAGCCTTAATGTGCCCATTTCTCTAAGGTATAAGGCCTAATGTTGACCATGTCAACAATCCTAATCCAATTTGGATTTGGCCCATTTTTACAACTCTTATAAAAGATCCAATTCTCTTTCTTTCTCATTTGGATCTTATCCAAAACCCATTTTACAGTTTCTTCATTCCCTATATGCATGTGACCTAATAGATTTTCTAGTCATATTCACAGCTCATGTCTCGGGAGGTATCTTAATCCAATTAGGATTCTACGCGTCAAACTCTTTTGAACCATAATGAATTTCTAATGAATTCCCCTTGACTTAGCATATCATGAGTGATATCTAGCAACATATAATGACCACCCAATGAACCAGAAAGTAAGTGGTTTGACTATTAACACTTTGATAGACAATTACCGTGCAATTCATCTTTTCACCACACTATACCTCATTTAGTTCAGAGCATGGACTGTGTGTCAACTTCCATTAGATTGACTATGTCACATCTAGTCCAAATGATATTTAGTTCTTGTCCATGAGACTCATTACTCTAATCAAATATGTCTTTGAAGACTTTCTTCAAGATATATCCATTTTGGCCAAGGATTTTTGAGTAATGATCTCTATAAGAGGCCATAGGTATACTCTTCTTCTAATAGGAGTGGTGAATCCTTTGTTGACTACTCAATTTCCATCCAATACCACATGTTATACCCAATCACCATCCTATGAGTGACCTTTCTAAAGGCAACAAGGAATGGAGTAAAAGTGTAGGATTCAGCATCTCAATAAGGATACTTGCACCATTATATGATGAGACTATCACTCACACTGAATAGATATCCATATGATTGTCTTATTGCACATCATCCAATGTAATTGCTACTCTTAGCAAGCATGCATATGTTAACTCTAAACATCTCATGCTTTTAGCTTATGAGATCAGCTGCTTGACCTAGTCAAGTAGTATAACATGTGTTAATCTATTTAGATTAACAATGTCTCGCCTTGTTAATCCCATGACTATGGATTATTTAGGTATAAACACAATTACACATGATAGAAATCCCATCATCATGATCTCATTATGAATTCCTTTATGTTATGTTACATACCAAGGACTTCATTAAATGGTTTAAGATTTATATCAATTCATATGCAATGAATACCATATAATGAAAATGCCTCTTTCTAATAATAAATGAGTATATCTAGTGCCTAAGGTGATTGCCTTTAGGGAACCTCTCTAACAACATATACATATATCATGAGTAGTCATCGACAAATGTAATGAAGTAGATAAAACCACCTCTGGTGTGTGTGAACATTGGACCACATACATCTGAATGTATTAAATCTAAGAACCCATTTGCACGTTCACCATTTCCCTTAAAGGGTAATTTAATCATCTTGCCTAATAAGCAAGATTCACATGTGTCATATGATTCATAATCAAATGACCCCAAACTACTACTCTTGTGTAGCTTAGCCATGCGTTTCTCACTTATATGACAAAGGCAGCAATGCCATAAGTAAGATGATTTCAACATATCTTGCTTTTTCCTTTTATTAGCATTGATGTTTAAAATTGGATTTGACATATCTAACATGTATATTCCATTGCATAATGTACAACTAGCAGAAAGAATTCCATTCAACATAATATAACAAGAATTGTTACTAAAAGTTAAATGGAAATCATTTTTATTTAAACTAGAAACATAAATAATGTTTTTAGTCAAAATAGGTACATAATAACAATTATCCAAATTTAACATAATCCTACAAGGGAGGGTCAATATATAAGTTCCTACAACTAATGGAACAACCCTTGCTCCATTTCCAACACGCAGGTCTGACTCTCCTTTATTGAGCTGCCTATTGTTCCTTAGGTCCTGCATATCAATGCATATGTATGAGGGACAAACGGTATCTAATATCCATATATTATTATCGAAAACAATATTAATTTCAATGACCAAAATACTTGAAGTAGATGGGGCATTAGATGCCTTATTCTTTGAGGACTCCAAGTAGGCCTTATATTTTCTTTTCTAATGGCCATCTTGGCCACAATGGAAGCATGTTCCCTTTGGGGTAGTATCCTTAACCTTCTTCTTAACTACACCACCCTTAGGCTTTATAGACTTCTTCTTCTTAAGGTTATTCTTCTGAGAACCAGAAGAGTCCACCAGCATCACAACCTTATTGTCCTTCTTAATAGATGGCTTAGCTATCTTGAGCATGTTGATTAGCTCAGGAATAGTGGTGGAGATTTGGTTCATTCTATAGCTGAGCATAAAATGAGAAAAACATCAGATATACCAGTTAGAATTAAGCTAATACTTAATTCATGATCCATCACAAAACCCAAGGTGGCCAACCTCTCAATATAACTATTCATCTTCAGTGCATATTGCATTAGAGATGTCCCTTCAACTGTCTTGGTGCAAAAGAGTAGCCTTGAAGTTACAAACCTTTCAAAATGTGCTTTCTCATAAAAAAGCTCCCTTAGATAGTAGACTATGGAATTAGTATCCATAGTCTCATGCTACTTTTGCAACTCAGCTAACATAGTAGCAAGTATAATACAACTTTCCATCTCACTATCACTGAGATGTTTTTGATATATCTTCTAAACATCTTCAGAAGCATTACCAGCAGGGGAATTGGGAAGTGCCTCATCTAGGACATAGCCAATCTTTTTGAATTTGATAACTATTCTCAAATTCCTTAGCCAATCCAAAAAGATAGGTCCAGTCAACTTATTTGACTCCATTAGTGATCTCTACACTAATTAGACTAACTAGTGAACCTAAGTATAAAATACAACATGTTAGAATATACATGAAAATGCATGTTTATTAGGTCTTTAATAAATTACATTATGACTCCCAATATTTTATTGCGAATCCACAACCTTCATTATGAACTTGAGAGAACCTATATGGAAGTTCTCCTAATGGGTCGATATTCAACTACCTAAGAATAACCTAAAGGCAACTCAACAAGCCATCCTTGGTTTGGTTGGTAGGTATCTAATCCATACTAATTGCATGATTCACATATTTATCGTATCTTGTGCTATGAACTAATTGATGTGTGCACATACATTGGGCTATCAACTTTTGATATGTGTACATCTCATGTACACAAACCCAACTTGGCCTCTAATACACATTAACCTTGGCGCAAATCCAACAAGTTAATGATATCGATTAAGTCCAATCCATTAATCATGAAAATTAATTTCAATTGTTTGAACATATTCTTATAGAGCAAGCTTGAGGCAACTCAACAATCCTAACTCTAGAAGAAATTTGGTTCCCCCTATATTAATAAAAGGCGTAAGACTTAATTGTTTATTTAATGAGAGATTTCTTTGTTAAGTCTCATAATGTTATTATTGCATGCTTTTATATATCATACATTCATCACATGGATATATAAAGATTGTTTCATTAACTATATAACATAATTATGGACATACTAAAGTCAATCTTTTGAGCCAAAAAGAGATTGACTAGGTCATACCAAGGTCTATGCATGAATTTACAAATCGAAAATAGAAATCAATTTCCTATTTCTTAGTTCTTTTTTGTATGGCACCACCTCATTTGCTTTTTGCTCATTCATTTCACCATGCTATCCTAATCCTATGTAATCTAATTACATATTTTTAAGCATAGAGAACCTCAATTTATATCTGAGTGTAGTAAGATGAGAAAAGAAATACATGAGAAAGATAGAGAGGAAGGGACACGCATACCCTATTTACCATAAAACAAAACAAATTCATGCATGCTCAGTCACATTGGGCCTAAGTCCATAATCATCCATCATGCCATTCCATACACCCTTAACATGCATTCTCCAATGCCCAAAATAAAATTAAATAATGACAATTTTAGATTTTAATTTGAAAATTGATTCATTGTTTGAACTGAAATTGTCTACTTGTGTGATTTTCATTAATTTAATTTTGTATGTCATTTTAATGTGGAATTTAATGTTGAACCTTAAGGGGTGTTTCCGTTATTTTGATGATAAAAAATAAAATAGCAATAATGTATTTAACAATGTTTGTGTTCTAAGTGAGTTAAACAGGATATATTATGATTAAAACATAAAGCAAGATTGAAAGACAACTTTCGAAGATTAAAATCAAAGGAATAATAAAATGTCACACCTGTGACTACTCTTGTCACTCCTGTGAATATAGCTTAGCACCAACTCTCCAACATTCAAAGTTTATGGCCATAAAGGATCAAACCAACCGTGAATGATCAGTAGTCAAGCCCGTCAAAGACAGGCACGTCCGTGACCAAACATGTCAAATTCTTCCAGAGAGCTTCACGGCCAGAGTCACCAATTGGACCACGGCTTGGAAAAATATTCACGCTCATGATCAAACACTTCCAATTCCTCCAAAGAGCTTCACGGCCAGAGTCACGACTTGGACCATAGCTTGGAAGAACATTCACGACTATGACACATATATTCATACCTGTGAAAGAGGATAGAGAAACATATCAGGTACAAAATTAAGAGTTGGTTCAACGGCCATTTTCTCATTAAATGCACCCAAAGGGCTATAATTCATAGAGTGAGTAGAAATGCAAGTCATTTATGAAGACAACAATTACTTTACATCTTTAATCTTTTTGTAGCCTTGTGCATTAATTATTTTTCTCAACAAACCTCTATTCATTGTGAAAACCTAATTGCTCATAATTTCTGAGCATTGTAGGTTGGTGAGTGTTTTCATTGTAATCAATTGCTCAAAAGTTTGGGTATATTGGGTTAAAAGTGAAACACTTGTAAGGGTTTATTGTGTGATCCATAAAACACAAGAAATTGGTTTTTGTGTGAGCCATTGAAAAACACAAGGGAATTTCAGGGTTAGGTGTTAGCCATTGAGAGAAACACCATAGTTGGGAGTGAGCTTGAAAAAGCTCCATTGTAACACTTAGTGTGTTAGTGAAACACCCAATTAAGATTGGTTAGAGGAGTAGGGTTTGTTAATACCCGAACCTCTATAAATCTTGTGTGTGATATCACTCCTTCCTTACTTTATTTAATTTATTCCGCACTTTCAAGTTAAGCAATTTTAGTTTCTAACCAATTTAACTCCTTTCTTGGTTCATTGTCTGGGCAATATTTGGTATCAGAGCTTGTCTAGCAAAAAGCCTAAAAAGCACTAGCAAAGATCAAGAAATGGTAGTGAAGGATTTCAAAGTCTCAAGCCTTACTATAATGGAGCGAACTACGCTTATTGGAAATTCCAGATGGAGACATATCTCCATAGTGAAGGAATTGAAGTTTGGGATAGCATTCGAAAAGAATGGATGCCACAAACTAAGAGAGGAGATAATGGTGAAGAAGAAATTCTTTCAAGAGAAGATTGGACAGAAGCTCAATGAAGAGCTAACTTCAAAAACAAAAAGGCAATAATAATCCTTGCAAGCTCTCTATCTATTGAAGAATGTGGTAGAATCCAACATTGTCTTACTGCATATAACATATGGAAAACATTGGAGAATTATCATGAAGGAACCAAGCAAGTAAAATACAAAAAGATTCAACTTCTTACTTCGGAATATGAACTATTCAAAATGAGATCCAATGGATTTATTACTGACATGACGAACCGTCTTTTAGGCATCATCAATGGCATGAGAAAGCTTGGAAAGCATTTGAGCTTGGAAGATGTCAACAACAAAATTTTAAGAAGCCTTTCTCTCAAAGACTATGGTTCAAGAGTTGAGGGTATAGAAGAGGCCAATGAAGACATGAGCATCATGCCTACCGATGTGCCTATTGGCAAACATCTAATGCACAAAATGGCGGTAAAAAAAGATATATAACTTGTAGCTGAACCAGAAAAGAGAAACCCTCTAGTACTCAAAGCCTCTACTTCAAAATCTAATGAGGTAAATGAAGATGATAAAGAAAAAAGTGATTATGTAAATGAGGACATTGCCATGCTCTCAAGAAGAATAAAAAGAATAATTGAAAAGAGACTTGGCAATTTTCAAAACTTCAAACAAAGAACCCTCAAACACTCCATAGATGACTCTAAAATAAATAGAAAGGAGGTAAAATGTTATGAATGGGGAAGAAAGGACATATCAAACCAGAATGACCAAAGCTCAAGAAACATAGGAAAAGATTTCAAAACGATGATGGAAAGAAAGGTCACAAAGTCACATGGGATGACAAAAGCTCTTCAAGCGAAAAAGATGATTATGAAGGCAAAGAGGTCAACCTACGCTTCATGGCTTTAGAGGATCACTTCAAGGATGAGGTAGGTCTTTTTTACTCATACTCTTTTAATGATAATAGTAGTGATAATAATAGTGATAGTGAAGATGATGATGATGAGCAGAGTTTAATAGAAGTATTGAAGCTAGAGTTAGAAAAATATAGAAGTAGATTTGACACTTATAAAAATAATATTTTAGATTTGAAAAACAAAATGGAAGTCTTACAAAAAGATACTTTTGATTTTAAAACTTCTAATCAAACTCTTCAAAAATCATTAAATGAGTATTCCTTAGACCCTTAACTAAATCCTTGCTTAAAGAAAATAATATTTTGAAAAATGAAGTTGAGGAACTTAGAAACTCAATTTCAAGGTTTCCTATAGGGAAAGAGAATTTTGATACTCTCAAAGTTTCTCAAAGACCACCTTTAATAAGATATGGTCTAGGATTTAATGAAACATCATCTTCATCTCACAAGACTACATTTTTTAAGTCTAGTGCACTACAAACCTCCACAATTTAGGTAATAGCCCCAAGGGCTAAGAGCATAACACACACAAAAAACCCTATTCAAAAGAAGAATGGTCAAGGGTCACTTGGCTTAAGAAGGAAACCTCAAAAGGCCAATCATGCTTTCATGTATAAAAGGCATACAGCTAGGATAACACCTATTCATCATGCATGTATATGTCATTGCACACAAACTCCTTCTAAAAGGATGTTGAGACCTAAAAGCATGTCAAAATTGAAAATTATATTTAGAGCTAAACAAAGTTATTATTCCATGAAATCAGGTCATATCAACAAATATTTTTGGATAAGAAAGGCTCATAGGGAACCTTCAAGTGCTAACCCCCAAGGACCCAAGATCATTTGGGTACCTAAAAACCAAAATTGAATTATGGTTTTATATGTATGCATCATGTCCACTATAAAAGAAAATGCACGGCTTGTGGATAGTGGATGCTCAAGACATATAATTGGAAACAAAGAACTCTTCAATCACATTAAAAGAATTGATGGTGGTTAGGTAACCTTTGGGAACAATGCTAAGGGTAAAGTAATTGGCATTGGCTCTATTGGTATTAATAATACTACTTTTATTGAAGATGTTTTGCTTGTTGATGGTTTGAAACATAATTTGTTAAGTGTAAGTCAATTATGTGATAAGGGAAACCAAGTTATCTTTACCTCAAACCAAATTATGTGATAAGGGAAACATAATTTGTTAAATGGCTCGAACAATTTTCAATGAGTATGGTTTACCAACCTGCTTTTGGACTGAAGCACCAATACTGCATGTTATATTTCAAATTGAGTTTTCAAAATACCACTTTTAAACAAAATATCTTTTGAGCTATGGAATGGAAGAAAACCCATGATATCCTACTTTAGAGTATTTGGATGCAAGTTTTTTATATTAACCGTCAATGACAACCTTGGAAAACTTGCCTCTAAATTTGATGAAGGTATTTTCTTGGGATACTCTACAACTAGCAAAGCTTATAGTCTTTAATAAAAGGTCTTTAGTTGTTGAAGAGTCTATGCATGTTGTTTTTTTATGAATCAAGTAAGCTTGATCTTATTAAAGGTAGTGTTCTTGATGACATTGTAGGTACAATGGAAAAGCTTGATCTTGATCAGGAGAAAGACGATGATGATCAAGAGAAACAACAATAAGATGTCTCTTTACCTCAAGCTCAAAAGCAAGACAACCAAGAGCTTCCAAAGGAATGGAAAATGATGAAGAATCACCCCAAAGAACAAATCATTGGTGATCTTGCTAAGGGAGTAAATACTAGATCTCATCTTAATCAAAATCTTTGATTCTAACCTTGCTTTTATCTCTCAAATTAAGCCTAAAAATATTAATGAGGCTTTTAATGAAGAAAGTTGGATAATTGCTATGCAATAAGAACTCAACCAATTTGAGGGAAGTAAGGTATGGACCTTAGTTCCTAGACCCAATGACCATCAAATCATTGGTAGTAACTGGGTGTTTAGAAATAAGTTAGATGAACAAAACTCAATAACTAGGAATAAGGCGAGGTTAGTTGCAAAGGATTACAATCCAATAGAAGGTATAGATTATGATGAAACCTATGCTCTAGTAGGTAGATTAGAAGTCATAAGAATACTTTTTGCATTTGCATGCCATATGAATTTTAAACATTTTCAAATGGATCTCAAAAGTGCTTTCTTTAATGGTTTTATAGAAAATGAAGTTTATGTAGAACAACCTCCGGGTTTTGAAAGCCATAATTTGCCTAATCATGTTTTTAAACTTTCAAAAGCCTTGTATGGATTAAAACAAGCTCCAAGAGCTTGGTATGGAAGACTAAGTTCTTTTCTTTTAGAAAATAAATTTTCAAAAAGACATGTTGATACAACCTTGTTTAATAAAAAGCATAATCATAACATTTTAATTGTTCAAATTTATGTTGATGATATCATATTTGGGTCTGCTAATGAATTACTTTGCCAAGAATTTGCTAAGTGTATGACTAGAGATTTTGAAATGAGCATGATGGTTCAAATTTATTAGGGATTGGTTGTGTCAAAATGGAAGCCTCTATTAACATCTTCTTGAGCTCATCAAAATTATTATGCCGTTTTTCTATCAACTCGAATTTTACATCTTTCCTTTATAGTCTGGTCAAACGAAAAGTCCTTAACAAATCTCATGCAACAACCAACTAAACTAAGGAAACTCCTAGTACATGTAAGATTACAAGGTGGCTTCCATATCATAACTGCCTCTACCTTGCTAGGATCAACCTTTACACCATCTACTAGCACAATGTGTCTCAGAAAAGCTACCTCATCAAGCCAAAACTCATATTTTGAAAGCTTGGCATATAATTTCTGCTCCTTAAGTGATTGCAAAACTATCCTTAGATGTTGATCTTGTTCCTCAAGTGTCTTAAAATTCACCAAAGTATCATCAATAAAAACCACAATACATTGGTCTAGATAAGGCCTGAATACCCTATTCATCAAGTCCATAAAAATAGTTGGAGCATTGGTCAACCCAAAAGACATAACCACAAACTCATAATGCATGCATCTAGTTCTAAACATTATCTCAACTGCGTTTTGTTGTCCAACTCTCAGCTGATGATACCCTTATCTCAAGTCAATTTTAAAAAATACACTTGCACCCTTCAATTGATCAAACAAGTCATCAATCCAGGGTAACATGTATTTGTTCATGATTGTCACCTTATTCAGCTATTTGTAGTCTATGCATAGGCTTATAGACTCATCCTTCTTTTTCACAAATAACATCGGTGCACCCTATGGAAATACACTCATTTTAATGAAACCCTTATTTAATAGTTTCTACAACTAAGCCTTCAGCTCTTTCAACTCAGATGAGACAAATAATCTTCACTCTACTTCCTTATCATTCTCTCAACCTTCATCATATAAATAACCTATAAAAGTTATAAGAACAAATCGCTTTCAACTTTTACTTCTCCCTAGTCAAGTGTTTTAAGTACCACAAATTTTGCCTGGCAGTCTACAACTATCCCAAACTATGAAAGCCAATCCATACCCAAAATGGCATCAAACTCATGGAAGGGCAACTTTATCTAGTCTATAGGTAATTTTCTCCTATGAATAACCAAAGACACTCTCTGTATACCTGACTCATTATCATACTGTGCCCTAGAGGATTGATAACATCATTCTCGTAGTTAATTTTTTCACTAACCATATCATATTGTTTCGGTGTGCTTACGCATATATGGGAATGTGTTGAACTTGGATGAACTAGTGCACAAATATCTTAATCATAAAGGGAAAACATACTAAAAATTACATCAGTAGTTCCTAGCCTTCTCTGACCTTCATAGCATAAGCTTTGGCTGGAACTCAGCCTAGTCCTACCCTATCAAAAGTCTTTAAGGCTACCTAGGTAGGTCATGAATGACCTATTCTATCTAGTGTTGCATAGTCTGAGCTTGTGCTAATGATGTAGTCTGAATATGTGCACACCAATAATCAAAGGACAATCCCTCTTCATATGCTCCTTAGATCAGCATCTAAAGCAAGCACCTGTATTCATCCATCACTCTCATTTATGGCTCTTATGGTAGGTGCTACAAATTAAAACACTTTCTCAAGTAGTTAGGGTTGGAGTGCTACTTACTAGAGATGTAGCTTTGGAGGGTTGCCTCCTCTTATATGGTCCATCCTATGTATAACTCCTATTCTATCCTTGACTCATGCTCTGAGACTATCCTGGGTAGTACTGGCCTTCTAACCTATAGTATGGGCCATTGAAGATGTTGTCTATTTGGAGGCTTCCTCTGCTTTCTTTCTGTTTATCTTTTTCTCACTGAAGGCCGATGATACCAACTTAGTGAAACTAGCATGCTGGAGTGTTGTCACATAATCCCCAATCTCTGCATTGAGGCCATGCTTAAATTTTTGCACTTGTCTATCTCATATGTGATCAACCTTGAAGCATATTTACTCAGTTGCCTAAACTCCCTCTGATACTCTATCATAGTCATCTTGCCCCACTTGAGATTCAAAAACTTTCTCTTCTTCTCATATGTGTAAACTCGAAGGACATATTGCTCTTTGAACTTAGCAATGAAGAATTCCTATATCATTGGCTGGGAAACCTTTAGTTTCAGTAGGGAAAGTTGAGTCCTACATTCATTGGACCATGTGAGGTACTTGAACGCATAGGTCCCATAGCGTATAGATTAGCTCTACAACCATAGTTAGACAAGATTCACAATGCATACCATGTATCCATGTTAAGAAGATATTGATCGTATCCATCTCATATTATATCTACAGAACCTATAGAGATATGACAAGATCTAATTAATGAAAAGGAGCCATTGGAAATTTTAGCTCGAGAAGTGAAAGAGCTATGAGACAATAAGGTACCGTTGGAAAGTTTATTTTAAAAGGTTCTTTGGAAAAATCATAATTCGAAATAGCTGACTTAGGAAAATGAAGAGGTGATGAAGGCTCAATATCCACAATTATTCCATTCCAGTTAAAAAGATAAATTTTGAGGATGAATTTTTTTTAAGGAGGGGAAAGTTTTAATGCCCAATAATTTAGGCCATGGTCGCAGGTGATAGAAATTCGGCGTGCCGAACCGATCGAGATCCAAATTTGGACATAAAAAAATTAGAATGATATTAAAATATAAAAAATATATTTTGGATATTATTAATTGAGAATTTTGAGATTTAGAGATTCAGAATTTTGAGATTCTGAGCATTTCGGTTTTAAATTAACTCAAAATTTGAACTGGAAATTTGTCTAGTAAAATACTGGGTGGAATGAAATGAACATAGTTCAGTAAAAAATTCATAACTTTTTCTACAAAATTCTATATGATGGGATTCTAATTGGTAATTAAAGATAAGACATGTATCTATATTTTTTTAGTTCATCTCTTGTCCAAATTCCACTTAACAAAGAATGAAAAATGCAGAGAAATATCAGACATAAATTATGCCATGAATAGGGTAGCTTGTATATATGAGTCTATGGTTGAATTTTATGATAGAAAAATATATTATATTTATAATGATTTAATGAGTCAGTATGATGTTTTAATATATTTAATGGAGATTATTGCATTTATGAGAAATTATACTAGCATTTCATACCTAATTGATGTAAATAATAATAAAGGTAACAAACATGGTTAAGCTCTATAACATCTAGTCGAGAACTAGAAATTAGGATAAGTTGGTATGCCAATAAAAGGGTAAAAATTTAAGCACTATAAAATAATGCTGACATTTAATTTTTATGGGCACTAAGAAATAGTGCTAAATTTGAAATTATGTAGGCACCGAAAATATGCTGAGTTATTATTGAGAATGTAGACGTTAAACGACGAGTCCTCAAATAATTAAGTAGGCCGAGTATACTGTTGAAAACCAGAAACCATGTATCCAGTGTTTAATTCCAGTCTAAGATGTCGTGGGCTATCAAATAAATAAATAAAAATGTCAATGATTAAAATGATTGTCTTGTATTCTTATTAATGAATTCTAGTATGCTTAATGAATGAAATAATATAATTGATTAATTATACATTTTGTATGATTTATATAGTTTTTATTTAATTTGAATATTTTTACATACTTAGAAAATTTATTGTAATTGATAAAAAAATTTATTTTAGAAATATTTATATAATTATAGGATAGTTGTTAAACGTACTACTATCCTAATAGCTTAGCATGTGTGTTTCATACGCATGTTAGTAGAAGTAGTTGTTGCGTTAAGACCAACCAAAGAAAGGTGAACCCCAAAATCAAATTGCAGTAATTTATTTTCTTTTTTTATATTTTGGATATTATATTGTATAATTAAATTCTAAGATTTTATTTTTCTGTAAATTGGTGGCATATAGGATTTATAAAAGTGTGAATTTGTAATTAATGTATTTGGTATTATTTATAAATGTATTTCTGAATATTATAGTTTAATGAATAAGTACTTTTAAATCAAAATATTTATATCACTAGTTACATATTTAAATAATATAATAAATAAAAAAATATATATAGTAATAAATATTCCGTTAATAACAAATTCGAAATTTTTTAAAAAAAATATAAAAATTTGGGCATTGGTTTCCAAATAATGAGTTTGGTAGTACTTTCCTACACTATCAACGGTTAGTAGGGTAAGGGAGCACTCTATGAAGTTCTTTCAATACATTCGTTGCATATATTTTACAAGTGAGTCCATATCATCATAATCATAATACATTTGATTCATAACATTTCTATGTCATCATATACATAGTAAAATTTATCATAAATATCAATTATCCAGGTCTTGGTTTCTTATATCTGATTACTTATTTACACCTTCCTTTTCCAAAATACAACTATATTCTGATTCACAAAGTTATTGTTTACCCATGTTACAATGATGTCTTTACAATTTATCTATACTGTGTTACCAATTTCTAGTTTCTTAGCACAATACTCTAGATGCAGACTACCCATATGCAGGTTGTTAAACAAGAGTGCTCTTACCCAAGCTTAAGCCATCCCGCTCACTATCCGTGTCTGTCTATATTGCAACTTTCATATCTCAAATCAGGAGCGCTGTTACCCGAGCTTAAGCCACCTTGATGAGTAATAATGTTTGCATGCATATGGGTACAAGGGCGCTCTTACCCTAGCTTAAGCAAGCTTGTCCCTAAGTAATCAGGAACACTCTTACCCGAGCTTAAGTCATCTTGATTAATACAATAATAATAATATAAAGGTACTGTAACTCCCATAATGGCATGTCATCTGTCCTATCTAGTCCTCGAATAGAGAATGGGCATATTTAATTACATTATGTGTATTAATATCATTTATGTCACATTTCAAAATGTCACATAATCATCATATGCTATTATGTAATTTAGAGCACCAAGTACATAACCATTGTTCCAATCAAGTTATGATACTATTTATAATCTCATTTAAACATGTCCAGTGTGTGTGTACATCGAACTTACGTAGATCAATCATATAACTCAATTAATCAAAATTTGGATATAGGACATTCATGGGCGTGAAGCATTCTGTCATTGGTTGTCTACACTTGATTGGCTTTATGATCATTCATGGGTGTGACATACCTTCATAGACATGAAGCTTGGCTTCATAGGCATGATATATCCATCTCTAACATAATTCCAACATTGTTTTGAACCAGTTTCATGCACAACATACATTGGGTTCTAAGGCTAACCAATGTTAGTCACTACTATCAACACTTTCCAATATATTCAATAATAAAACAATTATAAACATGCATATATTCATACTTCATTAATTAACTAGGCTTCATGTGTTGTTCATCCATACCATAATATCCATTTTAAAAAACTTAACAACATCCATTATCACATATCACTTCTTTATGCATTTCAGAACATTAGTAATTCATTTATCTCTATACCAGCAACTCACATATCAATATTTCATCCCAATTATAATAATAGAAATATAGTTCATGCATCAAATATAATATATTCGAATTAGAATGTGCATATGTATAAACCTTAATAATGGAGTCCTAAAACGCAACTCTCTTGCATCTACCGCCTATGGTGACATTCTCCACCCTCTATTTTTGTCCCTAACAGGAAATCATAGACCATATTAATGTCTAATACTGATATGGACTCTATTTAGGCCATAAACTAATAAAAACTTCAACTTTTTATTGATTTCAGCCTATAAATCCTTTAATCTATACAAAACCAAATTGAACTAGATCAAAGGACTCAAGAGAACATGATTTGTTACCTCTGTTTCATGTGAGCATATTGATTCACGAGTTAAAAATCATGTTTTTACACTCTGTGTGTGATTTTAATTTCTATAACAAAACTCTTGCTTTTAATCTATTTTACTCTCCTTTTATGGAGCGAATTCTTATTTAATCACTAAAAAATTAAAGGGTATGAAGTGAATTCATTTATTGGATTTTTAGAGACTAATGGCTAGGTTTCCAATTGAGAATGCGTGAGTTTCTATCAAAAACACAAAATTGTTCTATTTAAATTGCAGGGCTTCATAGGCATGAACTATAGTGTTACGACTATGAATTTCCTCTGCTTCAGAATATGAATTTCATGACATTCATGGTCGTGATTACCTCTATTACGAGCGTAAATGCTGGGAACTTCACTTTTCCTTATATTTTTCATTATTTTCATATTAATAAAACTCTTAACCAGTATATACCTCCAATACACTCTTCATATACCTTTATTAACATGTTTCAATCAACATTAAAACATGGTGTACCGATATGAGCTGTAAAAAGGAATCTCACACTAGGTTCAAAACATTAAATTGTACAATTACAATGAAAGAAGGTATTATTTAAAATAGAGAGAAATCATAACTATACTAACCATAATGTTTAACAAGAACTGTTGCAAAAAAAAAAAAAAGATTAAAACATAACTTTATTTCCTTCACCTTCCTTACCTCTTTGTTTACGTCTTTCTTTTTTTTTATTCCTTCTATCTTCATTCACTATTGTCCTCCTCCTTATTGTTAATACAACTTAAACAAGCTAAAATTGCCAAATAAAAAGATGCAAAATGCTTAGAGCAACAAGGGTATCAACATACCTGATTTTGAAGCAGGTGTTCAAGTACCAAAAAGGGTAGCTAAAAACCAAACTTGACATTAATATTATTTTTCTCAAAAGATTCACTAAGGTTCGATATGAAAAAGCAACTGCATGATAGCCACTATGATACTCCCTTTCCGCTTTATTTTCTAAATCTCAAAACAAAAAAAAAGGAATTATAATCAAATGAGTAACCATAATGCTATTAATTTTATCTTCAAGATTGTGAGCTTTTCTTCTCATTGGGTTGTCACAAACCACAATAATCCAAAGTTGGATTGCCTCTAACAATGAGTCATATGAATGAGCAAAGGAAAAAACCTGAAAGGCTTTTGGGGTGATTAGATGCCAAGGTGCTAGCAATGGTGAATAATCTTTGAAAGAGATGAAGAGAGAATATCCTTTATTTTATCAAGGTGTCAACCACAAAAATAAGCCTAAAAGAGGTTACCTATGTGATTGTGCTATGGTTAGGTCATCTAATGTACTTAACTACTCTATTAAGAATCCACATGTTAACTCTAAATATGTCATGTAAAAAATTTATGAGATAAGCTTTTTGACCTAGTCAATGAGTATACCATGTGCTAGTCTATTTGGATTAAGAATGTCTCATCTTATTAATCCTATGACTAGGGATCATTTCGGTATAAACTCAATTGCATATGATAGAAATCTCACCATCATAATCTCATCATGATTTTCTTCATGTTGTGTTAGATATCAAGGACATCATTAAACTATCTTAGATCATACATCAAATTCCTAATTAATGAACACCAAATAATGAAAGTGCCTTTTATTAATAAATCAATGTGTACATAAAGTGCTAAAATTGATTCCCTTGGGAGCATCTCTGTAACACCCCCTTACCCCTGTTATGCATGCTCGGATGTGGGAGTACTATGCTGACTTCATCGATTGAAATATCATTTTCAAATTATGTATAAATGAAAATCACTCGTATATATATATATATATATATATATATATATATTAATTACTATTTTTTTACTTTGTAGTGTAAAAGAAATCAAAGTAAGAAAACACAATACATTTTATAAAGTATTATTTACAAAACATTATGTTATTATACAACCATTATAAAATAAAGCTCAACCCAAAATATACAAAAGATGTGTGACCCACAGTTTGGAACAGGCCGCTCTACTAGATTAGGCCACTACTACCTTTCTCTACTATTGTCTACTTATTCTTTGCTATACCTGCATGAGAGAAACTCCCACGCAAAGCTCTAGGCTTAGTATTGCATATAAATAAGGCAATAATAGATTTTATTCAACATGCATTGTCATATATCAACTCATGCCCAATCATCTTCTCATGCAAATATACATATCATGGTATTCTAGCATGTAAACATCAAATTATATTCTTTTATCTCATACTTGTCTACTTTAATAAAACATAATTATATAACACATCAAAATTAACTATGTTACAAGTCATTATTCCTATTATTTTCCTTAACCTTTTTATGCCCATAACAACCAATCATCTTTTCATGTAAACATACATTTCATAAAGTTTATTCTTTTACATCTTATATTTATTTTACTTTATCAAATCATTATTATCCATATCCTTTTATTGCCCATAACACCTATAAACCCCTGACTAGGATAATGGAGTTGCCTTCGAGGCACTTAGGAGTGCCATCAAGGCAGTATGATTTGCACATATAAGTGTCATTACCAGCTTCATAATAGTCTCATTATTGGCCTCATAATAGTGTCATACCCAGTGTCGATAGTAGTTCCATACTCGACATTGATAATAGTGCCATACTCGGTATGCCAAACTATCCTGAGACTAGTTTCAAGTTAGGTGTTCTAGGGCCTAGTTAATGTCATTAAAACTCATAGTTATTAAATTCACACTTTTCATGCATGTAAAGATTCAATTAATCACAAAATTACTCAATAAAAATAGTATTTTCATAATATAATAAGGTTCACATCATTTTACTCATTACATTCCTCAACTTATATGCCGCCCTATCACAAGCAGATTATGTGCTCAGTTTTAGACCTTAATTTTGGTCCTGTTAACATTCGAATTAAATTACAAAGTCTTCCTAACAAGTTTAGTTATGAATCTTTTCTTTAATATGCAACTTGAATCACTTAATTTTCAGTTATGTGTCAAAAGATATGGTCAAATTAACACTAACTGGTCATTAACAATTTTGCTCAGAATTTTCTAGATAGATTCTAAGTCTGAACTTTATGTATTTTTCTGGAAAAATATAGACATATTTGGATTATATGTTCTAAATAAAAGTTCAAGTCCTATGTCTTAGCTTTCAAAAACCAACAAATAACATACAAATCCGAATTCCATAACTTAAATTAAAACAATTTATGTACTTACTACTCATCAATTCCAGCAAAGAATACACATATTTACCATCTTCAATTTTTACCAAAATTAATCCTAAGTCCAGCAAACATGCATCCCCAATATTTCTAGTACAAAATACTATTAATTTAGAAATATTAACATGCCAAACATTCAAATCATGAAACTCAAATATAAATCATAGGCTATTGCCTTAAGTTATGCACAAACCTTTACTTTTCTCTTTTCTTTCTCTTTACTTGTCTTTCTCTTTTCCTTTGCTCCTTTGAGCTAGCTCATTGTCAATTTGAGTTCCTCAAACACAAAAGAGATAATTAAAATCTTACTTCATTAAAACACCATAAACCCTATCCTCTCTCTCTTTTTGCTCTCTCAAGCTTCCTTAAGTTCTTTTATGCTTAAAAATGGCTTTTTCCCTTACTTTTTCTCACTTTTTACTTTCTCTTCCTAGCATCAAGCTTTGGCCATGTGTGATCAAGGGGAAACATGGATTGGTTTGAGGAGAGTATAAGAGTCTTCTAGATGTCTAAGTGATAAGGAAGATGAGAGGCAATTAAGACCATAAATACAAAATTGATTAATAATGGGCACCTATGCATATTCTAGATGTTTTCATTAATGTCTAATTAATGTATTCATTTTACTTTGATGTATGATGATTCAAGAGGGACGTGGAAGACAATTTAATGATGGGAAAATTCTAGATTAAGAATGACAAGGTAGAAGGAGAGGTAATTAAGAGCAAAGTGAAAAAATCAATAACTAATGGGACACCTAAGCCATATGAATTAAATGTCTCCTTCATGCATGTAATATGACCAATTAAGGGTTGCCACTTGGTTAAGCCAACCACTATACGTATTGAATGTCCCAATCATGCATTTAATTGATAATTATCCCACTTAATCCTCCAAAATTTGGTAAATTGCAAATTGATCCTTAAACTTTTCAAATATTGCGATTTAGCCCCTTATCGTAATTTAACATTTTTAAATATCTTAAACACTTTATTAAATATCTTCTATAATTATTTTCCATTATTTTAATTATTTTTCGGTCAAAATCCTAATTCAGACTTCGGTCAAACCGATGCATCAATTTAATAACACACACGACTTGGGCATAAATTTGCGGATATAACATTCTCTCCCCCCTTAAATAAATTTCATCCTCAAAATTTACCTGTTAATTCTATGAACAACTGAGGATAATGTCCCTTCATGACTTCTTCACTCTCCCATATGGCTTCTTCTGTAGAATGATTATGCCATAACACTTTAACTAGAGGAACTCATTTATTCCGAAAAATCTTCTCTTCACGTGCTAATATAGCCACGAGTTCCTCTTCACAAGTTATATATGTCTGCACTTCTTTCTCCTTAACTGGTATAACATGAGTCGAATTAGACCTATATCTTCTTAACATAGATACATGGAACACATGTGAATTCAGTCTAACTCCGGTGGAAGGGCTAAACGATAAGCCACGGGTCTGACTCTTTCTAGAATCTCATAAGGTCCAATGAACCTTGGACTTAGTTGTCCCTTTTTACCAAACCTCAATATCTTTTTCCAAGGCAAAACTTTAAGGAATACTTTATCACCCACATCATATTCAATGTCTCGCCTCTTTAAATCGGCATATGATTTATGTCGATCCTGTGCTGCTTTTATCCTTTTTTTGATCACTTTAACCTTCTTATCAGTCTGTTGAACTATCTCAGGCCCAATCAACTTTTTCTCATTCAGCTCAGTCCAACAAACTGGGTTCTACACTTCCTTCCATACAAAGCCTCATACAAAACCATGTCTATGCTTGTCTGATAACTATTATTGTAGGTGAACTCAATAAGAGGTAGATATCTATCCCAACTTCCCTCAAATTTGAGCATACAGCTTCCCATCATATCCTCTAGTAACTGAATAACTCACTCTGATTGTCCATCCATCTGTGGATGAAAGGCCGTGCTAAAACTGAGTCGAGTTCCCAAAGCTTGCTATAGACTATTCCAAAATTATGAAGTAAATCTGGGATCTCTATCAGATATGATGGACATTGACACTCCATGCAACCTCACTCTCTCACTTACATAAATTTCGGCTAGCTTGTTTAATGAGGAGTACATTCTAACTAGTAAGAAGTGTGTCGACTTCGTCAATCGATCCACTATCACCCATACTGCATCATGCTTTCTCTGAGTCATCGGTAAACTGGACAAAAAATCCTTTGTGATTCTTTCCCATTTTGACTCTGGAAGCGGTATTGGTTGCAACAATACCATGGGTAAACACTTAGCAAGATACTTAGTGATATCCTTCTTCATCCCTGACCACTAGTATTGAGTTTTCAAGTCTCAATACATCTTATTCCCGCCTGGATGCATGGTATATTCCATTTCATGTGCTTTTTTTAATATCTCAGACTTTAGCTCTTTTATATTGGGCACACAAATCCTATTCTTGAAGTACACTGTGTCATCTTCTGTCAATGAAAACTCAGGCTTTTCTCCCTTTTTTACTGCCTCAGCTATCCTTACTAACTTCTCATCTTGCTTCCGAGCATCTTTAATTCTCTGCATCAAAGTAGATTGTACTCGTATCTCAGCTAAAATCTTTTTTCTTAGTGCATCTGCAACCACATTGCCTTTCTATAGATAGTAGAGCACATAGTCATAATATTTAATCAACTCTAACCATCTCTGTTGTCTAAGATTCAACTATTTTTTGTGAGGGAAGGTACTTAAGACTTTTGTGATCTGTGTAGATATAACATTTTTCCCCAGATAGATAATGTCCCCAGATCTTTAAAGCAAAAACAATAGTAGCTAACTCCAAATTGTGTGTCGGGTAATTAAGGTCGTGAGGCTTAAGCTATCTTGAAGCATAAGCAATCACCTTTCCTTCTTGCATAAGAGCACAACCCAAACCATTATGACTAGCATCACTGTACACAGCAAAGCGTTTTCCTGGAGTAAGCTAAGTCAACATTGGTGCTTCAGTCAATATTTCCTTCAGTCGATCAAAGGTTGCTTGACATCTATCTATCCACTCAAAATGAACCTTTTTTCATAGCAGTCATGTCAAAGGAGTCGCTAAGCATGAAAATCCCTTCATGAACCTCCTATAATATCTAACTAATCCAAGGAAACTCCTCACTTTTATCACAATTCGTGGTGGTTTCCAATTAAGAATAGCCTAAATTTTACTAGGGTCAACCCGAATACCTTATGCTAAAACTACATGACCCAGAAAACTGACTGATTTAAGCCAAAACTCGCACTTAGATAGCTTTGCATACACCTGCTTCTCCCTCAGTGTTTGCAACATTGTTTTGAGATGTTGATCATGTTTTAATCTGTCTCTAGAGTAGACAAGAATATCATTAATAAACATCACTACAAATTGATCAAGATATGGCTTAAACACTCGATTCATCATGTCCATAAAAGTTGCTAGTGCACTCGTCAATCCAAAGGGCATAATCAGGAACTCATAATGACCATCACGAGTCCTGAATGTCATCTTAGGTTCATCTGACTCTTTTATCTTCAATTGATGAAACCCCAATCTAAGATTTATCTTTCAACTGATCAAATAAATCATCAATTCTGGGTAGCGGGTATTTATTCTTGATAGTCACCTTATTAAGCTGCCTATAATCGATGCAAATATGTAAAGTGTCATCTTCCTTCTTTACAAATAATATTGGAACACTTGATAGTGATACATTAGGTCATATAAATTCCTTATCTAACAACTCCTACAACTGTATCTTCAGCTCTTTCAACTCCATTGGTGCCATCCTATTTGGTGCAATAGAAATAGGAGTGGTGACGGGTACCAAATCAATGGCAAACTCGATTTCTCTATCTGATGGTAACCTTGGCAACTCCTCTAGAAACACATCACGAAACTAACTAATAGTAGGAATATCCACCAACTTCGGAGTTGCTTTCCCCATATCAACCACATCCACTAAGTATGTTTCGTATCGCTTACTGATGAGTTTATAAGCTTTCAACACTGGTATCACTTTCTCCGGATGTCCTCTATCTTCACCCATCACCACTATTTCATCTTGTTTCAGAATTCTGATGATCATTTGTCTCCTCCCACAATCCACTTTCACTCCATAACGAGCTAGCCAATCCATTCCCAATATCACAACGAACTTATGGAATGGTAGCTCTATCAAATCTACTGGGAATTTCCTACCTTGAATTTCAACTGGGAAGCCCTTAAACACCTTGCTAACCCTCACATTGTGCCCTAACGGTTTAGTCATAATAATCTCAAATTCTAAAGACTGTGGTTCTAAACCCTCTTGACCCGGTGGTGATGTGCATATGTATGAATGCGTCGACCCCGGATCTATCAATGCATTTATATCAAAGCCAAAGAGAAGGAATTTACCAATTAAGGCATCAAGTGCGTCCTGCTCCTCTTGGCCTCGCATGGCATACGCCCTTGCTGGGGCAACTCTACTACCTTCCGGCCTCTCAACTGTTTATGATCTAAATTGACTGGGCCCTGATCGGCCTCTGCCTTTCCCAGAAGACTGTGTTTGTATCAGCTTGATGCTATCCAAACCACTGTCATACTGTAACAAGGGACAATCTCTCTTCCTATGGTCTTTAGAGCCACATCTAAAACACACTCATGTCATCCACCAACACTCTCCTTGATGAGGACGACCACAATCACTAGTATAATAACAACTTTAAGTTAAAGGTTATATATGTCTGTTGTAGAAATGGCAAATGCTTAAAAAAGAGGCAGTGGTATTTTTGCAAATATATTAGGCTATATGCTTGTTATATGCATCTGTTAATATAAATGTCAGACATATAAAGTTTTAGGCATCTGTCTTTGTTAAATGACATACACATATTCTATATAATAGATGTATGTTATACTTTAAAACAGACACCGATAAGTTTTTTAAAAACCAAAAAACGACATTTTTATCTGTCGTCTCTAATAGCACTATATATACATGTATTTCATTTACAATAAATTAATTAATTTGGAAAGTAAGAGTGGTAATTAAAAAATTGAATTAAAAAAAGACAAATTGATATTTAACCAAATAATATTTAAAATAATTAATTAAATATATGTCAGGCTCGGTTAGCTAATAATATATATATGATGAATTAATTAATTAATATTAATTTAATGATTTTATTATTTTTAGTTATATATATATATATATATATAAAATATTTAAGGCTGCCTACTTAATTATAGGTTTGTATTTGTAATAATAATAATAATTATTATTATTATGTTGATAATTAAGTTTAATTTTATATATTAAATATTAAATAAAGATATAATAGGCATATGTTTTTATCTAATGCTAGACGCATAAAAATGTTATAAGCATTTGTCTTTATTTAATAATAGATGCATATGCTATATAATAGGCGATGACATTTTTGTATATATGTCAAGCTATATGTTACTTATACACGTCTGTTATTATAAATGACAGACATATAAAGTTTTAAGCATTTGTCTTTATGTAATGACAAACGCATATGGTATTATAATAGTCATATGTTATTATTTAAGACAGACGCATATATGTTTTTTCAAAACCACAAACAGACATCTTACAATACTATGACATTTCGTGTACAACAAATCGCACTACTTTGAAACTCTCTCATACATTTCATCTCAACAAATCGAGCTAAACCATCGTTTCTCCCACACTAGAGATGTGCTCGCCGACGGTATTGGGGTGAATAAATTGGGTGTTTTATTTCTACTAAAAAGAAGATCGCGAGTGTTGAGCCATTTTTAGGTAATTTTTGTTTTTTATCTTTGATTTTGGTATGGAAATTTTTTGACAAAATGCTTATGTGATGAAGTGCTTATTTTGAATATGTTGTTCCTTTGGTGTATCCATAACTAAGTTAGCAAAATTTTCAATCTATAATTTCCCTTCCTCTCCCACTGTAAAAAAAATGGATAATCATAATATATATAGTAACCATAGCTTGAAATTATCCATAACTTCATATTTATGGTTAGAAAAATTTATTCTATAATAAGTTTGTCTATTCTTTCTCTTTTATCCGCCTTGGTGTTTTATCATAATATTGTTATCTTTAGTGGGTATAATCTGCCCACCGTATTCCAACATCTAAAACTACACGACTAGTTGATATTTCATTCCTAAAACTGACTACTTTTGATGGGTTTGTGAATTTTGATGATAATTTGGTTTTTTAGATGTTGAAACATATCGATGAGAGGCAATGAGAGCTAATTTGCAACATTTGAGAAGCAAACAAGCAGATTTCATTTATGGTAGATATGAAACTAGCTAGATGACTTGGTTCATGAATGATGTTAGCCTTAGTGGTTTGTTGGTGGTTTAGGGCTATGAATTTTCTTGCTCATATGGTGGAGGATTATCCTTCCCATCTTTGAATGTGCAGATTTTATCGCATTGTCATTTCTATTGTTGCTATTTATCTGAATTTGTGAAAAAAAAAATAGAGACTTGAAAAATAAGTGTGAATAATGGAAAATGGAAAAATGGAGATGTAATTTCAGTTAGCAAAAATTCATTGAATACGTTAAGTTAATGGCACTCCATAGGCCCTTCATTTTGGGATATCACTTACCTATTATTTGGCATACGGAGTTAAAAAAGCTAAAAAGTAAAGCTTTGTATCCCATGACAAATGAGCTTAACTTCTCTATAAAAGTTTCAATCTAGAGACTCTCTGTAAATAACAAAAAATGTATGAACTTGAGTTTAAATATATAAACGAGTTTTTTAATGTAAATTGAAAAGTGTATTTATATATTAAGTGTATAAATAAAACATGTCATCTTGACTTACAAAAATAATTTTGTTACATCAAACATAAATTAAATTAATTTATGGGAATTCAAAAAATGATTTGAGATACCATTTGAATTTTTTTTTTGCTAAATAACAAAAATTAATTTATATATCGTGCCAGTTTGGAGAAATATATACACAAATTTTCTGATTCATAAAAAAAAAAAACACGTAAAAATTAATATGGAACTTTCTAGGACTTGTATGAATATCCAACCTTACAAATCCAACAAAACTGATCATTTTGACTAGTGACTAGTGCCTTTGACATAAACATGCGATTGCACATGCAACATGGGAAAAAATCTCATTGCCACCACTTCCATTCTTAAATCTCAATTTTGCTTGGAAAATACACCTTCTTCCTTTCATAATTTATAACCATAACTTGAAATTATCCAGACAATTGGTAATCTACAAAAAACTTGATATATATAGTAAAGGAGCATCTACTTTCAAGGAAAGAAAAAATGTACAGAGTGACAGAGTCATATTTTTATGTGTCCACTCCAATAAATTGCTATCTTCTTGTTCTAAAATATTAAAAGAATATACCTAGATATGTCTCTAATGAACAAATCATTGAATTTAAATTTGAATGAGGAAATTGATAGATGGAAGGCCTAATGCAGCTGTTTATAATGTTTTAATACATATGTACTAGAAATATGGCCAGCATGATAAGGCTTGGGAATTTATGATAGGATGTTGAAGGATAGAGTTAAGCATGATATGTTTACTTCCAATATCTTGATTAGTAGCTATTGCAAGAATAATAAACATGAGTTGGCATTATAATTGTTTAGGGAGATGAAGGAAAAATGATGCAGTCCTAATGTGGTTATTTTTAATACTTTGATTAAGGGGTTCTTTAGTGTAAGGAAGTTTGAGGAAGGGGTTAAGATGGCATATTATACTTTGGTATATGGATACACAAGAGAGGGCAAAAGAAAGGAAAGGGAAGTTTTGGTAGATGAGATGTTGGACAAGGAATTTATACCTGATATTGCTATCTAAAATAGGTTAATTCTTATCATATTATAGCATTATATCATATTAATTAAATTACAAAATCAATAATTAGAAATCATTGGTTTTTTGATATAGTATTTGCTTTCAACTTAAATTTAATTGAACCCTTGGCATTGAGAACATAAAAAAATATGAAAATTTTAATTAGCCTAGATACCCATTCAAGATTTACTCATTAGATGTTTAAGGATATTATATATAATGTTTCTCCTGATTAAAAAGCAATGAGGCTTATACATATGGAACCTTTTTTTGTGTGGTTAGATATGGATTGAAGTTGGATGTATGGTAGACGCACTACATTTGAATATTTGAATGGAGTTGCGGAATTTGTTAGAATTGAGGAGGACAAGTAAATAAGGGAAAAAGAAGAAATGATTGTATGTCCTTGTGTTGATTGTAAGAACAAGGAAAAAATTTTGAGATGTTCATATACTGAAATCACATATAATAAGGCGTGGTTTTAAGGAAAGTTGCACATGATGGATATGGCTTGGTGAGAGTGTTTTAACTGGGACACGTTCTAATAATAATGAATTTAAAAGTCAAGGAGAAAATAACATTCATAATGAAGAGAATGATTGTGTAGACCAGATGATGGATGATATGGAACATTTTGTGGAAAGGTTGGAATACCTTCAGAGATTGTTAAACGATGCTGATAAACCTTTGTATCCTGGTTGTAGTAATTTCACAACATTGTCAGTCGTTTTAAAAATCTGTAACATGAAAGAAAAAAAGGGATGGAGTGATAAGAGTTTCACGACACTATTAGAATTGTTGCAAGACATGCTTCCGAAGGGAAATGAGCTTCCCACATCTACATATGAGGCTAAGAAAATTTTATGTCCCATAGGTATGGAATATAAGAAGATACATGCATGTCCAAATGATTATGTATTATACCGAAATGAATATAAGAATTTGCGTGAGTGTCAAAGGTGAGGAGCATCACGCTACAAACGTGGGAAAGTTTCTTCTGAGGATATAAAAAGGCCACCAGCTAAAGTATTATGGTATTTACCTATAATACCAAGATTCAAACACCTGTTTGCAAATGGAAAAGATGCAAAAAACTTAAGGTGGCATGCAAAAGGCAGAAAACATGATGGAAAACTGAGACATCTTGCAGATTCTCCTCAATAGAGAACAATTGATAGAACGTTCCCAGAATTTGGTGGTGAAGTTAGGAATCTGAGGCTTGGACTTTGTATGGATGGAATCAACCCCTATGGCACACTCAGTTGTAAACATAGCACATGGCCAATTGTTCTTGCAGTTTACAATTTGCCCCTTTGGCTTACTATGAAGCGTAAGTGTATTATGTTGTCGTTGTTGATATCAGGGCCTAAACCACTGAGAAATGATATTGATGCTTACCTTGCACCACTTATTAATGGTTTGAAACTATTGTGGGATGAAGGTGTGTCGGTGTATGATGCATACAGTGAAAGTATGTTTTCCTTACATGTCATGATATATTTGCACTATAAATGATTTTTCGGCTTATGGTAACTTATCTGGGTACACCGTGAAAGGAGCAAAAGTGTGTCCGATTTGTGAGGACAACATAATGGACCAATGTTTAAATCATAGCTAGAAAAATGTTTATATGAGTCATCGGACATTTCTCCCTCCTAATCACCCTTATCGTAAGAAGAAAAAGTCTTTCAATGGATATACCGAAATGCGAGTAGCTCGTTTGCCATTAACAGGAAATGAGGTTTTTGAATGAGTTAGAGATATTGATAATGCATTTGGTAAACCTTTTAAGTCTGCTCAAAAGGGTCCTTGGAAAAAGAGATCTATATTATGGGAGCTTCCATATTGGGAATAATTACCACTTCATCATTGTATTGATGTTACGCATGTGGAGAAAAATGTTTGTGATGGTATCAAAGTAAGAAATGACATGTTAGAAATGGGCATACAGATGGAGTTAGCGCCTCAAGATACAGGGAAACAAACATATCTTCCCCTAGCTTGTTATATGTTGTTTAAAAAAGAAAAAACAAGCTTTTGTGAGCTGGGATCAGGTCAATAAGGGTCTTAAAAAACAATTTGGGAAGATATCAAGGTAACTTTCCTTCAAATTTATTAACAAATTTGATAAAAAAGGATTAAAACTAATTAATCTAAAATATTATTTTGCAGAAAGAGTTCAACATTCCAGATGATAAGAAAAATATTGTACTAAAAATTGTTGGAATGCAGTGAAAAGATTTTAAGTATCGATTGGTGGTTAAGTACATAAAGAATAAATCCATGCAAAAGTCACCATTGGAATTATATAACTTCATCACTGAGAAAGATTGGCAGGAGTTTAAACAAGCACATGAATATGAAGAATATGAGGTACTAATTATGAAGTAGATTAATGCAATTTACATTTACATTTATGCAAGACATGATAATGGGATCTTCATTTTTTTTAACAGCAAATCAGTGCCAAGGTGAAGGCAAAGCAAGCAAAGAATGTGCATTCACATTTCTTGGGTCGTGTAGGCTATGCTGGGAAAAGGACTCAGTGGATTATTGAAGATCCCATGTCTTCTTTTTCATCATCACCATCTAGGAGCTCTATTGTTACATCATGATATGATTGAAGCCTCGATTAGGTAAGAGCTAGAACAAAATAGACAGAAGAAGGAAATTATATAATCCAGTAGAAAAGACAAAAGAGGTGGCAACAAAAATCGTAAGTATAACTTGCTAAACAAACAATGATATCAATGTATCTTTTTTTTATCTGTGATTACTTATAACATATTGTTTATCTAGTGAATAGGAGATATTACAAAAAAAAGTCACCCAAGGTAGCTGGATACCAAAGAGGCATGATGACATATTGTCACGTGCATTTGAAAAGCCCAAACATTCTAGATATGTGAGAGGTGTTGGAAGTGTTGTGACAATCAAGAATGTGACATCCTGCCTATATAATAGGAATAATCCCATTACATAAGCAGAATGACACAGACAATCTGAGTGAAACTAGTCTGAATTTAAAATTTTTATTTAATAAGTAAATTGATATTTCTTTTAATATTCAAATATACATATGGATTCAATTATCAAATACATCATCATGTTACATAAATATCATACTTCATTATAACTATCAAAATTAATGGTTTTTACCTTACATCTAACTGTATAGATATAATACCAAAATGCAAAATATGTTCTTAACTATATATAAGACATGTCTAACAAACCCATATGCATGATAATAAATAAAATGCAAAAATATTATGTATCCGACCCTCAACCAGTTCTGACGCGTCTCCTCTAGTATGGGCTTGTACTTCCTCTATCAACTTCACAGTTTACTACTTGCAAGCTCCAGTTCCTGCGCGGAAAAAACCCACGCTAACCCATTTCTAGCTTAGTGGTACATATAAGCATTTAAGTTTCCCACGCAGTCACACAAACGTGGGTCATAATAATCATGATATAATTTAAATAAATTTATGTTCCATTATATTATCATTATATTTGTATGAGGACATGAACTGTATATATTCAACCATATGTAATATATAAAATATTAAGCATTCTACCTCCTCTCATGTTTCCATAACTCATTTTAATTTAATTCATTTCCCTAAAATTATGATTGTTTAGTTAACTCAAATCTCAATCCATATAAGCATAAATATTTTAACATACAATTACCAAAATGCATGGTAGATAATTCATAATACAATACACAATATTCTAACATACATTATACAGAGACAACCACATGATTATACAATAGTACCAAATTCATTGATAATATATATATATATATATATATATATATATAACTCAATTATAAATTTAGCTTACCTTAGTAACTCTTTATAATTCATGCTATTTCACACATTTTATCTTTCAACATGTATATGTATGTCTTTTAATTAATTTATATATAATATTTTAATATAAATAGCCCAAATCTCATTCCCGGACTGTTCAGATATAGGTTGTGTAGTAAGGCCGCTCGTGGAGCTTAAGCACCCTACTCACTATAGTCTCAAGTCAATAGCACTCGCAGAGCTGAAACCTCATGACTGAGTATAATCACATCATTTGTGTACAATTAGGACAGGGGTGCTCTCGGAGCTAATACCACCCTATTCCTAAACCATATCAATATCGGTACCCTAATACCCCCGCAATGGTACACCATCTATCCCTAATTAATCCACATGTTGAGAACTGGGCAATTAATGTTATTACTTATTTATTTTGTTTATAAATTAATTTGCTGGAATCAATATTGCCATTACATTTATAATGAAAATATGATTATAAAATTTTAAAATCATATAATCATATGATATTCCATTATATATAACCATTTAAGTAATATTGGCATACTTTAATTAGTTTTCTATACAATCAAAGCCAACAAATCTTTTAATACAAAGCCAAAATTTATAATAACTTTATGAGTCCAAGTATGTCATATAACCTCTCTTTTCATATCAAATACATATGTCATACATGACTTTCTAACTTCACACTTTATTGTCCTAATTATTCAATAATTACCATTAATAATTATAACATTTTTAATCAATCATATATTAATCCCTATTGAAAAATATATTATGCTACAAATTCTACATTCACACCCCTTAACACACATTTACAATCTTAAACTAAAATTTCCTACATTTTATCAATCAATTATTCATCTATATGTCTATACATTCATTAACATGAAGTTTCATTAATTAAGCATCTCAATTCATTTCATATTTGCACATTTTAATACATTATTCAAATATGCAACTCATTCAAATAACACAGAAGCATGCAACAAGGCAAACTAAAATGCATATATGTACAAACCTCAATGGAGCTTTTTTCAAAAATCTAAAATTTGGAGCTTGTCTACTTTTATTGGTCTTCTTCTTGTTGAGACCCTAATTCAGAAATATAAATAATTAATACATTGATAAAATATTTATTCTTAATATAGTTTAAATAAATAACTACAATTTCTTTTAAGCTGGAACATGACCTTTTAAGACTGTTAGATCAATAACTTTTTATACACTTAACTAAGTTATATGATTCTTAATCCTAATTAAATTTAACATCTAAAACTAAAACATACTAAAATTTCAGAATTTTTGAACCATTACACGATTTTTGGTATATTTGTAAATGTTTCTCTGTTCTCTGCCCTTAGGCAATTTCGAGGTACTACATTTAAAAATTCATATCTTTGAATGTGTAGCTTCAATTATTATGAAACGTTTTATACTATTATATAAGTTAATTTGGAACATTTTACATGTTTATCTTATTTCTAGATTCGGTCTCTATGGCTCTCAAATACTAGAGGATCTATAACTGGTTTAACATGAAGTATCAACCTGACCAGTTCAATTGTTTAGCTCATAAATCACAAAATACATGACATTTTAAGGTGATAGTTTCATAGATATTTAGATAAGATATAGGAGTAAAACTTTCAAGTTTTGAACTTGGGCTAATGCGATCCAAAAAGAGGTCAAATATAAGGATGAAGTTACTAGAACTGTACATGTATATGAAACTAGCTCAATCAAGGAACAATCATAGTTCATTTTAGAATAACTCAACCTACACAAGAGCCATTTGTATGAACGTTTTCAGAGACCTCAATAACATATATACCTACAAATTTCATGTTTTACAAAATCTCATATTAAGCCACTAAGATGATCCATTTTTACAAAAACCATAGGTTATTTAGTTGATACGTCTCCCTAAACCAGTTTCACTCCAATGACCATTTCTCTTCCTATATTCAAAATATTTCAATACAATTTGGCAGAATGATACATAAGACATAGATGAACAATATTTATGTTTAACACTTCCCCAAATTTGATTCAAAAGATAATCCAACATAGAGTGCAATATCCTTTCAAAACATAACCTAAAGAGTTCTAATAACACAATAATCATGGAAAAAATATTTCTTACCAAGATCAGATTTATTTGAACTGATTTTTGATGCAAATCTTGAAGAAGATGATGAATAATTTGAGCTGTGATATGGAGGAAGGAAAAAGGATGATGAAGAAGAAGAAGGAGAAGAGAGATAGAGTTGAAAGAAATGGGGCAAAGTCAATTGACTTTCCCCTCCTCCCCTTCTCACGATTTTAGTCTTTTTTTTTTCCTTCTCTGCTTTGACCCCTTTTTTAAAATTTATTATTATTATTATTATTATTATTATTATTATTATTATTATTATTATTATTATTATTATTATTATTATTATTATTATTATCTTCACATATTTCCTTATATCTAATATCTCTAATTTTTTTATACCAAAAATACAATTTAATTATTTGGTATAATTTAATCAAATTTATCTTGTCAATAAATTTAACTTATTTTAATTTATAATTTAGTCATTTATTCAATTTATTTAAATTTTTATGTCTATCATGTGTTTTCTATGTATACCACATACTTATGTTAATTTAGACTAATTTGTGGGCATTACAAAGAAATTTTATGGTAATCCTGGAAAAAGGAAACTAGCAACATCCGTCTCAATTGAAGTTATAGAAGAGCTTGAGACTAAAATAGAGGCCAAATTATTTGCTAAATTCTCGGCACATATTGCACATCTTGAGAGTATGATAGATGAGAGGACTAGGAAGTCATCTCAAATTGTCCCTGATATGGAGGTGGAGATGGGTCCTTCATCATGCAGACTTGCTACCATTAATGAAGGTAAACATGTGATTATGGCAAGGGGATGGTTTATCCATCCCTAATTGATGCTATGGTGCACAATCGACCTATCAATCGACCTATCATGCGCAATCACGTCAAGGTATCTGTAGATGAATTATTATCTAGCTGTCATGAAGCCTAACTTCCTGTGCCTACTGAATACTTAACTACAGTTGGGAAAGCAGAAGGTAGCTTTGTTCAATGGCCACAACATCTCGTGGTTCTTGGAGAGGTAATAATTCCTAAACTTATAAAACACTAAAATATAGATTATTGCATTTCATATATCATAATATATCATAATTTATTATTAATTGATAAAACTTAAATCCAACCCATTAAAGAAGGCTCCAAAGAAAAAACAAGGTAGCAGTTTATCAAAAGAATTAGCTACAAAGCAACTTGGGCCTTTAGTTAATGAGAAAATTTTGGCAATTTTGAGTGGTGACATGAGGTTGATGCATGAGATGGTTGCTAAATTGCCTATTGGGTATATTTTTGAAGTTCCTGCAAACATTACAGTGTTTAAGTATCCAGTAGATAATCTAATGATTCATGTCAGTATGGAAGAGATCGCTCAGCTTTTCTCCATGGAATGGCTTGATGTCTCGATCATTCATATATTTATGATGAAGATTATACTATTTGTTACTAATATTATAAGATCGATTTAAAAAATGCAAAAATAATACTTATGTATGTATTGTGATTCATGCATGCAGGTACTTTTATAACTTATGCAATACATTCTTTATATCGTCGATCGGATTTCTTTGTCCAGCAATGCTTCGTTTGATGTTCACAGAGACTAATGCAGCATAAAGATATATTATAGAAACTCTGAAGGAACAAAGACATAAACATTTCATTCTACTACCATACTTTCATGAGTAAGAAACATTTACATTCATGTTTTCAGAATTTTTATTCTCAACATTTTTACTAACTTCAACATATTTGTATATCTCTAGTAATCATTGAATGTTGATTGTATTTTGCTGTTAACAGAGTGAGGCATTTTTCATGGATCCTCTAGCTCGTGGCAGCCGCAATATAAGTCTGAAACCTCATATTAACCTGTAAGTTATAATACTACTAGCTAATAGTTTCTACACTTATTTATAGCATTTTCAATATTAATGCTGATTTTGATATACACTTATTTTTCAGAGACTATAAAACTTATGCCAAAAAAGGTGGAAAAAATAAAGGTGCCAGATTAAAATGGAATTACATTTCGGTGAGAATTTTATATTCCGAATTACTAGTTAGATTGAAGTTTTTATGATTTTATAATCCTTTATTTGGCTTTTTCTTTGTTGCTTTTTCTATTTTAAATGCCATCAACAACAAGGAGGTGTTGAATGCGGATATTACGTCATGAGGTATATGTACGAAATTGTCGTATATCATAACAGTGATACAACATTGCTTAAGATATGTTCTTTCAAATACTAGTCAATTTATATTACAAGTATGATACATAATTAGCTATTAATTTATTCATTTTTAACATATTTTCTATTCTTTGTTTGATTTGTCTTGTAGGCTTTTAAAAATGGATCATATAGTCAATATCAAATAGATGAAATTCGACATATGTGGTTAAATTACTTTATGAGAGAGTGTATATAATCTTTTTATTTACTTTTGTAAAATATTTCATATTAATGAGAAATGCAATTTTAAATTAAAGAATTTTGAAGAACTTGTGGATTAATTATTTTCAAGTGAATTGCTTTAGGCATGTTCTATTGTTTTGATTTATTTAATTTTTTTGTTTGTGTTGTCTTGGTAATTCTTGATTTTTGAGCATTTGTCACTTGAGTATTGCATGCCTATTGTGGCTTATTGAAGCAGATTTATTATGAATTTTGAAGCAGGTTATATATGAATGGTAGCAGTATAATATGAGCTTTAATTAAAAAAAAGACAATAGGCATTTGTCGTTTAGTAATAGCAGACGCATATAATCAGGTTATACATGTCTGTTGTTAAAAATAGTAGAAGCGCATAACTTGATTATATGCATTTGCTATTACTTAATGATAGACACGTATAACCTGATTATATCTATCTGCTATTACTTAATTACATATGCGTATAACCTGATTATATGCGTCTACTATTACTAAACGACAGACGTGTATAACTTGATTATATGCACCTATCACAACGATAAACACATAAAATTTATATCATATGTGTCTCCTATATATGTGTCTACTATTTGATAGATGAATAAAATACAAAATAACAGACTTGTATAACTCTATTATGTATTAGTGAATGTTGACATTCTGGTAGAGGTAGAGATTTAGGTGGTGTCTATGTCGATGCACTGGCTGTAGAAGAAATAGATCTCGCGGGTTGTCCCTGCTTGAAAGAAGAAGGTCTGCTGGAACCCCAGCCTGAAATCGGCCACTGAAAGATCTGACTCTCTTGCCACTTGACTGTACTTCACTCAGCTATGGAATGGGTCTCCTGAACCCTCTATCTTATGCTGGCTATTGTGCTACTAGTACTCTCTCAACTATTCTGGCAGATGCTAGCAAACTAGAAAAACTCATTCGGCGTAGGGATGAAACCTAGAACTTGATCAGGTCTCTTAACCCGTCTTCAAATTATCAACATTTATCAGCTTCTGTAGACATAATGCCACCAGTATACTTGCAGAGATGTCTAAATTCTCTCTCATATTCTGTTACTGACATGATCCATTGTTTTAGTGTCAAAAACTTTTTTTTCTTGTCATTTGAGTACATAAGAGGAATATATTGCTCCTTAAATTTCTCTAGAAAGAATTTCCAGGTCATAGGATCAAATGCCTCTGTGCTCTGTGATTCAGATAGCCACCTGTCATATGCATGATCCTATAATAAAGACATTGCATATTTATATTTATGCTCATATGTGCAATACAGCTGATCAAAAACTCTCTCTGCCCATTCTAGCCAAAAGTCTACCACTGAGGCATCATCTTCCCGTTTACCATAGAAGTTGGGTGCCCCTAGCTTCCTCGGTCTCTCAAATTGTAGCCTAGACGAGGTTGGATGTGCTGCTCTTTGTAGCAATTCTATCATGTTCCTATAAGCTCTGCTTGTCCTGTGCCAGCAATAGACTGCTCTCGCAATGAGCTAGCACCAGACCTCGATGCAGTAGCTTGACGATGACTGGGTCATGATGAAGCCTCAGTCCTTCTAGATTCATTACTTTTGGCTTCTTTAGACACAACTTGACATGATCCCAAAGCCATCACTTACCTATATCATAAAGTAACGGCCCAAATCAATAAGCAGCAACTTTAATACTTAATTTTGGGTACACATATGTCATAATTATTTTTGAAAACCATTTTAAAATCCCAAAACCTCCCAAACAGGGATCTAATACCAAAAACTGTAATGCCCCCTTACCCCTACCACACATGCCTGGATGAGGGAGTGCTACGCTGACTTCATCGGTTCAAATATCATTTTAAAATTATGTGTAAATGAAAATCACTCGTATATATATATATATATATATATATATATATATATATTATTTACTATTTATTTACATTGTAGTGTAAAAGAAATAAAAGTAAGAAAACACAACACATTTTATAAAGTATTATTTACATAACGTTCTCTTATTATACAACCATTATAAAAAAAATCCCAACCCAAAATATACAAAAGATGTGTGACCCACAGTTTGAAATAGGCTGCTCTACTGGATTAGGCCACTGCTACCTTTGTCTACTTATTCTATGCTATACTTGTGCAGGAGAAACTCCCATGCCAAGCTCTAGGCTTAGTGGTGCATATAAATAAGGCAATAAACTATTTTATGCAATATGCATTGCCATATATCAACTCATACTCAATCATCTTCTCATCAAATATACATATCATGGTATTCTAGCGTGTATAAACACCAAATTATATTCTTTTATCTCATACTTGTTTTGTTTATTAAAACATCATTATATAACACATCATAATTAACCATGTTACAAGTCATTATTCATGTTATTTTCCTTAACCTTTTTATGCCAACAACATTTAATCATCTTTTCATGCAAACATACATTTCATAAATTTTATTCATTTATATCTCATATTTATTTTGTTAGAGGATTGCTCTAAAGGAAATCACCTTTAGAACTTATTGTACAAATTTATTTGTTTAATAAAAGGCTTTTTCATTAATTTGATATTCATTTGATATATGAATAGATAAGTGATCTTAAATCAATTAATGAAGTCTTTGATACATAACATAGCATGAAGGAAATCATGATGAGATCATGATATTGAGATTCTTATCATGTGTAATTATGTTAGTATCAAAATTATCCCTAGTCATAGGATTAATGAGACGGGACATTATTAATCCGGATAGACTAGCACATGTTACACTCCTTGATTAGATCGAGTGGTAGATCTCATAATTCGTAAACTTGAGATGTTTAGAGTTAACATGTGGATTATTGCTAAGTGTAGCTAAGTATATGGGATGACCAACTATGGGACAATCATATGGATAATCTATTCAAATGTCAATGATAGTCTCATCATAGCAATGGTGCAAGTATCCTTAGACTTGGGGTACTCAAGGATATCTTGAATATTGATTATGTATTTTGACACTATTCCTTATTGCCTCAGGGAGGTTGCTCATAGGGTGGTGATTGGATATAGCTTGAGGTATTTGAAGTTAATTGGATAACCAATAGAGGATTCATCACTCTTGATACAAGGAGTGTATACCCATAACCTCTTGTCGTGGTCATTAGTCGGGAATCTCTGGCCGGAGTGGAAATATCATAAAGATACTCTTCAATGACATATCTAAAAGAGTAATGAGCCTCAAGGACAAGAACTAACATTACTTGGACTAGACGTGACATAGCCAATCTAGTCGGACTTGACACATGTCCATACTCTGAACCAAATGGGGTATAGAATTCTAAAACGAATAATTGCACGAAAATTATCTATGGAAAGGTTCGTTGTCAAACCACTAACTTTCCGGTCAATTGGGGGTCATGATGTGTTGCTAGGTACTGCTCATGACTTGCTTAAATTAATTGTTAATTTAAGTGGCCAACATAACCGGCAACCTAATGGGTCACATTCATTGAAGATACGGAGAATGAGTAAAATGGCCTTGGATAGGATCCAAAGTATGAGAGAATTATTTTCGAGATGGATCGCAATGAGATCATACGAAAAAATCGTCCGAGAGGGTCACGGGCCCGTACGGGCCAGCATAAGCTAGGTAAACTACTGGGCAGCCAAGCGGGCCAGCTGGGCTGCCTAGCAGCAGGCCGCCTTTGGCCAACGACCGATTTAGGACTTCATTAGGCCAATTATGGCCAATTACGATTCATTCATTTCCCTTTTCTCCATTTTTGACTTTTCATCTTTTCTTTGACTTTGATTCAAATAGAAAATATATCAAATGACATAAAATAGACTTGAAAATATTTTTTTGTGAAAAAAATATTAAGAAAATATTTTTAAGACATAACAAAATTCTCTCAAGAACACTTTTGAAGCTAGCACTTTGAATTTGTTCAAACCATTTTTCTTGATAGTTTTTTCTTCATTCTTCATGGGAATTATCATTAGAGACATCCTAATGTGGATTGTTGTGGTTTGCTACAACCCAACAAAGTGAAGATTTGAAGAACAAATAAGAAATTACAAGGTATAATTTTTAACCTTTATATTTATATAAATTAGTTTTAATAGCACAAGTATGATCCTTTTGTTTCAGGTTTTAAAAATTTTATTTTTCCATTGTATTTATGAATATGGTTCATTCATCAAAACCCAACATTCATATCAGAGCCTCTTGTGTCCATTAAAATTAATTTTAATTGAAAGTGCAATGGGATTGTGTGGTTTTGATCATTTTGGATCAATAGGTTTTGAAAAATTGAAATTAATTTGTGAAATATGTTTTACACATTTTTCTTTCTCTAATATGATCATGGAATGATTAAGGATGATTATTTTGATTGAAAAATGATTTGAATGTGATTCAAATAATTAATTTCGGATTCATTTCAAAAATGCCTAAAATTGCATTATTTATGAACATGTGTTGTTGTTTGGCTTAATTGATGTGGCTGGTTATATTTTTCTTGTAATTTGATTATGAAAAAAATTTTTAGACATATTAAAAATATTTTTATACCTCTGGAAGTGTCCAATAATTAATTAAAATTTATTTTAATTAATTTTTCAAACAAACACAAAAAGAGGATTGTTTTAGTATACCTAGTGGGGTTGTTTTTTATTTTTATTTTTTTGTTTGTGCTTATTTTATTTTCAGCAACTTGAAATATTTCATATGTGATTAAAAATATGTTATTTTTATGTTAGATGCATGCAAAAATTATTTTGCAAGCATTTGAAATTTTTGAAAAATTCTAGATGTCGAATTAGTCATTTTGAGCGTCTAAGTGTATTAATTCGTTTGTCTTACTAATTTTGGCTTGTGCCAAAAATATTTTGATGAACTTGAACTAACCTGAAGATAATTAGAATGATGATTTGATGTTTTGGAAATTAAGTTTGAATTAATTTAAGTTGTGCAATTGTAATTCTAGTATGACTAGAAATTGGTATGTATATTAAAATTAAATTGCTTAATTTTAACATCATAATATTCTGATTTTAAGGATAATTAATTTTGAATTAATTATGGAAATATGGATTTTAGTTTAATTTGATTAAATATTAAATTCCACTTTAAAATGATATACAAAAATAAATTAACAGGAAGAACACATATAGGCAATTTCGGTTCAAGCCTTGAATTGATGTACAAATTGAAATCCAAAATTGTCACTTTTATTTTGTGCATTAGAGAATGCATGTTAAGGGTGTATGAAAAGGCATGATGGATGATTATGGACTTAGGCCCAATGTGATGGAATTATTTTGTTTTATGGTAAATAGGGCCTACGTGGCCCAATGTAAATTCAGGTTTTCTATAATTTCAAATATGTAATTAGATTACATAGGATTATGATAGAATGAAGATACAAAGGACCAATTATGCCAAGTTCTCTTCTAATGAAATTAAATCTTTGCTCATTTAGAGACTTAGTGAATATATCTGCCAATTGATTTTCTGTGCTAATAAATTCCAATGCAACAGCTCCATATTGAACATGATCTCTAATAAAGTGGTGTCTAATGTCAATATGCTTACTTCTACATGAGGAAACACTCACACACTAAGCTATTGTAAGCTTAATGGTACATATAGGCACAAAACATCATGGCAATGAGATCATAAAATCATACTTCATATTCATGGCACCATATTAAAACATCAAGCATGGCAATGAGATCATAAAATCATGTATTATACTTCATCTTATGAAACTGATAAAATACTATACCTTTATACCATCTTTAAAAAAACACTTACCCGTGTTCATAACATATAACATATTAAGCATTTTCCATCGTATACATGTGTCATTAAACAATTTTTTCATTATAATGTAGTCATTTATTTCTTTAGCATCTTATCCCAACAACTCTCAACCTAGACTATTCAAATACGATTGTTAATGGATATGCTCTCCAAGCTTAAGCCACCATGCCACTGTCTATAATCATGATGCTCTTTCAGGCTCCTTAAGTCAAGAGCATTGTTCAAGCTTAAGCCACCTTTGTAGTGCCCACTAAGTAGGGCCTAATTAATAAGTTGGTTTAAAGATGTTATAAAACTGAGGAGATAAAAGTGCAGACCGACTTGACATATGAAGAGAAACCAGTGGCTATATTAGCACGGAAAGAAAAAGTTTTACGAAACAAGAAAGTTCCATTAGTTAAAGTGGTATGGCAAAATCATGCTACTGAAGAAGCCACATAGGAGAACGAAGAAGTCATGAAGAGGCAATATCCTCAGCTGTTCACATAATTAACAGGTAAATTTTGAGGACGCAATTTATTTTAAGGGGGAGAGAATGTCATATCCGCTAATTTAGACCTAAGTCACGCGAGTTGTTAAATCGACTCGTCGGTTTGACCGAAATCTAAATTTGGACTTTTATCAAAAAATAATGAAAATAATGGTAATTAAGTATGGAAAATATCTAATAAAGTGTTCAAAATATTTAAAGATGTTAAATTTCGGTAAAGGACTAAATTGCAAATTTTGAAAAGTTTAGGGGTCAGTTTGCAATTTATCAGAAATTGAAGGATTAAATGGGATAATCATAAATTAAATGCATGAATTGGGATATAAAATGAATTTGGAGGCCATCCACACCAAGTGGCAACCCTTAATTGGCCATATAACATGCATGAATGAGACATTTAATGTATATAAGCTTAGGTGTCCCATAATTGATTAAGTTTGTCATTTTCTCTTAATTGCCTCTCTTCTTCCTTATCACTTAAACATCTAGAAGACTTTTATCTTCCCTCAAACCAGCCCACGTTTCTTGAAGCATAACCCACCAAATGGCAAAGTTTAAGAAGTTAATTAGCATACATGCATTTAGCATTAATGAAAGCTTCTAGATTGAGCTTAGGTGTCCCCCCCATTTTAATGACTTTTGTCATCTTCCTCTTGATTGTTTCTTCCTCTTCCTTATCCATTTTTCATTGAGGAAAATTATGTTCTCCACACCAGCCACGTTTTTCCCTTGGACAGCCATAACCAAACCTTGTTCTAAGAAGAGAAAGTGAGAAAAAGAGAGAGAAAGGCATGGGAAATTCCATTTTCATGCTTAAGAAAGCTTAAAAGAGTAAGAAGAAAGAGAGAGATTAGGTTTATAAATTTTTAATAATCTGTTTATGAACTTTAGGAACTCAAAGTGACAAGGATTTAGCTCAAAGGAGGAAAGGAAAGGAGAAAGAGAAGTAAAGAGAAAGAAAAGAGAAAAAGAGAGGTTTGTGCATAACCTAAGGCAATAGCCTATTTTATTTTTTTTATTTGCATGATTTAATTATTTGGAATGTTGATGATTCTGAATTGATATTATTTTGTAATGAAAATCTTGGGGATGCATGTTTGCTAGACTTAGGATTTAATTTGTTAAAAATTGAATGTGATTAATTTTGTATGTTCCTTGCTAGAAATTGATGAGCAGTGTTCACTTAAACTGTTATAACTTAATATATGGAACTCGGTTTTGTATGTTATTTATTGGGTTTCAAATATGAGACATAGGGCTATAACTTTTATTTAGACCATAAAACCTGAATATGTCTATATTTATCTAGAAAAATTCATAAAACTTGGATATAGAATCTGTCCAGAAATTCTGGGCAGAATTGTTAATAATGAGCAGTAAGTACTTAAACTGTCATAACTTGAGTTTTGAAGCTTGGATTTGTGTGTTCTTTGTTCTGTATGAAAGATAAGACATATGGCTACAATTTTTATGCAGACCATAATATCCGAATATGTCTGTAATTGTCCAGAAAAATTCATAAATGTTAGACTTAGAATCTGTCCAGAAAATTCTGGGCAGAATTATCAGTGACCAGTTAGTGTTAATATTATCATATCTTTTGATACAGAACTCAGGATTACGTGATTAAAGTTGAATATTAAAGATAAGATCCATATCTAAAATGTGTATGAAGATTATGTAACTAAAATCAGAAAGGAACAGGACCAACATTAAGGTCCAAAACAGAGAACAGAATCTGCTAATGACAGGGCAACATGTGAATTGAGAAATGAAATGAGTAAAATGATAAGCAATTTGTTGTATTATGTAAATATTATTTTAATTGAGTGATTATGTGATTATTTTGAGATATTACATGCATGAAAAGTATTAAATTAATTGTTATAAATTTTAATGAAATTGTATAAGCCCTAGAACACCTTATTAGAACCAACTTAGGATAGTTTGGCATGCCAAATAGGGGGGAGTATGATGAAAATGATTAAATTCATTAATGGTATGATTATCTACTCTGGGTTTGGCAATGTTATCTATACCAGGTTTGGCAATATTATCTACGCCGGGTTTGGCACTGTTATTTATGCCGGGTATGACATTATTATCTATGCCGAGTTTGGCACGGTTATCTATGCCGAGTTTGGCACGGTTATCTACGCTGGGTTTGGCACTTATATGCGCACATCATATTGCCCGGGTGGCACTCCTAAGTGCCTGGATGGCAACTCCGTTATCCTATTCAGTGGTTCATAGGTGTCCTGGGCATAAATGAAAACATAAATAAAGAAGTTATGGGACATAAAAGAATCATTGAAAGTAAAACGGGAATAATGATTTGTGACATGGATAATAAAAATGAAATTATGAATTGTGGCATGGATAAAAAGAAGGTTTAGTGATATACAATAAGGTGGTAATAAAATAAATAAGTATGAGATAACATAATATAATTTGATGTCTATACGTGCTAGAATACCATGATTTGCATGAGAATGATGATTTGATTATGTTAAACAAAATGAGATACAATAAATTGATGTTATGCATACTAGAATATTATGAAATGTATGTTTGCATGATTTGATCATAAATTTTTATATGACAATGCATGTGACATTAAAAATAGTTTATTGCCTTATCTATATGCACCAATAAGCCAATAGCTTAGCGTGGTTGTTTTCTCACGCAGATTTAGTAAAGAATAAAAAGAATATAGTAGACAAAGTCAGCGGTGACCTAATCCAGTAAAGCAGCCTGTTGCACACATCGTGGGTTTCACAACTTTTGTATATTATCATGTAAATTTTATTTTATAGTATTTGTAAAATAAACAGTATGTTTTGTAAAGAACATGTTACTATATAAAAAGGTCGTTTATCTTTTATGTTATAATTTCTTTTATATTACAAAGTAAACAAATAGCAAATAATATATATATATATGAGAAATTTTCAGTTAAAAAAAATTTAATAAAATGAAATTTTAACCGATAAAGTCAGCGTAGCACACCCTCATTCGGGCACGAACTGCTAGGGTGAGGGGGTGTTACATTTCTACTCAAAGTGTCGGCCATAACATTGGCCTTGCCTAAATGATAGTCAATGATGCAATTATAGTCCTTTCTCAACTCTAACCACCGTCTCTGCCTCAATTTGATTTTCTTTTGTGTCGAGAGATACTTTAGACTTGTGATCTTTCCCCATATATATAGTGGCACCAAATCTTTAAAGCAAACACAATAGATGCCAACTCAAGATCATGTGTGGGGTAATTCTTCTCATGTGGCTTCAATAGATTGGATGCATAAGCGACAACCTCTCTCTCTTGCATCAACACACAAACCAAACCATTATGAAAAACATCACAATAGATGACATACTCTTTATCTGGTCATGCAGTGTTAGAATTAGAGCTTTTATCAAATTACTCTTGAGCTTATCAAAACTAGCTTGACACTTTTCATTCTACCCGAACTTCATATCTTTTCTTAAAAGCATGGTCAAAGGAGAAGCAATCAATGAAAAACCTTTCACAAACCTCCTATAATAACCTACCAAACATAGAAAACTCTTGATTTCGGTCACATTTCAGGGAGAATTCCAATTCAAGATTGCCTCAACCTTACTGGGATTAATTTTGATGCCATCTTCTAAAACTATATGTCCAAGAAATGCCACTTCATCAAGCCAAAAATCACATTTAGAGAGGTTGGCGTAAAGCTTCTGATCCCTCTGGATTTGCAACATTGTTTTGAAACATTGATAATGCTTTGCTTGATTCTGAGAATACACCAAAATATCTTCGACGAACATAACTACGGACTGATCCAAGTATGGCTTAAAGATTCAACTCATCAAGTCCATGAAAGCTGTTAGGGCATTGATCAACCGAAAGGGCATATATGTTGTTATGAAAGTTGTCTTGGCTATATCCTTTTCCCTTATTTTCAACTAGTGATAACCCAATCTTAAATCGATCTTGGAGAACATTCCTACACCTTTCAACTGATTAAAAAGATAATCAATTTGTGGTAACATATATTGATTCTTAATAGTCACCTTATTCAATTGTTTTTAGTCTATACACAGCCTCATAAACCCATCTTTCTTATTTACAAACAAAACTGGTGCACCCGAAAGAGATAAACTCGGCCTAATAAAACTTTTATCTAGTAACTTTTCCAACTGAACTTTAAACTCTTTCATCTCTGAAGGTGCCATTCTATAAGGTGTTGCTAATATCATTTTTTGTACCTACTGTGAGTTCTATAGAGAACTCAACATCTCTATTCGATGGCAAACCTGGTAGATCATCTAGAAAGACATCTGGGAACTCTTTCACTATAGGGATATCCTAGAGATCTGAACCTTCTTTTCTGGTGTCAACCACATGAGACAAATAAGCCTCAACTCCCTTTTAGATCATTTTTTTAGCTTTCATCATGGAAACAATCTGTGAAGCCTAAGGAACCCTCGCACCTTCTACTTCCACCTTCTCTTATTCTACAGTCATAAGAACAACTATCTTAGACTAGTAGTCTATAACTACCTAATGTTGTGAAAGCTAATCCATATCTAATATGGCATCATACTTATGAAATGACAACTCTATAAGATCCATGAAAAACTCTTTCCCATGGACAACTAAAGGGTAAGTTCTGTGTACCCGGTTCATAACCACACTACGTCCTAAAGGATTTATCACCTCAATCTCGAACTTTAGTTTTTCTATTGTCATACATGTCTATTGACATCAAAATGTAAACTTTGGGATCTAATGGCTCAATTTTTACAAAAATACAAGCCTTAAAGTAAAATATTATATATAGTTCAATATACAAGACATGTATGAAGGTAGACAACCCATAAACCCATATGTCATGTACAAAGTGCAAAATATGACATATCACTAACCCTTATCATGTTTACTCTATTGCCTCTGAACTTGGACTGACTTCTCTCGATCAACCACTATCTTTATCTACTAGACTTCGACCTGCGTGGAGAAACACTTGCATGTTGTGATATTGAATGCTTAGTACTTAGTGGTACATATAGGTATAAAATTCAACATGTAGCCACATAAGGAACAAATTTCATATTCATGGCATCATATTAAAACGAAAACATGGCAGTGTGATTAGAAAATCATGTAATATACTTCATCTTATGGAAGAGATAAAATACTATAACTTTATACCATGTTTAAGGAAGCACTTACCGGTATTCAAAACAAATAACATATTAAGCATTTTCCATCATATACATTTGTCATTAAAACATTTTTTTTTTCATTATAATGTATTCATTTATTTCTTTAGCATCTTAGCCTAACAATTCTCAACCTAGACTAATCGGATATGGGTTATTAACAGAAGTGCTTTATGAGCTTAAGCCACCTTGCAACTATCATTAATCATGTATGCATATCTGGGCTCCTTAAGTTAGGAGCTCTCTCTAAGCATAAGCCACATTGACTTACTAAAACATGAAACTTTAACATGCATCATAGGATTAAGGGTGCTCTCCGAGATTAAGCCACATTTTTCTTAAAAGAAATCATTGTGTAATATATAACTATGGAACCATATGCTCCCTTAATGACATGCTATCTATTCTACTTCTAGTCCTAATATCGAGCCCGGGCTTTAATTATTCCAATATTCTTTGTTATACTTTTATATAAATCTTTATCGTGTAACATAATGTTAGAACATATGAATTTTACCATGTATCATATATGCATGAACAATTATATATTCATGTATCCAATATTTATATCATAGGATAATGGAAATCTAATTCACAGGTGGTTCATTCACAGGCACCCATACCTGTGATCCAAATCTTGAACAAAGTCATGAACATCTCTATCCAAAATTGCCCATTTCTTCACGGATGTGGAGAATTAGTCATGAATGTGACTAAGGGAATTCAAGGTCATGAGTCATGTGGTAACTCAAACAGTGAAGCCTCCTACTTGATTTGGAAGTTCTAGGATGATGATTCATAACCGTGAACCTTATGTCACGGGTGTGAATCAAGGTTGTCTAGAAAAACCACCATAAAATAAGTCATTCAAGGAAATCCAAATGCAAGGGCTCTAATGGTTGTCCCATCGCAACCTTTTCCTATCAACATTCTCATCAAACATGTATTATCATGCTAAATCATCAATTGAACTCTAAGAACACATAATCATTAAATTCCCTCTTTTCATGCTCATTATCCATATTAACAATCATCTGTGATTCCATATGTATTGACATATTATTTCTTACTTCTTTTAACCACCAAAGCCAACATCATTCAATATAATCATAAATGCATATTTATCATATTTACAAAAAAGGTCAAATGCTAACCTTAAACCTCCTATATAACCTTAAACTCACATAACCTTTTAAAGGTCATGAGTCAAGTGCTAACTCAAACAATGAAGCCTCCTGCTTGATCTGGCAATTCTTGGATGATGATTCACAACCGTGAACTCTATGTCACAGGTGTGAATCTAGGTTGTCTAGAAAAACCACCATAAAATGAGTCATTCAAGGAAATCCACATTCAAGGGCTCTAATGGTTATTCCTGTTAGAGGAGTGCTCTAAAGGCAATCACCTTTAGCACTTATTGTACAAATTTATTTGATTAATAAAAGGCTTTTTCATTAATTTGATGTTCATTTGATATATGAATTGATAAGTGATCTTAAATCAATTAATGAAGTCCTTGATACATAACATAGCATGAAGGAAATAATGATGAGATCATGATAATGGGATTCTTATCATGTGTAATTATGTTAGTATCAAAATTATCCCTAGTCATACGATTAATGAGACGGGACATTATTAATCCAGACAGACTAGCACATGTTACACTCCTTGATTGGATCGAGTACTAGATCTCATAATCTATAAACATGAGATGTTTAGAGTTAACATGTGGATGCCTGTTAAGTGTTGCTAAGTATATTGGATGACCAACTATGAGACAATCATATGGATAATCTATTCAAATGTCAATGATAGTCTCATCGTAGCAATGGTGCAAGTATCCTTAGACTTGAGGTACTCAAGGATATCTTGAATATTAATTCTGTATTTTGACATTGTTCCTTGTTGCCTCAGAGAGGTAGCTCATAGGGTGGTGATTGGATACATCTTAAGGTATTCAAAGGTAATTGGGTAACCAACAAAGGATTTACCACTCTTGATAGAAGGAGTGTATACCCATGGCCTCTTGTCGTCGTCATTACTCAGGAATCTCTGGCCAAAGTGTAAAAGTCATAAAGATAGTCTTCAATGACATATCTAATAGAGTAATGAGCCTCAAGGAGAAGAACTAATATTACTTGGACTAGACGTGACGTAGTTAGTCTAGTGGGAGTTAACAAATGTCCATACTCTGAACCAAGTGGGGTATAGAATGGTGAAAGGAATAATTGCACATAAATTATCTATGAAAAGGTTTGTAGTCAAACCACTGACTTTTTGGCCAATTGGGAGTCATGATGTGTTGCTAGATACCACTCATGACCTGCTTAAATTAATTATTAATTTAAGTGGCCAACATAACCAGGAACCTAATGGGTCACACGCATTGCAGATATGGAGAATGAGTAAAATGGTCGTGGATAGGATCCAAAATATGAGAGAATTGTTTTAGGATGGATCGCGATGAGATCGCATGGAAAAATCGTTCGGGAGTTTCATGGGCCTTCCTAGTGGGCCAGCTGGGCTGCCTAGTGGCAGCCCGCAATAGGCCCAGCGCGCCTGCTGCATTCCCATCCGTTGGCCAACGGCTGTTTTGGCCATAATTATGCCAATTATGGGGGTGATGATGTGTTGCTAGATACCGCTTATGACCTGCTTAAATTAAATGTTAATTTAGGTGGCCAATATAACCAGGAACCTAATGGGTCACACGCATTGAAGATATGGAGAATGAGTAAAATGGTCTTGGATAGGATCCAAAATATGAGAGAATTATTTTAGGATGGATTGCGATGAGAACGCACAGAAAAATAATTCAGGCCTGCTGTGCGCCTGCTGCCTTCCCATCCCTTGGCCAACTACTCTTTTTGTCCATAATTAGGCCAATTATGGCCAATTACTATTCATTAGTTTTCATTTTCTCCATTTTTGACTTTTCATATTATTTTTGAATTTGATTCAAATTGAAAAGACATCAAATGGCAGAAAATATATATGAAAATATTTTTTGTGAAAAAATATATTTTTAAGACAACAAAAATTCTCTCAAAAACACTTTCAAAGCTAGCACTTTGAATTTATTCAAACCATTTCTCTTGATAGTTTCTTCATTCTTCATCTGGATTTTCATTAGAGACATCATAGTGTGGATTGTTGTGGTTTGCTACAACCCAACAAAGTGAAGATTTGAAGAACAAATAAAAATTACAAGGTATAATTTTTAACATTTACATTTATATAAATTATTTTTAATGGTACAAGTATGATTTTTTGTTTTGGGTTTTGAAAAATTTTATTTTTCATTGCATTTATGAATATGATTCATTTTTCAAAACCCTACAATTCCATGACAACCTTTTCCTATGAACATTCTCATCAAACATGCATTATCATGCTAAATCATCATTTGAACTCAAATAATACATAATCATTCAATTCCCTATTTTCATGCTCATTATACATATTAACAATCATCTATGATTCCATATGCATTGACATATTATTTCTTAATTCTTTTAACCACCAAAGCCATCATCATTCAATATAATATTAAATGCACATTCATCATATTTACGAAAAAGTTCTCTTCATGCATCTCATTAATGAATTTCATGTATAATTCAACATTTATATATGTATCATTCAATACTCATGGAATTAACTATATCATTTACTTTCATGAAAACCAACAATTTGGATTTAAAGCATTTAACACATGACATACAAAATTTTGGGAATTTAAATGTATATATGTACATACCTTTAATGGAGCTTAAAAATCAAGATTCTCTCTTGCTTGTTTTTCCTCTTGGTGGGTTTTACAACCTTCTCTTCCAACTCCTATCACATATAACATATATTTATCAACTTCTATACGCCATATACTTCACTTTTAAAGCCATAAGCTCAACCCCTAATCTTAAACCTCTTGTAAAACCTTAAACTCACATAACCTCTCACTAAAACATATTATAACCTTAAAAAAGTTTTAAAGGGGGTCTCAACCAAAACAACGCATGAAAAATCCAAAACCTAACCCATTTGGAAATAGGCCTCTACCAAAAAGGGGATATACATGGATAAAGGTTATGAAAGCTTGTAAAGAAGAAGTAGAAATGTGATTTCTTACCAACATTGAAGGAAACACAGTTAGAAAGAAAGATTTCAAACTCCTCTCTTATTCTTTGGGTTGGCCTTCTTAAGAACAGAACCTTTATTAGGCTTTTAACTTCCAAAAACTCGTTAAACTTTAATCTTTGATGTTGGTTTAGGTGTTTTGGTCTAACAATCAAAGAAAAACTCAATATATCAAACTTTGGTATATGGAACTTTGAATTTTATGGTGTCTTATGCATTTAAGTCATGAGATAAAGAAAGAACAACTATTGGAGTTTTATATCAGATGATGTTCATGGGTGCGACCTGAAAATTCATTGGTGTGGAACATCTCAAAACAACATTCACAGTTGTGACATATGAGTCACGAGCATGAACTTGGAACTTTTCACTTTTCTCATCTTTTTCTACTCTTTCCCTTAACCAAACCCTTAAACACACTTATAACATCTTTAAACCATCTTATTCATGAGGCCTTACTTAATAGGTGTTACAATAGGACCTAAAGCTGATTGAGATTGAAGAATTGGTTTGTAGGGTAGAAGGACTGGACTTCTGAGTCAAGATAGATGGAAGCATATATTTCCAAAATAGGCTATGTGCACCTAGTGTGGAAGAATTGAGATATAGTAATGCCCGATAATTTAGGCCACAGTCACGGTTGACCGAAATCCGACGTGCCAAACCGATCGGAGTCTAAATTTAGATATGAAAAAAATAAATTAAAATATAATAAGATGTGAGAAAGATATTTTGGATATTATTAATTTAAAATTTTGAAGTTTGAAAGTAAAATTGAAAAAACAAATAATTTTTCGCTGAACGAAATTGGAAATTGCAGTATTTTTGGCACAAATATTTTAAAAAGGCATAAAAATGAAATATTCTTTATCTAAGGAAAGGAATATTCTTTTGATTAAAATAAAGTAAGAGTGATTTAAATTAATGCATCAATGGGAAGCAAGATTAGTAATTAATCCTAACCACCCACCTAATCCAACTAAACTTTTACTTTTTGGCCATTCTTCTTCTTCCTCGCCTTAATCACACCCATTTCTCTCCCTTGTTCTCTCTTTTTCCGTGAGCTCCTCCTCCCCCACTTATTCTTCTTTTTCTTTCTTCAAATCAAGCTAAGATTAGATGAAAAAAAAATGGGATTAAGGCAAGATCATCAAAGAAGTGAAGAAAAGTGAGCTAAACCAAGGAAGAGGAAGGAAGAAAGGAAGAGAAAAAGAGAAAAAAGACTTTGGTCATTTTGAAGATCATCAAATGTGAGTTTAGATTTTCTATCGTCTCACTTTTCTACTTCTTTTTTCTTTGAGTTTGGGGTTAGTTACCATAAAAGCTAGTAATTTAGGGTTATTATTATGTTAATGGCGATTAAGGGTGGATTAGTGTGATTAGTGCTTGATTAGTATAAATTTTTTGTTAGGACAAGGAAGTGAACAAACTTTGAACGAAAATCAAAGAGGAAGTGAGGGGAAAGAGAAAGGTAGCTAGGAAGAAGATAAAAGTAAAGAGAAGTGAAATTTTTGAGGTATGTACATTTGGCAAAAATTCAATATAGAAAAATATTGATTTTGATTTTGTGATGTGTATGAAATTCTGGATATTTGATTGGGTAATGAATTAGTGATTAAATTATGCTATGAATGGGAAAATAAAAACTAGAATATGAGGTTGATGCATAAAAATGGAAATTGTATGAATTAATTGATGTGCTGGAAATTCATCTTATGAACAGTATGTACTTTTCTAGTGATAACTTGAGTTCTGGAAATTATTTTTGTGTGATTATTATTGGGTTGGAAATTTAAGACATAGAGCTTCAACTTTCATTCAGACTATTAGACTAAATAGGCCTGGAATTAGTTGAAAAATGGATTCAAAATTTGAACTAGAAATCTGTCCAGAAAAACAATTACTGGGTAGATTGTAATGAACATAGGTTAGAATAAAATTCATAACTTTTGATAAAAAATTATTTTTAATTTGATTAAAGTTTGATATTAAATCTAATACATGTACCTACATTTTCTTAGCTGACCATGTGTCCAAATTCCATCCAAAAATGGATGAAAAAGATAGAGAAATATAAGGCATAAATTTGTCCACTAAAATACTGGGCAGATTGTAGTGAACGTAGCTTAAAAGAAAATTCATAAATTTTGCAAACCAATTCGTTTTTATTTGATCCTAGTTGGACATTAAAGATAAGACATATATCTATATTTTATTAGTTTATCACTTGCCCAAATTCCATCTAACAATGGACGAACAATACAGGGAAACATACAGAAGAAAAGTTGTGTAGAATAGGGTAGTTTGAACATATGTGTTGATTGTGGAAATTTTATGATAGAAAAAATATATTATTTGATTTTCTTGTAGTTATAATGATTAAATGAGCAATTATGATGTTGTCAAATGTTTAATGGTAATTATTTTATTTATATAAAATTTATATTAATGTTACCTATATAATTTATATAAATAATAATAAAGGTAATAAATATAATTAAGCCCTACAACATCTAGTCTAGAACTAGAAATTAGAATAAGTTGGAATGCCAATGAAAGGGTAGAAAAGTAGGCACTAAAAATAATAGTTTTGAGTTCGAATTTACGTAGGCATCAAAAGGGTGCTGAGTTGTTATTAAAAATGTAGGTGTTAAATACCAAGTTATAAAATAATTATGTAGGCGCCGAGTATACTGCCGGAGAGCAGAAACCCTATATCCAGTGTTTAGTTCCTGTATAAGATGTCGTGGGCTATTAAATAAATAATAGAAAATATATATATATATATATATGAATTATGAAATTGATATTGTAAATTTTAGGTCTTGAATTGTTAAGCAATTTCAAGCATGCTTAATTAATGGAATGTTATAATTGATGAATTAAATATTTTTGCTTAAAGAAAATGGTTTTATTATTAATTGAATATTTCGCATGCTTAATGAATTAATTGTAGTTTCTAAAATTTTATTTTAGAATTATTTATGTAATTATTGGATAGTTGTTAAATGTACCTCTAAGCTAGAAGCTTAGCGCGTGTGTTTCACGTGCAGATAAATAGAAGTAGCTGTTCCAATAGGGCGATCGAAGAAGAGGGAACTCCAAGATCATATTGCAGCAGTCTAGTTCTTTTTGTATGTTTTGGAAATTATATTGTAAAAATTAAATTTTAAGAATTTTTTTGATGTAAATTTGTGGCATGTAGGATTTATAAGGAATGAATTTTGTAATTTTATATATCTAGTATTAGTTGTAAATATATATCTAAATATTATGGTTTAATTGAATGAGTTCTTTTAAATCAAAAATTTTCCATCACTAGTTATATATTTAAATGGAAAGAAAAATAATATAGCAATAAATATTTCACTAATAATAAACTCAAAAAAAAATTCATTAATTTGAACATTGGTTTTAAAATATATGAGCTTAGTAACACTTCCATATCCTATTAACAACTAGTAGGGTAAGGGAGCGCTACAGATAGAGAATCATGATAGAGGCTTGTAACTCCTAGTATGCCATACATTTAAGAAGCAACAAAATGTATCAAGATTTGTTGGAAAGGTAATAGTGGACAAGAATGAAGAGGGACATCATAGAGTTTACTACAAGGTACCTAACTTGTCATCAAATTAAGGTAGAGCATCTGGTACCCTCAATTTGTTACAATCAATGACTATTTCAAAGTGGAAATGGGAGAGGATTACAATGGACTTTATAATTGGGTTACTTTTGACTCCCAAAAAGTGTGATATTGTGTGGATGATTAACCAAATTGGCTCATTTTTTACCTATAGTCATTAGTCCAGCATTGGCATGGCATCATACGAGGCACTTTATGATAGGGAGTGTCAGACACCTATCTATTGAATAGAGCTCAATGAGAGAAAACTTGTGAGTTTTGAGTTAGTACAAGATACAGAAATTTTTTTTGAAACATCAGAGATATGTTGAAAGTTGCATCAAATCGATAAAGGATATAAAGAACAATGTGGGTGACAAAGTTTTGCTCAAGGTATCTGCATAAAAGAAGATTCTTTCTTTTGGCAAGATAGAGAAACTAAGTCCTAAATTTATTAAACAGTATGAGATTCTAAAAAAGGTTGGGCCAATTGCATATAGGCTTGGTTTACCTTCGAAGTTGGCAATGATTCATAGTGTTTTCCATGTCTCAACGCTTTAGAGATATAGGTCGAACCAAACACATGTGTTATTGAAAGCTAATTAAGGTTCGACCTAGCTTGACTTATAAAGAAGAATCAATGGAAATTTTAATATGAGAAGAAAAAGAGTTGAGAAATAAAGAGTGGCTTTAGTTAAAGTGCTATGGATGAATCACATAACAAAATAAGCCACTTGGGAGAGTTAAACAATCATGTTGGCTCAATATCCACATTTGTTTTCAAACAAACTATTAAGTAAAATTTTAAGGATAAAATGTTCTTAAGGGGGGGAGAACTGTCACCCACATAATATAGGGTCTAGATGTTAATATGGTTATGAGGTTGTTAATGAACACTTGTATGTGTTTAAGGGTTAGTTCTTTGGAGAGAAGGAACATGAAACAAGAGAAAAATTAGTTTATAGGTAATTCACACTCGTGAAGTATGGTCCTAGCTGTGAATAACAGAAGGAAAAGAGAGAAAAGGCACATCATATGATCCATGCCCGTAATGGATGAGTCACCATTGTGAATTACGAGTTATAAAAATGAATAGCCTTTCGTCTTCCATATTTTTGGATAGAACAAACCCTAACCATTTTTACTCCTCAAGATATTAGATCCCTTTCTATAACACCACATGTTATGCATTTGAGTATAACCTATCCCTGTATCAAGTAATCATACATGGCATACTGGAAAGGTAAAATACCCTGTTAACAATAGTAGTAAAATTTTTTTTCATATTCTGTAATATAATTCAATGACTTTGCAAGTCTCATATCCTATAATTTCATTCAATGACTTGCAAGTCTCATATCCTGTAATATTATTCACTGACTTTGCAAAGTTAACACTGAGGTTTTCACCACAATATAATATATCACATATATCAAAACATAAACTTTACACATAAGTATTTTCGAGTTGATTTCATTTATACATTTTTAGACTCGTTCCAAAATGACTATACATATTCAATCACGTAAATACAAAACACATATGACATATTTTCATGCTTGTGTGGAATGCAAAGAGAGAGAGTGATGAGGCTCGGCCAATGACCTGTGCTCTATATCTTTTATACGCTACTCAAAATGAGCTATCACTTTTCTTTACCTGAAAAATGATGCAAATTGACGAGTTGCGGCTCAGTGAGAATAACCATCCAATGAGCTCTAAAGTACCAAACAACTCATAGTAATAAATTACAATTCCAATATATACCATGTATTCCATTCCATTCATCAATATCATATAAGTATCAATAAAGTTGAAACATATAATTATTACTCTTTATGTAAGCAAATACTTTGCTTATTTCATTTTTTTGTGACCAAGTTAAATAGACATTGCCCCGGGTTTCCATGTGAACATTTGCATTTGCATTTGCTAGCTAGCTTGATCATTTGTTTCATTTGCACATTTGTTGGGCCATAGGCCTCTTCTTTTGCTTTATAATATCGATTAACTAGTCACAACACCTTTTTAGCCCATATGCATATGCACTTGTATCTAAGCTTTCATTAACCATTGCATCTTTATCATATACAACATACATATATTCCATATATACCTCATATGTCAAGCATATACCTTGCATATACTATACATATACCATGTGTATATATCACATTTGTCAAACATATACCTCAAATATACCACAAGTATACCATTTATGTGTACCACAATTTCACAAATTATCCATCATTACATTATCAAGGACCAATCATGACAATCACATTAATCACATAGCAAGCAACATTCATTTGCACTAAATAATTCAATCGATAATTAGACTCACTGTTCTCCTTTGATTCTGACCCCTAACTTATTGTCTATCTGCTCCTTGTGGGTCTCCAATATGTTGCGAGCCTAATATGAAAATATAATCGATTGACTCATGATTAGAGAGACTTAATGTGGCCTAAACAAATTAATATGCATTGTTCATGTCAATAGTTAAGATTTTTCCTATGAGGCAGTGTGACCTTATGGGACTGTTTAGCCTATAAAATTTTCTATAATTGACCAATTAATCTAATTCTTATTCCTAATTAAAAATAACATATAATTATAGAACATATTCAAATTTCAGACCAATTGGATTATTGTACAATATTTGGTGGAATTTCTAAAAGTGTTTTGTTTTCTGCCTTGTTTTCTGCCTTTAGGCAGTTTCAGGGTACTCATTTGGGTTCATCATAACTTATAATATATAAGTCCTATTTTAAAGAAACTTTACAGAAACTTATATGGGTTCATAAGGAACATGTTTCATGTTTACAACATTTACCAATTATGTCGCTAAGGTCTTCTAATTATACCAAACATGTTACTGGTCCAGAATATAATTGACTTCTGGACCAGTATGGCTTACAAAGGCCATAACTTAGTCTATACATAACCAATGAAGTTGGAATTAGTACCAAATTTTAGCTAATACATATACCTATAACTCTTATGTTTGATCAGTTACAGAATCTAGTTCTAAAAATCTCAAATTAGACAAACAAGTTACTGTATCTTCCCAAGGAACTCAGTATGCAATTCAAACCATGGAACAGTCATGGTTCCATTCACCATAACTCCCAATTTACAAGGTCTATGAACCTGATATTTGGTAGAAAGATAAAAAACACATATATATAAAACTTTTAGGTTTTGAGAGACTTCAAATAATTTCTTTAACATATTCGAAATCAAACCACCCAGTAGCTAACTTGGTTAGGGTTCACACCCTGACCAGTTTCAGTACGAAGAGTATATCTCTCCCTATACATAACAGCTTAAAATAATGTTTACATATCCACAAATATAAGACATGAAGGAACAACTTTTGTGTTTTACACATTTCCAGAACCAATTTCTATTAATATCAAAATCGGGGTGCAATTCAGTGCCTAATATTGAACCTAAGCAACTCAAATCAACCCTATAGCAATAAGAATTGATTACTTACCAAGAACGAACTTGCAAGGGATCACTTTGGTACAAATACTAGGTGAAATAAGGAAGAATTTAAGTCTGAAATGGAGGAAATTGAAGAAGAAGTCAGGCTGGAGAAGAAGGTAGAAATGGGAAGATAAAGCTAACTTTTGGTTTTTGTCCTTTTTATCTTTTTCTCATCTCTTTTCTCCTTTCTCTTCTCGTTTCTCTTCTCTTCTCTTCTACTTCTCTTTTATGTTATTTTCATTTTATTTTGTCTATATTATTATTATTATTTACATATATTTATAATTCCACTAATTCACACAATGATACAGCTTAATCATTTGAGCCGATTTAACTAAATTAGCAATGTAAATGTTCACTAATCTTAATCCAATCATTTTTCTTACTTTAATTTAGTCACCTTATTCGATTCATTCTAATACTTTGTTATCCTTATTTAGGTTATAAGGATACATGTGTGACTCGATATAATTGCCAAATATTAGGACATGTAGCTAGTGCGTGCCATGAACTTGTTCCTACGAAAATACGTATGAAATGCACATGTTCAATTGAATTGTATGCAAGATGCTTATGTTCGATGAAATGCATGTGGGGAAGGTCAAGGATGTTACACTTTCCTATCCATTCCTTTATTCAAACCCACCAAAATCAAGTGGAGAACAACTAATCTCATGGAAAAATCAAAGAAAAGAGAAGATTAACTAAGGAATTAGCTTTGAGAGGAAGTAGAGTGCAGCTTGGAATTGGGATTTTGAGACCCCGACCATTATAACTTGTAGGCTCAAGTAAGTAGCTCCTTTGCTCCGTCTTAATCTTCCATTTGTAGTATTTTTTTTTCATGACTTTGAGGTTGGGTATGGTTAACCTAGGGTTTGGGTTAGGAAAACCATTTTTTATTGAATATTGAGTAAGGAAAGGTGGAACATTTAGGAAATCTAAGTTTTAATGTTGTTTTAGGGTATTTTTGTGCATTAGAATCCTTAGTTAGTGATGAAACCCCCTTAAAGAGAGGGAGTGTTTCTTAGGTTCCTTTTGATTGAGGTTTGTGCATTCCCTTACCCTAGCCCTAAATCCAGTATGTTACCATTTTTCTCTCCTGCAAATTAACTACCAATAATTTATGAAAAACACTGAATAAGCATTCAAAAAGGAAAACCCAAACTAAACATGAAATATCACAAAGGAAAACCAAAATATTAATAAGGAACCAAAATTAAAAGAAAACCCAAATTAAACACCGAAAAAAATTAGATAAAACCAAAAGTAAACATGGAGAACAAAAAATTAAGAAGAAGCCCCAAATTAAAGACCAAAAAATTTAAATTTTACTATTTTCAGTGTTATTCTAAGAAACCATTGAATTCGTCGAAAGGTCATCCACCATACCATATGTCTTGCTAAAAAATAGTGGTACTGCATTTGCGTGCACATATTCCCACATGAAAATTGATCCGATTTAATAAAATCCCAACAAGGAATAAAAATTGGCTCAAGGGTTTATAAAGGATTTTGTAGTCATAATTGAGAGTTTGATAGAGTATAGCATACACAACAAAAATTGAGGCATAGGGATCAAAGAAAGATTAAATAATATGAAAACATAGATTTGGGAGAAACAAGGTAGAGTCAATCATAAGGTCAAGATGAAAATCTTTTAAAGATTTTAGTATAGAAGAGAGGTAGGAGCTATGGTTAGTTAAAATGCGGGACAAATTATTTAGGGTTTTGTTTTCTACCAAATTAGCTACCATGACATATATATGACAAAAGATAAAGAAACCATTACTAAAGTGATCCTTAAAAGTATTTCAATGACCACATTAGTATGGTCATTGGTCATTAAAATATAAACAACAATAGAATAATTTAGTGACTGCTACGAAATTTTTAACAACCATTTTGGTTGTGGTCGAAGATCAATAAAATATAAAATCACATAAGAAGAATTTTAGTGACCACATTAAGTTGGTTGCTAAAAGAATTTTGGTGACCACAACATATGGGTATTTATTTATCGACCATATAATGGTAGCGAAATTGTTGCTAAAACTCGCACCATATTTTGGTACGGGATTTTGCAACCACTAGAAGTGGTCATAAATGGCTTGGTCGCAATGTGATCGCTGAATAGTTACCATATCATCACTAATGAAAAAAAAATGTATTAATGTGGTCGCTATATGGTCATTAAATGTGGCCGCTAAATACCAGATTTTTTCTTGTGTCCGCTTACAATGGTGACTCCATTAGAGAGAAGTATTGCACTTCTCAAAATATCAGTTGAGACTAAAAAGTTGTCAGTCAATATGTGGGTTCTATATAGAGCCTTAACTCTTGATTCACATATCTCCCAATGAGGGCTCCATAGATCTTGGACATTCTTGTTCTAGTATTTTCTTAGTGATGAGTGGTAATGTAACACCACATCTTATGCATTTGAGTATAACCTATCCCTGTATCAAGTAATCATACATGGCATACTGGAAAGGTAAAATACCCTGTTAACAATAGTAGTAAAATTTTTTTTTCACATCCTGTAATATAATTCAATGACTTTGCAAGTCTCATATCCTATAATTTCATTCAATGACTTGCAATTCTCATATCCTGTAATATTATTAACTGACTCTGCAAAGTTAACACTGAGGTTTTCACCACAATATAATATATCACATATATCAAAATATAAACTTTACACATAAGTATTTTCGAGTTGATTTCATTTATACATTTTTAGACTCATTCCAAATAGACTATACATATTGAAGTACGTAAATACAAAACACATATGCCATATTTTCATGCTTGTGTGGAATGCAAGGAGAGAGAGTGATGAGGCTTGGCCAATGACCTTTGCTCCATGTCTTCTATACACTACTCAAAATGGGCTATCACTTTTCTTTACCTGAAAAATGATGCAAATTGATGAGTTGCGGCTCAGTGAGAATAATCATCCAATGAGCTCTAAAGTACTAAACAACTCATAGTAATAAATCACAAATCCAATATATACCATATATTCCATTCCATTAATCAATATCATATATGTATCAATAAAGTTGAAACATATAATCATTACTTTTTATGTATGCAAATGCTTTGCATATTTCATTTTGTTATGACTAAGTTAAACAGATATTTCCCCGGGTCCATGTGAATATTTGCCATGTGAACATTTGCATTTGCATTTGCTTGCTAGCTTGATCATTTGTTTCATTTGCACATTTGTTGGGCCATAGGCCTCTTCTTTTGCTTTACAATATCGATTAACTAGTCACAACACCTTTTTAGCCCATATGCATATGCACTTGTATTTAAGCTTTCATTAACCATTGCATCTTTATCATATACAACATACATATATTCCATATATACCTCATATGTCAAGCATATACCTTGCATATACTATACATATACCATGTGTATATATCACATTTGTCAAACATATACCTCAAATATACCACAAGTATACCATTTATGTGTACCACAATTTCACAAATTATCCATCATTACATTATCAAGGACCAATCATGTCAATCACATGAAACACATAGCAAGCAACATTCATTTGCACTAAAGAATTCAATCGATAATTAGACTCACCGTTCTTCTTTGATTCTGACCCCTAACTTATTGTCTATCTGCTCCTTGTGGGTCTCCAATATGTTGCGAGCCTAATATGAAACATAATTGATTAACTCATGATTAGAGAGACTTAATGTGGCTTAAACAAATTAATATTCATTGTTCATGTCAATAGTTAAGATTTTTCCTATGAGGCAGTGTGACCTTATGGGACTGTTTAGCCTATAAATTTTTCTATAATTGACCAATTAATCTGATTCTTATTCCTAATTAAAAATAACATATAATTATAGAACATAATCAAATTTCAGACCAGTTGGATCATTGTACAATATTTGGTGGAATGTCTAAGAGTGTTTTTTTTTTCTGCCTTATTTTTTGCCTTTAGGCAGTTTCAGGGTACTCATTTGGGTTCATCATAACATATAATCTATAAGTCTTATGTTAATGACACTTTATAGAAACTTATATGGGTTAATATGTAACATTTTCCATATTTACAACCTGTATCAATTATGTCTCTATGTCCTTCAAAATATAACAAACATGTTACTGGTCCATAATAGAATTGGCTTCCGGACCAGTATGACTTCCAAAGGCCATAACTTAGTCCATACATAACTAATTAAGCTGAAATTCGTACTAAAATTTAGTTAAGACATATAACTATAAAGTTCTGATTTTGAAACTTTACATAATCTTGCTCTAGCGAGCTGAAATGGGCCAAACAAGTTTCTCGATCTGCCCAGGGCACTCAATTGGCAGTTCAAGTCATGGAACAGTCATGGGTCCATTCAACATAACTCAAAAGATACTAGTCATATGAACCTAAAATTTGGTATAATGATACAACACACATATATCTACAACTTTTATGTTTTTAGATACTTCAAATAATGGCTTTAATATATTCGAAATCAAAGAACACAGTAGCTAACTTGGTTAGGGTTCACACCCTGACCAATTTCAGTAAAGAGAGCATATATCCTCCTATACATAACATCTTGAAAAAATGTTTGTATATCCACTAATATGAGACATAAACAAACACGTTTTGTGTTTTACATGTTTCTAGAATCAATTTCTATTAACATCAAAATTGGGGTGCGATTCAGTGCCTAATATTTAACCTAAGCAAATCAAATCAACCCTATAGCAATAAGAATTGATTACTTACCAAGAACAACCTTGCAAGGGATCAATTAGCTTCAAAAACCAAGTGAATCAAGGAAGAATTTAATTCTAGAATGGAGGAAAATGAAGAAGAAGTCGGGCTGGAGAAGAAGGGAGAAATGGGGTAGAAATATGAAGATAAAACCAACTTGTTTTTTGTCATTTTCTCTTCTTCTCTTCTCTTTTCTCTTCTCATTTCTCTTTTCTCTTCTCTTCTATTTCTCTTTTGTGTCATTTTCATTTAATTTTGTCTATATTATTATTATTTACATATATTTATAATTCCACTAATACACATAATAATACAGCTTAATCATTTAGCCCGATTTAACTAAATTAACAATGTAAATGTTTACTAATCTTAATCTAATCATTTTTCTTATTTTAATTTAGTCACCTTATTCAATTCATTTCTAATACTTTGTTATCCTCATTTAGGTTATAATTACACAAGTGCGATTCGATACAAGTGCCAAATACTAGGACACGTAGCTAGTGTGTGCCATAAACTTGTTCCTACAAAAATACGTATGAAATGCACGTGTTCAATTGAATTATATGCAAGATGCTTATGTTCAATGAAATGCATGTGGGGAAGGTCAAGGATGTTTCAATTCTCGCTACCTTTTAGAAATTTCATCCTCAAAATTAATACCTGAAAAATGGTGTGGATATTGCTTTTTCATATTTTCTTTTGTTTCCCATGTTGCCTCTTCTTGTAAATGGTTATGCCATAATACCTTAACCAAAGGTATTTCTCGGTTTCTTAGCTGTTTAGTCTTGTATCCAATGATTTGCACTGGTTCCTCAACATAACTCATGTCCTCTGCAATCTCAATGGCTTCATCTTTAAGTACATGTGTAGGATCTGACCTGTATCTTCTAAGCATGCTCACATGAAACACATTATGTATCTGAGCCATCTCGGATGGTAAAGCCAACCTATAAGCCAATGGACCAATCTTTTCAAGAATTTCATAAGGCCCTATGTATCTTGGGCTCAATTTGAGCTTCTTGCCAAATCGGATTATCCCTTTCCATGGAGATACACGAAGAAACACCTTTTCACCTAACTCGTATTCCATCTCCCTTCTATGCTGATCAGCATAACTTTTCTGTCTATCTTGGGCTGTCTTTAGCTTGTTCTTCACAACCTTGTTCTTATCCACTGTGTCTTGCACTATCTTTGGCCCTTCTAATGCATGTGCTCCTTCTTCATCCCAAATGATGGGGCTTCGGCACTTTCTGCCATACAATGCCTCATATGGTACCATCTGGATACTGCTATGATACTGGTTATTGTAAGCAAATTCAATCAATGCTATATATTCATCCCAAGCACCTCTGAATTCCATAGAACATGCTTTAAGCATTTCATCTAATGTTTGTATAGTCCTCTCTGATTGTCCATCAGTCTGTGGGTGGAATGCAGTGCTAAAGTTCAATTTTGTTCCCAATGCATTCTGTAAACTCACCCAAAAATGTGAGGTAAACCGTGGATCTCTATCAGACACAATGGACACTGGAACGCCATGCAATCTAACTATCTCATTCACATATAATTTGGCCAAACTCTCAAATGTACAGCCCCATCTGATAGCTAGAAAATGTGGTGACTTGGTTAATCTGTCAATAATTACCCATACTGCATCATTTTTCCGTGGAGTTCTTGGCAATCCATAGGCAAAATCCATCGTTATTCTTTCCCATTTCCATTCTGGCACTAGCAATGGATGTAACTTACCAATTGGTGCCTGATGTTCAATTTTAATCTGCTGACATGTCAAGCATTTGGAAACATATTCTGCTATGTCTTTCTTCATTCTTGGCCACCAGTAATGAGGCCTTAAACTGTGATACATCTTTGTCATCCCTGGGTACATTGCATATGGTGCATTGTGTGCCTCTTCCATTATTTCCTGACGTAAGTTCTCAGTGTCTGGAACACACATGTGTGATTTTAACATCAGTGTATCATTCTGCAAATGAAACTCTGTACTCTTTCCTTGCCTTATCATATCAACTTTCTCACATAATTCCGGATCTTTGCTTTGTGCTTCTTTGATAATCTCCTTTAGTATAGGTCTGGCTTGAAGAGTAGCAATCAGTGATCCTTCATCATTTATATTTGATTCAACATTCATAGATCGTAATTGAATCAAATATGGAAAAGAGGATACTTGCAAGTGAGCTACACTACTACTAGCCTTCTTACTCAATGCATCTGCTACCACATTAGCTTTCCCTGGATGGTATTCAATTGTACAGTCATAATCTTTCAATAGCTCTAACCACCGTCTCTGCCTCATGTTTAATTCTTTTTGTGTCAGCAAATAACCCAAGCTTTTATGGTCTGTGAAGATTTGGAATGTCTCACCATACAGATAATGCCTCCAAATCTTCAATGCAAATACGACTGTAGCCAGTTCTAAATCATGCAATGCATATAAGATCTCATGTGGTCTTAGTTGTCTGGATGCATAAGCTATCACCTTACCATGTTCCATCAACACACATCCCAAGCCTTAGTGAGAAGCATCACTATATACTGTAAACCCACCTGTACCTGTAGGGATGGTTAACACTAGTGCTGAGGTTAGCCTGTGTTTTAGTTCATTGAAACTCCTTTGACATTCAGAAGTCCACTTGAAAGGCACATTCTTTCTCAAAAATTTAGTCAAAGGGCTAGCAATTAAGGAGAATCCATCAACAAATCCGCGGTAGTATCCGGCTAAACCCAAAAAACTACGCATTTATGAAATATTTTTAGGAGCTTCCCAATTTACCATGGCCTCAATTTTCTTTGGGTCAACCTTTATGCCCTTACACGACACCACATGTCCAAGAAATACCAAATGATCTAACCAGACTTCACATTTACTCAATTTGGCATATAATCGTTTCTCCCTCAAAGTTTGCAACACAACTTTTAAATGTTGTTCATGTTCTCCCCTATTCTTTGAGTACACCAATATGTCATCAATAAATACTATCACAAACCTATCCAGATATGGTTGAAACACCTTATTCATTAAAGCCATAAATGCAGCTGGAGCATTAGTCAATCCAAATGGCATTACTAAAAATTCATAATGTCCATACCTGGTTCGAAAGGCAGTCTTTGGAACATCGCTTCTGCTACCTTCAGCTGGTAATAGCCTGATTTCAAATCAATCTTGGAGAATATTTGGGCTCCTTGCAACTGGTCAAACAAATCATCTATTCTAGGCAATGGATATTTGTTCTTCACCGTCATTTTGTTCAGTTGCCTATAATCGATGCACAATCTCATTGTTCCATCTTTCTTTTTAACAAATACTACTGGAGCTCCCCAAGGTGATACACTAGGTCTAATATACCCTTTGTCAAGTAACTCCTGCAATTGGGCCTTCAGTTCTTTCAACTCAACTGGAGCCATTCTGTAGGGTGACCTTGATATTGGTGTTGTTCCTGGTACTAGTTCAATAGTGAATTCTATCTCTCTATCTCGTGGTAAACTAGGTAGATCATCTGGGAATACATCAACAAATTCCCTTACCACTGGTATATTTTCAAGCAAGCTATCAGTGGTTCTAGTATCAGTCACATATGCCAAATATGCTACACATCCCCCTTTGATCATTCGAAATGCCTTTACAGCTGAAATTAGACATGTAGGCACAAGTTTTCTTTCACCTAGAAATACTACCCTTGGCTGGTTTGGTGATTCCAAAATTACTTCCTTAGTAAAGCAATTCACTATTGCATGATGTCTAGTTAACTAGTCCATTCCCAATATCACATCAAATTCATATTTTGGCAATAAGATCAAATCAGCTATCAATTTAGTTTCATCAATGCATATCAAGCAATCACGACAGACATTATTCACAACTACTACTGTTCCCAATGGTGTACTCACATTTATTTTAATCCCCAAAGGCTCATGCATTTGATGCAGTTTAGATGCCATATGCAATGATCTAAACCTAAGCAACTCAAATCAACCCCATAGCAATACGAATTGATTACTTAGCAAGAACAACCTTGAAAGGGATCAATTAGCTTCAAAAACCAAGTGAAACAAGGAAGAATTTAATTCTGAAATGGAGGAAAATGAAGAAGAAGTTGGGCTGGAGAAGAAGGCAGAAATGGGGAAGAAAGATGAAGATAAAGCCAACTTTTTTTTTGTCATTTTCTCTTCTTCTCTTCTCTTTTCTCTTCTCATTTATCTTTTCTCTTCACTTCTATTTCTCTTTTGTGTCATTTTCATTTTATTTTTTCTATATTATTATTATTATTTACATATATTTATAATTCCACTAATTAACACAATAATACAGCTTAATCATGTAGCCCGATTTAACTAAATTAACAATGTAAATGTTTACTAATCTTAATCTAATCATTTTTCTTACTTTAATTTAGTCACCTTATTCAATTCATTTCTAATACTTTGTTATCCTCATTTAGGTTATAATTACACAAGTGCGATTCGATACAAGTGCCAAATACTAGGACACGTAACTAGTGCGTGCCATAAACTTGTTCCTACGAAAATACGTATGAAATGCACGTGTTCAATTGAATTGTATGCAAGATGCTTATGTTCAATGAAATGCATATGGGGAAGGTCAAGGATGTTACAGGTAATGTCCCTCCCTTTTATCCTACTTGGCCCTTATAAAAAGCTTTGATCCATTCCCTAAGACCCTTTGTTGTGTGTGATAAGGGTCTTGTTAGTTAAGCGGAGTTTGAGTTAGACCATAATATACCAAGACCTAATCTGAAAGTGAAGTTCTTTTGTATTATCCATAAGATAGGGTCTAGAATTTTTTATGTCTGCCATATTATCTTTTAACAAGTCTTCAGGTAAAGAGGTATTGGAGAGAATGATATTGAATAAGAGAAAGTGTGTTTTTTGGTGATTCATGTCCATGACAAAAAGTTCACAGTTATGAATCATGAGTTGCATGGTTGGCAAGTTATGGGATCACGATTTACTTTATATTGTGAAGTGTGATTCATTCCCATGAAGAGTCAATCATAGTCATGAATCGGGGGTTATAAAAGTTAGAAACCTTTTATTTTCTCTATGGGTGATGGAAATTAACCCTATGCTCAATCATCGTCCAAGGAATATGAGACATTTTAACCTATATCTTGTTAAAACTCATAAAAAAGAAGTGGACAATCCCAAGATCTTGTGAGGAGATCAAGTTGAAAGGAGGATTAGCAAGGTTATAGCTAGAAGAGGAAGAAGTTTATGGCTTGGTGTGGGAATTTCAAGACCTGGCTGTAATAACTTTTAGATTTTAGTAAGTTGCACTTTCCTTCCTCCTAATCTTCCTTTGGTAGTGTTTGATTCATGGTCTTTGAGGGTGTGTAAGAACAACCTAGGGTTAAGGTTAGAAAACCCTTCTTTTGTTTTGTGGTTAAGGTCGGATGTAATCCTTAAGAAACCTTAGTTTTTGTTGATGTTTGGTTGTTATCTTTTGTTAGGGACCTTTGTTGGAGAGGAAGCTCCCCTTCAACAGAGGGAAATGACTTGAAAGAAGGAGCTAAGGGTTTTTTTAGGGCATTTTGGTGTGAGGCTTCTACGTAACTCTTTATTAAATGTAATGACTGATTTTGTATGTTAAATGTCAAATTTTAATGTTGATTAGTTTAAATTGAGGTTTGCAATGTTAAAAAATGAGTACTTTAAGATATTTATGATGCATTTATGAGGATTAATGCATGTCTTAAATGAGAATGGAGTTATTGAATGAAAAATTGGTTGATTATGAGCATGTTGAGTAACTTACATTATGGTTAGAATAGGAAGTTGGTGTTTATGTAATGCCCGTAAAGTAGGTTTTATGAGTTATGTGTTTAGAGAGGAAAAGATTAGAGATATAGTGTGTTAAAATTTAAGTTTAAATTTGTAAATTTCACTCCCAAGAAAAGTTGTGATATGGTTCAAATGACAATGTTTTGAACATGGCAGGATCATTTTCAAAATAAAGGAAATTCAAGCCTATGAAGGATTGTCACGATTGTAAATGGCATTTCACACCCATGAAGTTAAGTATCACACCCGTTAATGTAGGTCAGTTGGCCATGAGCAGCTCCACTTTTCTCTTTCATATGCATCTTACCTTACTTTAAAATCTTTTCCACCACCCTAAATATCCTCTGACACACTCAAAGATCTCTTACTCATCTTCTTCACTTCTGTTAACCCTAAAACACCAATATTGAAGCTTGAAAGATTGAGAAATATGGAGGTTTGATAGAGTTTTCCCAAGATAGAGGTAGAACTCAGTTCTTTGGGTTTTGTTTATCTCGTTTATGGTTATAAGGTTATAATAGAAACATTTTTGTGATGATAGGTACGACTAATGAACAAAGGAATACATCATAAAGAGGAAAACATGGTTGAAAAGCTTGTAAAGTTAGTTAAGGTTCCATTTTCTTGAAAAACATGTACATATGGGCATATTAATTTGATTATCATGCATTTTAATGTATTTTGTATTATGTAAATGTGATAATGTGATAAAATGGCATGTTATGGATGATAAATAACATGGAAAAAGGATTTTAAGTGTTATAATGACATATATAGTATTTTATGGTTTAAAATGACTAAGAAATGGATTTAATGATCTAAATGTTGTTTAAACATGTTGTATACATGGTATATGTATGAAAGTGTTGATAGGAGTATTAACACTGGTTGATCTTTAGATATTTTGCAAAAAATGCACTCTATTTTAGGTTGTTGGAAATGCATGATTCATGCCCATGAACAAGGTTGTCCTAATCATGAATGTCAAACCTAATGAATGTAAAATTTCATAGTTCGGAAGCTGTGATGATGTGGTGTCACAGCTATGAATAGGTAATTCACGGGTGTGAATGCTCTGTTTCTTTCACATGATAGTTCACAGATAAGGTAACCATGAAAGTATACATTCATAGTCATGGATAAGTAGTTCACACTTGTGAAACAAGAGGAATGTATGGTATGTACATTTTGGTTTACAATCTTAATTTATGGTTTGTTAAATACATGTTATGGGATGTATGTATGCATGGAAAATAACATGTGGAATATATGATTTGGCATTCATGTGTTGGTATGAGAATGCATAAATGGGATATAAAGCTAGTAATAGCATGTGACCAAATGTATTGATAGATAAATGGTTATGAGCTAAATGTCTAATGTTGGGTTTGGAAGAATGAATCATATTAATAAATGCAGCGGAAAGATAAAATTTTCAAAACCCGAAACAAAAGATCATACTTGTACCATTAAAACTAATTTATATAAAAATAAAAGTTAGAAATTATACCTTGTAATTTCTTATTTGTTCTTCAAATCTTCACTTTTTTAGATTGTAGCAAACCACAACAATCCACACTAGGATGTCTCTAATGATAATCCACGCGAATAATGAAAAAGAAACTATCAACAGAAATGGTTTGAACAAATTCAAAGTGCTAGCTTTGAAAGTGTTCTTGAGAGAATTTTGTTGTGTCTTAAAAAATTTTTTTTCACAAAAAAATATTTTCATGTCTATTTTCTGCCATTTGATGTCTTTTCTATTTGATGCCAGCAGCCTGCCTAGCCCACACAGGCCCGTGACCCTCCCGAACTATTTTTTCGTGAGATCTCATCACGATCCATCCCGAAATAATTCTCTCATATTTTGGATCTTATCCAAGAACATTTTACTCATTCTCCATATCTTTAATGCGTGTAACCCATTAGGTTCTCGGTTATGTTGGCGACTTAAATTAACAATTAATTTAAGCAACTCATGAGCAGTATCTAGCAACACATCATGACCCCCAATTGACTGGAAACACTAGTACAAAATAGTGTTATATGTGTCTGTTATTTTGCATTTTATGCGTCTGTCAAATAGTAGACACATATATAAAAGACGCATATGATATAAATTTTATGTGTCTGTCGTTTTGACAGACGCATATAATCAATTATACGCGTCTGTCGTTTAATAATAGCAGACGCATATAATAGTTATATGTGTCTGTCATTTATAAATAGCAGAATTGAATTTGGATATCACATTATCTGGATATCCTCTATACTCACCCATCACTACTATCTCTTCTTGTTCTAAATCTTTAATTCTCATCTGCCTCTTTCTACAATCTATTATCACCCCATGGCAAGCTAGCCAATCCATTCCCAAGATTACATCGAACTCGCGGAATGGTAGCTCTATTAGATATGCAGGAAATTGCTTGCCTTGAATTTCGACTGGGCAACCTCTAAACACTTTACTAACCCGCACACTGTGTCCTAATGGGTTAGTCACACAAATCTCATATTCTAGAGTCTCTGGTTTTAGACCCTCTCGACCTGATGGTGGTGTGCATATGTATGAGTGTGTTGACCCAGGGTCTATCAATGCATGTACACAAGAGCCAAAGAGAAGGAATTTACCCGCTATGACGTCAGGCGCATCCTGCTCCTCTCGGCCTTGCATGGCATAAGCTCTTGCTGATGCAGCTCTACTACCTTCAGGTTTCTCTACTGTATCTGATCTGAACTGGCTTGGCCCTGCACGGCCTCCTCTTCCTTGTCCTCGGCCTCGTCCTCTGCCTTGTCCCATAGTCTGTATTGGAACTGACTCAACACTCCCTGAACCTCTGCCAAACTGTAGCAATGGACAATCTCTTTTAATATGGTTCTTGGAGCCGCATCTCATGCATGCTCCTGTCATCGACCAACACTCTCCTTGATGCGAACGACCACAATGCTGACACACCGGTAGAGTGGTAAACCTACGGGATGCCTGTGTTGGTGCACTGGCTGCTGGTGAAGTAGATCTTACGGGTTATCCCCGTCTATAAAAATGAAATTTGTTGAAACTCCCAGCCTGGAATCGGCCACCAAAAGATCTGGCTCTTTTGCCACTAGACTGTACTCCACTTTATTGTGGTGCTGGTCTACTAACCCCACTAATCTGTACTAGCTGTTGTGTTGCCAGGACTCTTTCAACTGTTCTAGCAGATGCTAGTAAACTGGGGAAACTCATCAGTCGTAGGGCTGAAACTTGTAACTTGATAGTATCCCTCAATCCATCTTCAAATCGTCGGCACTTATCTGCCTCAGTGGATACAATACCACTAGCATACTTGCAAAGATGAGTGAATTCTCTCTCATATTCTGTTATAGACATATCCCTCTGTTTTAACATCAGAAACTCTCTCTTTTTGTCGTCTGTGTAAATAGGAGGAATATACTGCTCCTTAAACTTCTCTAGAAAGAATTCCCATGTCATAGGGTTAAGAGCCTCTGTACTCTGTGATTCAGATTGCCACTAATCATATCCATGCTCCTGTAGCAGAGATACTGCATATTCATATTTCTGTTCATCTATGCAGTGCAGTTGATTAAATACTCGCTCTGCTCGTTCCAACCAAAATTCTGCCACTGAGGGGTCATCTTCCCATTTACCATAGAAATCAGATGCCCCTAATTTCCTCAGTCTCTCGAATTGTAATCTAGACAAATCTGATCGTGATGCTCTTTGTAGCAGATCTATCATATTACTCATGAGCTCAGTCTGACCCATATTAATAGCTGAAAGTTCATGAAGTGAGCTGGCACTAGATCTTGGTGCCGCAGCTCGACGATGACTTGGTTGCGATGAAGCTCTTGCCTCGGAAGGCTCATTACTCTCAGCTTCTTCTATTACTATTCGTCTTGATCCTGATGTCATATCCTACTTATAACATAACGACAATGACCCTAATCAATAAAGCAGCAACTCCAAAAATGCAATTGTGGGTACATTTAAGAAAAACATTTTCAAAATTCACTTTAAAATCCAAACCAGCTTTAATATCAATATCTAGAAACACCAAACCGTGCTCTAATACCAAAAACTGTAGCACCTCCTCACCCTAACTGCACGTGCCCGGATGAGGGAGCGCTAATGTCCTTTCTTTCTCATACTTCATATATATATATATATATATTTACATTTTTATTTTATTTTATTTTTATTCATGCATATATAGATATAAATAAAAATCAGAGTACAATTTATTTACATAATATAGTAATTTTTAACATCAGAGTAATTCTTAACAAACTTTAAAAGTAAGTTTTACAAACTCAAACACTTCTTTAATATAAAAGTCAAATACAAAAGTTTCAAAACTTGTAACCCATTTTCTCAAGACTCGGCTGCTTTACTTGACTAGGATCACCGCTTGCTTTATCTAGCATCTTTAGCTACCTTTCTATATCTGCGTGGAAATTAAACTCCACGCTAAGCTCTAAGCTTAGTGGTGCATATAAAGAAGGCAATATACTATATCATGTAACAAGCATTAACAATTATCATTATGTGCATTAAAATGTTTGCATGCATGACTATCAACATATTTCTATTTCATAAAAGTATAAATGTCATGCTCATATAGACATTGTTATTTTCATTTATCTTTAATAGCAAATTATTCTGTAAATCTTTTTATCATTACATTTCAATCTCATATCATCATCATTTTCTTATTCTTTCCTTTTCTTATCTTTCCAACATATCCTCATTATCTTGCCCACATCACTCTAAATTTTTGGACTGATTGGATACGGGTTATGGATCAGGAGCGCTCACACAAGCTTATGCCACCCTGTCCACTATCTGGCTCATAAGAGCTTCTCAAATCAATGGTGCTCACACAAGCTTATGCCACATTGATTGAGTATAATTTCATCACAAATGAATAACCGGATCAAGGCTGCTCACACAAGCTTATGACACCTTGTCCTCATTTATATGTGCTCATCGGAGCTTTCTCAAGTCAGTAGCGCTCACACAAGCTTTAGCCACATTGGTTGAGGTATAGTACGGTACCATTCGCCCCCTTAATGACATGTCATCTATCCTGATTCTAGTCCGCAAGTAGAGTAATGGGCTTCTTTATATTTTCACATCAATCATTATTCTTAAATTTCAATACATCCATTTTTCTCATATTTATCAACATCTCAATTTTCTTGTTTTACAAGCATATAGTCATACTCATATATCTTTTCATTCATTTACTAGATTTATCAATATTCTCATGTTTATCATCTGCATCAGATTTCATATAATATCCATGACAATTCATTTCTCTACATCAATACATTTTTCTATATCACAACATATCACATTCTCACATCAATATATATATACATATATCCATATCCATATCATTCTTATTTTGCTTGGATAGACAATAACTTTCATTTACTTACCTGAATTCCCCATTTAATAACCACATTCATCATTTCAAATGCAGAGCATTCACGGCCGTGATTACTACTTTCACGCCCGTGAATTAGTTCACGCCCGTAATCCCAAACCGTGAACGCTATTGGAATGAATCACCCAAAAGCATTCACGCCCGTGAATAAGTTCACTGCCGTGATTCCAACTCGTGAACACTTCTGGAATGAATAGTACCATTTCCACCCAGAAATTGACAACCGTGACACAATCAGTCACAACCGTGAACCCTCAAGTTCACGCCCATGACTCAATAGTCACACCCGTGACTTTTAGCAGGAAATCTGCATATTCACCTTTCATTCATTATAACATCATTCAAAACATACCAAATTCTATTTCATGCATTTCTAAGGCTCTTTACTCAACTTATTACTTTTCAATACATTTACATGCCTTGATCACACAAGATTCTCTAATATGCATCCTTAATTCAATGTTACAATTATCTCATTCATACATGTCTAATCTTATGGTTTCATGCCATAACTATCATCATTCTTGAAATTGCATTTATCTCAAATCATATTCAGCATGCATTATTTCAAACAAAAATAGGCTATTGCCTTAAATTATGCATAAACCTTAATCTTTCTCCTTCACTCTTTTAGGTAGCTTTCTCTTTTCCTTTGCTCCTTAGAGCTTGTTCCTTGTCATTTGGAACTCCTACAACATCATAGATCATTTTCATCATCATCTAATTTCATTATGACCCTAAACTCTCTTTTTCTCTCTCAAAACCCTAGTTTCTCTCTCATTCCATATAAGTCTTAGATGAGTTCAAAATTCGAACTTCCTTTAGAAAAGATGAAGAAGAAGAAGAAATACTTCTTACCTTACACTTTTCTTCACTTGATCACCACTTTGGAGATTTTCTCTCTCTACCAAACTTGATTTTTCTTCCTCTTTCTTGTTCTTTCCAGCTTCCTTATGAGTTATGGAACATGAAAATCACCTTGTCTTGCTCTTTCCCTTCTCTTCCCTTCCTTTCTCTCTCTAGAATCAAGGTGAGCTATGGAGGAGAATTGTGGCTGGCGTGACTGGTAAAGAAAAGAGAGAAGGAGCAGAAAATGAAGAGAAGAAGAAGAAGAAAATAAAGCCTTAAATAGGGTACCCTAAAATCTTCATGTGGGACCCACCATTTGACCATTTTCTCCCAATTTTACACTTAATCAATATTAATCATCTTCCTTTAATATCATGGCCGGCCAACCCAATTTTAAATGTCCAAATTTCTTAAGTTAATTAGCCATTAATCTCATAAATCTTCCAATTTTCGGTAAATTGCAAATTGACCCCAAAACTTATCAAATTTTGCAATTTAGTCCTTTACCGTAAATCAATTTTTTTTAAACTCTATAATCACTTATTTAGACATTTATTATTTAGTTTAACCATTTCTTAATCAATTATTGTAAAAATCTGAATTTAGACTCCGATCGGTCACACGCGTCAATGTTGCAACACGTGCGACTCGGAAATCTAAATTAGTGGATATTACAAACACACTAAGTGTTACAATGGAGTTTTACAAGCTCACTCCAAACTATGGTGTTTCTATCAATGGATCACACCTAACCCAGAAATCCCTTGTGCTTTAATGGCTCACATAATGAACCAATTCCTTGTGTTTTAATGGCTCACACAAATAACCCTTACAAGAGTTCTACTCTTAAACCAATATACCCAAACTCACTTAAGTAGTAGATTACAAAGACAAACACTCACAAATCAATAATGCTCAGAAAATAATGTAAAAAAAGATATTTTACAGAGAATTCATGTTTGCTTGAAAGTAATAAATGCACAAATGGCTACAACAAGATTTTCATTCGAAGTATTTGCTATTCTCTTGTTCTGGATTCATAAATGACTTGCATTTATACTTCTATGGCGAATTATATTCGTTTGGTTGTATTTAATGCGAAAATAGCTGTTGCACCAACTCTTAATTTCGCACCTCACATGTTTCTCTTTCCTCATGAATATGTTTGTCACGATCGTGAATGTTCTTCCTAGTCGGGACTTGAGTGGTGACTCTGGCTGTGAAGTAGTCTAGAAGGGTTTTAAGTGTTTGATCATGGGTGTGACATTATTCTTTCACGGGCGTGAACATCCTTCCAAGCCGTGGTCCAAGTGGTGACTCTAGCCGTGAAGCTCTCCGGAAGAATTTGACATGTTTTCTCACGGGTGTGACTTTCTTTCACGAGCATGACTAATATGATCCTTTATGGCTGTGAACTTTAAATGTTGGGTAGTTGGCGCTAAGCTTCATCACGGGCGTGAACATGCTATTTCTTCAATTTTTGTCTTTTTAAGGTTAGTCTTCCATTCTCCATTCTTGCATCATATTCCATACCTTGTTCAATAAACTTAGAAAACAAGTATTTAAATACATTATTTCTATTTTATTTGTTAGCATCAAATTGACAGAAATACCCCTCAAGGTTTAACACTCTCCCCCTTTTTGATGGTAACAAATAATCTAGCAATATGTGCTTTTGATAAGTCTCCCCCTCAAAAGATGCTTAAGATAAAAAATTATTGAAGTGCAAGAATTTTTATGAATGATGAAGTATAGCATGGATGTTTGCTTCCTAGTTTAGGTATATGCAAGGTATATGCAAAGTATATCTAATGTATACCAAATTTTTACTTATAACTAGTTAAGTATATGCAAAGTATATTGAATGTATATTCAAAGTATAACTTGCATATTCATTTAATTCAATTATATTGATAAGTTCTCCCCCTTTTTTCATCAACTAAAAGAACGTAAAAGATAAATCAGAAGGGAAAACTAATGCTATTATATTAATATTAAATAGAAAGATACAAAGCTTTAAAAAGTAACTTAAAGTCCTACATTAGTAATACTAGAGACTAACAAAGCGAAAAAAAATAGTCTAGCTAGATTTGGAGCCGGACATCCCATCTATAAGGCTAGCTACTTCCGCCTCGAGGCTCTTCATGCGAGACTCCATGAAATCCTTTAGGTTCTCTAACCTCTCATCAATCGAAGCCTACATTTGGTCAAAACACAGTACTAATAGGTCAGCCACCTACTGATCCAAGTTCGGTGTGGAGGCCGAGGATTGTCCTATTTTCTGCTCAACCTCTGGGGTTGCCGTCTCAACTCGAACTCTCTTTCTCTGATGGATTCCTTAGAAGCCAGCTTTGAAGTTGTCCGAATCATTGTCCTCCCAAATAATCTCACCAGCTATGTTGGTGAAGCAGTAGTAGTTGTTATTCTCATGAATTATGCAAACCGCCACTCCTATTTTAATAAAAGACTCGACGTCTAACCAGTCTCTAGGATGTGCTGTTATGAGATTGAAGTGGTGGTCTTCTAGCTTCAAATAACCAAGTTTTATAGCAAGGTGAGTCACATACCCACCAATCAAAATGTCTCCAATGAGCTTCGTGACAATAGATAGTAGATGGTTTGCAAACCATCGAGATAAAGTCCCTGTTAGGCCTCTTCGGACCATCTCCAAGAGAAACAGCTCAAATTTTTGAATTGATTCGTTGCTGTCCCCTTTGGCAAAAATGCTATAGGTCAGAAACCTATGGAAGTACTTGTGCACTGGTGATCAAAGGTGGGTGCTCTTCGTCTTCTTGACGTCCCAGCTACAGTCGAGCCCAAAATGAGTCCATGCCTAAGTGGCATAGAACTCCACCTCACTTTCATTAAGTATACTATCAGATGGGAGGTTGAACGTGTAACCAAATTCCTTTGCAGTGAGGGTGTTTGGATGTTTGCAGAGTTGCAATTTCACAGTGCTGGTGGGAGAGACTTGCAAGGTGCTAACGAACTCTAGTTAGCATTGGTTGATGTAAATCAAAAAACTCTTTTAGATGACAAGCCTGGATTTGTTTCGTCATGCTTGTCTCGAGACCAAGGGTCCTGATAGTGTTGCATTCAAATGATCAAGAAGAAAGGAGTGGTCTTTTCTTGAGAACCGAGTACCTCAGATGACAGTGCTCCGGAATGATATTGAGAAGGTAGTCTGTGTACCTTCTTAGAGCATAAGACTTCTTTCTGGTACCTTTAGAGGAGTCGGGTTCCATTTTTTATTGTGAAATTGATTCTTGAAGAGATAAAAAAACTGATAGGGTGTTTGAATTAAACCTAGTGAGTTTTGATTTCTGATGATGGAAATATTTTTTGAAGCTATTTATAGATGGAGAATGTTGCCAGGGGGCCAGAATCTATGAAATGGTAAATGAAAGAAGTTGGAGAGTTAGAAATAAGAGAAATAACGACCTAAAATGTTTTATAGCCGACATCTTCACGGGCGTGAAAACTAAGTCACGGGCATGAAATGTCATGTTCACGGTTTGCTGAAGAGGCACTCTACTCGTGATGAGGAATATGAAACGATTCATGGTCGTGACATTTAGTGGTCATTAGCGTGAATGATGAAATTTCACAGTGGTGACAAATGACTCACGGTCGTGAGGTACAATCTTCACGATCGTGAATAAGTGTCACGGTCATGAACAAAGAGTTTCATGGGGGTGACAGAAAAAGGTTATGGGCGTGAAACATAGTTGTCACTACCTTCAACTGTGAAGCATGTCATGAAGCAAGGCGTGAAAGCTAGTGGAGCTTTTGGCGATTATGATCATGGCCGTGAATATATGTCATGTCCGTGAACTGCCTAAAATCCTCATTAAATAAAACTAAGTTTAAAACAAGACCAAAGGATTTTTAAGGTGCTTCTGTCCCCTATAACATATATTTCTATCAAGTTAGCCACTTTGTACCTTAAATGATGAGACAATAACACAAGATTAATAATCAAGGTTCGACAAATGTGGCAATCATAAAGTTAATCCACCAATCATACCAAGCTCTCTTCTTATGAAGTTAAATCTTTCTTCATTTAGAGACTTAGTGAAGATATCTGCCAATTAATTGTTTGTGTTTATAAATTCCAATACAACATCTCCATATTGAATATGATCTCTAATAAAATGATGCCTTATGTCAATATGCTTACTTCTAGAGTGTTGAATGGGATTCTTAGATATATTTATAGCACTTGTATTGTCACATCTAATAGGTATATTGTCCATACTATGACCATAATCCTGAAGTTATTGTTTCATCCAAAGGATTTGTGTACAACAATATCCTGCAGCCACATACTCCGCTTTAGCGGTGGAAAGAGCAACTAAAACTTGTTTCTTGCTAAACCAAAAAACTAAGCATTCACTAATAAAGTGACAAGAACCTGAATTACTCTTTCTATCCAAGAGACTTCCAGCATAATCAGCATCTGAATATCCTACAATGTGAAAGGATGAATTTCTAAGATATGATAAACCTAGATGCAATGAGCCATTTAAATATTTTAAAATTCTTTTTACAGCATTTAAATGTGACTCTTTAGGACATGATTGAAAGTGAGCACATAAGCATACACTATACATTATATTGGGTCTAGAGGCAGAAAGATATAAGAGTTATCCGATCATACCTCTATAGAGCTTTTCATTAATGCTCTTACCCTTTTCGTCCTTGTCCAATTTTGTTGATGTGCTCATTAGAGTCTTCGCATTTTTGCATCCTTCCATTTCAAATTTCTTAATTAAGTCTTTGGCATATTTAGATTGGTTGATGAATATGCCATCATTGCCTTGTTTTATTTGTAGACCGAGGAAGAACTTGAGCTCACCCTGTGGCATCCTGCCCATATAATCGGAATAATCTCATTACATAAGCGGAATGACACAGACGATCTGAATGAAACTAACCTGAATTTAAAATTTTCATTTAATAACTAAATTGACAATTTTTTTATATATTCGAATATACATATGGATTCAAATATCAAATACATCATCATGTTACATAAATATTATACTTCATTAGAACTATCAAAATTAATGGCTTTTACCTTACATCTAACTATATAGATATAATACCGAAATACAAAATATGTTCTTAACTATATACAAGACATGTCTAACAACCCATATGCATGATAATGAAGAAAATGCAAAAATAATATGCATTCGACCCTCAACCAGTTCTGGCGCATCTCTTCTAGTATGGGCTTGTACTTCCTCTATCAACTTCATAGTTTACTACTTGTAAGCTCTAGTTCTTGCGCGGGAAAAACCCACGCTAAGCCATTTCTAGCTTAGTGGTACATATAAGCATTTAAGTTTTCCCATGCAGTCACACAAACGTGGGTCATAATAATCATGATATAATTTAAATAAATCATTGCATCAAATTTAGAAAATATTATAATAAAATAAAATTTATGTTTCATTATATCATCATTATATTTGTATTAGGACAAGAACTGTATATAATCAACCATATGTAATATACAAAATATTAAGCATTCTACCTCCTCTCATGTTTCCATAACTCATTTTAATTTAATTGATTTCCTTAAAATTATGATTGTTTAGTTAACTCAAATCTCAATCCATATAAGCATAAATATTTTAACATACAGTTACCAAAATGCATGGTAGATAATTCATAATACAGTACACAATATTCTAACATACATTATACAGGGACAACCACATGATTATACAATATTACCAAATTCATTAATAATATATATATATATATATATATATATATATATATATATACACATACATATATAACTCAATTATAAATTTAGCTTACCTTAATAAATATTTATAATTCATGCTATTTTACACATTTTATCTTTCAACGTGTACATGTATGTCTTCTAATCAATTTATATATAATATTTTAATATAAACAGCCCAAATCTCATTCCCGGACTATCCGGATATAGGGCGTATAGTAGGGCCGCTCGCGGAGCTTAAGCACCCTACTCACTATAGTCTCAAATCAAGAGCGCTCGCGAAGCTTAAGCCTCATGACCGAGTAATATCACATCATCTGTGTACAATTAGGACAAGGGTGCTCTCAGAGCTAATACCACCCTGTTCCTAAACCATATCAATATCGGTACCGTAATGCCCCTGCAATGGTGCACCATCTATCCCTAATTAGTCCACAGGTTGAGAACTGGGCAATTAATGTTATTACTTATTTATTTTCTTTATATATTAATTTGGTGAAATCAATATTCCCATTGCATTTATAATGAAAATATGATTATAAAATTTTAAAATCATATAATCATATGATATTCTATTATATAACCATTTAAATAATATTGGCATACTTTAATTAGTTCTCTATACAATCAAAGCCAACAAATCTTTTAATACAAAACTAAAATTTATAATCACCTTATGAGTACAAGTATGCCATATAACCTCTCTTTTCATATCAAATACATATCTCATACATCACTTGCTAACTTCACTCTTTATTACCCTAATTATTCAATAATTGCCATTAATAATTATCACATTTTTAATCAATCATATACTAATCCCTATTGAAAAATATATTATGCTACATATTCTACATTTTATCAATCAATTATTCATTCATATGTCAATACATGCATTAACATGAAGTTTCATTAATTAAGCATCTTAATTCATTTAGTGGCAAAATTTTCAAGATTGTCCTTGGTATTTAATATGAAACACTTGCATCCAAATACTCTAAAATATGATATCATGGGCTTTCTTCCATTCCATAACTCAAAAGAAGTTTTATTTAAGAGTGGTCTTGTGAAAACTAGATTTGAAATATAATATGCAGTATTGGTGGCTTCGGCCCAAAAGTAAGTTGGTAAGCCATACTCATTGAGCATTGTTCGAGCCATTTCAATTAAAGTTCGATTTTTTCTTTCGACCACCCTATTTTGTTAAGGTGTCCTAGGAGATAAAAAATTTTGTGAAATGCCATATTTTAGACAAACATTTTCAAAGTTTTCATTTTCAAATTCTTTGCCGTGATCCCTTTTTATTTTTGAAATACAATATCCTTTTTCATTTTCAACTCTCTTACCAAAGTTTTTAAAAGATTCAAAGACATCACTCTTTTGAGCTAAGAAAATTACCCAAGTGAATCTAGAGTAATCATCGACGATGAAAAAAGCATAGTGTTTACCACTTAGGTTTGCAACTCTAATAGGTCCAAAAAGATCTAGATGCAAAAGTTGTAGAGGTTTCGCAATATCCTGTAAAAACATAACTTAAAGAGTTCTAATAACACAATAATCATGGAAAAAATATTTCTTACCAAGATCAGATATATTTGGACTAATTTTTGATGCAAATATTGAAGGCAATGATGATGATTTTGGGCTGTGATATGGAGGAAGGAAAAGGGATGAAGAAGAAGAAGAAGAAGAAGAAGGAGAGAGTTAAAGTTGGAAGCAAATGGCCAAAAGAAAGACTTCAGCCCACTTTCTCCCTATTTCCCGTTTTTTGTCTTTTTTTTTTTTGCTGACCCTTGTACTCTTCACTTTTCTTTTCTTTTCTTTTTTTTTAATTTAATTTTCTTATTATTATTATTATTATTATTATTATTATTATTATTATTATTATTATTATTATTATTATCATCATCATCTTCACATATTTCCTAATTTTATTTAACCAAAAATTCAATTTAATTATGTGGTCTAATTTAATCAAATTTGTCATGTCAATAAATTTAATTTATTTTAATTTCTAATATAGTCATTTATTCAATTTATTTAAATTTTTATATCTATCATGTGTTTTCTATGTATACCTCATACTTATTCTAATTTAGACTAATTAGTGGGCGTTACACACCCATCATGCTCATTTCAAATTCCCTAGTCATACACTTAGCAAATTCTTGGCAAAGCAATTCATTAGTAGACCCAAATATGATGTCATCAACATAAATTTGAACAATTAGAATATCATGCTTATGTTTTTTAATAAATAAAGTAGTGTCAACATTCCCCTTTGTAAAATTATTTTCTAAAAGAAAAGAACTTAGTCTTTCATACCAAGCTCTTGTGGCTTGTTTCAAACCATATAAAGCTTTTGAAAGTTTAAATACATGGTTGGGCAGATTATAGCTTTCAAAACCTAGTGGTTGTTCTACATAAACTTCTTCTTCTATAAAGCCATTTAAAAAGCACTTTTTACATCTATTTGAAAGAGTTTGAAATTCATATGGTATGCATATGCTAAAAGTATTCTTATGGCTTCTAATCTAGCTACAGGAGCATATGTCTCATCATAATATATTCCTTCTTTCTGATTATACCCTTTTGCAACCAATGTAGCATTATTCCTAGTTATTGAATCTAGTTCATCTAGTTTGTTTCTAAATATCCATTTGCTTCCAATGATTTGATTCTCTTTGGGTGTAGGAACTAAGGTCCATACCTTACTTATCTCAAAGTGGTTGAGTTACTCTTGCATAGCAATCACCCAACTTTCATCATTAAAAGCCTCATCAATATTTTTTGGCTCAATTTGAGAGACAAAGGCAAGATTAGAATCTAAAGGTTTGAGATGAGATCTAGTACTTACTCCATTTGTAGGATCACCAATGATTTGCTGGGGTGATCTTTTGTCAATCTCCATTCCTTGGGGACCTCTTACCTGTTTTGCTCTTGAGCTGGAGGTAGAGAGTCATCTTGATGTGAATTTTCTTGATCATTTTCTTCTCTTTCATTTTCAATATCAAGTCTTTCCAATGTACCTACAACATCATCAAGAACACTAGCTTTCACAAGATCAAGCTTATTAGATTCATCAAAAACAACATGCATATATTCTTCAACAGCTAATGACTTTTTATTAAAGACTCTATAAGCTTTTCTTCTGGTGGAGTATCCCAAAAATATACCCTCACATGATTTCGAGGCAAATATTCCAAGGTTGTCCTTGGTATTCAATATGAAACACTTGCATCAAAATACTCTAAAATATGATATTATGGGCTTTCTCCCTTTCCATAGCTCAAATGAAGTTTTGTTTAAGAGAGGTCTTTTGAAAACTCGATTTGAAATACAACATGCAGTATTTGTGGCTTCGGCTCAAAAGTAAGTTGGTAATCCATACTCATTGAGCATTGTTTGAGCCATTTCAATTAAAGTTCAATTTTTCCTTTCGACCACCCCATTTTGTTGAGCTGTCTTAGAAGAGGAAAAATTCTGTGAAATGCCATATTCTAGACAAAAATTTTCAAAGTTTTCATTTTCAAATTCTTTGCCATGATCACTTCTTATTTCTAAAATGAAATATCCTTTTTCATTTTGAACTCTTTTAGCAAAGTTTATGAAAGTTTCAAAGAAATCACTATTTTGAGCTAAGAAAATTAACCAAGTGAATCTAGAGTAGTCATCGACGATGACAAAGGCATAGTGTTTACCTCCGAAGCTTACAATCCTAGTAGGTCCAAAAAAATCTAGATGCAGGAGTTGTAGAGGTTTTGAGGTACTTACAATATTTTTGGATTTGAAGGATGACATGTGTTGTTTTCCTCTTTAGCAAGTTTCACATGTTTTTTCTTTTTCAAATTTAACTTTTGGTAGTCCGTTTACCATCTCGCCTTTGCTGAGGCATTGCATTAAATCCATGCTTGCATGACCAAGCCTTCTATGCCACAGCCAAGATTCATCACTAGTAGCCACAAGATACTTAGAGGAAAGGTTAGATATTTTGTGTAATCTATTACGTAGGTATTGACATCTCTACTTCCTTTAAATATTTTTTGGCCATTAATAGAGGTTACAAGACATTCGTTGGAAGTAAAGATTACTTTGCTTCCCTTATCACATAATTGACTTACACTTAGCAAGTTATGTTTCAAACCATCAACAAGTAAGACATCTTTAATGAAAGTAATACCATTAATACCAATAGAGCCAATGCCAATTACCTTACCCTTAGCATTGTCTCCAAAGGTAACTTTACCTCCATCAATACTTTTGATTTCATTAAAAAGTTTTTTGTCTCTGGTCATATGCCTTGAGCATCCACTATCTACTAGCCAAGCATTTTTGTTTATTGTGGACTTGAGGCATACCTATAGACTCACAATTCAAGTATTGTTTTTAGGTACCCAAATGAGCTTGGGGCCTTGAGGGGTTAGCATATGAAGGTTCCCAATTAGCCTTCCTTATCCCGCAATGTTTATTTATGTGACCAAATTTCATATAATAATTACATTGTTTAGCTCTAAATATGCTTTTGGTCTTACAATGCTTTTGAATGCCATATTTCTATTAGGTAGAGTTTGAGAGCAATGGCATGCACAAGCATGATGAATTGGTGCTTTTCTAGGTGTATGCTTCTTGTACATAAAAGCATGATTAGCCTTTTAAGGTTTCCTTCTTAGGCTTGCCAACCCTTAATCATTCCTCTTATGTATAGAAGATTTAGTGTATGTTGTGCACTTAGCCCTTGGGGCTGTTACAGCAAATGTGGAGATGTGGGGTTCACTTGACTTAACAAAAAGTAGTCTTGTTAGATGAAGATGATGTACCTTTAAATCCTAGACCATGTCTAATTAGGGGTGGTCTTTGAGATACAATGAGAGTATCTAAACTCTCATTTCTCTTGTGAAAATTGTTTTCTTTAAGCAAGGATTTAGTTAAGGGTCTTGAGAAGTAATCATCTAATGATTTTTGAAGATATTCATTAGATGATTTAAGCTCAAGGTTCTCCTTTTCTAAAACATCCATTTTGATTTTAAAACTAGAAATTTTATTTCTCTAAGTATTGAATTTACTTCTATATTTTTCTGGTTCTAGATTCAATACTTCTATTAAGCTTTGCTCATCATCATCTTCACTATCACTATCATTACCACTACTATCATGATTGAATGAGTAAGAGTTAAGTGATCCTACCTTATCCGAGACGTGATCCTCTATAGCCATGAAGCATAGGTTGACCTCTTCACTTTCATTGTCATCTTTTTCGCTTGAAGAGCTTTCGTCATCCCATGTAGCTTTGTAGCCTTTCTCCCCATTGACTCTTTGGTATTTGCTCTTGTACTTCTTAAGCCTTGGACATTCCGGTTTAATATGTCCTTACTTCCCACATTCATAGAACTTTACTTCCTTTTTACTCCTTTGAGAGTCATTTGAGGCCTGTTTGAAATTTGTTTGCTTTAATTTTATAGAGTTTCCCATTCTATTCTCAATAATTATTTTCAGTCTTTTTGAGAGCGTAGCAATGTCCTCATTTGCATCATCACTCTTTTCTTCTTCATCTTCAACTTCTTCTTGAGATTTTGAAGTATAGGGTTTTAGTGCTATAGGCTTTCTTATTTCTGGCTCAGCTTCAAGCTCTCTATCTCTCTTCACTGCCATTTCATGTGTTAGAAGTTTGCCAATAAGCACATCAGTATTCATGGCACTCATGTCTTCATTGACCTTTTCTATACCAGCAACTCTTGAACCGTAACCTTTAAGAGGAAGACTTCTCAGAATTTTGTTATTTACATCTTCCAAGCTCAGGTGTTTCCCAAGCTTTCTCATGCCATTTATTATGGCTAGAAGACAATTTCTCATATGGGTGATTGACTCATTGGATTTCATCTTGAAAAGTTCATACTCTGAAGGAAGAAGTTGAATCTTCTTGGATTTAACTTGCTTTGTTCCTTCATGATAAATTATTATTTAATTTCGTTAAATAATTATATGAATAATTAGAAAAACTTTCTAAAAGGAAATCATGTAAATTAGGTATACATTTGATCATATCAAAATTTTTCTAAAATTGCCTACTTTGCCAACTAGGTTATTTCCAATTTAATGCATGCAACATATAAATCCGAATTTAATAGTTAAATCACATTAAATATTAAATCCAAATATGACCATTATTTAATTCATAACTAAATTACCTTAATTAAATATTAGTTTGATGTCAAATAGGATTAAACAATCCTAGTCACAATAGCATACTAGAATCCTAGTCAAACTAGAACTTAATAAATCCATTTCTAATTCAAATCAAATTCCATTTAAAAATTTCTAAAATTTTTAGAATTCATTCTCATCATTATAAGCAATTTATAATCAGTTTAAAGTAATTAAATTTACTCATTAGATAATCTAAATCATTCATCATTCAAACCAATTACTCAAAAATTGCCTAAATTGAATCATACATGAATTATGATTCTTTATGAACTTAATTACGAATCTAATTTGAATTTAGCATCAAATTGACACCAAAATAACATCATTATTATCTCATAAACATGCAATTAAGGTTATGGTTATGAAATTACATGCCATTAAAATAACTTCAATTAAATCCAAAATTAATTTACATAGGGCGGCTCTAATACCACTATTGGGTTTTGAACATGCATCTCATATATGGAATTTCAATCAATCTTATTGATACTTCAATTAAATCCAAAATTAATTTACATAAGGCGACTCTAATACCACTATTGGGTTTTGAACATGCATCTCATATATGGAACAATAGAAATATAAAATTTAATCAAAACCAAAACCCATGGAATGCACTATGTATATTAAAATCGGATCATACCATCTAATGGAAGAAGTTGATTACCTTTTCTTTGATCTTCTGTTCTTCCAAATTTATGAGCCTTTCCTTTAAGTTGGATTGTTGCAAACCACAAAAATTCGAAGTCAGATTGTCTCTAACAATAATTCATGTGAAGGAATGAAAGAAACAGCCACAAGGGTGATGGAGCGATCAGCCAACATAGTGTTAGCAATGGAAGTTAATCTCTCGAGATTTATGGAAGAAGAGATAATAACTTTTATTTTCTCAAGGTGGAAACCCAATTTCTGAGCCTTAAAGAGGGTATTTATATATCCACTAATCATAATTAGGGTTGGACACTTAAAACCCCATGTTTGGCTTCCATTCATATTGAAATTCTGCATAATTGCAAATCGTCCCGCACGCTAGGGGGTTATTACCTGTGCAATAGCCTTGTTCAAAAGAGCTTGCTATCGTGCATGCAAGGGCATCCTACCGAGCATGATAGAATGCCTTTATACTATTGCTTACATATGAGGAATTCTCGCACATGCAATAGAATGGCATGCTGTATATGTCACTTGTAGACAATAACCATTACGCATGCATCACACATTACCCTTTTTGCTCTCATATGCAAAAATCTTTCATGCAACTTTCTCTCTCATGTTTTTGGTTCCAATCCAAGATCCATTTGACATTTCTCTCACTATCTGTGTAACATTCTCGACTTCCCACATGTGCATTTCTACATACATTTTATTTGGACATATACATTTGCATATATTTCACTTGAACATATGTATTTCATATATATTTTTATAGGGACAAGTTCATGACACACACTAGTTACGTGTCTAAGTATATTGCAATTATATCGAGTCGCACATGTGTACTTATAACCTAAATGAGGGTAACAAGGTATTAGAGATAAATTGAATAAAGTGACTAAATTAAAGTAAATAAAATGACTAGATACAAATAAATGAAAATGAGACATAGTTAATAAAGTTAAATTGGATTAGTCGATTAAATTGTAATTTTATCATTGTCTAGTAGAACTAGATACATGTAAATATGTGGAATAAATAATTATAGTAATAATAAATGAATAAAATTAAAATGAAAAGAAACAAAGAAAAAGGGAAAGAAAAAGAAAATAAAGGAAGAAACAAAAAGGAGAAAATGACAAAAGTGAGGAGGTAGGAAGTGGACCTTATCTTCCTCCTCACTATTCTGTCTCCCTCACTCCAGCTTCGTTTCCTCTTCTTCTTCCACCACTTTATACTTATTTTCTTCCTTATTTTACTTAAGTTTTGCATCAAATTCATTTCTTGCAAGTCCGCTCTTGGTAAGTAATCAATTCTCATTGTTGTAATGTTGGCTTGAACGGTTAAGGTTGTGATTAGGCGACATATTGCACTTTGATTTTGAAGTCAAAAGATAATGAATTTAAAGAAGTTCCAAAAACTATAGTTATAGATTCATGTCTTAGGTTTGTAGATGTGTAAATATTTTTGGAAGCTTTAGTGTATATGAAAAGATATTAGCATGTAATTGGAACTAGTCCAGGTGTGAACCCTAGCTAAGTTAGCTATTATGTCTATTTATTTTACATATGATAGAGCCCTTATTTTAATTAAATCAAAATGTGAAAGTTGTAATTAATGTGTTATCTATCTTGATAGCCAATTTTAGGTTCACCGGTGTTGTCGATGTTGAGTTATGATGAACAAAACCATGACTGTTCCATAGTTTGAAATGCTAGCTTAGTGCCTTGGATAGGTCCAACAGTTTCTTTGGTCATTTTGAGCTCCTTATAGATAGAATATGTAATTTGTCAAACATAAAAGTTATAAGTTTATGTCTTAGATAAACTTCAGTAAAATTTTCACCTTAATATGTTATGTATAGAGTAGGATATAGCCTTCACAATTCATACTAGTCCGAAAGCCAACTCTGTTATGGACTAGTGAAATATTTCTTATAATTTGAGGACCATATAGACATAATTAATAAAATTTGTAAACATAAATTTTTTTTTTATTTTAACCTACCTATGACTATAAATTTTATCTATAATATGACTTGTATAATGTAAGATAGGAAGGACCAAAATTGGTACCCGAAAACTGCCTAAGGGCAAAAAACAGAGCAGAAAACATAATGCAATTTGAAATTCCACCAAAACTTGTACAATGAACCAATTGTTTTGAAATTTGAATATGTTATACATTTATGTGTTAAATTTAATCAGGGATAAGAATCTTATAAATTGGATAAGTGTATAACAAATTATGGGATAATCAATCCCATAAGGTCACATTACCTCATAGGAAAAACCTCTAACTATTTATATGAACTATGCATATTAATTTGTTTATACCACATTAGGTTTCTCTAGTCATGAATTAAGCAATTATATTCCCATATTATGTTCAAAACAAATTGTAGATCCATAAGTAGGGGGATAAATAATATGTTAAGGGTCAAAATCAAAGGAGAAAGGTGAGTTTAATTATCAAATGATTTCTTTTATACACATAGACATTGTTTACCATGTGAAATGATTTATGGTTATGTGATTCATATGATTGCTTTGATTTGACTTTAATAATGCGATGATGGATAATTTGTGATTTATGTGGTGTATACAAGTGGTATATGTGTAACACCCCATTTATATCTTAGGGATAATCCCATATATATATAAGAAGGATGCCACAAGCTTAACTAGATAAATCTGTTAGATTATGTTTTATTTCCTATTGTTTAAATTAAAATAATTCATTTATTTAAATTGGATTTGGCTTATCGTTTTAATTATATATATATATATATGTCACCTTGTCATATATATTTATGGTAGTTGATTAAGTTACATAGTTGATCATTTATGGCATACCAGCCTCACACATGACTGCTTACAATATAATATCAAAATATAAGACATGCTCCAGAACCAAATACTTGACATGTCTACCAAAACCCATATGTCTCATTAAACTCAAAAGGAAAAGTGATTAGTAATCAACCCTCTAACTAAGTCTCTCGGGCCTCTTCTGATATGAGCTTGGATTTCTTCCTGACCAACTTCATTTTCTACTATTTACAGCTCCAATTCTTGTGTGAGAAGAACCCACGCTAAGCTATCTCTAGGTTAGTGGTACATATAGGCATTAAGTCTTTCCCAAGTAGTCATATAAATGCATGTCTCAAATAAATCATGGCACACTTAATTTTAATTGCATACTTGTCATGTAAAAGAAATAAACACATCACATAACAGTATAAACATAATAACCTTATTCAATAAATAATTTCTTACTTCCTTATGTAAGCTTTTCATGTTTTGTTACTTATGGCAATAATAAATTTTCCACATTTCATTTTATAGACTTTAATAAGTATTAGACCAAATCTTGTTCCTAGACTCTCCAAATATGGGGTGTGAAATAGGGTCGCTCCTAGAGCCTAAGCCACCCTACTCACCATAATCTCAAGTCAAGGGAACTCCCAGAGCTTAAGCCATCCTATCTCTAAATCATATCCATGTCGGTACCATAATTTCCCCATAATGGTGCACCATCTATCCTATATCAGTCCTCATGTAGAGAAATGGGCAATTAACACCATTAATTACTTGTTTCGATAACAAATACTCATTTCATATTAACATAATCATATACTCACAATTTATTTCAAAACCATGTAATAGCATGATATTTTATCAAATATTAGCATAATGTTAAGTTCATAGTTAATAACATTTCTATAATTTTAAAATATGCCATAATATATAATTTCATCACTGTGACATATAATTTACATAATGCACACACAATCATGCATAAAGGTAAACCATAATACACATATGTATAAACCTCGATAGTGTTTTTCCTTTTCCAAAATATAAACTCAGAGCTTATTCACTTTTGTTGTTCTCCCTTTTGTTGAGAGACTAATTTGAAAATATGATAGTTATTAATTTGTTAAAATACTCATTCTTGATATAGTTTAAATAAATTACTATAATTTCTTTTAAGTTGGAACATCACCTCTTAGGACTATTGGCTCTATAACTTCTTATACACTTATCCAATTTATATAACTCCTATTTATAATTAAATTTAACATGTAAGACTAAAACATATTAAAATTTCAGAATTTTTAAACCATTACATAATGTTTGGTGAAATTTTAAATGTTGCTCTGTTTGCTGCCCCTTAGACATATTTGGGGTACCATATTTAAAAATTCATATATTTCAATTTGTAACTTTATTTTTTACCAAACTTTCAACACATTTATATAAGATAATTTGGAACCTTTTTCATGTTTATCACTTTTCTAAATTTTGTTTCTAACATCTCAAACAATAGATAATCTATAACTAGTTTAGTATAGAGTACAAACCAGACCAGTTCAATTGTTCAGGTCATAACTCACAAAGGCAATCAAATTTAGCACTTATTGAACAAATTTATTTGATTAATAAAAGGCGTTTTCATTAATTTGATGTTCATTTGATATATGAATTGATAAGTGATCTTAAATCAATTAATGAAGTCTTTGATACATAACATAGCATGAAGGAAATCATGATGAGATCATGATATTGAGATTCTTATCATGTGTAATTATGTTAGTATCAAAATTATCCCTAGTCATAGGATTAATGAGACGGGACATTATTAATCTAGAGAGACTAGCACATGTTACACTCCTTGATTGGATCGAGTAGTAGATCTCATAATCTATAAACATGAGATGTTTAGAGTTAACATGTGGATGTTTGCTAAGTGTTGCTAAGTACATTGGATGACGAACTATGAGACAATCATATAGATAATCTATTCAAATGTCAATGACAGTCGCATCATAGCAATGGTGCAAGTATCCTTAGACTTGAGGTACTCAAGGATATCTTGAATATTGATTCTGTATTTTGACATTATTCCTTGTTGCCTCAAAGAGGTAGCTCATATGGTGGCGATTGGATACAACTTGAGGTATTCAAAGGTAATTGGGTAACCAACAAAGGATTCACCACTCTTGATAGAAGAAATGTATACCTATAGCCTCTTGTCGTGGTCATTACTCAGGAATCTCTTACCGGAGTGGAAATGTCATAATGATAGTCTTCAATGAAATATCTATCAGAGTAATGAGCCTCAAGGACAAGAACTAACATTACTTGGACTAGATGTGACGTAGTCAGTCTAGTGGGAGTTGACACATGTCCATACTCTGAACCAAGTGGGGTATAGATTGGTGAAAGGAATAATTGCAGAAAAATTGTCTATGAAAAGGTTCGTAGTCAAACCACTGACTTTCCGGTCAATTGGAGGTCATGATGTGTTGCTATATACCGCTCATGACCTGCTTAAATTAATTGTTAATTTATGTGGCCAACATAACCGGGAACCTAATGGGTCATACGCATTGAAGATATGGAGAATGAGTAAAATGGTCTTCGATAGGATCCAAAAATATGAGAGAATTATTTTAGGATGGATTGCGATGAGATCGCACGAAAAAAATTGTTTAGGAGTGTCACGGGCCCATACGTCTAGGCAGGCTACTGGCCAGCCTTGTGGACCAGCTGGGCTGCCTAACAGCAGCCCGCAACAGGCCCAGCGTGCCTGCAGCTTCCATCTGTTGGCCAAAATTAGGCCAATTACTATTCATTAGTTGCCATTTTCTCCATTTTTGACTTTTCATCTTATTTTGAATTTGATTCAAATTGAAAAGACATCAAATGGCAGAAAATAGACATGAAAATTTTTTTTGTGGAAAAAAATATTTTTAAGACACGACAAAAATTCTCTCAAGAACACTTTCAAAGCTAGCACTTTGAATTTGTTCATACCATTTTCTATTGATAGTTTCTTCTTCATTCTTTATGTGGATTATCATTAGAGACATCCTAGTATGGATTGTTATGGTTTGCTACAACCCAACAAAGTGAAGATTTGAAGAACAAATAAAAATTACAAGGTATAATTTTTAACATTTACATTTATCTAAATTAGTTTTAATGGTACAAGTATGATCTTTTGGTTTGGGTTTTGAAAAATTTTATTTTTTATTGTGTTTAGGAATATGATTCATTCTTCAAAACCCAACATTGGTATCAGAGCTTCCTTGTTTCCATTAAAATTAATTTTAATTGAAAGTGCAATGGGATTGCATGTTTTTGATGATTTTGGATCAATAGGATTTGAAAAATTGAAATTTATCTGTAAAATATAATTTACACATTTTTCTTTCTTTAATCTAATCATGGGATGATTAAGAATTATTATTTTGATTGAAAAATGATTTTAATGTGATTCAAATAATTAATTTCGGATTTATTTCAAAAATGCCTAAAATTGCCTTGTTTATGAACATGTGTTGTTGTTTGGCTTAATTGATGATGCTGGTTGCATTTTTCTTGTAATTTAATTATGAAAAAATTGTTTAGACATATTGAGAATATTTTTATGCCTCTATACGTATCTAATAATTAATTAAAAATTATTTTAATTAATTTTTCAAACAAACACAAAAATGGGACTATTTTAGCATACCGGAGGGGGCGTGTTTTGTTTGATTTTTTTGTATGTGTTTATTTTATTTCCAGCACCTTGAAATAATTTTTATGTGATTAAAAAAATTTATTTTGATGTTAGATGCATGCCAAAATTATTTTGCAAGCATTTGAAATTTTAAAAATTCTAGATATCGAATTAGGCATTTTGAGCGTCTAAGTGTGTTGGTTCGTTTGTCTTAGTAATTTTGGCTTGTGCCAAAAATATTTTGATGAACTTGAGCTGACCTAAATATAACTATAATGATGATTTGATGTTTCAAAAAATTTTAGAATTTTTGGAAATTAATTTTGAATTAATTTATGTTGTGCAATTGTAATTCTAGTATGACAAGAAATTGGTATGTATATTACAATTAAATTGTTTCATTTTAACATCATAATATTCTGATTTTAAGGAGAATTAATTTTGAATTATTTCTGGAAATATGGAATTTAATTTAATTTGATTAAATATTAAATTTCACTTTAAAATGACGTACAAAATTAAATTAACCGAAAGAACACATATAGGCAATTTCGATTCAAGTGTTAAATCGATTTACAAATTGAAATTCAAAATTATCATTTTTATTTTGTGCATTAGAGAATGCATGTTAGGGGTGTATGAAAAGACATGATGGATGATTATGGAATTAGGCCCAATGTGATTGAGCATGCATGGAATTATTTTGTTTTATAGTAAATAGGGTCTGCATGTCCCTACCTCTTTTTTCTTTCTTATGTATTTTTCTTCTCATCTTACTCCCCTCAAATGTAAATTGAGGTTTTCTATAATTTGAAATATGTAATTAGATTACATAGGATTACGATAGAATGAAGATACAATAGAGGAAGAAGCAAAGGAGATGGTACCATAAACAAAAAGACTTAGAAATGGGGATTTGATTTCTATTCTTGGTTGTAAATTCATGCATATACCTAGGTAAGACCTACTCAATCTCGGTTTGCCTCAAGAGATTGACTTTAGTATGTCCATAATCATGCCATATAGTTAATGTAACTATCTTTATATATCAATGTGATGAATGTATGATATATAAAAGCATGAAATAATAACTTGATGAGACTTAACAAAGAAATCCCTCACTAAATAAACAATTAAGTCTTATGCATTCCATTAATATAGGGAGAACCAGAGTTCTTCTAGAGTTAGGCTCGTTGAGTTGCCTCAAGCTCACTCTATAAGAATATGTTCAATCCAATGAAATTAGATTTCACAATTAATGGGTTAGACTTAACCGATATTATTAACTTGTTAGATTTGCACCAAGGTTAATGTATATTGGAGGTGAAGTTAGGTTTGTATACCTAAGATGTACACATATCAAGAGTTGATAGCCCAATGTATGTGCACACATCAATAAGTTGATAGCACAAGATTCGATAGTTGCATGAATAATGCAATTGGTATGGATTAGATACCTACCAACCAAACTAAGGATAGCTTGTTGAGTTGCCTCAAGGTTATTCTTAGCTAGTTGGATATCGACCAACTAGGAGAACTTTCATATAAGTTCTCTCGGGTTCATAGTGAGGGCTATGGATTCGCTATAAAATACTGAGAGCCATAATGCGATTTATTAAAGACCTAATAAACATGCATTTTATGTACATTCTAACATGTTCTATTTTACATCTAGGTTGCTAGAATCATCATCATGACTGGGCCTAATTTATTGGATTGGCTAAGGAATCTGAGAATAGTTCTTAAATCTGAAAAGATTGGCTATGTCCTAGATAAGGCACTCCCTAATCCCCCTACTGCTAATGCTTCTGAAAATGTTCAGAAGGCATATCAAAATCATCTCGATAATAGTGAGATGGCAAACAGCATTATGCTTGCTACTATGTCAGCTGAGTTGCAAAAGTAGCATGAGGCTATGGATGCTAATTCCATAGTATACCATCTAAGAGAGGTTTTTGATGAGCAAGTACGTTCCGAAAGGTTCGAAACTTCAAGGTTGCTCTTCCGCACTAAGATGGTTGAGGGGACATCTCCAGTGCAATATGCATTGAAGATGAATGGCTATATTGAGAGGTTGCCCACCTTGGGATTTGTGATGGACCTTGAATTAAGTATTGACTTAATTCTAACCCGTTTTTCTGATAGTTATTCACATTTTGTGCTTAACTATAGGATGAACCAAATCTCTACCACTATTCCTGAGCTGATTAACTTGCTTAAAACAGCTGAGCCATTTGTCAAGAAGGACAGTAAGGCTGTGATGTTGGTGGACTCTTCAAGTTCTAAAAGGAAGAACCTTAAGAAGAAGAAGAAGTCCATGAAGCCTAAGGGAGGCGTGGCCAAGAAAAGGGCCAAAGAAATTGCTCCAAAAGGGACATGCTTCCATTGTGGCAAGGATGGCCATTAGAAGAGAAACTGCAAGGCTTACTTGGAGTCCTTCAAGAAGAAGGCACCTGATGCCCCATCTACTTTAATACTGTTTCCAATAATAATATATGGGTATTAGATACCGGTTGTGGCTCACACATATACACTGATATGCAGGGCCTAAGGAACAGTAGACAGCTCAATAAGGGAGAGTCAGACCTACGCGTTGGAAATGGAGCAAGGGTTGTTGCATTAGCTATAGGAACATATGTATTGACCCTCCCTAGTGGGCTTATATTAATTTTGGAGAATTGCTATTATGTACCTGCTTTGACTAAAAACATTATTTATGTTTCAAGTCTAAATAAAGATGGTTTCCTTTTAGCTTTTAGTAACAATTGTTGTTCTACTATGTTGAATGGAATCCTTTATGCTAATGGTACATTATGCAATCGAATATACATATTAGATATTTCAAATCCAATTTTAAACATCAATGATAATAAAAGGCAAAAACAAGATATGTTGAAATCATCTTATTTATGGCATTGTCGTCTTGGTCATATAAGTGAGAAACGCATGGCTAAGCTACACAAAAGTGGTAGTTTGGGGTCATTTGATTATGAATCATATGACACATGTGAATCTTGTTTACTAGGCAACATGACTAAATTACCCTTTAAGGGAAAGGGTGAACATGTTACTAGACTTTTAGACTTAATACATTCAGATGTATGTGGTCCAATGTCTACACACGCTAGAGGTGGTTTCATCTACTTCATTACTTTTATCGATGACTACTCACGATATGGATACGTGTATCTTATGAGATACAAATCTGAAGCTTTTGAAAAGTTCAAAGAATTCAGAAATGAAGTAGAGAAACAACTTGGCAAAAGTATTAAAACACTTCAATCAGATCAATGAGGTGAATACTTGAGCCAAGAGTTTCTAAATTATCTTAGGGATAATGGGATTTTATCTCAATGGATTCCACCTTACACTCCATAACACAATGGTGTGGCTAAAAGAAGAAACCGAACCTTGTTAGACATGGTAAGGTCTATGATGAGTTTTGCAGAATTGCCTAAATCCTTTTGGGGTTATCCACTAGAGACCGCCATTTATATATTAAATGGAGTTCCTTCAAAGTCAGTTGATGTTACTCCATATGAGATATGGTATAACAAGAGGCCCACATTTTCTTACATGAGAATTTGGGATTATCCTGCTTATGTGAAGCGGACAATGTCAGATAAGCTAGAAGCTAAGTCTGACCGATGTCCGTTTGTGGGATATCCAAAAGCATCATATGGATATCAAATTTACCACCCCTTGGAATAAAAGGTTTTGGTTTCAAGACATGCTATCTTTTTAGAGAGAGAATTCCTTATAAAATGATATAGTGGGAGCAAAATTGAACTTGAGGAAGTTCAATATGCTCAAACAGATGCTGATCAACTGCCTGAACCCGAGCTTGTTACTCATACATATGATATAACAGCTCAACCTTCTGAAGCACAAGAGCTTCGTAGGTCAAGTAGGATACATATTATTCTAGAGAGATATGGATTTCTCATTAATGAATAGGATGATGTATTGCTCATAGAAAATGATGAACCTACAACCTATGAAGAGGTTTTAAATAGTTCAGAATCTGACAAATGGCTTCAAGCCATGAAGTCAGAAATGGATTCCACGTATGAAAACCAAGTATGGACTTTGGTTGACCCACCCGAAGGAATAAAGGCTATAGGATGCAAGTGGGTTTTCAAAAAGAAAACTGACATGGATGGTAATGTGATTACCAATAAAGCTCGAGTTGGTGCTAAACGTTATCGTCAAAGACAAGGAATTGACTACGATGAAACTTTTAGCCCAGTAGTTATGCTTAAATCCATAAGGATACTCCTAGCCATTGCTACTCATTATGATTATGAGATATGGCAAATAGATGTAAAAACAGCTTTCCTTAATGGAAATCTGACTGAGGATGTGTACATGACACAACCAGAAGGTGTCATATCCAAAGATGGCAAAAAGGTATGTAAGCTTCAAAGATCCATTTATGGATTAAAGCAAGCATCCAGGAGTTGGAATATTCAGTTTGATGAGACAATCAAACAGTTTGGTTTCTTACAAAATCCGAATGAACCTTGTGTCTACAAGAAGGTTAGTGGGAGTGCAATTGTATTTCTTATGTTATATGTAGATGACATATTGTTAATGGGAAATGATGTCTCAGCCTTACAATCAGTCAAATTTTGGTTATCCAAGAATTTCTCTTTGAAAGACCTTGGAGAAGTAGTCTATATTTTAGGGATAAAGATCTATAGAGATAGATCTAAAAGGTTACTTGGTCTTTCACAGTCTACATACATAGATAAAATGCTAAAGAGGTTTAGCATGGAGCAGTCCAAGAGGGGATATATTCCCATGACCCATGGGATTACTCTCTCAAAGTCTTTGTGTCCGAAGATACAAGATGAGAGGACACACATGAGTTTGATTCCATATACTTCAACTATAGGATCAATCATGTATGTTATGATATGTACAAGACCCGATGTATCATATGCTCTGAGTGTCACGAGTAGATACCAATCAGACCCTGGTGAGGTTCATTGGGTGGCTGTTAAGAATATCCTTAAGTACTTAAGAAAAACTAAGGATGTATTCTTGGTATATGGAGATGGAGATATTACTGTGACCGGGTAAACCGATGCCAGCTTCCAATCTGACAAGGATGACTCAAAATCTCAATCAGGTTATATATTCACACTAAATGGTGGAGCAGTTAGTTGGAAGAGTTCCAAATAGGAAACGACAACTGATTCCACAACCGAAGCATAGTACATTGCAGCTTCTGAAGCAGCAAAGGAAGTAGTTTGGATAAAGAAATTCATCATAGAACTTGAAGTGGTTCCCATCACTATTGATCCAATACAATTGTATTGTGATAATAATGGAGCCATTGCGCAAGCAAAGGAGCCACGGTCTCATCAGAGATACCATTTGATTAGAGAAATCATTGGTAGGAATGATGTAAAGATAGAAAGAGTGCTCACTGATCAGAATATTGCTGATCCTTTAACTAAGCCATTTCCCCAAAACAAATATGATTCTCATCTACTCACAGAAGGAATTAAATATAAAGGCGATTGGCTTTAGTACAAGTGGGAGCTTGTTAGAGGAGTGCTCTAAAGGCAATCACCTTTAGCACTTATTGTACAAATTTGTTTGATTAATAAAAGGCTTTTTCATTAATTTGATGTTCATTTGATATATGAATTCATAAGTGATCTTCAATCAATTAATGAAGTCCTTGATACATAACATAGCATGAAGGAAATCATGATGAGATCATGATATTGAGATTCTTATCATGTGTAATTATGTTAGTATCAAAATTATCCCTAGTCATAGGATTAATGGGACGGGACATTATTAATCTATTCAAATGTCAATGATAGTCGCATCATAGCAATGGTGCAAGTATCCTTAGACTTGAGGTACTCTAGGATATCTTGAATATTGATTCTGTATTTTGACACTATTCCTTATTGCCTCAGAGAGGTAGCTCATAGGGTGGTGATTGGATACAGCTTGAGGTATTTGAAGGTAATTGGGTAACCAACAAAGGATTCACCACTCTTGATAGAAGGAATGTATACCCATGGCCTCTTGTCATGGTCATTACTCAGGAATCTCTGGACGGAGTGGAAATGTCATAAAGATAGTCTTCAATGACATATCTATCAGAGTAATGAGCATTAAGGACAAGAACTAACATTACTTGGACTAGATGTGACGTAGTCAGTCTAGTGGTAGTTGACACATGTCCATACACTGAACCAAGTGGGGTATAGATTGGTGAAAGGAATAATTGCACAGATATTATCTATGGAAAGGTTCGTAGCCAAACCACTGACTTTCCGGTCAATTGGGTGTCATGATGTGTTGCTAGATACCGCTCATGACCTGCTTAAATTAATTGTTAATTTAAGTGGCCAACATAACCGGGAACCTAATGGGTCACACGCATTGAAGATATGGAGAATGAATAAAATGGTCTTGGATAGGATCCAAATATATGAGAGAATTATTTTAGGATGGATCGCGATGAGATCGCATGAAAAAAATCGTTCGGGGGTGTCACGGGCCAGCGCAGGCTAGGCAGGCTGCTGGCCAGCCTTGCGGGCCAGCTGGGCTGCCCAGCAGCAGCACGCAGCAGGCCCAGCGCGCCTGCAGCTTCCATCCGCTCGCCAACGGCTGTAATTGGCCATAATTAATTGGCCATAATTAGGCCAATTATGGCCAATTACTATTCATTAGTTGCCATTTTCTCCATTTTTGACTTTTCATCTTTTTTTTTGAATTTGATTCAAATTGAAAAGACATCAAATGGCAGAAAATAGACATAAAATTTTGTTTTTAAAAAAAAAATATGTTGAAGACAACAAAAATGCTCTCAAGAGCACTTTCAAAGCTAGCACTTTGAATTTGTTCAAACCATTTTCTATTGATAGTTTCTTCTTCATCCTTTGCATGAATTATCATTGGAGGCATCCTAGTGTGGATTGTTGTGGTTTGCTACAATCCAACAAAGTGAAGATTTGAAGAACAAATAAAAATTACAAGGTATAATTTTTAACAATTACATTTATATAAATTAGTTTTAATGGTACAAGTATGATCTTTCGTTTTGGGTTTTGAAAAATTTTATTTTTCGTTGCGTTTATGAATATGATTCATTCTTCAGAACCCAATAGAGACTTCAATAGGAACTTAGATAAGACATAGAATAAAACTTTTATGTTTTATACTTTGGAAATTTTGACCTTTAAGAAGTTCGAAAAGAAACACGAATTTATCGGAGCTGCATAGGTACAAGGAAACAGCTGAATCAAGGAATAGCCATAATTAATTTTTCTATAACTCAATTTAAACTAGTGATGTTTATACGATATTTTATACACACCTAAATAATACATGTATCTACAACTTTTATGTTTTTTAAAACCTTAGATTCAGCCATTAAAATAATCAAATTAAGCAAAAACCGTATGTTATTCTGTTGACATATCTCCCTAAACCTATCTCACTCAAATAAGTTTTTCCCTTTCTATACCCAAAATAATTTCATGCAATTTGATAGACATATAAAAAACACATATATGAACAACTTTTGTGTTTTACAAATCTTCAAATTCAGTTGATAACTGCCTTAAAACTAGATTGCAAAAGACTGATACTACATAGTCCTAATAACTCCAAAAACACAAGAACAATTGAGAGGGGATTACTTACCAAGTACAAAACTATTTGGAGTGAATTTCTTGCAAATCATGAAAGAGATGATGAAAAAATGGAGGTTGATGGTTTGAGGATGAAGAAGAACAGAGATAAGGTTGATAAAATTGTGTAGAAGTTGCAATAATGTACTTAATCCAAATACATTCCCCCCTCCCGTAAAACCACATTCGCCCCCGCCCCCCATATTTTTTTTAACTTATTGTTTTTTTTATTTTACATGTACCAAATTCCACTAACTTTTATTAAACTACAATTTTATTATGTGATATGTCTAACCAAATAAACTTTATCAATCTATTTAGTTCATTTTTATTTCTTATTTAGTCATTTACACAATTTATTTTAATCTCTAATGTCAAACATGTAGTTTCTATGTATATCACACACTTATTCTAACATACTCTAATTAGTGACCATTACAATATGAATGACATATTTGATGTATATATATGGCATACGTAACGTATGCATGATATATGTACAGTACATGCGATGTATAAATGTGGCATATGAGGTATATATGTGATATACGTATGGTATATGTAATAAGGATATAATGATTGTTGGATGCGTAGTTACACATGCATATGCATAAAAGACTTATTTACTCAATCTATTTTAATCTCTAATGTCAATCATGTAGTTTTATGTATATCACACACTTATTCTAACATATTATAATTAGTGACCATTACAATATAAATGACATATTTCATGTATATATGTGGCATATGTAATTTATGCATGATATATGTATAGTACATGCGAGGTATACATATGAGGTATATATGTGGTATACGTATGGTATATGTAATAAGAATATAATGATTGTTGAAAGCATAGTTACACATGCATATGCATAAAAGACTTAAAAAGGTGTTATGACTAGCTAACCGACATTGGAAGGCAAAAGAAGAGACCTATAACCCAACAAATGTGCAAATGAAATAAATGATCAAGCTAGCTAACAAATTCAAATATTCATATGGAAACCTATAGCAATGTATGTTTAACTTGGTCACAACAAAATGAAATGGGCAAGACATAAGCATAAGCAAATAATGGTTATTATATGTTTAATTTTACTGGTAACTACATGATATCAATGAATGAAATGAAATACGTAGTATGCATTGGACTTGTGATTTGTTACTGTGAATTGCTTGGAATTTTAGAACTTGTTTGGTGATTAATCTCACTGAGCCACAACTCATCAATTTGTATCATTTTTCAAGTAAAAAAAATGATAGCTCATTTTGCTTGACATATAGAAGATATGGAACAAAGGTCACCGGCCGAGCCTCACCACTATCTCTCCTTGCATTCAACACGAACATGAGATCATGTCATCTACATATTGGACTTATACATTTGTACATGTATAATTACTCAGGGTTGAGTCTAAAGTGTATAAATGAACACAAATCGTAAACTTTTACATGTAAAGTTTAAGTTTTAGTATATGCGATATATGTTGACTTGCAAATTTATCAAATGATGATATGGATGTGATAATTAAAAAAATTACTATCAATATTAATAGGTTAGTTTATCATACTGGTATGCCATATGGGATTACTAGAAACAGGAATAGGTTGTACTTAAGTGCATACGATAGGATGTTACATTTTTTGTATCAAAGCAGGGATAGGTTCCATGGGAATATGCATATGCATAAAAGCATGATAACATATGCATCATATATGTTGAATATTATATAGTGACACATTTTTATGAATTTTAGGGCCATCATAAGACATGATTCACCAAGGAGGAAGAGTCGGCAAAAATGCATTCTCATGAGCCATCACCTCATTTGCATAGAGATCAACCAGCACTAGGGGCTAGGGCTCCAGTACATGCATTACAATCATCACATGTAGAAGTACCCTCTGAAAACCCATAATAGGAAGTACATGGGCCAGAAATATATAGGGAAAGATGTTATGACAAGCTGAGAAAACAAGGTGCAATTGATTTCAATGGCACAACAGACCCAACTGAAGTAGAGACATGGCTTAAAAGGGCATAAAAGGTATTGAATACGATGAGATGCACTTCTAATGAGAAATTTGATTATGCAGTGTCCTTGCTTGAAGGCAATACTTATGAATGGTGGGATACAGTCCCATATAGTGATGCATAACCACCAGTTCTGACATGGAATGATTTTCTTCGAGAATTTCAGAATAACTACATGCCTAAGGCATATAAGGATGAAAAGATTTCCTAAACCAAAACAAGAGAACATGTCTGTTGCTGAGTATGAGGTACAATTCAACAAACTTTCCCACTATGTCACTTTCATGGTCTCTACTGAAAGAGAAAAATATAGAAAGTTTGAACAGGGCCTCAAATATGAGATCAGAAATAGAATCACAACTATTGATCTAGATAGTTATGCCAGACTCTAAGGTGCAACAATTAGAGATGAAAGGTTAATGAAAGAAATTGGAGAACAACAATTTAAAAAGGCAGCACGAGAGTTTTTTGGAGAGTCTAGCAAAATGTAGGGAAAGAGAGGAAGATTCATGCCAACACAGTTTGTTAACAGAGATGGATACTTAAGTTCCAGAGGTCGTGCCATTACTTTCTTTTATCCAGGCAGAGGACAGAGCAAACATACAGAACAAAGGCCTATATGTACTCATTGTGGTAGACAACATACAGGCAAATGCAGAAGGCTCATAGGAGCATGATATTTCTATGGGTCGTTAGAGCATATGTATAGAGACTATCCAAAAAGAGCCAAATTAACAGAAACCAACAGAGGTAGAAGGGTATCTGAGATGACAGTTGAGGCACCTTGGGTTAACACTACCAGTGGGACACAGGGCAGAGGCAGGGATAGAACTCAACGTCAGAGTTCTAAACCCCCTACACAAGCTAGGATGTTTGCCATGACTAGGCAGGAGGTAGTTGATGCTCTCGAAGTAGTCACGGGTAATATTTATATTTCTGAAATATTAGCATATGTATTGATTGATCCTAGTTCCACACAATCATTTATATCATTGCATATGGCATCCAAATTGCATCAAAAGCATGAGCCATTGGGGATTGACATAAATGTGAATTGTAACACCCCTTCACCCCACTTCCATTCTGCAAAGTAAGTGAGCATTACCCATCTAACTGTTTTATAAAATTAATGAAATGCAGTACAAAATTTTTTTTTGAAAAAAATATTACAGATGTTGAAATAAAAACTATTACAAGTACAAGTATCCAAAATTTTATTTTTTTATAAAATATATTAATTACATTCATCTATGTCTCGTACTTTATAATTCACATTTTTAATACATATTATATGAAATAAAACTATAATATAATTTACAAAGTTTTTCATAAAATATACCAAAAAGAAACCAAAGCTTTTAATGGCTTCCTTCTGGGTACCCTTCTTCTTCTGACAATTTTACTATCTACGGCTACCCTTCTAAAACCTGCGTGATAGGAAACTACCTGCGCTAATCTACTAGCTTAGTGGTGTTTCAATGATAAAAATTTTATATACACATATTTTCTTACATGTCATATATATATTTAACAATTTAGGCATCAAATAAAGAATTATATAAAATCAAACAAATTTAATTCAACATGCAATAGTTAAGAATGTTAATTAATATAACATTCTCAAAATAACATACTATAACATTATTATCATTTTTCAATTTTTTTTTGTGGCCACAACACATACAAGTGAACTAACTAATATAAATAACGGGGTTGTCATTTCTAGCTGTCATAATATTGCATCGAGCACTTTTATAATAATGTCATTACCGGCTTAATAATTTTGCCATTACTAGCTTAATAATTTTGCGCCAAGCATAGTTATAAATTGTCATTATCGGCTTTTATATTTGGCACTCAGTGCCTTATATCCCTTGATTGACATGCCAAATTATTCTCTATTCTAATTCTAGACTAGGTGTCTTTGGGCTTAACTATTTTTATATTAATTCACAATATTTTCAAAAATGACAATTGTAACACTACATCATATGCATTTAAGTATAACCTATTTCTGTATAAAATAATCACATACTGCATGTTGGAAAGAGAAAATGCCCTGATAACAGTGGTAGTAAATTTTTTTTTTTCATATCATATCCTGTAAAATCAACTAATGCCTTTACAAGTCTTATATCCTATAATTCTATTCAATGACTTTGCAAATCTCATATCCTTTAATATCACTCAATGACTTTTCAAGTCAAATTTTAAAAACCATAATACTATATATCACATATATTAAAACATAAAATTCACATCCGAAGGATTACGGGTTGCTTCCATTTATATATTTCAACACTAATCTAGAGTGATAATACATATTCAAACATATAAGTCCAAAATACAGATGACATGTTTTCATGCTTGTGTGGAATGCAAGAAGAGCGAGTGATGAGGCTCGGCCAATGACCTGTGCTCCATGTCTTCTATACACTACTCAAAATGAGCTATCTCTTTTCTTTACCTGAAAAATGATGCAAATTGATGAGTTGCGGCTCAGTGAGAATAATGATCCAATGAGCTCTATCGTACCAAACAACTCAGAGTAATAAATCACAAATCCAATATATACCATATATTCCATTCCATTCATCAGAATCATATATGTATCAATAAAGTTGAAACATATAATCATTACTCTTTATGTATGCAAATGCTTTGATTATTTCATTTTGTTGTGACTAAGTTAAACAGACATTGCCCCGGGTTTCCATGTGAACATTTGCCATGTGAACATTTGCATTTTGCATTTGCTAGCTAGCTTGATCATTTGTTTCAGTTGCACATTTGTTGGGCTATAGGCCTCTTCTTTTGCTTTACAATATTGATTAACTAGTCACAATGCCTTTTTAGTCCATATGCATATACACTTGTATTTAAGCATTCATCAACCATTGTATCTTATCACATATAATATACATATACGACATATATACCTCATATGCTACACATATACCTTGCATATACTATACATATACCATGTATATATATCACATATGTCAAACATATACTTCAAATATACCACAAGTATACCATTTATATGTACCACAATGTCACAAATTATCCATGATTACAATATCAAGGACCAATCATGACAATCATATGAATCACATAGCAAGCAACATTCATTTGCACTAAAGAATTCAATCGATAATTACACTCACCGTTCCCCTTCGATTCTGACCCTTAACTTATTGTTTATCCGCTCCTTTTGGGTCTCCAATATGTTGCAAGCCTAATATGAAAACATAATCGATTAACTCATGATTATGGGGACTTAATGTGGCTTAAACAAATTAATATGCATTGTTCATGTCAATAGTTAAGATTTTTCCTATGAGGCAGTGTGACCTTATTGGCATTTTTAGCCTATAACTTTTTCTATACTTGAAAAATTAATCTGATTCTTGTTCCTACTTAAAATTAACATATAATTATATAACATATTAAAATTTCAGACCAATTGGATCATTGTACAATCTTTTGTGGAATTTCTAAGTGTGTTATGTTTTCTTCCTTGTTTTCTGCCTTTAGGCAGTTTCAGGGTACCCATTTGGGTTTATCATAACTGATAATCTATAAGTCCTATTTTAATGAAACTTCACATACACTTATAGGGGTTCATATGGAACATTTTTTAAGTTTAAAATGTTTATCAAGTATGTATCTAACGGCTTCAAATTATAACAAACAGTTTACTAGTCAAGAATAGAATTGGCTTCGGACCAGTATGACTTCCAAAGGCCATAACTTAGTCTATACATAACTAATGAAGCTTCAATTAGTAGCACCATTTATCTAAGACATATACCTATAACTATCATGCTTTGATTAGTTGTAGAATCTAGCTCTAACAAGCTCAACTTAGACAAACAAGTTACTGGATCTGCCAGGGTACTCAGTAGGCAGTTCAAACCATGGACCAGTCATGGTTCCATTCACCATAACTCCAAATTTACAAGACCTATGAACCTAAAATTGGGTATACCGATACAACACACATATAGCTACAACTTTTGTATTTGGAGATACTTCAAATAACGGCTTTAACATATTCACAATCAAAGCACACAATAGCTAACTTGGTTAGGGTTCACACCCTAACCAGTTTGAGTAGAGAGAGCATATCTCTTCTTACACATAAAATATTGCAAAACGATTTACATATCCACAAATATTAGAAATAAAGGAACAACCTTTATGTTTTACACTTTTCTAGAATCAATTTCTATTAATATCAAAATTGGGGTGAAATTCAGTGCCAATTAGTGAACCATGCAAGGGATCAATTAGCTTAAAAAACTAAGTAAAACATGGAAGAATTGAATTCTGAAATGGAGGAAAATGAAGAAGAAGTCGGGCTGGAGAAGAAGGCAGAAATGAGCTAAATTTTTGTTTTTTTGTCTTTTTATCTTTTTCTCGTCTCTTTTCTCCTTTCTCTTCTCTTTTCTCTTATCTTCTTTTTTATTTCTCTTTGGTGTCATTTTCATTTTATTTTGTCTATATTATTATTATTATTATTATTATTTACATATATTTATAATTTCACTAATTCACACAATAATACAACTTAATCATTTTGCCCGATTTAACTAAATTAACAATGTAAATGTTTACTAATCTTAATCTAATCATTTTGATTACATTAATTTGGTCACCTTATTCAATTTAATTCTAATGCTTTGTTATCATCATTTAGGTTATAAGGATATATGTGTGACTCGATATAATTGCCAAATACTAGGACACGTAGCTACTGCGTGCCATGAACTTGTTTCTAAGAAAATATGTGTGAAATGCACGTGTTCAATTGAATTGTATGCAATATGCTTATGTTCAATGAAATGCATGTGGGGAAGGTTGAGGATGTTACAATTCTACCCTCCTTTTAAAAATTTTGTCCTCGAAATTAATACCTAAAAATAGGTGTGGATATTGATTTTTCATATTTTCTTCTGTTTCCCATGTTGCCTATGCTTGTAAATGGTTACGCCATAGTACCTTAACACAAGGTATTTCTCGGTTTCTTAGCTGTTTAGTCTTGTATCCAATGATTTGCACTGGTTCCTCAACATAACTCATACCTTCTGCAATCTCAATGGCTTGATCTTTAAGTACATGTGTAGGATCTGACCTGTATCTTCTAAGCATGCTCACATTAAGCACATTATGTATCTGAGCCATCTCGGGTGGTAAAGCCAACCTATAAGCCAATGGACCAATCTTCTCAAGAATTTCATAAGGCCCTATGTATCTTGGGCTCAATTTACCCTTCTTGTCAAATCGGATTATCCCTTTTCATGGAGATACACGAAGAAACACTTTTTCACCTAACTTGTATTCCATTTCCCTTCTATGTTGATCAACATAACTTTTATGTCTGTCCTGTGCTGCCTTTAGCTTATTCTTGACAAACTTGATCTTATCCACTGTGTCTTGCACTATCTCTGGCCCTTCTAATGCACATGCTCCCTCTTCATCCCAAATGATGGGGCTTTGGCACTTTCTGCCATACAATGCCTCATATGGTGCCATCTGGATACTGCTATGATACTGGTTGTTGTAAGAAAATTCAATCAATGTTATATATTCATCCCAAACACCTCTGAATTCCATAGAACATGCTCTAAGCATTTCTTCTAATGTCTGTATAGTCCTCTCTGATTGTCCATCAGTTTGTGGGTGGAATGCAGTACTGAAGTTCAATTTTGTTCCCAATGCATTCTGTAAACTCACCCAAAAATGTGAAGTAAACCGTAGATCTCTATCAGACACAATGGACAATGGAATGCCATGCAATCTGACTATCTCATTACATATAATTTAGTCAAACTCTCAAGTGTACATCCCCATCTGATGGGTAGAAAATGCGTTGACTTGGTTAATCTGTGAATAATTACCCATACTGCATCATTTTTCTCTGGAGTTCTAGGCAATCCATAGACAAAATCCATCGTTATTCTTTCCCATTTCCATTCTGGCACTGGCAATGGATGTAACTTACCAATTGGTGTCTGATGTTCAATTTTAATCTACTGACATGTCAACCATTTGGAAACATATTCTGCTATGTCTTTCTTCATTCTTGACCACCAGTAATGAGGCCTTAAACTGTGATACATCTTTGTCATCCCTGGGTGCATTGCATACGGTGCATTGTGTGCCTCTTCCATTATTTCCTGATGCAAGTTCTCAGTGTCTAGAACACATATGCATGACTTTAACATCAGTGTATCATTCTGCAAATGAAACTCTGTATTATTTCCCTGCCTTACCACATCCATTTTCTCACATAACTTAGGATCTTTGCTTTGTGCTTCTTTGATCCTATCCTTTAGTATAGGTTTGACTTGAAGAGAAGCAATCAGTGATCCTTTATCATGTATAATTAATTCAACATTCATAGATCGTAATTGAATCAAATATGGAAAAAAGGATGTTTGTAAATGAGCTACACTGTTACTGGCCTTCCTTCTCAATGCATCTGCTACCACATTGGCTTTCCCTATATGGTATTCAATTGTACATTCATAATCTTTTAACAACTCTAACCATCATCTTTGCCTTATGTTTAACTCTTTTTGTGTCAGCAAATAACCTAAGCTTTTATGGTCTGTGAAGATCTAGAATGTCTCACCATACAGATAATGCCTCCAAATCTTTAATGCAAATACAACTGCAGCCAATTCTAAATCGTTCACTGGATATGAGATCTCATGTGGTCTCAGTTGCCTAGATGCATAAGCTATCACCTTACCCTGTTGCATTAATACACATCCCAAGCCTTGGTGAGAAGCATCACTATATACTGTAAATCCACCTGTACCTATAGGGATAGTTAACACTGGTGCTGAGGTTAGTTTGTGTTTTAGTTCATCGAAACTCCTCTGACATTTTGGAGTCCACTTGAAAGGCACATTATTTCTCATCAATTTAGTCAAAGGGCTAGCAATTAAGGAGAATCCATCAACAACTCTGCGGTAGTATCCGACTAAACCCATAAAACTACTCATTTCTGAAATATTTTTAGGAGCTTCCCAATTTACCATGGCCTCAATTTTCTTTGGGTCAACCTCTATGCCCTTACACGACACCACATGTCCAAGAAACACCAAATGATCTAACCAGTATTCACATTAACTCAATTTGGCATATAATTGTTTCTCCCTCAAAGTTTGCAACATAATTTTTCAATGTTGTTCATGTTCTCCCCTGTTCTTTGAGTACACCAATATGTCATCAAGATATGGTTGAAACACCTCATTCATTAATGCCATAAATGCAGCTAGAGCATTAGTCAACCCAAATGGCATTACTAAAAATTCATAATGTCCATACCTGGTTCGAAAGGCACTCTTTGGAACATCCACTTCTACTACCTTCAACTGGTAATAGCCGATTTCAAATCAATCTTGGAGAATATTTGGGCTCCTTGCAACTGATCAAACAAATCATCTATTTAGGCAATGGATATTTGTTCTTCACTATTATTTTGTTTAGTTGCCTATAATCGATGAACAATGTCATTGTTCCATCTTTCTTTTTAACAAATAACACTAGAGCTCCCCATGGTGATACACTAGGTCTAATATACCCTTTGTCAAGTAACTCCTGCAATTGGGCCTTCAGTTCTTTCAACTCAACTGGGGCCATTCTGTAGGGTGACCTTGATATTGGTGATGTTCCTGGTACTAGTTCAATAGTGAATTCTATCTCTCTATCTGGTGGTAAACCAGGTAGATCATCTGGGAATACATCAGCAAATTCCCTTACCACTGGTATATTTTCAAGCAAGCTATCAGTGGTTCTAGTATTAGTCACATATGCCAAATATGCTTCACATCCCCCTTTGATCATTCGAAATGCCTTTACAGCTGAAACTTGACATGTAGGCACAAGTTTTCTTTCACCTAGAAATACTACCCTTAGCTAGTTTGGTGATTCCAAAATTACTTCCTTAGTAAAGCAATTCACTATTGCATGATGTCTAGTTAACCAGTCCATTCCCAGTATCACATCAAATTCATATATTGGCAATAAAATCAGATCAGCTATTAACTCAGCTCTGTCAATGCATATCAGGCAATCACGACAGACATTATTCACAACTACCACTGTTCCTAATGGTGTACTCACATTTATGTCAATTCCCAGAGGCTCATATTTTTGATGTAGTTTAGATGCCATATGCAATGATATAAATAAATGAGTGGAGCCTGGGTCAATCAATGCATATGCTAACATATCATAAATGTAAATATTACCGGTAACTACTTCGGAAGCATCCACCGCCTCCTGTCTAGTCATAGCAAACACCCTGGCCTGAGTAGGGGGTCTAGAACTCTGACCTTCAAATATGGTCACTCCTCTGCCCATCGTACTAGTCTTGCCCCTGCCTCTTCCTCTGCCTTGTGTCCCACTAATAGGGTAGACCCTCGGTGCCTCAACTGTAGTCTCAGATACTCCTCTACCTCTGCTGGTCTCTACTAGTTTGGCTCTATTTGGACAGTCTCTATACATGTGCTCCATTGATCCACAGAAATAACATGCTCCTGTGAGCCTTCTACATTCGCCCGTATGTTGTCTACCACAATCACTACATGTGGGCCTCTGTTCAACATATTGGCTCTGCCCTCTGCCTGGGTAAGAGAAAGTCATGCCTCGACCTCTAGAGCTGGAATACCCACTTCTGTTGCCAGACTGTGCAGGCATATATCTGCTTTTTTTTCTTGACCTTCTACTAGACTCACCAAAGAACTCACATGCTGCCCTTTTAATTTGTTGCTCCCCAGCTTCTTTCAATAACCGTTCAGCTCTGATTGCAGCAGCTCTGAGTCTGGCATAATTTTCAAGGTCAGTAGTCGTGATTCTGTTTTTGATCTCATATTTGAGACCCTCCTCAAACTTCCTGCATTTGTATCTTTCAGTAGAGACCATGAATGTGGCATAATGGGAAAGTTTATTAAATTGTACTTTATACTCTGCAACAGACATATTCCCCTATTTCAGATTTAGGAATTCCTTCCTCTTCTCAACTTTATATGTTTCAGGCATGTAATTATTCTGAAATTCCAGTAGGAAATTATTCCATGTCAACACTAGTGGTTGTGCATCACTGTCGGGGAATGTCTCCCACCATTCATAAGCATTTCCTTGCAGCAAGGATACTGCATAGTCGAATTTCTCATCTAGGGTACATCTCATCATTTTCAGTACCCTCTGTGTCTTTTTCAGCCATGTCTCAGCCACTACTGGGTCTGTTGTGCCATTGAAATCAGTTGCACCATATTTCCTTAGCTTGTCATAACGTCTTTCCTTGTACATTTCAGGACCATATACTTCCTGTTCTAGGTTTTCATAGGGTACTTCTGCATGAGATGACTGTGATGCATGTACTGGAGCTCTAGCTCCTAGTGCTGGTTGATCTCTATGTAAATGAGTTGATGCCTCATGAGAATGCATTTCAGCTGGCCTCTCCCTCCTTGGTGAATTATGTCTTATGATATCCCTAAAATAAATGAAATTATGTCACTACATAATATTCAACACATAGGATGCATATGTTATCATGCTCTTATGCATATGCATGTTCCCGTGGAACCTATCCCTGCTCTGATACCAAAAATGTAACACCACATCATATGCATTTAAGTATAACCTATTTTTGTATAAAATAATCACATACTGCATGTTGGAAAGAGAAAATGCCCTAATAACAGTGCTAGTAATTTTGTTTTTCATATCATATCCTGTAAAATCAACTAATGCCTTTACAAGTCTTATATCCTGTAATTCTATTCAATGACTTTGCAAGTCTCATATCCTGTAATATTACTCAATGACTTTTCAAGTCAACTTTAAAAACCACAATACGATATATCACATATATTAAAATATAAACTTCACATCCGAAGGATTACAGGTTGCTTCCATTTATACATTTTAAAACTAATCTAGAGTGATAATACATATTCAAACATATAAGTCCAAAATACAGATGACATGTTTCATGCTTGTGTGGAATGCAATGAGAGAGAGTGATGAGGCTCGGCCAATGACCTGTACTCCATGTCTTCTATGCACTACTCAGAATGAGCTATCACTTTTCTTTACCTGAAAAATGATGCAAATTGATGAGTTGCGGCTCAGTGAGAATAATCATCCAATGAGCTCTAAAGTACCAAACAACTTATAGTAATAAATCACAAATCCAATATATACCATATATTCCATTCCATTCATCAGTATCATATATGTATCAATAAAGTTGAAACATATAATCATTACTCTTTATGTATGCAAATGATTTGCTTATTTCATTTTTTTGTGACTAAGTTAAACAGACATTTCCCCGGGTTTCCATGTGAACATTTTCCATGTGAACATTTGCATTTTGCATTTGCTAGCTAGCTTGATCATTTTTTTCATTTGCACATTTGTTGGGCCATAGGCCTCTACTTTTGCTTTACAATATCGATTAACTAGCCACAATGACTTTTTAGTCCATATGCATATGGACTTGTATTTAAGCATTCATCAACCATTGTATCTTATCACTTATAATATACATATACCACATATATACCTCATATGCCACACATATACCTTGCATATACTATACATATACCATGTATATATATCACATATGTCAAACATATACTTCAAATATACCACAAGTATACCATTTATATGTACCACAATGTCACAAATTATCCATCATTACATTATCATGGACCAATCATGACAATCATATGAATCACATAGCAAGCAACATTCATTTGCACTAAAGAATTCAATCGATAATTAGACTCACCGTTCTCCTTCGATTCCGACCCCTAACTTATTGTCTATCTGCTCCTTGTGGGTCTCCAATATGTTGCGAGCCTAATATGAAAACATAATCGATTAACTCATGATTAGAGAGACTTAATGTGGCTTAAACAAATTAATATGCATTGTTCATGTCAATAGTTAAGATTTTTCCTATGAGGCAGTGTGACCTTGTGGGACTGTTTACCCTATAACTTTCTCTATACTTGACCAATTAATCTGATTCTTATTCATACTTAAACTTCACATATAATTATAGAACATATTAAAATTTCAGACCAATTAGATCATTGTAAAATATTTTGTGGAATTTCTAAGTGTGTTCTGTTTTCTGCCTTATTTTCTACCTTTAGGCAATTTCAGGGTACTGATTTGGGTTCATCATAACTTATAATCTATAAGTCTTATTTTAATGCAACTTTACAGATGCTTATATAGGTTCATATGGAACATTTGTAATGTTTACAACTTTTAATTATAACAAACATTTTACTGGTCCAGAATAGAATTGGCTTCCGGACCAGTATGACTTCCAAAGGCCATAACTTAGTCTATACATAACCAATGAAGCTGAAATTAGTACCAAAATTTATCCAAGACATATACCTATAACGTTTGGGTTTTGATCAGTTATAGAATCTAGCTCTAACAAGCTCAACGTAGCCAAACAAGTTACTGGATTAGCCCAGGGCACTCAGTAGGCAGTTCAAACCATGGAACAGTCATGGTTCCATTCACCATAACTCACAATTTACAAGACCTATGAACCTGAAATTTGGTATAAAGATACAACATGCATATATATAAAGCTTTTATGTTTTGAAATATATCAAATAATTGCTTTAACATATTCGAAATCAAAGCACACAGTAGCTAACTTGGTTAGGGTTCACACCCTGACCAGTTTTAGTAGAGAGAGTATATCTCTTTCTATACATAACATCTTGCAAATCAGTTTACATACCCACAAATATAAGACATAAAGGAACACTGTTTGTGTTTTACACTTTTCCAGAATCAATTTCTTTTAATATCAAAATTGGGGTGCAAATCAGTGCCTATTAATGAACCTAAGCAACTCAAATCAACCCTATAGCAATAAGAATTGATTACTTAACAAGAACGACCTTCCAAGGGATCAATTAGCTTCAAAACTAAGTGAAACATGGAAGAGTTGAATTCTGAAATGGAGGAAAATGAAGAAGAAGTCGGGCTGGAGAAGAAGGCAGAAATGAGCTAACTTTTTATTTTTTTGTCTTTTTATCTTTTTCTCATCTCTTTTCTCCTTTCTCTTCTCTTTTCTCTTCTCTTCTCTTTTATTTATCTTTTGTGTCATTTTCATTTTATTTTGACTATCTTATTATTATTATTTACTTATATTTATAATTTTACTAATTCACACAATAATACAGTTTAATCATTTGGCCCGATTTAACTAAATTAACAATCTAAATGTTTACTAATCTTAATCTAATCATTTTGATTACATTAATTTGGTCACCTTATTCAATTTATTTCTAATGGTCTGTTATCATCATTTAGGTTATAGGGATACACGTGTGACTTGATATAATTGCCAAATACTAGGACACATAGCTAGTGCGTGCCATGAACTTGTTTCTAAGAAAATATGTGTGAAATGCACGTGTTCAATTGAATTGTATGCAAGATGCTTATGTTCAATGAAATGCATGTGGGGAAGGTCAAGGATGTTAGAACAATATTACTCAATTATCATAATTATGGTTTTTTATTTTTGTTCTTTATTCCTATTATTATTCCAAATTCCATCAATGCTAGGTACTTATCCCAACTATCCTCAAAGTCAATTACATAACTTCTAAGCATGTCTTCCTGCAATTGAATAACTCGTTTGGATTGCCATCTGTTTGTGGGTGAAATTTTGTGCTAAAAGTAAGTCGAGTCCCCAATGCTTGTTGTAGACTTTTCTAAAATTTTGATGTGAACCGTGGGTCTCGATCAGAAATAATAGATACTAGCAACCCATGCAGTCGAATTATCTCATTAACATATATTTATGCTAATCGGCTCAATAAATAATCCATCCCAACTGGAAGAAAGTGGGGCGATTTGGTAAGCCTGTCAACAATTACCCATACGACATCATGCTTCTTTTGCGTCAAAGGCAAACCAGATACAAAATCCATTGTAATCCTTTCCCACTTCCATTCTGGAATTGCAATAGGCTGCAACAATCCATATGGTACTTGGTGCTTTGCTTTCACTTGTTGACATGTCAAGCATCTTGTAGTATATTCCATGATATCCTTCTTCATTCCTGGCCACCAATAATGAGTCTTCAGGTCTGGATACATTTTATTGCTTTCTAGATGCATGGAATAACTAGTGTTATGCGCCTCTTTTAGAATTATTTGTTTTAATTCGCTGTCATTTGGCACGCACAATCTTCCTTTATAACTTATACTTCCATAATCTTCAACCTTAAATTCAAGTCTCTGCCCTTTTTTAACTGCCTCAAGAATTATCATCAATTTCTGATCTTGCCTCTGAGCTTATCTCACTTGTTGCCTTAAAGTAGGTTAAACCCGTAACTCTGCCAAAATAAATTATGAGTCTAATTTTTAATTTATTATTGAGAAAATTATAAGGTATACCTACTAGTGTTTTTCCACTTAAGGCATCAGCTACTACATTGGCTTTGCCTGGCTGATAATCAATAATACAATTATAGTCCTTGATTAACTACAACCAGCGTATTTTCCTTAAGTTCAACTACTTTTGTGTGGACAAATATTTAAGGCTCTTATGATCTGCATATATATAACTTCGCTAGCCATACAAATAATGTCACCATATTTTTAAAGCAAACACTATTGCTACCAACTCCAAATCATGAGTAGGGTAATTTAGCTCATGAGGCTTCAAGTGCCTAGATGCATAAGCAACTAATTTACCCTCTTGCATTAATACACAACCTAGCCAATAATGAGAGGCATCACTGTATATCACAAAATCTTTCCCCGCATAGGTTGGGATAGAACAGGTGCTTCGGTTAGCATAACTTTTAATTTCTCAAAGCTTGCCTGACACCGATCTGTCCACTCAAACTTAGTTTCTTTTCTAAGCAACTTGGTAATTGGGGCGGCTATGCTTGAAAATCCCTTCACAAACCTTTTATAGTAGCTAGCAAATCCAAGGAAACTCTGAACTTCTGTTACATTACGGGGCTGCTTCCAACTTAGAATCGCTTCTATTTTGTTAGGATCCACGCGGATCTCTTGAACTGACACAATATGCCCTAAGAATCCTACTTCTTCAAACCAAAACTCACATTTTGACAGCTTTGCATACAATTGATGTTCTCCCTTGTCCCTCGAATATACCAGTATATCATCTATAAAAACTTCCACAAAATGATCAAAGGAAGGCCTAAAAATTATGTTCATCATATCCCTAAAGGCAGCTGGTGCATTCGTTAAGCCAAAAGGCATAATAAGAAATTCATAGTGGCCATATCGAGTCCTGAAGGTTGTTTTGGACACATCTGATTCTTTGATTTTCAATTGATGATACCTGGATCTGAGATCAATCTTAGAGAATACTCATACTCCCTTCAATTGATCAAACAAATCATCAATTCTAGGTAGTCGGTATTTATTTTTAATCGTAGAGTGCCATCCTTCTTTTTCACAAACAACATCGGAGTGGCCCATGGTGACATGCTGGGTCTTATGAACCCTTTGTCGAGCAATTCTGTAATTGAACCTTCAACTCTCTCAATTCTACAGGTGCCATTTTTATGGACTAATTGATATCAGGATTGTACCAGGGATTACATCAATAGCAAACTCTATCTCCCTATCTAGTGGTAACCCCGGCAAATCTTCAGGAAACACATCTGGGAACTCACACACTATAGGGATGTCCTTGAGTTCTAAACTCCCCTTCCTGGTATCTATCACATGGGCTAAATATGTCTCACATCCTTTCCTAATGTATTTTTGAACTTTTAATGCAGAAATAACACTTGTCAAACATATTTGACCTACACCTTAAATGATAGCGTGATCCTGCCCGGGAATTTTAAGTACAACTTTTCTAGATCAGCAATTGACTATAGCTCCATGCTTTGTCAACCAATCCATACCCAGAATAACATCAAATTCATGAAATGGTAGTTCTATTAAGTCTGCTGGAAATTCTCAACCCTGAATTATTATTGAACTGTTTCTAGAAATCTGACTCACTTTCACACTATGTCCCAGCGAATTGGTCACAACTATTTCATATTATAAGGTCTCATGTATCATGTTCCCTTGTTTAAGTGTAGTTGTGCTTATGTATAAATGCGTGGAACCAGGATTTATTAATGCATGTAAATCAAAATCAAATAATGATAATTTACCAACTATGACGTCTAGTGCATCCTGGTCCTCACGAGCTCTCATCACATACGCCCGAGCCGGAGCTCTACTACCTCCAGGTCTGTCTACTATCTCTGATACCCCCTGACTCTGTCCAGTATGACCACCTCTAAACTAGCCTCGACCTCTACCATGGCTCTGTACATGTGCCATAGTTTGTACCGATGCCATACTGCATGTACTAAGTCTAGGACAATCTCTCTTCATATGGTTAGTAGCTCCATATCTCAAACATGCCCCTATCAACCACCAACACTCTCCTGTATGAGATCTATCACAATGCTGACACATAGCTAGAGTTGGTCTCTTGCAAAATGATGCTGGTGAACTAGTAGATGGGGGTTTGAAATGCTGACCCCACCTACCAAAAAATGTATGCCCAGCAACCCGTGATTGAAATGGTCTGGGTACTATCCGTCCTTTCCTACCAGATGTCTAGGCCATACTAGCTGTCGAATTCTTGGAGAACTTTTCTATCTTCAACATTTTCCTTCTTTCAACATAATGGTAGATAACACTAGAGTAGCAAAATCTATATGCTGGTGGGAAGCCACTAAATATCCAATATCCTTATCAAGGCCATCTTCAAATCTATGACATTTGTCGGCTTCATCTCTAATAATCCTTGTTGCATACTTGCTCAGACTAATGAACGCCATCTCATACTCAGCTACTGTCATACCCCTCTCCTTCAAATTCAGAAATTCTCGAGTTGTCTCATCAACATAAACTATTGGCACATATTTGTTTTTAAACTCTGTCACAAAGAAATCCCATGTCTGAGGGTTTGGAGCCTGGGGTTTCGCTAACACCAACTTCCACCAGTCATATGCAAGCTCCTGAATGAGGGACACTGCATATCTAACCTTGTACTCCTTCGGACATTGCAGCTCCTCAAAAACCCACTGTCTTTTCCAACCAAAATTCTACTGCTGCTGGGTCATCCTCTTTCTTGCCCATAAAATCCGTAGCCCCATATTTTCTTAATTTATCAATTTGGGGTTTTGGTTGTGGTGGGGGAGTTGGTGGAGCTGATGGTGGCACAACTTGTGCTATATGCGGTAACAAGGTAGCCATCTGTTGCATAAAGGGTACCTGACCGGGATCAATTTGTTCTTCAACATGTTGTGGAGCTATCACACTGGGCTCCAAGGCTCTAATTGATGCTGACTATCTGAGTAGTCGAATTAGCTATATTATCACCCTCAAGTTCTTCATTACTTTCTCTTGATTCTGTATCCATTAAAACCTATATTGTCAGAAGAAGGGTCCCTTATCAGAATATAGTAGCTCAAAACATTGCAAATGTTGAAAACATGCACTTATTTTCCTATACCCACTAAATAAGAATCGTCTAAACCTATAGATCTGATACCAAAAATTGTAACTCCCCCTTACCCCACTTCCGTTCAGTAAGGTAAGTGAGCATTACTCGTCTGACTGTTTTATAAAATTACTGAAATGAAGTACAAATTTTTTTTAAAAAAATATTGCAGATGTTGAAATAAAAATTATGACAAGCACAAGTATCCAAAATTTTCTTTATTTATAAAATATATTAATTACATTCATCTATGTCTCATACTTTATAATTCACATCTTTAATACACATTATATGAAATAAAACTATATTCTAATTTACAAAGTTTTTGATAAAATATACCAAAAAGAAATCAAAGCTTTTAGCTGCTTCCTTCCGAATACCCTTCTTCTTTTGACAATTCTACTATCTAGGGCTACCCTTCTAAAACCTACACGAGAGAAAACTACCCGCGCTAAGCTACTAGCTTCGTGGTGCTTCAATGATAAAAATTTTACATAGACATATTTTCTTACATGTCATATATATATTTAACAATTTAGGCATCAAATAAAGAATTATATAAAATCAAACAAATTTCATTTAACATGCAATAGTTAACAAGGTTAATTAATATAACATTCTCAAAATAACATACTTTAACATTATTATCATTTTTCATTTTTTTTCTTGTGCCCATAACACCTACAACTGAACTAACTAATAGGAATAACGGGGTTGTCATTTTTAGCTTTCATAATATTGCATCGAGCACTTTTATAATAATGTCATTACTGGCTTAATAGTTTTGCACCGAGCGTAGTTATAAATTGCCATTACTGGCTTTTATATTTGGAACCGAGTGCCTTATATCCCCTGATTGGCATGCCAAACTATTCTCTATTCTAGTTCTAGACTAGGTGTCTTTGGGCTTAACTATTTTTATATTAATTCACAATATTTTGAAAAATGACAATATTATTCACTTATCATAATTATGCTTATTTATTTTTGTTCTTTATTCCTATTATTATTGCACTAAAATCTCACATATAAATAATTTGTTAAACATTTATAATTACCATTAAATTAAATATTCACATTAATTATTACATATAATTATCACAACACATGCAAAAGCCCAATATTTCATGTTTTTACCTATGGCAGATTTCGGACTTGTTTTTGGGCTTCATTTTTAGCCAATTGTTAATTCGAATTGGGAGTTCTTGTCTACTAACAATTTTTAGCTTATCTTAGCTTTCAGACGTATCAATAATCACTCAAATCCTAGTTTTATATCAAAAGTTATGATCAATTGAATACTGCATCATCACAGAAATTTTTGCCCATAATTTTCTAAACAGATTCTAGGTTTGAAATTTATGTATTTTTCTGGAAAAATTTAGACATAATTAGATTTTATGGTCAAAATAAAAATTAAATCCTTGTGTCTTAGCTTTCATTTCCAATAAAGAACATAAAAAATAGAATTCCAGAACTCAAGTTATAATCAAAGTTATAATCCCTACAGCAGGGTCATCAATTAGCATCAATCCACTTTTCAACGATATTCATCATTTGCATTCATTTTGATACCAAATTTCCAGATTTTAACTACATTCATATGTCTCTATTATTTTACACCATTTGATCCCATTTCCATATAAAATATCAAAAGCCACAACAAATCACATAACATATAAAAAACACAACCACATCAAACCATAATACATAATTCCATACATATTAACATGTAAGATTTTTATCAATGAAGCACATACCTAATCAACCTTGGCTCTTTCCTTAATCCTTATTTTTCTCCCCTTATTAGCTAGCTTTCTCTTTGCCTTTGTCGCCCTCTTGAGGGCCTTTCACTTGTTCATTTGATTTTCTTACATAACCATACCATATCTCAATTCCAATATCCATTTTCAAAGATTTTCATGTCTACATAATCTTCTAATACTCCTAATATGTTTTATACCTTAATTGAGCTAAAATGTACTAAGGTTAAATGTAACATCCTCGAACTTCCCCACATGCATGTCCACATGCATTTCATTTGAACATATGCATCTTCCATATAATCCAATTGAACACGTGCATTTCATACATATTTTCTTAGAAACAAGTTCATGGCACGCACTAGCTACATGTTCTAGTATTTGGCAATTGTATCGAGTCACACATGTGTACTTATAACCTAAATGAGGATAACAAAGTATTAGAAATAAATTGAATAAGGTGACTAAATTAAAGTAAGCAAAATGTCTAGATTAAGATTAGTAAACATTTACATTGTTAATTTAGTTAAATCGGGCCAAATGATTAAGTTGTAATATTGTGTGAATTAGTGGAATTATAAATATATGTAAATAATAATAATAATAATAATAATAATAATAATAATAATAATAATAATAATAATAATAATAATAATAATAATATAAATAAAAAAATGAAAATGAAACAAAAGAAAAATAAAAGAGAAAAGAAGAGAAAAGAGAAAAGATGAAAAGGACAAAAAGAAAAAGTTAGCTTTATCTTCCTCCCCCATTTCTACCTCATCACTTCAGCCCCGTTTTCTTCTTCATCTTCCTCCATTCCAGACCTCCATTCTTCCTTGTTTCACTTATTTTTTGAGGCAAATTTATCCCTTGCAAGTTCATTCTTGGTAAGTAATCAATTCTTATTGCGATAGGGTTGATTTGAGTTACTAAGGTTCATTAATAGGCACTGACTTGAACCCCAATTTTGATACATATATAAATTCATTCTAGAACATTTTAAAACATGAAAGTTGTTCATTTATATCTTATATTTATGGATATGTAAAGCGTTTTGCAATATTTGGTTTATAGGAAGAGAAATCCTCTCTCTACTAAAACTGGTCAGGATGTGAACCCTAGCCAAGTTAGCTACTGTGTTCGTTGGTTTGGAATATGTTAAAGCCATTATTTGAAGTATCGCAAAACATAACAGTTGTAGATATATGTGTTATGTATCTATATACCAAATTTTAGGTTCATATGTCTTGTGGAGTTTGTGTTAATGTCAATGGAACTATGGTTGTTCCATAGTTGAGCTGACTGGTTAGTGCCCTAGGCAGTTCTACAAACTTGTGTAGCCATTTTGATCTCTTTAGAGATATATTATCTAAATTATCAAAACATAAAAGTTATATCTATATGTCTTAGCTAAAGTTTTGTGCTAATTTCATCTTAATACGTTATTTATAGACTAAGTTATGGTGTTTGGAAATCATATTGGTCCGGAAGGCAATTCTATTATGGACCAGTGACATATTTCTTATAATTTGAAGACCTTAGAGACATAATCGACAAAAGTTGTAAACATGATAAATGTTCATTTTGAACCCATATAAGGTTATGTAAAGTTTCATTGAAATATAACTTATATATTATAAATTATAATGAACCAAAATTGGTACCTGGAAACTGCCAAAGGGCAGAAAATAGAACACATTTAGAAATTCCACCAAATATTATACAATTATCCAATTGGTCTGAAATTTTAATATGTTATATAATTATATTTAATTTGAATTAGGAACAAGAATCAGATTAATTCATCAATTATAGAAAAAGTTATAGGCTAAACTGTAACGTCACACCTTATGCATTTGAGTATAACCTATCCCTGTATCAAGTAATCATACATAGCATACTGGAAAGGTAGAATACCCTGTTAACAATAGTAGTAGATTTTTTTTTCATATCCTGTAATATAATTCAATGACTTTGCAAGTCTCATATCCTATAATTTCATTTAATGACTTGCAAGTCTCATATCCTGTAATATTATTCACTGACTTTGCAAAGTTAACACTGAGGTTTTCACCACAATATAATATATCACATATATCCAAAACATAAACTTTACACATAAGTATTTTCGAGTTGATTTCATTTATACATTTTTAGACTCGTTCCAAAATGACTATACATATTCAAGTACGTAAATACAAAACACATATGACATATTTTCATGCTTGTGTGGAATGCAAGGAGAGAGAGTGATAAGGCTCGGCCAGTGACCTTTGCTCCATGTCTTTTATACGCTACTCAAAATGAGCTATCACTTTTCTTTACCTGAAAAATGATGCAAATTGATGAGTTGCGGCTCAGTAAGAATAACCATCCAATGAGCTCTAAAGTACCAAACAACTCATAGTAATAAATCACAATTCCAATATATACCATGTATTCCATTCCATTCATCGGTATCATATAAGTATCAATAAAGTTGAAACATAAAATCATTACTCTTTATGTATGCAAATGCTTTGCTTATTTCATTTTGTTGTGACCAAGTTAAACAGACATTGCTCCGGGTTTCCATATGAATATTTGTCATGTGAACATTTGCATTTGAATTTGCTAGCTAGCTTGATCATTTGTTTCATTTGCACATTTGTTGGGTCATAGGCCTCTTCTTTTGCTTTACAATATCGATTAACTAGTCACAATGCCTTTTTAGCCCATATGCATATGCACTTGTATTTAAGCATTCATCAACCATTGCATCTTTATCATATACAACATACATATATTCCATATATACCTCATATGTCACGCATATACCTTGCATATACTATACATATACCATGTATATATATCACATTTGTCAAACATATACCTCAAATATACCACAAGTATACCATTTATATGTACCACAATGTCACAAATTATCCATCATTACATTATCAAGGACCAATCATGACAATCACATGAATCACATAGCAAGCAACATTCATTTGCACTAAAGAATTCAATCGATAATTAAACTCACCGTTCTCCTTTGATTCTGACCCCTAACTTATTGTCTATATGCTCCTTATGGGTCTCCAATATGTTGCGAGCCTAATATTAAAACAAAATAAATTAACTCATGATTAGGGAGACTTAATGTGGCTTAAACAAATTAATATGCATTGTTCATGTCAATAGTTAAGATTTTTCCTATGACGCAGTGTGACCTTATGGGACTGTTTAGCCTATATATTTTTCTATAATTGACCAATTAATCTTATTCTTATTCCTAATTACAACTAACATATAATTATAGAACATATTAAAATTTTAGACCAATTGGATCATTGTACAATATTTGTTGGAATTTCTAAGAGTGTTCTGTTTTCTGCCTTTTTTTCTGCCTTTAGGCAGTTTCAGGGTACTCATTTGGGTTCATCATAACTTATAATATATAAGTCCTATTTTAATGAAACTTTACTGAAACGTATATGGGTGCATTTGGAACATGTTTTGTGTTTACAACTATTACCAATTATGTCTCTATGGTCTTATAATTATACCAAACATTTTACTGGTCCAGAATAGAATTGACTTCTGGACCAGTATGGCTTCCAAAGGCCATAACTTAGTATATATATAACCAATGAAGCTAAAATTAGTACCAAATTTTAGCTAAGAAATATACCTATAACTTTAATGTTTTTATCATGTACCAAATCTAGCTCTAACAAGCTCCAATTAGCCAAACAAATTACTGTATCTTCCTAGGGCACTCAGTAGGCAGTTCGAACCATGGAACAGTCATGGTTCCAGTCACCATAACTCAATCTTTACAAGGTCTATGAATCTAAAATTTGGTAGACAGATACAAAACACATATATCTACAACTTGTATCTTTTGAAAGTCTTCCAATAAGGGCTTTAACATATTCGCAATTAAACCACACAGTAGCTAACTTGGTTAGGGTTTACACCCTGGCCAGTTTTATTACGAAGAGCATATCTCTCCCTATACATAACATCTTGAAAAACTGTTTACATATACATAAATATAAGATATAAAGGAACAAAGTTTGTGTTTTACACATTTCTAGAATCAATTTTTATTAACATCAGAATCGGGGTGCAATTCTGTGCCTAATATTGAACCTAAGCAACTCAAATCAACCCTATAGCAATAAGAATTGATTACTTACCAAGAACGAACTTGCAAGGGATCAATTTGGTGCAAATGCTAGGTGAAACAAGGAAGAATTTAAGTCTGAAATGGAGGAAATTGAAGAAGAAAACGGGGCTGAAGTGAGGAGGCAGAAATGGGGAAGAAAGATGAAGATAAAGCCAACTTGTTTTTTGTCCTTTTCTCTTTTTCTCTTTATCTCTTCTCTTTTCTCTTCTCATTTCTCATTTCTCTTCTCTTCTATTTTCTTTTGTTTCATTATCATTTCATTTTATATTGTTATTATTATTATTTACATATATTTATAATTCCACTAATTCACACAATGATACAACTTAATCATTTGACCCGATTTAACTAAATTAACAATGTAATTGTTTACTAATCTTAATCTAATCATTTTACTTACTTTAATTTAGAAACCTTATTCAATTCATTTCTAATACTTTGTTATCCTCATTTAGGTTATAATTACACATGTGCGATTCGATACAAGTGCCAAATACTAGGACACGTAGCTAGTGCGTGTCATAAACTTGTTCCTACGAAAATACGTATGAAATGCACGTCTTCAATTGAATTGTATGCAAGATGCTTATGTTCGATGAAATGCATGTGGGGAAGGTCAAGGATGTTACATAAACAATACCATAAGGTCACACTGCCCCATAGGAAAAATCTTAGCTATTGATATGAGTAATGCATATTAATTTGTTTAAGCCACATAAGTCTCCCTAATCATGAGTTAATCGATTATATTTTCATATTAGGATCACAACATATTGGAGACCCACAAGGATTGGATAGATAATAAGTAAGGGTCGAAATCAAAGCAGAACGGTGAGTCTAATTATCGTTTGAATTCTTTAGTGCATATGAATGTTGCTAGCTATGTGATGCATATGATTGTCATGATTTGCCCCTGATAATATGATGATGGATAATTTGTGACATTGTGGTACACATAAGTGGTATACATGTGATGTATTTGAGTTATATGTTTGACATATGTGATATATATACATGGTATATGTGTAGTATATGCGAGGTATATGCGTAGCATATGAGGCATATATGCGGTATATGTATGTTATGTGTGATAAGATGCAATGATCGATGAATGCTTAAGTACAAGTGCATATGCATATAGACTTAAAAGGCATTGTGACTAGTTAATCGATATTGTAAAGCAAAAGAAGAGGCCTATGGCCCAACAAATGTGCAAATGAAACAAATGATCAAGCTAGCTAGCAAATGCAAATGTTCACATGGAAACCTGGGGCAATGTCTATTTAACTTGGTCCTAACAAAAGGAAATAAGCAAAACATTTGCATACGTAAAGAGTAATGATTATATGTTTCAACTTTATTGATATTTATATGATACTGATGAATGGAATGGAATACTTGGTATGTATTGGATTTGTGATTTATTGCTATGAGTTGTTTGGTACTTTAGAGCTCATTGGATGATTATTCTCACTGAGCCGTAACTCATCAATTTGCATCATTTTTTTTAGGTAAAGAAAAGTGATAACTCATTTTGAGTAGCATATAGAAGACATGGAGCACAGGTCACTGGCCGAGCCTCATCACTCTCTCTCCTTGCATTCCACACGAGCATGAAAATATATCATCTGTATTTTGTATTTACGTGTTGGAATATATGTAGTCATTTTAGAATGGGTTTTAAAAATGTATAAATGAAAGCAACTCGTAAATATTGATGTGCAAAGTTTATGTTTTAATATATGTGATATACCATATTATGGAGAAACCATCAAAGTTGACTTGCAAAATCATTGAATGATATTACAGGATATGAAAAAAAAAATTACTACCATTGTTAACAGGGTATTTTACCTTTCCAATATGCTATGTGTGATTATTTGATACAGGGATAGGTTGAACTCAAATGTATAAGATGTGATGTTACATTAAACTTCCTTCTTCATATGTCATGGTTGCCCAAAAACCATATCCTAGTTTCCAATTCATTTTCTTCAATTCAACACTCAAATCATACTTAATTTATCACCAATTGTGGTGTTTTTATGATAATTTCAATTTTTCCCAAATTACTCTAAATATGGCAGCCCCTCATTCATCCATTAACATCATTTTTCTCTCTTATTTATCTTCTTTCTTCTTCCTTTCTTGTTTCTTTACTCTACTTTTGGCAAGAACTTTTTAATTTCTTGATTTTTCCTTTCTCAAAACTCTTTTTTTTTCTCCCTTTTTGATGTTATGGCTGAAGCAAAAATGGAGGTTTTGAGGCTATGGTGGGATGGCAAAGAGAGGAGAAAAGGAGAAGATGAAGATGACTTAGGGAAGAATGTAGAAATTCTTTCCCTTTTTTTTGACTTTTTATACCTTGATTAAGGTGTGGGTTCCACTAATTAAAATTAATCTTAATTCTTATTGGTTCATTAAGTTAGTTAATCTTGATTAACATTTAAACTTTGAGAAATTCCACATTTGCCACATCTTCCTCCATATTCACACTTTTTCCCCCAACAATTACTATAATACCAATTTTGTCCATAGCAAATTTTATTTTTTTTCCTAATTCTAGCAGTAATCTTTTTAATTCCCAAATAATAATACCCTTAATTATTATTGTAACATCCTCAACCTTCCCCACATGCATTTCATTGAACATAAGCATCTTGCATACAATTCAATTGAACACGTGCATTTCATACGTATTTTCGTAGGAACAAGTTTATGACACTCACTAGCTACGTGTCCTAGTATTTGACACTTGTATCGAGTCGCACTTGTGTAATTATAACCTAAATGAGGATAACAAAGTATTAGAAATGAATTGAATAAGGTGACTAAATTAAAGTAAGCAAAATGATTATATTAAGATTAGTAAACATTTACATTGTTAATTTAGTTAAATCGGGCCAAATGATTAAGCTGTATTATTGTGTGAATTAGTGGAATTATAAATATATGTAAATAATAGTAATAATAATATAGACAAAATAAAATGAAAATGACACAAAAGAGAAATAAAAGAGAAGAGAAGAGAAAAGAGAAGAGACAGGAGAAAAGAGATGAGAAAAGAGAAGAGAAAAAGATAAAAAGACAAAAAACAAAAAGTTAGCTTTATCTTCCCATTTCTGCCTTCTTCTCCAGCCCGACTTCTTCTTCATCTTCCTCCATTTCAGAATTCAATTCTTCCTTGTTTCATTTAGTTTTTTAAGCTAATTGATCCCTTGCAAGTTCGTTCTTGGTAAGTAATCAATTCTTATTGCTATAGGGTTGATTTGAGTTGCTTAGGTTCATTAATAGGCACTGATTTGCAACTATTTTTTTTCATATAGAAATTGATTCTGGAAAAGTTTAAAACACAAAAGTTGTTCCTTTATGTCTTATATATATGTATATGTAAATAGTTTTGAATGATTTGGTGTATAGGAAGAGAAATCCTCTCTCTATTGAAAATGGTTAGGGTGTGAACCCTAACCAAGTTAGCTACTGTGTTCTTTAATTTCGAATATGTTAAAGCCATTATTTGAAGTATCTCAAAACATAAAAGTTGTAGATATATGTGTTTTGTATTTGTATACCAAATTTAAGGTTCATAGGTATTGTAAATATTGAGTAATGGAGAATGGAACCATGACTGTTCCATGGTTTGAACTGCCTACTGAGTGCCCTGGGTAGAGCCAGCAACTTGTTTGGCTACTTTGAGCTCGTTAGAGCTACATTCTATAAATGCTAAAAATAGAAAAGTTATAGGTATTTATCTTATCTAAATATTTTTACTAATTTCAGCTTAATATGTTATGTATAGACTAAGTTATGGCCTTTGGAAGTCATACTGATCCGGAAGCCAATTCTATTATGGACCAGTAAAATGTTTGTTATAATTTGAAACCCTTAGAGACATAATTGATAAAAGTTGTAAACATGACAAATGTTCCATCTGTAAATTTTCATTAAAATAGGACTTATATATTATAAGTTATGATGAACCCAAATGAGTACCCTGAAACTGCCTAAAGGCAGAAAGTAAAATAGAAAACATAACACATTTAGAAATTCCACAAAATGTTGTACAATAAACCAATTGGTCTAAAATTTTAATATGTTCTATAATTATATGTTAGTTGTAATTAGGAATAAGAATAAGATTAATTGGTCAAGTATAGAAAAATTTATAGGCTATACAGTTCCATAAGGTCACACTGCCTCATAGGAAAAATCTTAACTATTGACATGAACAATGCATATTAATTTGTTTAAGCCACATTAAGTCTCCCTAATCAAGAGTTAATCAATTAGGTTTTCATATTAGGCTCGCAACATATTGGAGACCCACAAGAAGCAGATAGACAATAAGTTAGGGGTCGGAATCAAAGGAGAACGGTGACTCTAATTATCGATTGAATTCTTTAGTGCAAATGAATGTTGCTTGCTATGTGATTCATGTGATTGTCATGATTGGTCCTTGATAATGTAATGATGGATAATTTGTGACATTGTGGAACATATAAATGGTATACTTGTGGTATATTTGAGGTATATGTTTGACAAATGTGATATATATACATGGTATATGTATAGTATATGCAAGGTATATGCGTGACATATGAGGTATATATGGAATATATGTATGTTGTATATGATAAACATGCAATGGTTGATGAATGCTTAAATACAAGTGCATATGCATATGGACTAAAAAGGCGTTGTGACTAGTTAATCAATATTGTAAAGCAAAAGAAGAGGCCTATGGCCCAACAAATGTGCAAATGAAACAAATGATCAAGCTAGCTAGCAAATGCAAATGTTCACATGGAAACCCGGGGCAATGTCTGTTTAACTTAGTCACAACAAAATGAAATAAGTAAAGCATTTGCATACGTAAGGAGTAATGATTATATGTTTTAACTTTATTGATATTTATATGATACTGATGAATGGAATGGAATACATGGTATGTATTGGATTTGCGATTTATTATTATGATTTGTTTGGTACTTCAGAGCTCATTTGATTTTTATTCTCACTGAGCCGCAACTCATCAATTTGCATCATTTTTCAAGTAAAGAAATGTGATAGCTCATTTTGAGTAGCATAAAAAAGACATGGAGCACAGGTCACTGGCCGAGCCTCATCACTCTCTCTCCTTGCATTCCAAACAAGCATAAAAATATGTCATATGTATTTTGTATTTATATGGTTGAATATGTACAATCAATTTGGAATGGGTTTTAAAAATGTATAAACGAAATCAACTCGTAAATACTTATGTGTAAAGTTTATGTTTTGATATATGTGATATATATTATGTTGTGGTGAAAATCTCAGAGTTAACTTTGCAAAGTCATTGAATAATATTACAGGATATGAGATTTGCAAGTCATTAAATGAAATTACAGGATATGAGACTTGCAAGTCATTAAAAGAAAATACAGGATATAAAAAAAATTTACTATCACTATTAACAGGATATTTTGTTTTTCCAGCATGCTATGCGTGATTATTTGATACAGAGATAGGTTATACTTAAATGCATAAGATGTGGTGTTACATTTTTAGTATCAGAGCAGGGATAGGTTCCATGGGAACATGCATATGCATAAGAGCATGATAACATATGCATCCTATGTGTTGAACATTATGTAGTGACAAAATTTCATTTATTTTAGGGACATCATAAGACATGATTCACCAAGAGGGAGAGGCCGGCTGAAATGCATTCTCATGAGGCATCACCTCATTTACATAGAGATCAACCAGCACTAGGAGCTAGAGCTCCAGTACATGCATCACTATCATCTCATGCAGAAGTGCCTCATGAAAACCTAGAACAGGAAGTATATGGTCCTGAAATGTACAAGGAAAGATGTTATGACAAGCTGAGGAAACATGGTGCAACTGATTTCAATGGCACAACAGACCCAGCAGAAGAGAAATTCGAGAAATTGATAAGATGTACTAAAAAGAACACAGAGGGTACTGAATATGATAAGATGTACCCCAAAAAAGAAATTTGATTATGCAATATCCTTGCTGCAAGGAAATGCTTATGAATGGTGGGAGACAGTCCCCGACCGTAATGCACAACCACCAGTGTTGACATGGAATGACTTTCTCCTGGAATTTCAGAACAATTACATGCCTGAAGCATATAAAGATGAGAAGAGGAAGGAATTCCTGAACCTGAAATAGGAGAATATGTCTGTTGCAGAGTATAAAGTACAATTTAATAAACTTTCCCATTATGCCACCTTCATGGTCTCTACTGAAAAAGACAAATGTAGGAAGTTTAAGGAGGGCCTCAAATATGAGATCAGAAACAGAATCACGACTACTGATCTTGATAATTATGTCAAACTCAGAGGTGCTGCAATCATAGCTGAACGGTTAATGAAAGAAGCTGGGGAGCAACAAATTAAAAGGGCAGCACGTGAGTTCTTCGATGAGTCTAGCAAAAGGTCAGGAAAAAGAGGCAGATATATGCCTGCACAGTCTGGCAACAGAAGTGGGTACTCCAATTCTAGAGGTCGAGGCATGACTTTCTCTTACCCAAGAAAAGGGCAGAGCCAATATGTTGAACAGAGGCCCACATGTAGTCATTATGGTAGACAGCATACGGGCAAATGTAGAAGGCTCACATAAGCATGTTATTTCTATGGATCGATGGAGCACATGTATAGAGACTGTCCAAATAGAGCCAAACTAGTAGAGACCAGCAGAGGCAGAGGAGTATCTGAGACTACAGTTGAGGCACTGAGAGTCTACCCTACTAGTGGGACACAGGGTAGAGGAAGAGGCAAAGGCAGGACTAGTACAATGGGCAGAGGAGTAACCAGATCTGAAGGTCAAAGTTCTAGACCCCCTACTCAGGCTAGGGTGTCTGCTATGACTAAACAGGAGGCGGTGGATGCTCTCGAAGTAGTTATCGGTAATATTTACATTTATGATATGTTGGCATATGCATTGATTGACCCAGGCTCCACTCATTCATTTATATCATTGCATATGGCATCTAAACTGCATCAAATGCATGAGCCTTTGGGGATCGACATAAATGTGAGTACTCCATTGGGAACAGTGGTAGTTGTGAATAATGTTTATCGTGATTGCCTCATATGAATTGATAGAGCTGAGTTAATAGCTGATCCAATTTTATTGTCAATATATGAATTTCATGTGATACTGGGAATGGACTGGTTAACTAGACATCATGCAATAGTGAATTGCTTTACTAAGGAAGTAATTTTAGAATCACCAAACCAGTCAAGGGTAGTATTTCTAGGTGAAAGAAAACTTGTGCCTACATGTCTAGTCTCAGTTGTAAAGGTATTTCGAATGATCAAAGGGGGATGTGAAGCATATTTGGCATATGTGACTAATACTAGATCCACTGATAGCTTGCTTGAAAATATACCAATGGTAAGGGAATTTGCTGATGTATTCCCAGATGATCTACCTGGTTTACCACCAGATAGAGAGATAGAATTCACTATTGAACTAGTACCAAGAACAGCACTAATATCAAGGTCACCCTACAGAATGGCCCCAATTGAATTGAAAGAACTGAAGGCCCAATTGAATTGACAAAGGGTATATTAGACCTAGTGTATCACCTTGGGGAGTTCCAGTATTATTTGTTAAAACGAAAAATGGAACAATGAGATTGTGCATCAATTATAGGCAACTGAACAAAATGACGGTGAAGAACAAATATTCATTGCCTAGAATAGATGATTTGTTTGACCAGTTTTAAGAAGCTCAAATATTCTCCAAGATTGATTTGAAATCAGGCTATTACCAGCTGAAGGTAGTAAAAGCGGATGTTCCAAAGACTGCCTTCCGAACCAGGTATGGACATTATGAATTTTTAGTAATGCCATTTGGGTTGACTAATGCTCCAGCTGCATTTATGGCATTAATGAATAAGGTGTTTCAGCCATATCTAGATAGGTTTGTGATAGTATTTATTGATGACATATTGGTATACTCAAAGAATAGGGGAGAACAAGAACAACATTTAAAAATTGTGTTGCAAACTTTGAGGGAGAAACAATTATATGCCAAATTGAGTAAATGTGAATTCTAGTTAGATCATTTGGTGTTTCTCGGACATGTGGTGTCGTGTAAGGGCATAGAGGTTGACCCAAAGAAAATTGAGGCTATGGTAAATTGGGAAGCTCCTAAAAATATTTCTGAAATTCGTAGTTTTCTGGGTTTAGCCGATACTATCGCAGATTTATTGATAGATTCTCCTTAATTGCTAGCCCTTTGACTAAATTGTTGAGAAAGAATGTGCCTTTCAAGTGGACTCCAGAATGTCAAAGGAGTTTCAATGAACTAAAACACAGGCTAACCTCAGCACCAGTGCTAGTTATTCCTACGGGTACAGGTGGATTTATAGTATATAGTGATGCTTCTCACCAAGGCTTGGGTTGTGTATTAATGCAATACGGTAAGGTGATAGCTTATGCATCTAGGTAACTGAGACCACATGAGATCTCATATCCAGTGCATGATTTAGAATTGGCTGCAGTTGTATTTGCATTGAAGATTTGGAGGAATTATTTGTATGGTGAGACATTCCAGATCTTCACAGACCATAAAAGCTTAGGTTATTTGCTGACACAAAAAGAGTTAAATATGAGGCAAAGACGATGGTTAGAGTTGTTAAAAGATTATGACTGTACAATTGAATACCATCTAGGGAAAGCCAATGTGGTAGTAGATGCATTGATTAGGAAGGCTAGTAGCAGTGTAGCTCACTTGCAAGTATCCTTTTTTCCATATTTGATTCAATTACGATCTATGAATGTTGAATAAATATACATGATGAAGGATCACTGATTGCTACTCTTCAAGTTAGACCTATACTAAAGGAGAGGATCAAATAAGCACAAAACAAAGATCCTCAATTATGTGAGAAAGTTGATATGATAAGGCAGGGAAAGAGTACCGAGTTTCATTTGTAGAATGATAAACTGATGTTAAAATCACGCATATGTGTTCCAGACACTGAGAACTTGCATCAGGAAATAATGGAAGAGGCACACAATGCACCATATGCAATGCACCCAGGGATGACAAACATGTATCACAGTTTAAGGTCTCATTACTAGTGGCCAAGAATGAAGAAAGACATAGCAAAATATGTTTCAAAATGCTTGACATGTCAACAGATTAAAATTGAACATCAGGCACCAATTGGAAAACTTAATCCATTGCCAATACTAGAATGGAAATGGGAAAGAATAACGATGGATTTCGTTTATGGATTGCCAAGAACCCCACGGAAAAATGATGCAGTATGGGTAATTGTTGATAGATTAACCAATTTAGCACATTTTCTACCTATCAGATGGGGGTGTACACTCGAGAATTTGGCAAAATTATATGTGAATGAGATAGTCAGATTGCATGGCATTCCAGTGTCCATTGTGTTTGATAGAGATCCACGGTTTACTTTATGATTTTGGGTGAGTTTACAAGATGCATTAGGAACAAAATTGAATTTTAGCACTGCATTCCACCCACAGTCTGATGGACAATCATAAAGGACTATACAGACATTGGAAGAAATGCTTAGGGCATGTTCTATGGAATTCAGAGGTGCTTGGGATGAATATATAGCATTGATTGAATTTGCTTACAACAACCAGTATCATAGCAGTATCAAAATGGCACCATATGAAGCATTGTATGATAGAAAGTGTCGAAGCCTTATTATATGGGATGAAGAAGGTGCACGTACATTAGAAGGGCCAAAGATAGTACAAGATACAGAGGATAAAAACAACATTGTCAAGAATAAGCTAAAGGCAGCACAAGATAGACAGAAAAGTTATGCTAATCAACATAGAAGGGAAATGGAATACGAGTTGGGTGAAAAGGTATTTCTTCCTGTATCTCTATGGAAAGGGATAATCCGATTTGGAAAGAAGGGTAAATTGAGCCCAAGGTATATAGGGCCTTATGAAATTCTTGAGAAGGTTGGTCCACTGCCATACAGATTAGCATTACCGCCAGAGATGGCTCAGATTCATAATGTGTTTCATGTGAGCATGCTTAGAAGATACAGGTCAGATCCTACACATGTACTTAAAGATCAAACCATTGAGATTGCAGAGGACATGAGTTATGTTGAGGAACCAGTGCAAATCATCGGATATAAGACTAAACAACTAAGAAACTGAGAAATACCTTTAGTTAAGGTATTATGGCGTAACCATTTACTAGAAGAGGCAACATGGGAAACAGAAGAAAATATGAAAAGGCAATATCCACACCTGTTTCCAGGTATTAAATTTTGAGAAAACAATTTTTAAAAGGAGGGGAGAATTGTAACATCCTCAACCTTCCCCACATGCATTTCATTGAACATAAGCATCTTGCATACAATTCAATTGAACACGTGCATTTCATACGTATTTTCGTAGGAACAAGTTTATGACACGCACTAGCTACGTGTCCTAGTATTTGCCAATTGTATCGAGTCGCACTTGTGTAATTATAACCTAAATGAGAATAACAAAGTATTACAAATGAATTGAATAAGGTGACTAAATTAAAGTAAGAAAAATGATTAGATTAAGATTAGTAAACATTTACATTGTTAATTTAGTTAAATCGGGCCAAATGATTAAGCTGTATTATTGTGTGAATTAGTGGAATTATAAATATATGTAAATAATAATAATAATAATAATATAGACAAAATAAAATGAAAATGACACAAAAGAGAAATAAAAGAGAAGATAAGAGAAAAGAGAAGAGAAAGGAGAAAATAGATGAGAAAATAGATGAGAAAAAGATAAAAAGACAAAAAACAAAAAGTTAGCTTTATCTTCCCATTTCTGCCTTCTTCTCCAGCCTGACTTCTTCTTCATTTTCCTCCATTTCAGAATTCAATTCTTCCTTGTTTCACTTATAGTTTGAAGCTAATTGATCCTTTGTAAGGTCGTTCGTGGTAAGTAATCAATTATTATTACTATAGGGTTCATTTGAGTTGCTTAGGTTCATTAATAGGCACTGACTTGCAACCTAATTTTAATGCACATATAAATTGATTCTAGAAAAGTTTAAAACACAAAGGTTATTCCTTTATGTCTTATATTTTTGTATATGTAAACGGTTTTTCATGATTTGGTGTATAGGAAGAGAAATCCTCTCTCTACTGAAACTGGTCAGGGTTTGAACCCTAACCAAGATAGCTACTGTGTTCTTTGCTTTAGAATATGTTAAAGCCATTATTTGAAGTATCTCAAAACATAAAAGTTGTAGATATATGTTTGTTGTATTGGTATACCAAATTTCAGGTTCATAGGTCTTGTAAGTTTTGAGTAATGGGGAATTGAACTGCCTACTGAGTGCCCTAGGCAGAGCCAGCAACTTTTTTGCCTAATGTGAGCTTGTTAGAGCTAGATTCTATAAATTCTCAAAACATGAAAGTTATAGGTATATGTCTTAGCTAACTGTGGTACTAATTTCAACTTAATATTTTATGTATAGTCTAAGTTAAGGCCTTTGGAAGTCATACTGGTCCGAAAGCCAATTCTATTCTGGACCAGTAAAATGTTTGTTATAATTGGAAGCCCTTAGAGACATAATTGATAAAATTTGTAAGTATGAAAATGTTCCATATGAATCCATATAAGTGTCTGTAAATTTTCATTAAAATAGGACTTATAGATTTTAAGTTATGATGAACCCAAATGAGTACCCTGAAACTGCCTAAAGGCAGAAAATAGAACACACTTAGAAATTCCAAAAAATATTGTACAATGATCCAATTGGTATGAAATTTTAATATGTTCTACAATTATATGTTATTTTTAATTAGGAACAAGAATCAGATTAATTGGTCAAGTATAGAAAAAGTTATAGGCTAAACAGTCCCATAAGGTTACACTGCCTCATAGGAAAAATCTTAACTATTGACATGAACAATGCATATTAATTTGTTTAAGCCACATTAGGTATCCCTAATCATGAGTTAATCGATTATGTTTTCATATTAGGCTCGCAACATATTGGAGACCCACAAGGAGCAGATAAACAATAAGTTAGGGGTCGGAATCAAAGTAGAACGATGAGTCTAATTATCAATTGAATTCTTTAGTGCAAATGAATGTTGCTTGCTATGTGATTCATATGATTGTCATTATTGGTCCTTGATAATGTAATAATGGATAATTTATGACATTGTTGTACATATAAATGGTATACTTGTGCTATATTTGAGGTATATATTTGACATATGTGATATATATACATGGTATATGTATAGTATATGCAAGGTATATGCGTGACATATGAGGTATATGTGGAATATATATATGTTGTCTATGATAAAGATGCAATGGTTGATGAATGCTTAAATACAAGTGCATATGCACATGGACTAAAAAGGTGTTGTGACTAGTTAATCAATATTGTAAAGCAAAAGAAGAGGCCTATGGCCCAACAAATGTGCAAATAAAACAAATGATCAAGCTAGCTAGTAAATGCAAATGTTCACATGGAAACCCGGGGCAATGTCTGTTTAACTTAGTCACAACAAAATGAAATAAGCAAAGCATTTGCATACTTATGGAGTAATGATTATATGTTTCAACTTTATTGAGATTTATATGATACTGATGAATGGAAGGGAATACATGGTATGTATTGGATTTGTGATTTATTATTATGAGTTGTTTGGTACTTCAGAGCTCATTTGATGGTTATTCTCACTGAGCCGCAACTCATCAATTTGCATCATTTTTCAGGTAAAGAAATGTGATAGCTCATTTTGAGTAGCATAGAAAAGACATGGAGCATAGGTCACTGGCCGAGCCTCATCACTCTCTCTCCTTGCATTCCACACAAGCATAAAAATATGTCATCTGCATTTTGTATTTATATGGTTGAATATGTACAGTCAATTTGGAATGGGTTTTAAAAATGTATAAATGAAATCAACTCGTAAATACTTATGTGTAAAGTTTATGTTTTGATATATGTGATATATGTTATGTTGTGGTGAAAATCTCAGTGTTAACTTTGCAAAGTCGTTGAATAATATTACAGTATATGAGACTTGCATGTCATTGAATGAAATTACAGGATATGAGACTTGCAAGTCATTGAATGAAAATACAGGATATAAAAATAAAATTACTATCATTATTAACAGGATATTTTGTTTTTCCAGCATGCTATATGTGATTATTTGATACAGAGATAGGTTATACTTAAATGCATAAGATGTGGTGTTACAATTATTCCTTATTATTAGTCATTTTTTTATTGGTTCAAATTTAGACTCCGATTGAACCAGCGCACCTCACTACAGTCATGCGCAATCAGGGCCTAAATCACTAGATGTTACATGAGTACTCCACTAGGAACAGTAGTAGTTGTGAATAATGTCTATCGTGATTGCTTGATATGCATTGATAAAGCTGAATGGATAGTTGATCTTATCTTATTCCCACTATGTGAATTTGATATGATACTGAAAATGGGCTAGTTAACTAAACATCATATAATAATAAATTGCTTCACTAAGGAAGTAACCAAGGGTTGTACTTTTAGGTGAAAGAAAACTTGTACCTGCATGTTTAATCTCAGTTGTAAAAGCATTTCTAATGATCAGAGGAGGATGTGAGGTATAATTGGCATATGTGACTGATACTAAAACCACTGATAACTTGCTTGAAAATATACCAGTGGTGAGAGAATTTTCTGATGTATTTCTAGATGATCTACCTGGTTTACCACCTGATAGAGAGATTGTATTCACTATTAAACTGGTATCAGATACATGGCCAATATCAATGTCACCCTATAGAATGGCCCCAGTTGAGTTGAAAGCACTAAAAGCCCAATTACAAGAGTTGCTTGATAAAGGGTATATCAGACCCAGTGTATCACCTTGGGGAGCTCTAGTATTATTTGTTAAAAAGAAAGATGGAACCGTGGGATTGTGTATTGACTATAGGCAACTTAACAAAATGACAGTCAAGAAAACATATTCATTGCCCAAAATAGATGATTTGTTTGACCAGTTGTAGGGAGCCCCAATATTTTCTAAAATTGACTTAAAATTAGACTATTGCTAACTAAAGATAGCATAGGCAGATGTTCCAAAGACTTCCTTTCGAACCAAGTTTGGACATTATGAATTTTTTGTAATGCCATTTGGGTTGACTAATACTCCAGCTACATTAATGGCATTAATCAATAAAGTGTTTCAACCATATCTAGACAAAATTTGTGATAGTATTGATTGATGACATATTGGTGTACTTAAAGAATAAGGGAGAACATGAACAACAATTAAAAATTGTGTTGCAAACTTTGAGGGAGAAACAACTGTATACTAAATTGAGTAAATGTGAATTCTGGTTGGATCATTTGATGTTTCTTGAACATGTGGTATTCGACAAAGGCATAGAGGTAGATCCAAAGAAAATAGAAGCCATGATAAATTGTGAAGCTCCTAAAAATGTTTAGAAGTGCGTAGTTTTTTGGGTTTAGCTGGATACTACCGCAAATTTGTTGATGGATTTTCATTAATTTCCAGCCCTTTGACTAAATTACTTAGAAATAATGTGTCTTTCAAATAGGCTCTAGAATGCTAAAGGAGTTTTGATGAGCCAAAACACAAGTTAACCATTTCACCAGTGTTAGCTATTCCTATGGGTACAGGTGGATTTACGATAAATGGTGATGCTTCTCATCAAGGCATAGGATGTGTGCTAATACAACATGGTAAAGCGATAGATATGCATCCAAACAATTGATACCATATGAGATATCATATCCTGTGCATGATTTAGAATTGGTTGCAGTTGTATTTGCATTGATGATTTGGAGGCATTATCTATATGGCAAGACAATTCAGATCTTCACATAACGTAAGAGCTTGGGTTATTTTTTGACAAAAAAATATATAAATATGACACAGAGATGATGGTTAGAGCTGTTAAAAGATTATGACAGCACCATTGAATACCATCCAAGAAAAGCTAATGTAGTAGCAAATGCACTATGTAGGAAGTCCAGTAGCAATGCAGCTCACTTACGAGCATTCTCCTTTCCATATTTGATTCAATTACAGTCCATGAATGTAACGTCACACCTTATGCATTTGAGTATAACCTATCCCTGTACCAAGTAATCATACATAGCATACTGAAAAGGTAAAATACCCTATTAACAATAGTAGTAAAAAAAATTTTATATCCTGTAATATAATTCAATGACTTTGCAAGTCTCATATCCTATAATTTCATTCAATGACTTGCAAGTGTCATATCCTATAATATTATTCACTGACATTGTGGTACATATCCATGTGTATATATCACATTTGTCAAACATATACCTCAAATATACCACAAGTATACCATTTATATGTACCACAATGTCACAAATTATGCATCATTACATTATCAAGGACCAATCATGACAATCACACGAATCACATAGCAAGCAACATTCATTTGCACTAAAGAATTCAATCGATAATTAGACTCACTGTTCTCCTTTGATTCCGACCCCTAACTTATTGTCTATCCATTCCTTGTGGGTCTTCAATATGTTGGGAGCCTAATATGAAAAAATAATCGATTAACTCATGATTAGGGAGACTTAATGTGGCTTAAACAAATTAATATGCATTATTCATGTCAATAGTTAAGATTTTTCCTATGAGGCAGTGTGACCTTATGGGACTGTTTAGCCTATAACGTTTTCTATAATTGACCAATTAATCTAATTCTTGTTCCTAATTAAAAATAACATATAATTATAGAATATATTAAAATTCTAGACCAATTGGATCATTGTACAATATTTGGTGGAATTTCTAAGAGTGTTCTGTTTTCTGCCTTGTTTTCCTCCTTTAGGCAGTTTCATGGTACTCATTTGGGTTCATCATAACTTACAATATATAAGTCCTATTTTAATGAAAATTTACAGACACTTATATGGGTTCATATTTAACATGTTGCATGTTTACAACTTTTACCAATTATGTCTCTAAGGTCTTCTACTTATACCAAACATTTTACTGGTCCAGAATATAATTGACTTCCAGACCAGTATGGCTTCCAAAGGCCATAACTTAGTCTATACATAACCAATGAAGTTTACATTAGTACCAAATTTTAGCTAATACATATACCTATAACTCTCATGTTTTGATCATGTACATACTCTAGTTCTAACAAGCTCACATTAGCCAAATAGTTTACTATATCTTTCCAGGGCACTGAGTATGCAGTTCAAACCATGGAACAGTTATGGTTCCATTCACCATAACTCATAATTTACAAGGTCTATGAACCTAAAAGTTGGTATACAGATAAAAAGCACATATATCCACAACTTTTATGTTTTGCAAGACTTCAAATAAGGGCTTTAACATATTCGAAATCAAACTACACAGTAGCTAACTTGGTTAGGGTTTACACCCTGAGCAGTTTCAGTACAAAGAGCATATCTCTCCCTATACATAACCTCTTGCACAAATGTTTACATATCCATATATATAAGACATAAAGGAACAAATTTTGTGTTTTACACATTTCCAGAATCAATTGCTATTAACATCAAAATCTGGGTACAATGCAGTGCCTAATATTGAACCTAAGCAACTCAAATCAACCCTATAGCAATAAGAATTGATTACTTACCAAGAACAACCTTGAAAGGGATCAATTAGCTTCAAAAACTAGGTGAAACAAGGAATAATTAAAGTCTGAAATGGAGGAAATTGAAGAAGAAAACGGGGCTGAAGTGAGGAGGCAGAAATGGGGAAGAAAGATGAAGATAAAGCCAACTTGTTTTTTGTCATTTTGTCATTTTCTCTTCTTATCTTCTCTTTTCTCTTCTCATTTCTCATTTCTCTTCTCTTCTATTTCTCTTTTGTGTCATTTTCATTTTATTTTGTCTATATTATTATTATTATTTACATATATTTATAATTCCATTAATTCACACAATAATACAACTTAATCATTTGATCCGATTTAACTAAATTAACAATGTAATTGTTTACTAATCTTAATCTAATCACTTTGCTTACTTTAATTTATACACCTTATTAAATTCATTTCTAATACTTTGTTATCCTCATTTAGGTTATAAGGATACTCGTGCGACTCGATACAAGTGCCAAATACTATGACACGTAGCTAGTGCGTGTCATAAACTTGTTCCTACAAAAATATGTATGAAATACACGTGTTCAATTGAATTGTATGCAAGATGCTTATGTTCGATGAAATGCATGTGGGGAAGGTCAAGAATATTACAATGAATGTTAAATTGAATATGCATGATGGTGGGTCACTAATTGCTACTCTTCAGGTTAAACCTCTATGCTAAAGGAAAGGATCAATGAGGCATAGGGCAGAGATCATCAACTATGTATGAAGATTGAAATGGTAAAGTGAGGAAACAAAATAGAGTTTCATGAGCAACATGATACATTGATACTAAAGTCTTGCATATGTGTTCCAAATACTGAAATCTTGGTCATCCCTAGGTGCATTGCATAAGGTGCATTATATGGCCAAGATGTATCACAGCTTAAGACCTTATTACTAGTGGCCTATAATGGAGAAAGACATAGCAAAATATGTTTCTAAATACTTGACATGTCATTATATTAAGATTGAGCACCAGGCACTAGTTGGTAAGTTGCATCCATTACCAGTGCAAGAATGGAAATGGGAGAAGATAATAATGGATTTTGTTTATGGATTTCCAAGGACTCGACATAAAAATGATGCAATATGGGTAATTATTGATAGATTAACCAAGTCAATACATTTTTTGCCTATTAGATGGGGGTGTATGCTGAAGAGTTTGGCAAAATTATATATGAATGAGATAGTCATATTACATGGTATTCCAGTGTTCATTGTGTCTAATAAAGATCCACGGTTTACTTCACATTTTTGGGTGAGTTTACAAAATGTATTGGGAATAAATTTAAATTTTAGTAATGCATTCCACCCACAAACTGATGGACAATCAGAGAGGACAATACAAACATTGGAAGAAATGCTTAGGGCATGTTCTATGGAATTCAAAGGAGCTTAGGATGAATATATAGTATTAATAGAATTTGCATACAACAATCAATATCATATCAGTATCCAGATGACACCATATGAGGCATTGTATGGAATAAAGTGCAGAAGCCCTATCATTTGGGATGTAGAATGAGCATGTGCATTAGAAGGGCTAGAGATAGTACAAGACACAGTGGATAAAATCAAGGTTGTTAGGAACAACCTAAAGGCGACACAAGACAAACAAAAAAGTTATGACGATCAACATATAAGGGAAATGGAAGATGAGTTAGGTGAGAAGGTATTTCTATGAGTATCTCCATGGAAAGGGGTAATCCAATTTGGCAAATAGGGTACATTGAGCCCAGCGTACAGAGGGCCTTAGGAAATTCTTGAGAAGGTTGGTCAACCACCCGAGATGGCTCAAATTCACAATGTGTTTCATATGAGCATGCTTAGAAGGTACAGGTCATATCCTACACATGTACTTAAAGATCAAGCCATTGAGATTGCAGATGACATGAGTTATGTCGAGGAACTAATGGAAATCATCATATACAAGACTAAACAACTGAGAAACTGAAAAATACCTTTAGTTAAGGTATTATGGAGAAACCATTAACATGAAGAAGCAACATGGAAAATAAAAGAAAATATGAAAAAATAATATCCACACCTGTTCCAAGGTATTAAATTTCGAGGATGAAATTTTTAAAATGAGGGGAGAATTGTAACATCCTTGACTTCACACATGTGCATTTCTACATGAATTTTATTTGAACATATGCATTTGCATATATTTCACTTGAACACATGCATTTAATATGCATTTTTATATGGACAAGTTCATGACACACACTAGCTATGTGTCTAAGTATATTGTAATTATATCGAGTCGAACATGTGTACTTATAACCTAAATGTGGGTAACAAGGTATTAGAGATAAATTGAATAAAGTGACTAAACTAAAGTAAATAAAAAGACTAGATCCAAATAAATGAAAATGTAACATAGTTAATATAGTTAAATTGGACTGTTCGAATAAATTGTAATTTTGGCATTATATAGTAGGAGTAGATGCATGTAAATATGTGGAAATAATAATAATTGTCACACCCTCTCACCCAAACCTCACGTGCCTAGATGCGAGGGCGCTACTGCCTATCTTCTTTACTTATTTAAAATCGCTATTTTCTTTTATATTTGCTATAGAGCCATACATTTGTTTTTACATTAAATAATGTACATTTTACTCACATAAAATAGTATTATAAATATCAATTTACTACCTAGAAAATTTTGAAAACTAATTTACAAACTTATAAGTATATATAATGTGAAAAGAAAAATACAAGAGTTCAAAAGGGTGTGACCCACTATTTCTAGATGGACTGCTTTAATTTGAATAGGATCATCGCTTACTTTAGCTACTACCTTCAGCTACCTTTCTTTATCTGCCGGAAGGAACTGCCACGCTAAGCTCTAAGCTTAGTGGTGCATATAAATAAGGCAATATACTATATTATGCAATAAGCATTAGCATGTATCATTTTATACATTAAAATCTTTGCATGCTCTTCCTATCAACATGTCCCTATTTCATACAATTATAAATATCATGCTCACATATACAATGTTATTTTCATTTATCTTTGATGGTAAGTTACTCTTTTAATCTCTTTAGTATTATATCTCAATCTCATATCATCATCATTTTTCTTTTCTTATTTTCCAACTTATCTTCATTCTCTTTCCCACATCACTCTAAATTTAGATTGACTGGATACGGGTTATGGATGAGGAGTGCTCCCAGAGCTATAGCCACCCTATCCACTATTTGGCTCAACAGAGCTTCTCAAATCAATGGTGCTCCAAGAGCTTAAGCCATATTGATTAAGTATTATTTCATCATAGCTGAATAACCGAACCAAGGGCACTCTTCGAGCTTAAAACACCTTGTCCTCAACTTATATATGCTCAATAGAGCTTCTCAAGTCAATGGTGCTCCCAGAGCTTAAGCCACATTGATCGAGCATCTCAGATCAATGGCACTCCCAAATCTTAAGCCACATTGATCGAGGAATATCTCATATAGTACAGTACCGTTCGCCCCTATAATGACATGTCATCTATCCTATTTCTAGTTCGTAGGTGGAGTAATGGGCATGTTCATATTTTCACATTAATCATAAATCTTTATTTAACTTTAATTGACATCCATTTCATCATTCTCATATTATACATATCATCATCATCATTCTTAAATTTTGACACATCAATATTTTCATCTATCAACATCTCAATTTTCTTGTTTTTGAAACATATCATCATGCTCATACATACTGGATAACATTTTTTCATTTGTTTAACTCGATACATCAGTAGAAAATCATATTCATAATTTATTTAAAAATAGAGCATTCACGATCGTGACTACTAATTCATGCCCGTGAATGAGTTCATGTCCATGATTCCAAACCGTGAATGCTTCTGGAATGAATAGTAACATTTCCACACCAAAGTCACAACTGTGATACAAATTTGTCACAGCCGTAAACGATCAAGTTCGCGCCCATGACTTTCTATAGGAAATCTGCATATTCACATTTCATTCTTTCTAAATACACCAAATCATATCAAAACACAACTCATGCATTTCTGGAGTCCTTTATTAAACATATCATGACCCAATACATATAAATGCCTTAATCATAATTAAATTCTCTAACATGTATCATTTAATTCAAAAAATCACAAAAAATCTCATTATTTATCTCTAACATATGGTTTCATGTCATAGTCATCATTAATGCAGTTCAATCATCAATTAACATATTAGACATGCATTATTTCAAACAAGGATAGGTCATTGCCTTAAATTATGCACAAACCTTAATCTCTCTCCTTCACTCTTCTAGATAGCTTTCTCTTTTCCTTTGCTCCTTAGTGTTTGTTCCTTGTCACTTGGAACTCCTACAACATCATAGATCATTATTATCATCTAATTTTCTCAAGACCCTAAACTCTTTTATTCTCTCTCCAAACCCTAACTTCTCTCTCTTTCCATATGAGTCATGGATGAGCTCAAAATTCAAACTTCTTTAAGAAAATATGAAGAAGAAGAAGAAGAACTTCTTACCTTACTCTTTTCTTTACTTGATCACAACTTTGGAGATTTTCTCTCTTCACCAAACTTTATTTTTCTTCCTCTTTCTGGCTCTTCCCAGCTTCTTTAGGAGTTATAGACCATGAAAATCACTTGCTCTTGATCTTTTCCCCTCTTCTCTTCCTTTCTCTCTCTAATTTTCATGATTTGGCTATGGAGGATTCTTGGGTATAGTTGGTATAGCTGGGCGGAAAAGAGAGAGAGAAGAGAGCAGAAAATAAGGAGAAGAAGAAAAGAAGAAGGAAGGAAAGCACAAAAGTCCTCATGTGGGACCCACAATCTTTGTCCATTTCTTGACATTAGGCTTAATTAACCTTAATCCTCTTCCTTTAATTCTATGGCCGGCCAACCCAAATTAAAATGTCCAATCTCTTATGTTAAATAGCAAATAATCTCATTAATCCTCCAAATTTTGGTAAATTGCAATTTGATCCCAAAACTTATGAAATTTTGCAATTTATTCCTTTATCGTAAATCAACTTCTTTAAGCTTTATAATCACTTAATGAGGCATATATCATATAATTTAGTCATTACTTGATTAATTCCGATAAAAAAATTCGAATTTAAACTCTAATCGGTCAACCGCGTCAATTTTGCGACACATGCAACTCGGTGTCTAAATTAGCAGATATTACAATAATAGTAAATTAATAAAATGAAAATGAAAAGAAACAAAATATGGGAAATAAAAAGAAAAGAGAGGAGGAAACAAAAAGGAGAAAATGACAAAAGTGATGAGGTGGGCCTTATCTTCCTCTTCACTATTCTGCCTCCCTCACTCCAGCTCTATTTCCTCTTCTTCTTCCACTATTTCATACTTCTTTTCTTCCTTATTTTACTTAAGTTTTTTAGTAAATTCATCTCTTGCAAGTTTGTTCTTAGTAAATAATCAATTCTTATTGTTCTATTGTTGGTTTGAGCAGCTAAGGTTGTGATTAGAATGCATATTACACTTTGATTTCAAAGTCAAATGATACTGAATTTAAAGATGTTACAAACACAGAATTTATCAATTCATGTCTTACTTTTATGGATGTGTAAATATTTTTACAAGATTTGGTGTATATGAAAAGATATTGGCATCTAATTGTGACTGGTTTGGGTGTGAACCCTAACTAAGTTAGCTACTATGTCTGTTTGTTTTGAATATGATATAACCCTTATTTTAAGTAGATCAAAACATACAAGTTGTAGATATATGTGTTATCTATCTTTATACCAAATTTCAAGTTCACTAGTGTTATGGATGTTAAGTTATGATGAACGAAACAATGATTATTCTATAGTTTGAAATGCTTGCCTAGTGCCCTATGCAAGTCTAGCAGCTTGTTTGGTCATTTTGAACTCTTTATAGATATAATCTGCACTTTTCCAAAACATAAAAGTTATAGGGTTATATAAAACTTGGTAAAAATTTCACCTTAATATGTTATGTATAGAGTACGATATGGCCTTTACAATTCATACTGTTTTGGAAGCCAATTCTGTTCTGGACCAGCTAAAAGTTTCTTATACTTTTAGACCACAGAGACATAATTAAAAAGATTTTGTAAACATGAAAAATGTTTCATTTTAATCTATCTAAATTAATATAAAGTTTCACTATAATATGACTCGTATAATATAAGAAATGAAAGATCAAAGTTGGTACCCTAAAACTGCCTAAGGGTAGAAAATACGACAGAAAAGATAACACAATTGGAAATTCCACCAAAACTTGTAAAATGATTCAATTGCTCTGAAATTTAAATATGTTATATATTTATGTGTTAAATTTAATTAGGGTCAATAATCATATAAATTGGATAAGTGTAGAATAAGTTATGGGATAATCAGTCCCATAAGGTCACACTGCCTCATAGGAAAAACCCTAACTATCTATATGAACTATGCATATTAATTTATTTAAACCACATTAAGTTTCTCTAGTCATGAATTAATAAATTATATTCCCATATTAGGTTCACAAGAAATTGGACATCCACTAGGAGAGGGATAAACAATAAGTTAAGGGTCGGAATCAAAGGAGAAATGTGAGTTTAATTATCAAATGATTTCTTTAGTGCACATAGACATTGTTTGCAATGTGAAATGATTAATGGTTATCTGATTCATATGATTGCTTTGATTTGACTTCGATAATCAGATGATGGATAATTTGTGATTTATATGGTGTATATAAGCAGTATATGAATGACTTATTTGAGGTATATAAGTGGCATACGTAACTTATGCATAGTATATGTATAGTATATGCGAGGTATATGTGTGGCATATGAGACTTATATGTGGTATACGTATGGTATATGTAATAAATATATAATGGTTGTTGAATACATAGTTACATATGCATATGCATAAAAGACTTAAAAAGACGTTGTGACTAGTTAACTAACATTGCAGGGCAAGAAAAGAGGCATATGGCACAACAACTATGCAAATGAAACAAATGATCAAGATAGCTAGCAAATGCAAATGTTCACATGGAAACCTGGAGCAATGTCTGTTTAACTTGGTCACAACAAAAAGAAATGAGCAAAGCATAAGCATAAGTAAAGAATAGTGATTATATGTTTAATTTTATTGGTAACTACATGATATCAATGAATGAAATGAAATACGTAGTTTGCATTGGATTTGTGATTTGTTACTGTTGAACCATGAGGGGTATTTCCATCATTCTCATGCTAAAAAATAAAATAGCAATAATGTATTTAACATACTTATTTTTTAAGTTTATTGAATAGGGTATGGAATATGATGCAAGAATGGAAGACTAACTTTAAAAGACAAAAATTGAAGAAATAGCATGTTCATGCCCGTGACTGTTTATGTCATACCTGTGATGTAGCTTAGCGCCAACTACCCAACATTTAAAGTTCATGGCCATGAAGGATCATAGCAACCGTGAATGATCATAGCAACCGTGAATGATCATATCAGTCACGCCGGTGAGAAAACATATCAAATTCCTCCAGAGAGCTTCACTGTCAGAGTCACCATTTGGACCATTGCTTGGAAGGATATTCACACCCGTGAAAGAATAATGTCACACTCGTGATCAAACACTTCAAATCCTTCCAGAATGTTTCATGGCCAGAGTCACCACTTGAGTCATGGCTTGGAAGAACATTCATGACCATGACACACATATTCACGACCGTGAAAGAGGAAAGAGAAACATGTCAGACGCGAAATTAAAAGTTAGTGTAACCGCTATTTAGCATTAAATGCATCTAAACGGCTATAATTCACCATGGAAGTATAAATGCAAGTCATTTATGAATCCAGAACAAGAGTATAGCAATTACTTCAAATCAAAATCTTGTTGTAGCCACTTGTGCATTAATTACTTTCAACTAAACTTTAATTCTCTATAAAAATCTTTTTGCTCATTATTTCTGAGCATTTTAGATTTGTGAGTGTTTCTCCTTGTAATCTACTACTCAAGTGAGTTTGGGTATGTTGGGTTAAGAGTAGAAGACTTTTAAGGGTTATTTTTGTGAGCCATTAAAACATAAGGAATTGGTTTATTGTGTGAGCCATTAAAACACAAGGGATTTTTGGGTTAGGTGTGATCCATTGATAGAAACACAATCGTTGGGAGTGAGCTTGTAAAACTCCATTGTAATACTTTGTGTGTTAGTGAAACTCCCAATTGAGATTGGGGAGAGGAATAGGATTTGTTAACATCCGAACCTCTATAAAATTTCTTGTGTGATATCTTCCTATCCCTACTCTACTTAACTTTTCTTTCCGCACTTAAAAGTTAAGAATTTTTAATATCCAATTCAAACCCCCTTCTTGGTTCAATATCTGGGCAACAATTGGTATCAAAGTTTAGTCTAGCATGAAAGCCTAAACAGAGCTAGCAAAGATCAAGAAATGGCCAATGAAGGATTCCAAAGTCTCAAGACTTACTTTGATGGAGTAAATTATGCTCATTGGAAGTTCCGGATGGAGACATATCTGGATAGTGAAGGAATTGAAGTCTGGGATAGTGTTCAGAAAGAATGGACACCACCTACTAGAAGAGGAGTTGATGGTGAAGAAGAAATCATATCAAGAGATGATTGGACAAAGCCTCAAAGAAGAGCAAATTTCAAAAACAAGAAGGCAATGACAATTCTCTCAAGCTCATTATCCATTGAAGAATGTGGCAGAACACAACACTGCCCAACTGCATATAGTATGTGGAAAACATTGGAAAACTATCATGAAGGAACAAAGCAATTTAAATCCAAGATTCAACTTCTTACTTTAGAGTATGAACTCTTCAAGATGAAATCCAATGAGTCAATCACCGATATGATGAATCCTCTTGTAGCCATCATAAATGGCATGAGAAAGCTTGGGAAACACCTGAGCTTGGAAGATGTAAATAACAAAATTCTGAGAAGTCTTCCTCTCAAAGATTACGGCTCAAGAGTTGCTGGCATAGAAGAGGCCAGTGAAGACATGAGTGTCATGAATATCGATGTTCTTATTGGCAAACTTCTAACACATGAAATGGTAGTGAAAAGAGATAGAGAGCTTAAAACTGAGCCAGAAAGAAGAAAGCCTCTAGCACTAAAAGCCTCTACTTCAAAATCTCAAGAAGAAGTTGAAGATGATGAAGAAAAGAGTGATGATGCAAATGAGGACATTGTTATGCTCTCAAGATGGCTGAACAGAATAATTGAGAAGAGAATGGGCAACTCTAGAAAATTCAAGCAAAGAAATTTCAAATAGGCCTCGAATGACTCTCAAAGGAGTAAAGAGAAAGTAAAGTGTTATGAATGTAGGAAGAAAGGACATATTAAACCGGAATGTCCAAGGCTCAAGAAGCACAAGAGCAAATACCAAAGAGACAATGGGGAGAAATACCACAAAGCTACATGGGATGAAGAAAGCTCTTCAAGCGAAAAAGATGACAATGAAGTGAAGAGGTCAACCTATGCTTCATGGCTATAGAGGACCACATCTCAGATAAGGTAGGATCACTTCACTCATACTCGTTCAATAGTGATAGTAGTGATAATGATAGTCATAGTGAAGATGATGATAAGCAAAGCCTAATAGAAGTATTGATATTCTAATAGAAGTAGTGATGATGATTAGCAAAGCCTAATACAAAGGGGAATGTTGACAATACTTTATTTATTAAAAAGTATAAGCATGATATTCTAATTGTTCAAATTTATGTTGATGACATCATATTTGGGTATACTAATGAATGGCTTTGCAAAGAATTTGGTAAGTGTATGACTAAGGAATTCGAAATGAGCATGATGGGTGAGCTCAAGTTCTTCCTCAGTCTACAAATAAAACAAGGCAATGAGGGCATATTCATTAACCAATCCAAATATGCCAAAGACTTAATTAAGAAATTTGGAATGGAACGATGCAAAAATGGCAAGACTCCAATGAGTACATCAACAAAATTGGACAAGGATGAAAAGGGTAAGAGCATTAATGAAAAACTCTATAGAGGTATGATTGGATCACTCTTATATCTTACTGCCTCTAGACCCCATATAATATATAGTGTATTCTTATGTTCTTGGTTTCAATCATGTCCTAAAGAATCACATTTTAATGTTGTGAACAAAATTTTAAAATATTTACATGGCTCATTGCATCTAGCTTTATGGTATCCTAGAAATTCATCCTTTCACATTATAGGATATTTAGATGTTGATTATGCTGGAAGTCTCTTGGATAGAAAGAGTACTTTAGGTACTTATCATTTTATTGGTGAATACTTAGTTTCTTGGTTTAGCAAGAAACAAGTTTTAGTTGCTCTTTCTACCGTTGAAGCGGAGTACATGGCTGCAGGATGTTGTTGTACACAAATCCTTTGGATGAAACAACAACTTAAGGATTATGGTCATAGTATGAACCATATACCTATCATATGTGACAATACAAGTGTTATAAATCTATCTAAGAATCCCATTCAACACTCTAGAAGTAAGCATATTAACATAAGATATCATTTTATTAGAGATCATGTTCAATATGGAGATGTTGTATTGGAATTTATAAAAACAGACAATCAATTGGCATATATCTTCACTAAGTCTCTAAATGAAGAAAAATTTAACTTCAAAAGAAGAGAGCTTGGTATGATTGATGGATTAACTTTATGATTGCCAAATTTATCGAACCTTGATTGTTAATCTTGTGTTATTGTCTCATATTTTAAGGTATGAAGTGGCTAACTTGATAGAAATATATGTTATAGGGGATAGAAGCACCTTAGAAATCCTTTGGTCTTATTTTAAACTTAGTTTTATTCAATGAGGATTTTAGGCAATTCACGCCCGTGACATATATTCACCATCATGATCATAATCACCAAAAGCTCCAGTAGCTTTCATGCCTTCCTTCACGACATGCTTCACAGTTGAAGGTAGTGAAGACTATGTTTCACGTCCATAACCTTTTTCTATCACTCCCGTGAAACTCTTTGTTCATGACCGTGACACCTATTCACGACCGTGAACATTTCCACCAAATACTTACAGAAGCGTTCACACTTTGTGTCACGGTCACAAGTAGTGAAGATTGTACTTCACGATCGTGACTCATTTGTCACCACCGTGAAATTTTATCATTCATGCCCATGACCATTAAATGTCACAACCGTGAATCGTTTCATATTCTTCATCATAGGTAGAGTGCCTCTTCAACAAACTGCGAACATGACATTTCATGCCCGTGACTTAGATTTCACGCCCGTGAAGATGTTGACTATAAAACATTTTCTGCCGTTATTTCTCTCATTTCTAACTCTCCAACTTCTCTCATTTATCACCATTCAATACCATTTCATAGATTCGGGCCCCCTAACAACATTCTTCATCTATAAATACCTTCAAAAACTATTTCAATCATCAGAAATCAAAAATCATTAGGTACTCTTCAAAGATCCTATCAGATTTTTTTCTCTCTTTAAGAATCAATTTCAAAACCAAAAATGGAACCTGGCTCCTCCAAAGGCACCAGAAAGAAGTCTCATGCTCCAAGAAGGTACACAGACTACCTTCTCAATATCATTCCGAAGCACTATCATCCGCGGTACTCGGTTCTCAAGAAATGACCACTCCTTTCCTCTCGATCATTTGAATGGCATGCTGTCAAGACTCTTAGTCTCGAGACAAGCATGACAGAACAACTCTAGGCTTTTCATCTAAAAGATTTTTTGATATACATCAACCAACACTAAGGGAACCTACCCTCGAGTTCCTTAGCACCCTGCAAGTCTCTCCCATCGGCACCGTGAAATTTCAACTCTGCAAACATCTAAACACCCTCACTGCAACGGAGTTTGGTGACATGTTCAACCTTCCCTCTGATGGTATACTCAATGATAGTGAGGTGGACTTTTATGCCACTGAGGCATGGACTCATTTTGAACTCAACTGCAGCTGGGACATCAAGAAGACGAGGAGCACCCACCTTCGATCACTAGTGCACAAGTATTTGCATAGGTTTCTGACCTATAGCATCTTTGCTAGAGGGGACAGCAACGGTTCATTATCGCTCTTTCTTCTGGAGATGGCCCAAAAGAGGCCTAATAGTGGCTCTATCTCGATAGTTTGCAAACCATCTACTATCTATTGTCACGAAGCCCTCTAGAGACATTTGATTGGTGGGTACGTGACTCACCTTGCTATAAAGCTTGGTTATCTGAAGCTAGAAGAGCACAACTTTAACCTCATACCAGCACATCCTAGAGATCGGCTAGATGTCGAGTCTTTTATCAAGATGGGAGTGGCGGTTCGCATAGTTCATGAGAATAACACCTACTACTACTTCACCAACACAGCTGGAGAGATTATTTGGGAAGAAAATGATTCGGACGACTTCAAAACTGGCCTCCAAGGAATCCAGTAAAGGAAAAGAGTTTGAGTCAAGACTACGACGCCAGAGGTTAAGCAGGAAATTGGACAATCCTCGGCCTCCACACCGAACTTGGCTTAATAGGTGGCTGACCTATTGGCACCGCATTTTGACCAATTGCATGCTTCAATTGATGAGAGGTTAGAGAACCTCAAAGATTTCATGGAGTCTCGCATATGCAAATGTGTTGATACTTTGAATATACCTTCAATATACTTTGCATATACTTAACTAGTATGCAAGTTACATGAATGCAAATGTGTTGATACTTTGAATATACCTTCAATATACTTTGCATATACCTTGCATATACCTAAATTAGGAAGCAAGCATCCATGCTCCACTTCATCATTCTTAAAAATTATTGCACTTTAGTAATCTTTTATCTTAAGTATCTTTTGAGGGGGAGACTTCTCAAAAGCACATATTGCTAGATTATTTCTCACCATTAAAAAGGGGGAGATTGTTGAACCTTGAGGGGTATTTCCGTCATTTTGATGCTAACAAATAAAAAAGCAATAATGCATATAACATACTTGTTTTCTAAGTTTATTGAATAGGGTATGGAATATGATGCAAGAATGGAAGACTAACTTTAAAAGACAAAAATTGAAGCAATAACATGTTCATGCCCGTGACTGTTTACGTCGTGCCCGTGATGTAGCTTAGCGCCAACTATCCAACATTTAAAGTTCACAGCCATGAAGGATCATAGCAACCGTGAATGATCATATTAGTCATGCCCGTGAGAAAATATGTCAAATTCCTCCAGAGAGCTTCACGGCCAGAGTCACCACTTGGACCACAACTTGAAAGGATATTCACGCCCGTGAAAGAATAATGTCACGCCCGTGATCAAACACTTCAAATCCTTCCAGAATGTTTCACGACTAGAGTTACCACTTGAGTCATGGCTTGGAAGAATATTCATGACTGTGACACACATATTCACGACCATAAAAGAGGAAAGAGAAACATGTCAGACGCAAAATTAAGAATTGGTGTAATGACTATTTTAGCATTAAATGCATCCAAACGGCTATAACTCTCCATGGAAGTATAAATGCAAGTCATTTATGAATCCAGAATAAAAGTATAGCAATTACTTCAAATCAAAATCTTGTTGTAGCCATTTGTGCATTAATAACTTTCAACAAAACTTTAATTCTCTATAAAAATCTTTTTGCTCATTATTTCTGAGCATTATAGATTTGTGAGTGTTCTCCTTGTAATCTACTACTCAAGTGAGTTTGGGTATATTGGGTTAGGAGTAGAACACTTGTAAGGGTTATTTGTGTGAGCCATTAAAATACAAGGAATTGGTTTATTGTGTGAGCCATTAAAACACAAGGGATTTCTAGGTTAGGTGTGATCCATTGATAGAAACATCATTTTTGGGAGTGAGCTTGTAAAACTCCATTGTAATACTTTGTGTGTTAGTGAAACTCCCAATTGAGATTGGGGAGAAGAGTAGGTTTGTTAACACCCGAACCTCTATAAAATTTCTTGTGTGATATCTTCCTATCCCTACTCTACTTAACTTTTCTTTCTGCACTTAAAAGTTAAGAATTTTTAATATCCAATTCAGCCCCCCTTCTTGGTTTAATATATGGGCAACAGTTACTATGAGTTGCTTGATACTTTAGGACTTGTTTGATTATTAATCTCGTTGAGCTGTAACTCATCAATTTATATAATTTTTCAGGTAAATAAAAGTGATAGCTCGCTTTAGTTGATATATGGAAAACATGAAATAAAGGTCACTGGTTGAGTCTCACCATTATCTATCCTTGCATCCCATACGAACATGAGATCATGTCATCTGCATATTAGACTTATACATTTGTACATGTATAATTACTTAGGGTTGATTCTAAAATGTATAAATGAACACAAATCATAAACTTTTAGATGTAAAGTTTAAGTTTTAGCATATGTGATATATGTTGATTTGCAAATTTATCGAATGATGATATGGATGCGATAATTAAGAAAATTACTATCAATATTAACAGGTTTGTTTATCTTACTTGTATGTCATGTGGGATTACTAGACACAGGAATATGTTGTACTTAAATGCATAAGGTATGATATTACAGTCTTTATACGGAACTAGTGCATAATTTAGAAAAGGAGAAGGAAAAGAACAAAATTTCATAGGTGATCCATAAAAATTGATTAGTAAGGTCTTCTTTTGAATTGAAAAATGTTAAGAATTTATTTTTTCTATAAAATGGACAGGAAGATGTTTTCATGTTATGCATATATGTTTGCCAATCAACCACTACATAAAGCTTCAGCCATTAATAAGGTGTTTTTTTAGTAGCATTCATGAGATTCTGCTACTTCAGAAATAATTGAAGGCTCATAATTGCTTTACGTACTATGATGTCTCTCTTAGTAGTCCTTTCTTTATGTAACTGCACCATTAATTTATTTCTCTAATTGCCTAATTGGTTTTGCACTATGATGGCTCAAATGGGAAAGGCCAAGAGCTGTTTGTTTAAGTTCTATTTATTTTTTAGCTAACAAGTCTTTAAAGAATTTGATAATTAAGAGAGAAACAAATCAACAGCTTGGTATATGTTGGCATAAGGTAGTCATTTGAGTGCCTAATTAATAATATGATTTAGTTGACTACTTTTTAGTCTAGCAGATACAAATTTCCAATACTCAAGCTACTACATGGATTGGATCATGAGTTTATGGCTTTGCATCTATGTTTAAGCATGTTCCTTAAGCTTAGTTGATTAATTGTGCACCTTTGTTAAGATTGATCATATTTAACAAAATAATTGCCAAAATGTATATTGCCTGGAGAAGCTTGTTTCTTTTTTTTTCCCCACTAATGCAGGATCTTAACAACATTATTTTGTTAAATGCCATAAAGGGTACGAATACCTTAAATCTTAGAATTTTGTTTTGTTTATTTCTTATTGATAGAATTGTTTCTAATCTAAAATTTAATTTCTTTTGGACAATGGTTCAGCCTTTTCACCATTGAAGATTAGACTAGAGGCACTTTGCAAGATAAAGTCATATATGACACAGAAGATAATCAGAAACTCTGTACAATATGTTAAAAATACCTCTGAATTGTTTGGTTTTACTCAAGGATGTTTACCCATGTACAAATGGGATGAATTAAATGCCTTTTTCAAGAAATAAGAGTAAAACAATCTGTTACCGTTCCCTTTCTCTTTACAATTCTTAGAGTTGAATTAACCAATCTTAACTTTGTTTTTAACTCAGGGCTAAAATTATTTTTGGTTTAAATGCTCTCACTGGGCGGTCCATACAGTCGGATGGTTTTGCAACAGGAGATTGGGACCATACCAATGCTGAATCTTTTATAAGATATATTGTCAAGAAGAATTATTCTATTCATGGTTGGGAGCATAGTAAGAAAATTCTTCATATATTATCATGATTTGTGATTATTATTGGTATCTCTAAACTATGAATTAGTTGTTTAAGTTTATATCATGAAAAATTGATTTATCTAGATGACTAATGAGTTTCTCTCCACTGGTCAGAAAATGAATTGAGTGGGAGTGGAGTTAGAACAAGGATATCAGCAGATCAGTATACTTTTGATACAAATTGTTCAAAGAGGTTATCAATAAAGCAGGAAATTCTCTGGACGTAATCACACACCACATGTACAATCTTGGTCCATGTATCTTTAATACTGCAGCTCGCCTTTCCAGCCTATAAACCATAACTCATAAAATGTCTCAGAATAATCAAGACTGACTCAGAAATGAGAATTACATTCTCTGCAGACACGAATCAAGAAACAAGGTATGACTATCCCTATAGGCACACTCTCTGGCCACTGGTGGGACTGTCCTATTATGATTCTCGACTCAGGAAAACTTTGAATGAATTTCATGAACTAATGGCTTTACTTGACGGATCGAGAAGAATCTCTAACAGTTGCTACAGCTAACTTAATAGATCAGAGGAAGAGTGTTTTACACAAACATTTTCTTTATTGCAGACCTTAGAGGTTTTCAAACCTAATTACAACTTACCTCTTCCTTTGAGGGGAAGAGACATTTATACTACTAAGGCAGTGGAATTTGACATCACTGCTTACATCACAATATTCTTAATAATTCACCCCGTGATAACAAACAGTATGACATAAAGTAAACAAACAGTAAAGCACACTAATTAAAGCATACAATCACATCACACTATTTTACTATGCGACAAAGTGAGTGGGAAACATAATAATTCTTCAGTGCTTTCTGATGGGCTCATATGATGGGGACATATTTTGATCTTCCAGATCTGGATCTGAATCTGACCAATCGTCTGTGAAAGGAGGCCACGTGTGTGGGTCATAGCATCTTGGCTGAAATGATTCTGGTGGGGGATCCCAAAATTCTGGTTGATTATGTGCCATGTTGGTGTCCACATCTTCATTTGTTTTGAACATGGATCTGGGCCTTTGAATTGGACTGGGCCGTGGGATAGGATTTGGTGCAGAGCTTGAACCTGGTTGATCCTGTGATCTTAAGATTGTAACATCTCTTTCTTGTGGTATGAAAGAGTCTTCTTCCTGAGAGTCTGGCTCTGTGTATTGGTCTTCATCCTCTTGTCTTAGTTTTGGCTTTCTGAGTGGAGGCCATGGAAACATCTTTAGTCCTTTGCATGGATCAGGTCCTATAGCTGTAAAGCTGATAGGTGGAAGATGATGATAATCGTTGTCTTGTTTGAGTCTCCTCAGAAGTGATGACTTGACTTCCTCTAGACTTGCTAGATCTTTGTGAAAATCACATCTCCATAACTGACATCTGGCCAAAGCTACAATTGTCTGAGTTCCCATAATTGTAGTATAGGATCTATGGAAGATGAAAATTCCTGTGAGATCTTGTGAAGGCCTGTTTGGACTTGAATTCTGTTTCATAAGATCAATGAGTAACCTTTTCCAATAACTGAGAGGTTGAAACCAAGTTAAGAATTTAACTTGAGCTGACTGAGCATTTTCCTGTTTGTGAAGAAACATAGACATTTCAACAATATTCATCTGGACTGCATGATAATATAGTGTCGATTGACACCATAAGTACCAAAGTTGTTCCGGATGCATAAAGTCTGGAGTGAGACGGTAAACAATAATCCAAGGAAATTCTGCTGGACAATAAACAATCTTATTTGGTGGTCCGAGCTTGTCCTGAAATAAGATCATGTAAGTAAAAAGCATGTTCTGGGCAAAGCTTCTGATCATTTTGAGATTTGTCTTTGGACAGTTGGGAGGAAAATCTGAAAGTGTTTGAGGTGGAGGTGGAGTGCTTGAACTAGCCATATAGATCAATGAGATTTCTGATGAAGAAGAAATGAGATCAATTGATGGTGGAGGTCTGGATAAGAAATCTGGAATCAAGTTCTTATCTCCTTTTATATGCTGAACATCAAAGCTGTATCGACTGAACCATTCTTTCCAGCGTAAAAGCTGTGGGTGTGGAATAGTCTTTTGTCTGAAATCAAGCATACGTGGAAAAGATGAACAATCCATAACCACTGTGAAATGGTGTCCAATCAGATGAAATTCAAATTTCTTTATTCCGTATTTCACTGCTAGTATCTCCTTGAAGGTTGAGTGATAGTGTAATTCACTATTCTTGAAGTGACCACTGGCGTATCCACATACTTCTTTCTGTTCTCCATTTATTTCAAACAGTACTGCACCCCAATGTTCATCAGACGCATCTGTCTGAAGCAATCTTTTTCCTGTTGAAGGAATCTGCAAGTGGGGTAACGTCTGAGTCACTGATTTGATTTGTTGTACTGCTTTGGAGTGAATGGCCGACCAAGGCGGTGGTTCCTTTTTCAAAAGCTGATAGAGAGGTTTCACCAGCTTACTGTAGTTCTGAATGAACTGTCTGATGTAATTGGCAATCCCAAGGAATTGTTGTACCTGTTTTACCGAGAAGTTGACATCTGGAAATTTCAACAGTTCCTGGGCCAAATGAGGCTGAGGCTTGTACATGCCATTACAAAATTGGATTCCAAGGAAATCAATTGTCTTTTGGGCCAGTTGCATCTTTGTTGGGCTCAACATAACTCCATGGGCTTTTGTAAGCTCAATAAACTTCTTGACTGTTTCATGATGAGAATCAATATCTAGGCTAAACAGCAAGATGTCATCTATGTAGATTAGGGCCGTGTGCAACAAAGGTTCATAGATTTTAATCATAGCTTTCTGGAATAGAGAAGGCGCCACTTTGAGGCCGAATGGCATAACAGTCCATTCATAGTGGTGATTCGGTATACAGAATGCTGTCTTGTATCTGTCTTCTGGTATGATACCTAGTTGCCAAAATCCTGCCTTAAGATCGAACTTTGAGAAAATCTTTGCAGAGGCCATGAAAGGAAACATAGAATCTATCCTTGGCAAAGGATACTTATCATCCTTGAGAAAGTGATTCAATGGCTTGTAGTCAATAACTAGTCTTTTTTTTCCTCTGACTTGTTCTGACCTTTTGTTGACGTAGAATGCCTGACACGCCCAATTGGACTTTGTTAACTGAATAAGTCCTTCTGCCATTAACTGCGAACATTCTTGTACTGCCATCTTCATATCATCTGGTGACATCCCCGGATGAGTAGCTTTTGTTGGGTTGATGTCTTCAGAGTTCTTGAATGGGAGAGTTATGAAAAACTCTGGTCTAGTCCACAATGGTGAAGAATGTTTCTGTGCAAATTCTATGTGAGAGAAAGCACAACAAAATTCTTTAAGTTCTTTTTCCAGTTCTGGTGAGAGGGAAGGATAAACTTGAGAAGGCTGTAAGGTAAAAAGAGAAGGAATGGTGGTGAAAGGTAATAGGTGATTTTTGAAACGAACTCCAGTGGGTAAAATGGAAAGTTTATTTAATTTGAAATATAGATCAAAACCAAGAACCAAATCTTTATCAGGAAGATTTGATCCAAGGACATGAGTCCATATTGCAAGCTCTGGGAAAATCTGTAACTTGATGGGATTTCTGGTTTTCAAGGTGGTAGTAAAAATTTTTCCATCAGCTGCTTGGAAATGCTGATCATAGTTGATCCAATACCTTTCTGGTAAAATGGCTGGATTCATCATCGATCTGTGAGCTCCTGTGTCAATGAGTGGAATGATTTTGACTGGTTTTGCATATTTGTGGGGAAAAACAGTTACTGGGATCAATGGTATTGGGTGAAGGGTTTGAGTAGAATAAACTGTTGGTGAGTTGGACCAAGCTAGGGTGAGTTCTGTAGTAGGTGACTTGTCAGGTGGTTTATCTGGGATAAGAGGGAATGGTTCCATGGTAAAGACTGGTGGAATGAAATGATCTGGGAAGACAGAATTTCTTACGGGAATTTCTTCAAGATAATCTTCATCAATCTCAGAATCTGAGTCTGAGAATTATGCTGCGAACAGCGCTCTTGCATCAACTTCATCATCCAGTGAGAATAAGGATTCAATATTTGCATCATCAAGATCTACCTGTGTAACTTGGTGGATCTTCTGGATAATCTTTGCTGCTTTCTTTGGTTTATTAGGACAATTCTTTGCAAAATGTCCTCTCTTGCCGCACACATAACATTTGTCACTTTTCTTGAATCTGCCTTTTCTCTGTTTAAAGAATTTAAACTTCTTTCGCCTGTGTTTCCTTGATCTATCATCAGGAGGTCTCCATTTGTGAAATCTTTTTGACTTTCGGGGAGAGCAAGCACACTTCTTGTCTTTGCATTTGATCTGGAGGTCTGGTCTCTTAGACGCAGATTTTCCATGAAGAATCATTTTCAAAGATCATAAGTTCTTTGACCATTTTCTTCTATGCACATATCTTATCAACTGCTAATAGGATTCTCTGATAGATTTCTCCAAGACTTAATGAGTTTAAGTCAATGTTCTTCTCACGGAGCTGAAACTGAATATGACTTGAGATACTTTCTGGAAATGACATTAGGAATGCTTGCTTCAAATTGGCGTCATTTGCTCCTCCAAGCAAGTAGAATCTTTTTGTCATTCTCTGGTAATGCTTATCAAGATCTTTTCTGATCAATGAGCAACATTTCATCTTGAAGTATTCATCTCGTGCCATATCATCATATTCTGCAGTACTCCCTACAAACTCTTGGTGAAGAGTAGTCAATATCTCTGCAATTGACTGAGCATGATAAAAGCGTAACATTTCTGCTTGTGGAAGTCTGACAAACCAATCTCTAAGAGTTCCAGTGAATCTGGAAGTGAACTCTAGGATTATAGCTGGGAATCTTGCATTCGGTCTTCTCTGTTGAAGTTCTATCCAAGCATAGAATTCTTGTATCCTATCTCTCCATTTATGTGGAGGGATATCATCAAATGTAAACCAGGGGCCATTTGAAAGAATGGGTGGAACTTGTGGATCTGTTCTTTGTGGAACACTGGTATCCATTTCTTCCTTAGGTTCTTCAGTTGTGTATTCAGGCTGTTGGCGGGTTGTACCGCTCTGTTGGGAAGAGGTTGGATCTGCCATAAATTGAATTGGAGGCATATGCTTTGGATCTGGATCATCCTCTAAGAATTCAATTTATGATTCTCAGCTTTCAGAAGTAAGGCATGGTACTTCTAGATTTGGGCTTTCAAGCTGTGGCAAAGTATGAAGGGCTTGTTGTTCAAGGAAAGAAGAAACAAGATTAGGTATTAATGGTGTAAATTATACTATAGTTTTGTCTTCTGCGATCTGAAGTAAAGCTTGAAAATGTCAACCTTGATTAAGATTAATTAGTATCCAACAATATGAAGTTAACACATAATAAATGCCCTTTCCTTTTCAGCAAAGATATATATTAATTAACATCATATTTGCCAAATATCCAAGTGGGTAACTAAAGAAAATGAAAATTTTGTGGGAAAAAAAAGACATTGTAGAATTGAAGGTTATATGTTATAACTTATCGACAAGTTGTGAAAGGATACAGTAATCTCTTGAATAATCACTGGCTTCATTGTTTTATTTCTTTTATTTTATTTCTCCATCTCTTTTACTTGGAAATTAATATAACATGCACAGGAATTAAATTCATATGTATGCTTATTGAAAAGTTTGCTATGGCAATTCGATTGGCTCAAGCAACAATTTTGAAAAAAAAAATCAGATCTTTGATGCATTATGATTCTTTAATTGATAAATGTGTTTGAAATTGGGATTCTCTCTTTATTTACTGTTTATACCTGCCAAAGTTGGGAATTACAAGCTATAAGATGTATCATTACTTCGCTGTGCAAATGAAATTTATAATGCAATCTGAGTGTTTATTGCTGCTTATGTGTGAATGATTGGATTTGGGAACTTCTCATACTACCATCATTATTGAAGTGGTCTTTCAGAGAATATGTCATCTCATTCCTAATGTTTAATTTCAGTTATATTAACTTGCCATCATTTTGAATAGAAGGTTGAGTTCATAATCCTAGTTGCTAAATTTCCATGAGTTTGAGTTATTTCTTTGTTTGGATTAAGGTTTAGTTCAGTTGAATATGCTATAGTGAAGAACTATGTTATGTTTAGATTAGTGTGAAATGTAATTTCATCTTTCACAGCCTTTATCATTTACTTTCTAATTTCCTTTTAGCAGAATGTGGATATGCTTTTGGATTTTAGTTATATGAAGTTTGATGTTTACTAATGTAAAATTTTAGCCTTAATAGGTGGAGCTGGAAGAGAATGTTCAAGTCTTTGCACAAAGATATAACAAATCATGTAGGTATTTGTTTTAAAGAAAAGAACTTAACCATGTCTTGTTTCTTTACATGTTATCTTTGTCTTAAAAAGTTTATTATATTTCAATAGAATGACTAGTTAGTGTTAATTTGACATGCCGGGAACCTGAAAAGTTCATATTATTTTGAATGCACATCCCTTGTCAAAACAATATATATCCCTGAACTCAATGTCATAACATTAGATATGTTACAATTCATTTTCTTCCTTTATTCCTTATGTTTCAACTTTTGGGTCATAATAAAGATTTTAATTCAGAATAAGTGCTTATGGCATTTTTTTTAATTATTTTGTTCTTCTTAGCATATACACCGTGTTTTTTTTCTTTAAAAAAAAAAGAATATGGGATGTTTGAGATTGTTGTTGGAAGTTCAAAATATAGGTTTAGAATTTTTTTTATTTAATTGACTGATTTTTTTAATTTTTTATAAACTGTTTTTCTCAAACCTACTTCTGGGAAAAACATATATTTACCAGCTTCTTTCTAAAAGCAGTTTTCAAAACTCAAAAATTTTAAAATAAAATTTTTTTCTCCAAAAGCGTTTTTGGTAAACGCAATGCCAAACAAGTCATATAAGTGTCAACTAAAAGCTATTGACCAATGCCCATTTTAGTTATACTTATTGGTTAGTAACTTTTAGCTGATGCTTATGCTCTATTTTTTTTTTAATACTCTATTTTTTTTTAAAAAAAATAGAGCCTATATGTGTCTGTTGTCACAAAGGAACCAATGCAAAAACCTAAACTATATGTGTATGTTATTTTGACCGATATATAAAATATAACTCATATGCATCCCCTTCATAGGCATCCACCGTTTAACTGACGTATAATATCTAAAACAACCAACGCATATAACTATTTTCTATACTAATGACAACAAAACCTGCCCTAAGAATAACGTTCTTTAGCTCATTACTTATTGTCTTTCTCTAGCTCATTACTCTTATCTTTCTGTAATTTTGCAAAACACCTTTTGGAAAGAAAAGAAGAGGAGAGAATTTGGTGTTTTGAAGCTTTTAGGCTTCTACAAGAAATATTTAGGCCATGATAATATTTTACACAATTCATTGTTATATAAAATATGATTGAATAATTAATATGTATGATTAGATTTTGGATATGTAATTTTTACATGATCTCTATGAATTCCATCAATTTGGAATGTCAACAATATCATAATAGCAAACTAAATGCAAAAAATTCTACAAAGTTGAGGTAAAAAACGGCTAATAACCGTACTGAACATCTTCCCATAAACAAAATGAAGGACGCATCGCCCGCTTTATATTTAACAAAATTAAAGAACACAGGATAGGAATTTTTGTTACACTCCACACCCACATAGATATTTTTCATTGGCAGGTTTTGAAGATTTGTCATCGACAATTTCCACATGCTCATTTTGATTTGATCCAACCAAGAATACCTCAATAACATCAAACAACAGAAAACAGCGAAAACAAGTCTACATACACTATCATGATCAAGATTCAGCTTATATAGATCATAAATTTCAAAAGTGAACAACGAACCGGCAATAAGACACGTTTTTATATTCACTTTTCTCACTTTTCTTTTATGAAAAAGTATGGCAGAAGCAGAGTCTGAATTCCATGCAGGTAAAATTGCACAGCCACAAACGCATTTCCAATATGAAGAAAGACTATAACTACAAGAGGTAAAAGGCTTTAACATTTGTCATAATGAAATAAGGTTTAACCATAAGAAGATCATTCATCCAATAAAATCTAAAGATTGTTTACATGAACCACATTGCGATAAAAGAAAAAGGATTCTGATGAAATCTAAATTCCATGGAATAGAACTGCCTAATACACATGCGGCAAGCTATTGTCTCACATTAATTATCTAAATTCCAAAACTGTTAGCATAGCAATGACAAGCTGAACAAAGTATAAACAAGGTTTCTGTATTTCAGGATGTTCTAGAACAGCAGAGGTGGATAAAGATTAGACAAGTAAATTTACAAGTCCTTCCAAACATTGAAGTCAGTAGCTGAGCTGTTATAGTTTATCACACTGTCCTGGCAGCCAATAAAAAATGTACTACGTATAGGATCTACATTTACTAAAACATGGGCAGTTCCACTTGGACTAGTAGCCACAGCAACTTCATCTGCACTTGTTATCACCTCTGCATAGCCTTTCTGAACTATTTGGTTGTTCTCCAACTGCGATTAATCCATGAGAAAAAAAACTAAATTGAGCACATAGAAAGCAAGGCAACTGCATAACATCAGAAAAATCATCATTTAACCCACTTAGATCCATGATATTATTGTTTTTAATATCTTGTTATCTTCTTTTTTTTATTGTGCAATAAACTGGTCGGGATTTCTCCAAGTGCTATAAAACAGAAAAATGTTTTCATTGTTTATACCTCTTTGGAACAAGCAAACTCATTATTCTCACTCTTAAAATCCAAATCTCAGAATGTACAAGGCCCACAAAGTGCAGACACTACAACTTATCTATTGTTTCATGTTTCAAAAAATCTACTGAATTTGGAATAACACAAGGCATTCTTCCATCAAAAAGCAGTTGCAGAAGCATCTTGGATTAGATATTTCAACAAAGTCAGCTATGAAAAGCATTGAAAACCAAAGATAAGCCCAAGCAAAAGGTCAACCAGTAATCAAGATAAAGAGCGAAAATTTTGATTTTTCTCAACAGGTAGCCCTTAAACAAAAAGGAACTAAAACACAAGATGATGATATTTAACAAATTAATTGAGAAAATTTTTCATGGTAAAGAAGTGAAAGAGCGTACCCTAAACAGTGTTCTGGCTCCCCAAATAACAAATGTCTCATTGCAAGTATAATGTCTGTGATTTCCCCTCAGAGTTCCAGGTCGAATTTCACCAACATGAAATGAAGCACAAGACACTGCTCCACCTGAACAATAAAGTAAAAATTAGAATTAGGAATTCTGCAAAATCCCATTTTGTGCACCAGATTACAGAAGATCGATATTGAAAAAAAAATTACAAGGAGAGAGTTGTATATAAGAGAGAGAGAGAGAGAGACCTCTAATGCCAGAGTGAAGGGCAAGGGTAACAGGGTTCAGCAGCCAACCGCGGTTGTCTTTGGTGATGAAGCCATTTTTGAATCTGATCAAATTGGCTTTCTCATCATCCTCTTTGGTGGATTTTGGATGATGATTTGAGAAAAGATGAGCAGAAGAGAAATGGGAAGAAGGTTGAATTCTGAAAGAGAGCCAAGTGAGAAAGAGAAAAATGGAAAGCAAAAGAGGGAAGGCATATGGCTTCTTCAACAAGTGTTTTAGAGATAACAGTACCGAGTTATGAACCTGAAATTGATTCTCTGAGTTCCTTCTAGGGTTCGCCATCTTCTCCCTCTCCACTTTGCTTCGTCTCAGCTGCAAACTCTAACAGAATTTCATTTTCCTTTTTTTTTTAACTGAAGTTCAAAAAAAATATTAAGATGATTTAATTAATAATATATATATATATAAACACACAAAAACACAACCAAAGATGATATAATAAAAAAACTAAAACCATAAAAAATTATTTTCTAAACAGTTAAAAAAAGGAAAAATTAAGAACCAATATAAACAGCGGCATCAAGTGTCCCATGCCCATCAAACGATGCATAAAAAGCACTTGGCCACTTAGAGAAAGAACCCAGATGAGAAAATTGATTCATCTATGGAGGGCTAAGTTCCAATGTCAGCATAGCTACCAGAGCAAAAGACTCAATGGAAGTTTTTCTCATGATCTCTGTAAGGCTCACAGCCTAGAAAGCAAGATTTGGAGGGGGTTAGTGTATGTTCTGGGTTGCCCCAATAATGGAGCAATATAAAATGCAGAAAAATACATCATCATTGAGATGTAGATGCATACCGCGCTGTTCATAGAGAAGTGCATAAAGAATGAAAAAAAAAATTATAATTAAGTTAATTTGACATAAAACATCATATTCAATCACTTAACTACGATCACCTTCTGTAAAATGATTTAAAATCTTTCCAAAATAATTTTCTATTTATTTCTATATTTTTAATATATCAATTCAATCTAATAAATTAAATATAAGACATTCAGAGTTATCTGTATTTGTCTATTTTTATTATTTTATATTCTTAATTGGTTTTTAGTCCCAATTGGTCTTTATATTTTATTTTTTTATTAACTTTGCTACTTAATATTTCAAAAACAAGACAGAGTTGATCACTATATGATGATGCCTCGATAAATCATCAACTTGTGAAAGACACAATATTTTTTGATATAATAAAGTGCATCTTATAAGAAAAATTTAAAATTTTAATTGGCAAAATAAAAAAAAAAATAGTAGGGGTAACTTCAACAAAAACCTGATTAACATGATAAAATGACGAAAATGGACAAATATAGATTGCTAGATATGTCTTTTGCCAATAAATTTGTTATATTTAAAATTTTATTAAATTTTAATCTATTTATTTAAATTTGAAATTTTATTTTAAGTTGGGTAGAGGAAAATTTTTAAGTTTTCATAATCATCTAATTCTTTATTTATTATGATATAATTTTTAAAAAGAGTAAATAAAATAAATAAGAAACTAAAAGTATCTTATGATACAGGCATATAGAGTTTCTTTTTTTTTTTTCATTTCTTTCCAATTGGATTATTTTTTCGATTTTTTTGTTAACTATGGATAGCCGATTTGAATATATAGGAATATTATGATTAATGTACCATTTTGAGAGTGATATTTGAGTATGTTCCAATACTCGGTTTTGAGAGAATGACTCGGATATATATTATTTGACATAAGCACTATGAATTAAGATATTTATATGCTCAAAATGGTAAATGTGAATAAAAAATTGAATCTCAAAATAAACACCTTGCTAAGGAGAAAAAAAAAATTAAGTGGGGAAAATCATACATAAAAAATATGGAAAGTTGGAAAAAATTTATATATAGAAATTTATCCTTACAATATTAAGTGAATAAACTGAAAGACTCTCTTGTAAACATATAGGTGCATGGGGTGCAAATTCATAGACCGGATCAAGGCCAATGCATGGACAGACTACCTGTCCACATGAATATCGAGCCAAAATACCGTGGTCCAGGCTCAACTTTTACATTTTTTTTCTAAAAATTAGCGCAATTAGGTGACAGATAATTTTTCAGAATTCCACAATTAATTATTCTATTGTCTCCTCTAATATAAATAAATGTATCTATCTATATTGAAATAGTTTTTTTTTCTGCTTATGAGAAATTCTTCTCCTCTTCTTATACTTTTTTTATTGTGATAGAAGTACACTATTTTCAGTTCGTTGTGCGCATTTGTTGTGTGCTCATCATTTGCTCTTTATATTTGTTGTATCCTAGAGACAAATGTCGGTTGTATTAAATACCAGTGGTAGGAGGTGAATTTGTCTTAAAGACAATATGTGGAACACAGACCTCATATTCTTTCTTCTTCTGTGAAATTCCTTATATTGGATTAACAACCTCTTCATATTATATTTATAACAACCTTAAGACAAATTCCCTTGTTAATCTCAGTATTTATTTCTATTGAAATTTAATATTTCATTTGTTTTGTTTTAGAAATGGAGAACACAATAATTGCTACCAATGTTCAGGATGGTTCCTAAGGGTCATCAGCTACTGCTGCACAAGTTGTCTCTCTTGTTGTACCTATCACGATGCCTGTGAACCATGGAGAGAAACCTGAAAATTTCAAAGGTTTGAATTTTAAGAGATGGCAACAAAAGATTTTGTTTTATTTGACTACTTTAAACCTTGCACTGTTCTTGACTGATGATCCTCTTATTCTGAAGGAGGGTGAGCAAGATGTCCAAGTGATGATGGTCTATGACAGTTGGCATCATTTCGGTTTTCTATGTAGGAATTATGTCATGAATAGGTTGCATGATTCTCTATACAACGTGTATAGTGGAATTAAAACTGCAAAACAGTTATGGAAGTTTTTGGACCGAAAATATAAATATGAGGATGTTGATGCCAAAAAGTTTATAATTGGACGTTTTCTTGACTATAAAATGGTGGATTCCGAAACTATTGTGAGTCAAGTGCAAGAGCTTTAAGTTATCCTTCATGATATTGATGCAAAATGGATGAACTTGAATGAGACCTTCTAAGTGGTTGCTATTATTGAAAAATTACCCCATGGCTAGAAAGATTTTAAAAACTACCTTAAGCATAAGCGAAAGGAAATGAATATTGAAAAGATAATTGTTCGATTTTGAATTAAAGAAGACAACAAAAGCTCTGAAAGAGATAGGAAGGGGTTGAATTCTTCCAAGGCAAAGACGAACATTGTCAAATATGGACAAAGTTTGAAAAGAAAGAAAACCAAAGAGTCCAAGACAGGACCAAATGTGAAGTTTTTAAGAAAAAAATTCCAAGGCAAGTGCTTCAACTATGACAAAAATGGGTCATATGAATTCTGATTATAGGCTCCCAAAGAAACAGAAAAACAATGAAGCTAATACTCTTGTAGAATATTACTCAAGAGATCTCTAATATTAATCTTGTTGTTGTCATATCAGAGGTGAACCTAGTTGGGTCTAACCAAAAAGAATGATGGATTGATATTGGTTCCCCAACGCACATTTGCTCAAAATGTGAGATATTCTCTACCTTCCAACCGAAGAGTGGAGAAAAGTTGTATATCGGCAATTCTGCCACTTCTGAGGTTTTAGGTGAAGGACAAGCGGTGCTAAAGATGACATATGGAAAGGAGCTAACTCTTAACAATATCTTGTTTATGCCTGATATTCGTAAGACTTTGGTATCAGGTTGACTACTAAACAAGCATGGATTTTGTATGGTTTTTGAGTCAGACAAAGTTCTTGTAGTACCAACCCGCATAGCCAGGTGAACCTCACTGTATAGACGGATGTCACACAAGTGTATCGACCTGTCTGAATTAAAATTTGTCTACATCTTTCAAAAATAAGACTTTTATATCATAACAACCATATAACATAATGAATCAATTAGTGTAACTGGCTACCAAACATTGTCAAATTTATAACTATCTGGACATTAGCCCTTAATACAAAATCTATACTAATTCAAATTTCATAATTCCAAATACATGCCATTATTAAAACTTAATGGTCTATATCCCATGATATGCGGAAAAATAAATAAAATGCATGAATAAAAGAACAAACCCAACTCAAGTCAACTCTGACTGCTCTGACTAACTTTATCTTCTCTTCACGTCACCCCACATTCTATGGCTCCAAACCTGCATGTAGGAAAAACCCACACGCTAAGCTACTGAAAGCTTAGTAGTACATATAAATGTTTAAATTATAGCACGCATCCACATATTAATATAATATCTCATATTTAATAACATATTTGTGTGCTTGGCCATATTATCAAATATGCAATTATTCATAAGATAGCTTAATCCTATTACTTTGCATAATATTCAACACTCATAACATACATCGAATACATGACTTCATCATTATAATAACCTTACATGTCATTTATCATATCTACATATCGTTATGTATTCAAATTTACTAATTTTTGTAAACTGTATTCAACTTTTTGTATCATTGGTTTATGGATTCATAACCCAATACTCTAAATGTGGACTACCTAGATGCATGTTGTGAAAAGGAGCATTCTAACAAGAGCTTAAGCCATCCTGGTTACTACTGTATCTGTCTGTATTACTACCACTAAGCTTCTCAAATCAAGAGCACTCTGATGCGAGCTTAAGCCACCCTGATGGGCAAAGACTGTATGCATATGGGAACAAGAGCACTCTAACATGAGCTTAAGTTGTCTTGTCCCTAATCCGGATATGCTACCATTAAGCTTTTCGAATTAGGAGCGCTCTAACATTAGCTTAAGTGACCTTGATGAGCAATTATAATGATTTTATGCATAAATATTTCTACGGTACCATAACCCCCTCAATGACATGTCATCTATCCTATCTAGTCCCTAAATAGAGAATGGGCATTCTTATTCAAGTTCTAATTATAAGCATCAATTATGTCACATTTGATAATTTAACATGATCATCACATAACATGATGTGACGTTGAGCACTATGTGCATAATCAAGTTTTTCAGTTCTATTATCATATTGTATAAAATCTCACTTAATCATATCAAAGGGAAATGCATATCATACTCAAGTAGCCTCATCATATAAATCCATTTATTCATTTCTGGAAACTGGTCATTCATGGGCGTGAAACCTTATGTCACAGTTTGTCTACCCATGACGAGGTCGTGACTAGGTCATGGTCATTCACAAGCATCAACAATTGTTCATAGGCATTGTAGCGCTCCCTTACCCTACTAATCGTTAATAAGATATGGAAGTACTACTAAGCATATTTGTTTTAAAACCAATGCTCAATTTATTGTATAAATATTTTTATTTCAATTTTTGAGTTTATTATTAGCTGAATATTTATTACCATATATTTGTTTATTTAAATATGCAACTAGTGATGTGATTAATTTAATTTAAAAGAACTCATTCAATTAAATCATAATATTTAGAAATATATTTACAAATAATACTAGATATATAAAATTACAAAATTCATTCCTTATAAATATTACATGCCACAAATTTACATCAAAATAAATTCTTAAAATTTAATTTTTACAATATAATTTCCAAAACCTACAAAAAGAAACTAAACTACTGCAATCTGATCTTGGGGTTCCCCTTATTTTCGATAGCCCTAACATAACAGCTATGTCTATTTATCTGCACGTGTGCTGCTACTAGCTTAGTACATTTGACAACTATCCAATAATTATATAAATTTTTCTAAAATAATATTTTAGAAACTACAATTAATTTATTAAGCATGCCAAATATTCACGTAATAGTAAAATAATTTTCATCATGTAAAAATATTTAATTAATCAATTATGACATTCCATTCATTAAGTATGCTTGAAATTTTAACAATACAAGATATACAATTTGAACTATCAATTTAATAATTTATATTTTTTCTGTTATTTATTTGATGGCCCACGATATCTTAGACCGGAACTAAACACTAGATACAGAGTTTCTGCTCTCCGACATTATACTTGGCGACTATATAATTATTTTATAACTCGACATTTAACTCCTACATTTTCAATAACAACTCAGCACCTTTTTGGTGCCTACGTAATTTCGAACTCGGTACTGTTTCTTAGTGCCTATGTAATTTCAACTCAGCAGTATTTCTTAGTGCCTACGTGAATTAAATCACAGTACTATTATTTTTAGAGCCTACATTTCTACCCTTTTATTGGCATGCCAATTTATCCTAATTTCTAGTTCTTGACTAGATGTTATATGGCTTAATTATATTTATTACCTTTATTATTATTTACATAAATTATGTAGGTAACATTAATATAAATTCCATATAAATGTAATAATTCTCATTAAATATTTTACAACCTCATACTTGCTCATTTAATCATTATAACTATAAGAAAAATCAATTAATATATTTTCTATCACAAAATTTCACAATCAACACATGTTTACAAGCTGACCTATTATGGACAGCATTTCTACCTTATATTTCCCTGTATTGTTCATCTATTTTTAGATAGAATTTGGACAAGTAATCAACTAAAAAAATGTAGGTACATGTCTTATCTTCCATTTCGAACTAGAATCACATTAAACTCAATTTTTTAGCAAAAGTTATGAACTTTCTTCTAACCTACATTCATTCCATTCTGCCTAGTATTTTACTAGATAGATTTTTTTATTATATTGCTCTATATTTTTTATCCATTTTTAGATAGAATTTGGACAAGTGATCGCCTAAACAACTGTAGGTACATGTCTCGTCTTTATTTTCCAACTTAAATCAAATTAAAATGAATTGTTTAGCAAAAGTTATGAATTTTCTTCTAAACTATATTTATTCTAATCTGCCCAATATTTTACTGAATAAATATCTAGTTCTAATATTGAGTCAATTTTTCATCTAATTGCTGATATGTTCAGGTCTAATAGTGTTAATGAAAGTTTGAGCCCTATGTCTTAGCTTTCTAACCCAATAATAATCACTCAAAAATCATTTCCAGAACTCAAGTTATGATCAGAAAACTAGACACTATTCATAAGATAAATTTTCCAGCATATCAATTAATTCATACAATTTCCATTTTCATGCATCAACCTCATATTCTAGTTTTTATTTTCACATTCATGGCATCATTTAATCACCAATTCATTACTTAATCAAATATCCAGAATTTCATACACAATTTCATAAACATCACAAAATCAAAATCAACATTTTTCTATATTGAATTTTTGCCAAATGTCCATACCTTAAAATTTTACTTCTCTTCACTTTCTCTTCTTCCCAGCTAGCTTTCTCTTTGCCCTGAAAGAATTTGATATGTTATCTCATGGGCGTGATTGATTTGATCATTCACGATTAGTATGATCCTTCATGGCTGTGAACTTTAAATGTTGGAGAGTTGGCGCTAAACTATATCACGGACGTGACATAATCAATCACGGGTGTGAACATGCTATTTCTTCTTATTTTGACCTTCAAAGGTTTTCTTTCATTCTTGCATCATATGTTATTCAAGATACACCATGTACAACAAACTTAGAACACAAATATTGTTAAACATTATTACTATTTTATTTGTTAGCATCAAAATGATGAAAATACCCCTCAAGGTTCAACAATCTCCCCCTTTTGATGGTGACAAATAATCTAGCAATATGTGCTTTTAAGAAGTCTCCCCCTCAAAATATGCTTAAGACAAAAAGTAATAGAGTGCATGAATTGAACGACGTATAACATGGATCTTTGCTTACTATTTAGGTATATGCAAGGTATATTTAAAGTGTATCAATTTGTTTGCTTAACTAGTTAAGTATATGCAAAGTATATTCAAAGTATATCAAAATGTTTGCTTAACTAGTTAAGTATACAACACATTTGCATTCATATATTGCTAGGTTCTCCCCCTTTTGTCGTCAGCAAAAATAAACCATAAAATGGTAATGATGTAATTATATTAATACAAAATAGAGGAAGTACAAAGTTTAAAAATGTGAATTAAAGTCCTATACTCATAATAATAGAAACTAGCAAAAAAAAAATGAAAAAGCTAGGACTCTAATTCTGCTTTGAGCCTGACAAACCATCTCTAAGGCATGTTACTTCCTCCTCGAGGCTATCCACACGAGATTCCATGAAATCTTTGAGGTTTTCCAATCTCTCATGGATGGAAGTCTGTAATAGGTCAAAGCGAGGTGCTAAAAGATCAGCCACCTGCTATGCCAAGTTAGGTGTAAAGGCCGAGGATTGACCAACCTCTTGCTCAAACTCTAGGGTCGTTGTCTCGACTCAGGCTTGTTTTCTTTTCTGGATTCCTTAGAGGCTAGCTTTAAATTCATCTGAATCCTGGTCTTCCCAATCAATTTCACTAGCTGGAGTGGTGAAACGATAATAAACATTATTCTCGTAGATTATTCGAACAACTGCTCCCATCTTTATAAAAGACTCGATATTTAGCCGATCTCGAGGATGTGCTGGAATAAGGTTAAAATTGTGCTCATCGAGCTTTAGATACCCAAGCTCAATTGCCTGGTGAGTCACATACCCACCAATTAAGATATCTCTGGCTTTGTTGCAATTGAGAGAAAATGATTTGCAAACCATTGAGACAGGGCCACGATTAGACCTCTTCATGCCATCTCCAAGAGGAAAAGCTTTGATTTTCGGATTGCACCGTTGCTATCGCCTCTTGTAAAAATACTATAGGTAAGAAACCTATGTAAATATTTATGCATGGGAGACTGAAGATGGGTTCTCTTAGTTTTCTTCATGTCCCATCTACAATCTAACCCAAAATGAGTCCATGCCGGATTGGTATAGAATTCCACCTCACTCTCATTAAGGATACCATCTGAGGGAAGTTTGAAGATAGTTCCAAACTTTGCTGCTGTGAGAGTATTCGGATGCTTATGAAGTTGGAATTTGATTGTTCCGATGGGAGAAACTTGCAAAGTGCTAAGGAAATCGAGAGTTGGTTCCCTTAGTGTTGGCCGATGAATATCCACAAATTCCTTAAGATGACAATCTTGTAATTGTTCTATCATGCTTGTCTCAAGACTGAAGGTCATGATAGCATTCCACTCGAAGGAACGAGATGAAAGTAAGGGCCTTTTCTTAAGAATAACATATCTCGGATGACAATGCTCCATAATGATGTTGATAAGGTAGTCCGTGTAGCATCTCGGAGCATGGGATTTCTTCTTTGTGCCTTTTGATGAGCCAGGTTCCATTGATGATTTCAGAATGGGTTTTTGGAGAGTGAGTTTCTGACCAGGGATTTTGAGAACAAACTTGAGATGTTATGATTTTTAAAGATAAGGAGTTTTGAAGGATTTTACAAATGGAAAAGGATATGACGGGGCTGAAATCTGTGAGAAATATTGAATAAGGGTGATAAATTAGAGAATTTGTAGAGTTGGAAATGAGAGAAAATGGCAGAAATCTATTTTATAGTCGACATAGTTACGGTTATGAATAGTAAATCACGGGCGTGAAATTCATGGTCATGGTTTGTTGAAGAGGCGCTCTAGCCATGATGAAGGATATGAATTAATTCACGGTCATGACATTAAATAGTCACGAGGGTTACTTGTGAATTTCATGGTGGTGACAAAATGAATCACGGTCATGAAGTGCAATCTTCACTACTTGTGACCGTGAGGCAACACATGAAACAAAGGGTGAACAGTTCTGTAATTATTTGGTGTTAATGTTCACGATTGTGAAAAAGTGTCACAGTTGTGAACAAAGAGTTTCACGGGAGTGAAAGAAAAGAATCATGGGCGTGAAACATAGTCTTCACTACCTTCAGCCGTGAAGTATGTCATGAAGCGAGGCGTGAAAGCTACTGGAGTTTTTGGCAATTATGATCACTGCCGTGAATATATGTCACGGACGTGAATTACCTTAAATCTTCAATAAATAAAACTAAGTCTAAAATAAGACTTAAAAAATTTCTAAGATGCTTCTATCCCATGTATTTCCATCATGTTAACCACTTCATACCTTAAAAGATTAGACAATAAAAAACAACATATGAAGGAAATTAACATTCAAGGTTCGACAAATTTGACAATCATACTTAAGATAAGGTTAATCCATCATGCATACCAAACTCTTTTCTTTTGAAGTTAAATCTTTCTTTATTAAGAGACTTGGTGAAAATATCTACCAATTGATTGTTTGCATTGATAAATTCTAATACAAAATCTCCATATTAAACATGACCTCTAAGAAAATGATGTCTTATGTCAATATGATTACTTCTAGAGTGTTGAATGGGATTCTTAGATAGGTTTATGGCATTTGTATTGTCACATCTGATAGGTATATGGTCCAAACTATGACCATAATCCTTAAGTTATTGTCTCATCCATAGGATTTGAGTACAACAACATCCTGCTGCCACATACTCTGCTTCAGCGGTAGAAAGAGCAATTGAAACTTGTTTCTTGCTAAACCAAGAAATTAAACATTCACCAATAAAGTGACAAGTGCCTGAAGTACTCTTTCTATCCAAAAGACTTCCAGTGTAATCTGCATCTGAATATCCTATGATATGAAAGGATGAATTTCTAGGATACCATAAGCCTAGATGCAATGTGTCATGTAAATATTTTAAGATTCTTTTCATAACATTCAAATGTGATTCTTTAGGACACGATTGAAATTGAGCCCATAAGCATACACTATATATTATATTGGGCCTAGAGGCAGTAAGATATAAGAGTGATCCTATCATATCTCTATAGAGCTTTTCATTAATGCTCTTACCCTTTTCGTATTTGTCCAATTTTGTTGATGTACTCATTGGAGTCTTGGCATTTTTGCATCCTTCCATTCCAAATTTCTTGATTAAGTCTTTTGGCATATTTGGATTGGTTGATGAATATGCCCTCATTGCTTTCTTTTATTTGTAGACCAAGGAAGAACTTGAGCTCACCTATCATGCTCATTTCAATTTCCTTAGTCATACACTTACCAAATTCTTGGCGAAGCAATTCATTATTAGACCCAAATATGATGTCATCAACATAAATTTGAACAATTAGAATATCATGCTTATGCTTTTTAATAAACAAAGTAGTGTCAACATTTCTCTTTGAAAAATTATTTTCTAAAAGAAAAGAACTTAGTCTTTCGTACCAAGCTCTTGGAGCTTGTTTCAAACCATACAAAGCTTTTGAAAGTTTAAACACATGATCAGACAAATTATGGCTTTCAGAACCTGGTGGTTGTTCTATATAAACTTCTTCTTTTATAAAACTATTTAAGAAAGCACTTTTGACATCCATTTGAAAGAGTTTAAAATTCATATGGAATGCATATGCTAAAAGAATTCTTATGGCTTCTAATGTAGCTACCGGAGCATAGGTCTCATCATAATATATTCCTTCTTCTTGATTATAACCCTTTGCAACTAACCTAGCCTTATTCCTAGTTATTGAACCTTGTTCATCTAGTTTACTTCTAAATACCCATTTACTTCCAATGATTTGATGCTCCTTAAGTCTAGGAACTAAGGTCCATACCTTACTTCTCTCAAATTGGTTGAGTTCATTTTACAGAGCAATCACCCAACTTTCATCATTAAGAGCCTCATCAATATTTTTAGGCTCAATTTGAGAGACAAAAGTAAGATTAGAATCTAAAGGTTTGAGATGAGATCTATTACTTACTCCCTTAGTAGGATCACCAATGATTTGTTCCTTGGGGTGATCTTTTGTCATTTTCCATTCCTTTGGGAGATCTTGCTTGTCTTCCTCTTGAGCTTGAGGTAGAGAGTCATCTTGATGTGAGTTTTCTTGATCTTTATCACCATTTTCATTTTCACAATCAAGCTTTTCATTGTACCTACAATATCATCAAGAACACTACCTTTCACAAGATCAAGCTTACTAGATTCATAAAAAACAACATGCATAGATTCTTCAACAACTAATGTCCTTTTATTAAAGACTCTATAAGCTTTGCTAGTGGCAGAGTATCTTAAAAAGATATGTTCATCAGATTTATAGGCAAATTTTCCAAGGTTGTCCTTGGTATTTAATATGAAACACTTGCATCCAAATACTCTAAAGTATGAAATCATGGGCTTTCTTCCATTCCATAACTCAAAAGAAGTTTTGTTTAAGAGTGGTCTTTTAAAGACCCGATTTGAAATATAACATGCAGTATTGGTGGCTTCGGCCCAGAAGTAGGTTAGTAACCCATGCTCATTAAGCATTGTTCGAGCCATTTCAATTAAAGTTCGGTTTTTCCTTTCGACCACCCCATTTTGTTAAGATGTCCTAGGAGATGAAATTTTTTGTTAAATACCATGTTCTAGAAAAAAATTTTCAAAGTTTTCATTTTCAAATTCTTTTCCATGATCGCTTCTTATTTTTGAAATACAATATCCATTTTCGTTTTGAACTCTCTTAGCAAAGTTTTTAAAAGATTCAAAAGCGTCACTCTTTTGAGCTAAGAAAATTACCCAAGTGAATCTAGAGTAATCATTGACGATGACAAAAGCATAGTGTTTACCTTCTAGGCTTGCAACTCTAGTAGGTCCAAAAAAATCTAGATGCAAAAGTTGTAGAGGTTTCGAGGTACTTACAATATTTTTGGATTTGAAGGAGGACTTGTATTGTTTTCCTCTTTGGCAAGGTTGACATATCTTGTCTTTTTCAAATTTGACTTTTGTTAGTCCCCTTACTAGCTCTCCTTTGCTGAGGCTTTGAATTAAATCCATGCTTGCATGACCAAGCCTTCTATGCCACAACCAAGATTCATCACTAGTAGTCATAAGACACTTAGCGGAAAGGTTAGATATTTTGTGTAAGTCTATTATGTAGGTATTGACATCTCTACTTCATTTAAATATCTCTTAGCCATTAACAGTGGTTACAAGACATTCGTTAGAGGTAAAGATTACTTGGTTTCCCTTATCACATAATTGACTTACACTTAACAAGTTATGTTTCAAACCATCAACAAGTAAAACATCTTCAATGAAAGTAGTATTATTAATACCAATAGAGCCAATGCCAATTACCTTACCCTTAGCATTGTTTCCAAAGGTTACTTTACCTCCATCAATACTTTTAATGTCATTGAAGAGTTCTTTGTTTCCGGTCATATGCCTTCAGCATCCACTATCCACTAGCCAAGCATTTTCTTTTATTGTGGACTTGAGGCATACCTATAAAATCACAATTTAAGTATTATTTTTTTTAGGTACCCAAATGAGCTTGGGACCTTGGGGGTTAGCACATGAAGTTTCCCAATGAGCCTTCCATATCCAGCAGTGTTTATTAATATAACCAAATTTCATACAATAATTACATTGTTTAGCTCTAAATATGTTTTTCGGTTTCACGATGCTTTTAGCTACCATTTTCCTATTAGGTAGAGTTTGTGAGCAGTGACATGCACATGCATGATGAGTTGGTGCTTTCCTAGGAGCATGCCTCTTATACATAAAAGCATGATTGACCTTTTGAGGTTTCCTTGTTAGGCTTACCGACCCTTGACTATTCCTTTTATATATAGAGGATTTAGTGTTTGTTGTGCACTTAGCCCTTGGGGCTATTTCCTGTAATGTGGAGATATGGGGTTCACTTGACTTAACAAAAGTGGTCTTGTGAGATGAAGATGATGTTCCCTTAAATCCTAGACCATGTCTTATGAAATGTGGTCTTTGAGACACTATGAGAGTATCTAAACTCTCCTTACCTTTATGAAATCTTGAAATGGAGTTTCTAAGTTCATCAACTTAATTTTTCAAAACATTGTTCTCTTTAAGCAAGGATTTAGTTGAGGGTCTAGAGGAGTATTCATCTAATGATTTTTGAAGAGATTCATTAGAAGATTTAAGCTCAAGATTTTCCTTTTCTAAAACTTTCATTTTGTTTTTGAAACTTGAAATATTATTTTTATAAGTATTGAATTTACATCTATATTTTCCTAATTCTAGGTTCAATACTTCTATTATACTCTGCTCATCATCATCTTCACTATCACTATTATTATCACTATTATCATTATTGAATGAATATGAGTGAAGTGGTCCTACCTTATCCGTGACATGATCCTCTATAGCCATGAAGCATAGGTTGACCTCTTCACTTTCATTTTCATCTTTTTCACTTGAAGAGCTTTTGTCATCCCATGTGGTTTTGTGACCTTTCTCTCCATTTTCTTTATGATATTTGTTCTTATGTTTCTTGAGCCTTTGAGATTCTGGTTTGATATGTCCCTTCTTCCCATACTCATAACATTTTACCTCCTATTTATTTCTTTGAGAGTCATTTGAGGAGTGTTTGAGATTTCTTTGTTTGAAGTTTCGAGAGTTGCCAATTCTCTTTTCAATTATTCTTTTCAGTCTTCTTGAGAGCATCGCAATTGTTGCCCAGATATTAGACCAAGAAGGGGGGGTTGAATTGGAGTTTCAAAAAATTAAACTTGAAGGTGCGGAAATAAAATTGTTAATTTTAGAAGGGATAGAGAAAATCAGACACAAAGATTTATAGAGGTTTGGGTATTAACAAACCCTACTCCTCTCCCCAATCGCAATTGGGAGTTTCACTAACACACTAAGTGTTACAATGGAGTTTGACAAGCTCACTCTCAACTATGGTGTTTCTCACAATGGCTCACACCTAACCCAGAAATCCCTTGTGTTTTAATGGCTCACACAATAACCAATTCCTTTGTGTTTTACAGGCTCACACAAACAACCTACACTTTGTGTTTTACAGGCTCACACAAACAACCTACACTTTGTGTTTTATAGGCTCACACAAACAACCTTTTAATTTGTGTTTTGGAGGTTCACACAACTAACCCTTAGAAGTGTTCTTCTCTTAACCCAGAACTACCCAATGCTCACTTGAGTAAAGATTACAAAGAGAACTACTTATAAATCTTTATTGCTCAAATATGAGGAGCAATAAGATTTCTACAGAGAATGAATTTGTTCTCAAAGTATAAAAGTACAAGATAGCTTGTGATTTGAAGTATATGCTAATCTTTTGTTTTTCTTGTCATTCTCTTGTTTCTTAATTCATAAATGACTTCCATTTATACTCCCATGGCTGAATATAGCCGTTGGGGTGCATTAAATAAGAAACTAGCTGTTATACCAACCAAAAAATCGCGCCTGACATTTTTCTCTTTCATTGTTCACGGGCGTGAATATGCTTGTCACGGGGGTGACAGTTCTTCCCAAGCCGTGACTGAAGTGGTGACCTTGGTCGTGAAGCTCTCTGGTATGTTTTGACATATAGAGTCACGGGCGTGACTTTAATCAGTCACGGGCGTGACACTCTTCCCAGTCGTGAACCAAGTGGTGACTCTGGTCATGAAGCTCTCTGGATGATATTGAATGAAGCCTTCACGGGGGTGACACATTCATTCACGGGGGTGAACATCTTCCCAGCCGTGACCCAAGTGGTGACTCTGGTCGTGAAGCTCTCTGGAATGAAATTTGCATGAAGCTTCACGGGGGTGACACCTTTCTTCACGGGGGTGACTAAAATGCTTACTTCACGGTTTGGTTTTTCTTCATGGTCGTGAACTTCAAATGTTGGTTTCTTGGTAACGGCTAGTTGGCTTCACGGGAGTGACTCCTAGAGTCATGGCAGTAAACATGTTACTTCTTGCTTTTTGTTTCTCAAGGATTATTCTTCCAATTCTCCATTCTTGCTATTTTAATTCATGTCCTGTATAATATACTTACAAAAACAAGTATGTTAAATACAATATTGCTATATTATTTATTATCATCAAAATGACAGAAATACCCCTCAAGGTTAATAGCAATGTCCTAATTTGCATCATCACTGTTTTCTTCATCATCTTCAACTTCTTCTTGAGATTTTGAAGTAGAGGCTCTTAGTGCTATAGGCTTTCTTTTTTCTGGCTCAGTTTCAAGTTCTCCATCTTTCTTTACTGCCATTTCATGTGTTAGAAGTTTGCCAATAAGCATATCGGTATTCATGACGCTCATGTTAGAGAAGCGCTCTAAAGGCAATCACCTTTAGCACTTATTGTACAAATTTATTCGATTAATAAAAGGTTTTTTTCATTAATTGGATGTTCATTTGGTATATGAATTGATAAGTGATCTTAAATCAATTAATGAATTCCTTGATACATAAAAACTAACATTGCTTGGACTAGACATGACGTAGTCAGTCTAGTGGGAGTTGACACATGTCCATACTCTAAACCAAGTGGGGTATAGAATGATGAAATGAATAATTGTACGAAAATTGTCTATGAAAAGGTTCGTAGTCAAACCACTGACTTTCCGATCAATTGGGGGTCATGATGTGTTGCTAGATACTGCTCATGACTTACTTAAATTAATTGTTAATTTAAGTGGCCAACAAGACCGGGAACCTAATGGGTCACATGCATTGAAGATATGGAGAATGAGTAAAATGGTCTTGGATAGTATCCAAAATATGAGAGAATTATTTTGGGATGAATTGCGATGAGATCGCATGGAAAAATTATTCGGGAGGGTCACAGGCCCGTACGAGCCCTCAAGGGCCCATGCGGGCTAGCCAGGCTCTTGGCCTGCTTAGCGGGCTAGCTGGGCTGGCCAGTAGCAGCTTGCAGCAGGCCCAACACACTGCTGCCTCCCACCCGTTGGCCAACGGCAGATTTGGGCCTTAATTAGGCCAATTATGGCTAATTACTATTCATGCATTTCCCTTTTCTCTATTTTTGACTTTTTATCTTTTCTTTGAATTTGATTCAAATAGAAAAGACATCAAATGACAGAAAATAGACATGAAAATATTTTTTTGTGAAAAAAATATTTTTAAGACACAACAAAATTCTCTCAAGAACACTTTCAAAGCTAGCACTTTGAATTTATTCAAACTATTTCTCTTGATAGTTTCATCTTCATTCTTCGCGTGGATTATCATTAGAGACATCGTAGTGTGGATTGTTGTGGTTTGCTTCAACCCAACAAAGTGAAGATTTGAAGAATAAATAATAAATTACAAGGTATAATTTCTAACCTTTATATTTATATAAATTAGTTTTAATGATACAAGTATGATATTTTTTTTCGGGTTTTGAAAATTTTATTTTTCCACTAGGTTTATGAATACGATTCATTCTTTAAAACCCAACATTGGTATCACAGCCTCCATGTATCCATTAAAATTAATTTTAATTGAAAGAGCAATGTGATTGCATAGTTTTGATGATTTTGGATCAATAGGTTTTGAAAAATTGAAATTAATTGTAAAATATGTTTTACACATTTTTTCTTTATCTAATTTGATCATGGGATGATTGAGGATGATTATTTTGATTTAAAAATGATTTGAATATGATTCAAATAATTAATTTCGGATTTATTTAAAAAATGCCTAAAATTGCCTTGGTTATAAACATGTGTTGTTGTTTGGCTTAATTGATGGGGTTGGTTACATTTTTCTAGTAATTTGATTATGAAAAAATTATTTAGACATATGGATAATATGTTTATGCCTTTAGAAGTTTCCAATAATTAATTAAAAATTATTTTAATTAATTTTTCAAACAAATACAAAAATATAACTGTTTTAGCATACCCGGTGGGGCTGTTTTATTTGATTTTTTTGTATGTGTTTATTTTATTTTTGGCACCTTGAAATATATATGATTAGAAATATGTTATTTTTATTTTAGATATATGCCAAAATTATTTTTCAATTATTTGAAATTTTAAAAAATTCTAGATGTCGAATTAGTCATCTTGAGCGTCTAAGTGTATTGGTTCGTTTGTCTTAGTAATTTTGACTTGTGCCAAAAATATTTTGATGAGCTTGAGCTGAGATAAAGATGATTAGAATGATAATTTTAAGTTCTAGAAATTTTAAGAAGTTTTGGAAATTAATTTTGAATTAATTTAAGTTGTGCAATTGTAATTCTAGTATGACTAGAAATTGGTATATATATTAAAATTAAATTATTTAAGTTTAACATCATAATATTCTGATTTTAAGAAAAATTAATTTTGAATTATTTCTGGAAATATAAAATTTAATTTAATTTGATGAAATATTAAATTCCACTTTAAAATGACATACAAAATTAAATTAACTGAAAGAACACATATAGGCAATTTCGGTTCAAGTGTTGAATCGATTTACAAATTGAAATCCAAAATTGTCATTTTTATTTTGTGCATTAGAGAATGCATGTTAGGGGTGTATGAAATGACATGATGTATGATTATGGACTTAGGTCCAATGTGATTGAGCATGCATGGAATTATTTTGTTTTATGATAAATAGGGCCTGCGTGTCCTTACCTCTCTTTCTTTTTTATGTATTTCTCTTCTCATCTTACTCACCTCAAATGTAAATTGAGGTTTTCTATAATTTGAAATATGTAATTAGATTACATAGGATTAGGATAGAATAAAGATACAAAGGAGTAAGAAGAAAAGGAGGTGGTACCATAAACAAGAAGACTTAGAAATAAGAATTTGATTTATATTTTGGGTTGTAAATTCATGCATATACATAGGTAAGACCTATTCAATTTCTCTTTGGCTCAAGAGATTGACTTTAGTATGTCTATAATCATGCTATATAGTTAATGTTACTATCTTTATATATCCATGTGATGAATGTATGATATATAAAAGCATGAAATGATAACTGAATGAGACTTAACAAAGAAATCCCTCGTAAAATAAACAATTAAGTCTTACGCCTTCCATTAATATGGGAGAACCAGAGTTCTTCTAGAGTTAGGGTTGTTGAGTTTCCTCAAGCTCACTCTATAAGAATATGTTCAATCTTTTGAAATTAGATTTCACAATTAATGGGTTAGACTTAACCAATATTATTAACTTGTTGGATTTGCACCAAGGTTAATGTGTATTGGAGGTGAAGTTCGGTTTGTATATATGAAATGTACGCATATCAAGAGTTGATAGCCCAATGTATGTGCACACATCAATAAGTTGATAGCATAAGATTCGATAGTTGCATGAATAATGAAATTGGTATGGATTATATACCTACCGACTAAACTAAGGATAGCTTGTTAAGTTGCCTCAAGGTTATTTTTAGCTAGTTGGATATCGATCCACTAAGAGAACTTCCATATAAGTTCTCTTGGGTTCATAGTGAGAGCTATGGATTCGCAATAAAATAGTGGGAGTCATAATGCGATTTATTAAAAACCTAATAAACATGGATTTTATGTACATTCTAACATGTTTTATTTTACATCTAGGTTGCTAGAATCATCATTATGACAAGTGTGAATTTTCGATCACTAATGGAATCAAATAAGTTGACTGGGCCCAATTTTTTGAATTGGCTAAGGAATTTGAGAATAGTTCTTAAATCCAAAATGAGTGGTTATGTCCTAGATAAGGGACTCTCTAATCCCCCTGCTACTAATGCTTCTGAAGATGTTCAGAAGACATATCAAAAGCATCTCGATGATAGTGAGATGGTAAGTTGCATTATGCTTGCTACTATGTCAACTGAGTTGCAAATTAAGCATGAGGCTATGAATGCTAATTCCATGGTATACCATCTATGAGAGCTTTTTGATAAGCAAGCACATTTTGAAAGGTTCGAAACTTCGATGTTGCTCTTCTGCACTAAGATGGTTGAGGGGACATCTCTAGTGCAATATGCATTGAAGATGAATGGCTATATTGAGAGGTTGACCACCTTGGGATTTGTGATGGACCATGAATTAAGTATTAACTTAATTCTAACCGGTTTGTCTGATAGTTATTAACTATAGGATGAACCAAATCTCTACCACTATTCCTGAGCTGATTAACTTGCTCAAAACAGCTGAGTCATCTGTCAAGAAGGACAGTAAGACTATGATGCTGGTGGACTCTTCAAGTTCTAAAAGGAAGAACCTTAAGAAGAAGAAGAAGAAGTCCATGAATCCTAAGGGAGGCATGGCCAAGAAGAAGGCCAAGGAGATTGCTCTAAAAGAGACATGCTTCCATTGTGGCAAAGATGGCCACTGGAAGAGAATTTGCAAGGCTTACGTGGAGTCCTTGAAGAATAAGGCATCTGATGCCCCATCTACTTCAGGTATTTTTGTCATTGAAATTAATACTGTTTTCGATAATAATATATGGGTATTAGATACCGGTTGTGGCTCACACATATGCACTAATATGCAGGGCCTAAGGAACAGTAGACAACTCAATAAGGGAGAGTCAGAACTACGTGTTGCAAATGGAGCAAGGGTTGTTGCATTAGCTGTAGGAACATATGTATTGACCCTCTCTAGTAGGCTTATATTAAATTTTCATAATTGCTATTATGTACCTACTTTGACTAAAAACATTATTTCTGTTTCAAGTCTAAATAAAGATGGTTTCCTTTTAGCTTTTAGTAACAATTGTTATTCTATTATGTTGAATGGAATTCTTTATGCTAATGGTACATTATGCAATGGAATATACATATTAGATATGTCAAATCGAATTTTATACATCACTAATAATAAAAGGCAAAAACAAGATATGTTGAAATCATCTTATTTATGGCATTGTTGCCTTGGTCATATAAGTGAGAAACGCATGGCTAAGCTACACAAAAGTGGTAGTTTGGAGTCATTGGATTATGAATCATATGACACATGTGAATATTGCTTATTAGGCAAGATGACTAAATTACCCTTTAAGGGAAAGGGTGAAAGTGCTAATGGACTTTTAGACTTACTACATTCAGATGTATGTGGTCCAATGTCTACACACGCCAGAGGTGGTTTCATCTACTTCATTACTTTTATCGATGACTACTCACGATATGGGTATATGTATCTTATGAGATACAAATATGAAGCTTTTGAAAAGTTCAAAGAATTCAGAAATGAAGTAGAGAAACAACTTGGCAAAAGTATTCCATCAATCAGATCGAGGAGGTGAATACTTTAGCCAAGAGTTTCTAGATTATCTTAAGGATAATGGGATTTTATCTCAATGGACTCCACCTTACATGCCACAACACAATGGTGTGTCTAAAAGAAGAAACCGAACCTTGTTAGACGTGTAAGGTCTATGATGAGTTTTACGGAATTACCTAAATCCTTTTAGGGTTATGCATTAGAGACCGCCATTTATATATTACATGGAGTTCCTTCAAAGTTAGTTGATGTTACTCCATATGAGATATGGTATAACAAAAGGCCCACTTTTTCTTACATGAGAATTTGGGGTTGTCCTGCTTATGTAAGCGGACAATGTCAGATAAGTTAGAAGCTAAGTCTGACCGATGTATGTTTATGGGATATCCAAAAGAATAATATGGATATCAATTTTACCACCCTTTGGAACAAAAAGGTTTTTGTTTCAAGACATGCTATCTTTTTAGAGAGAGAATTCCTTTTAAAACGAGATAGTGGGAACAAAATTGAACTTAAGGAAGTTCAAGATGCTCAAACAGATGCTGATCAACTGCTTGAACTCGAGCTTGTTACTCATACAGATGATACAACAGCTCAACCTTCTAAAGCACAAAAACTTCGTAGGTCAAGTAGGATACGTACTATTTCAGAGAGAAATGGATTTCTCATTAGTGAATAGAACAATGTATTGCTCATAGAAAATGATGAGCCTACAACCTATGAAGAAGTTCTGAATAGATCTGACAAATGGCTTTAAGCCATGAAGTTAGAAATGGATTCCATGTATGAAAACCAAGTATGAACTTTGGTTGACCCACCCGAAGGAATAAAGCCTATAGGGTGAAAGTGGGTTTTCAAAAAGAAAACTGACATGGATGGTAATGTGATTACCTATAAAGCTAGACTTGTTGCTTGTAGCACTCCCTTACCCTTCTAGTCGTTAATAGGATATGAAAGTGCTACTAAACTCATCTGTCTTAAAACCAATGTTCAAATTATTGAATTTTTTTTTTCGAGTTTATTATTAGCAAAATATTTATTGCTATATTTTTTTCTTCCCATTTAAATATATAACTAGTGATGGAAATATTTTGATTTAAAAGAACTCATTCAATTAAACCATAATATATAAAATATATTTACAAATAATACTAGATATATAAAATTACAAAATGTATTCCTTATAAATCCTACATGCCATAAATTTACATCAAAAGAAGTTCTTAAAATTTAATTTTTACAACACAATTTCCAAAACATATAAAAAGAATTACACTGCTGCAATCTGATCTTGGGGTTACTTCTTCTTCGGTCGCCCTATCAGAACAACTATTTATCTTCGCGTGAAGCACACGCGTTAAGCTACTAGCTTAGTTGTACGTTTGACAACTATCCAATAATTTAATAAATAATTCTAAAATAAAATTTTAGAAACTACAATTAATTTATGAAGCATGCCAAATATTCAATTAATAATAAAATCATTTTCTTCATGCAAAAATATTTAATTCATCAATTATGACATTCTATTCATTAAGCATGCTTAAAATTGCATAACAATTCAAGATATAAAATTTACAATATCAATTTCATAATTCATATATTTTTTTTCCTATTATTTATTTAATAGCCCATGACATCTTAGACTGGAACTAAACACTGTTACAATATTTCTGCTCTCCGACAGTATACTCGGCGCCTACATAATTATTTTATAACTCGGCGTTTAACGCCTACATTTTCAATAACAACTCAACACCTTTTTGGTGCCTATGTAAATTTGAACTCAATACTATTTCTTATTGCCTACGTAATTTCAACTCAGCACTATTTCTTAGTGTCTACTTAAATTAAATCTCAGCACTATTATTTTTACTGCCTACTTTTCTACCCTTTTATTGGCATACCAACTTATCCTAATTTCTAGTTCTCGACTAGATGTTATAGGGCATAATTATATTTGTTACCTTTGTTATTATTTACATAAATTATATAGGTAACATTAATAAAAATGTTCTTCTAAGTTACGTTCACTGGAATCTGCCCAGTATTTTACTGGACATATTTTTATCTTATTTTTCTCTGTCTTTTTCATCCATTTTTAGATGAAATTTGGACAAGTGATCAACTAACAAAATGTAGGTACATGTTTTATCTTAAATTTTCAACTAGAATCATATTAAAACAAAATTTGTAGCAAATTTATGAATTTGCTTCTATGCTACGTTCACTGCAATCTGCCTAGTATTTTAGTGGACAGATTTCTAGTTCAAATCTTGAGTCCATTTTTCACCTAATTCTAGTCATATTGAGGTCTAATCGTCTGAATGAAAGTTGAAGCCCAATTTCTTAACTTTCTAACAACTTTCTAACCCAATAAGAATCACTCAAAAATTATTTCCAAAACTCAAGGTATGACTAGAAAACTAGACACTGTTTATAAGACAAATTTTCTAGCACATCAATTAAATCATACAATTTCCATTTTCATGCATCAACCTCATATTATTATTTTTATTTTCACATTCATGGCATTATTTAATCACCAATTCATTTCTCAATCAAATAACTAGAATTTCATACACATCACAAAATTAAAATCAACATTTTTATACATTGAATTTTTGCCAAATGTACATACCTCACAATTCTACTTCTCTTCACTTCTCTCTTCCTCCTAGCTTGTTTTCTTCTTACCCTTACCTCCTCTTTGATTTTGGTTGAAGGATTTTTCACCTCCTTGGCCTAACAACAATTGTTTTACACTAATCACACTAATCCACTCTTAATCACCATTAACATATCAATAACCCTAAATTACTAACTTTAATGGCAACTAACCCCAAAATCAAAGAAAAGAGAAGAAGAAATGTGAGAAGATGGAAAATCTAAACTCACCTTTGATGATCTTCAAAATGATCAAAGACTTTTTTCTCATTTTCTCTTCTTTTCTTCCTTCCTCTTCCTTAGTTTAGCCTACTTTTCTTCACTTCTTTGATGATCTTGCCTTAATCCCATTTTTTTCATCTAATCTTAGCTTGATTTGAAGAAAGAAAAAGAGAATAAGTGGGGGAGCAGGAGCTCATGGCAAAAGAGAGAAAAAGGGAGAGAAATTTGATTAAGATGAGGAAGAAGAAGAATGGTCAAAAAAAGTGGAAATTTGATTTTTTATAGTTGGATTAGGTGGGTGGTTAGGATTAATTATTAATCTCGCTTCCAATTGGTCCATTAATTAAAATCACTCTTACTTTATTTTAATCAAAACAATATTCCTCTCCTTAGATAAAAAATATTCTATTTTTATGTTTTCTTAAAATATTTGTGCCAAAAACACTGCAATTTCTAATTTCATTCAGCAAAAAATTATTTTTTTCCAAATTTTAATTTCAAATATCAAAGTTCTCAATTAATAATATCCAAAATATTTTTCTCACATCTTATCATTATTTTAATTAATTGTTTTCATGTCCGAATGTAGATTCCGATCAGTTCAGCGCGCCGAATTTTGGTAAACCGTGATTGTGGCCTAAATTATCGGCCTTTACAATTTTCCCCTCCTAAAAAAAAATTTCGTCTTCAAAATTTACCTTTTTAACTAGAGTGGAATAATTGTGGATATTAAACTTTCATCACCTCTTCATTTTCCCAAGTCACCTCTTCTGAATTATGATTTTTCCATAGAACCTTTACTAATGGTACCTTCTTATTATGTAGCTCTTTCATTCCTCGAGCTAGAATTCCCAATGGCTCCTCTTCATAAGTTTGATCTAACCGTATCTCTATAGATTCTGCTAATATGATATGAGATGGATCCGATCGATATCTTCTCAACATGGACACATGGCATATGTTGTGAATCTTATCTAACTCTGGTGGTAGAGCTAATTTGTACGCCATGAGACCTATGCATTCAAGTACCTCATAAGGTCAAATGAACCTAGGACTCAACTTTCCCTTCTTTCCAAATTGGAAAATCATTTTCCAATGTGAGACTTTTAAGAATACTTTGTCACCAATTGTATACTCAATATCCCTCTTTTTCAAATATGCATATGATTTATGTCTATCAGCAGCAGCTTTCAGTCTATCTTTTATCACTCTCACTTTTTTCTCTATATGCAGTACTAGATCCGGACCCACTACTTTCGTTTCACTAAGCTCGGTCTAACATAGAGGCGTTGTACATTTCCTCCTATTGAACCTTGAGGGGTATTTCCGTCATTTTGATACTAACAAATAAAATAGCAATAATGTATTTAACATTCTTGTTTTCTAAGTCTATTGAATAGGGTATGGAATATGATAGCAAGAATGGAGAATGGAAGATTAAACTTAAAAAGATAAAATTGAAGAAGTAGCATGTTCACACCCGTGACCCTATGTGTCACGCCCGTGATGAAGCCTAGCGCCAACAAACCAACATTTAAAGTTCACAGCTATGAAGTAAGATAGCAACCGTGAATGAACATTTCAGTCACGCTAGTGAAAGAAATGTCACGCTTGTGAAAAGACATGACAAATTCTTCCAGAGAGCTTCACGACCAAAGTCACCACTTGGACCACGGCTTCGAAGGATGTCACGCCTATGAAGATAACATGTCACACTCATGAACAAACATTTCAAAACATTCCAGAATGCTTCACGGCTAAAGTCACCACTCAAGTCATGACTTGGAAGAATAGTCACGACCGTGACACACAGAGTCACAACCGTAAACGATGAAAGCGAACAATGTCAGGCATGATTATTAGGGTTGGTGCAATGGCTAGTTTCATATTTAATGCATTCTAACGGCTATAATTTCCTATGGAAGTATAAATGCAAGTCATTTATGCATCCAGAACAAGAAAGTGAACAAGGAGAACAAAAGAACAAGAGAATAACAAATATTTTGAATCAAAATCTTGTTGTAAGCTATTTTGTGCATTTGATATTTATTCTTTGTAAAAATCTTTTTGCTCATCATTTATTGAGCAAATTAGATTTATAAGTGTTTCTCTCTGTAATAATTTACTCAAGTGAGTTTTGGGTATTTCTGTGTTAAGAGTATAACACTTGTAAGGGTTAGTTGTGTGAGCCTCAAAAACACAAAGAAAGGTTGTTTGTGTGAGCTTGTAAAACACAAGGTAAAGGTTGTTTGTGTGAGCCTATAAAACACAAGGAATTGGTTATTGTGTGAGCCATCAAAACACAAGGGATTTCTGGGTTAGGTGTGAGCCATTGTGAGAAACACCATAGTTGGGAGTGAGCTTGTAAAACTCCATTGTAACACTTAGTGTGTTAGTGAAACTCCCAATTGAGATTGGGGAGAGGAGTAGGGTTTGTTAACACCCGAACCTCTATAAAAATCCTGGTGTCAAATTTCTCTATCCCTACTAAACTTAATTTTTATTTCCGCACTTAAAATTTAATTTTTTTAATCTCCAATTCCACCCCCTTCTTGGCTCAATATCTAGGCAACAATTGGTATCAGAGCTTTATCTAGCATCAAAGCTAAAAAGCGTTAGTAAAGATCAAGATATGGCCAATGAAGGATTCCAAAGTCTCAAGCCTTACTTTGATCGAGCAAATTATGCTCATTAGAAGTTTCAGATGGAGACATATCTGGATAATGAAGGAATTGAAGTCTGGGATAGTATTCGGAAAGAATGGACACCACCAACTAGAAGAGGAGTTGATGGTGAAGAAGAAATACTATCAAGAGATGATTGGACAGAGCCTCGATATGGTATAACAAGAGGCCCATATTTTCTTACATGAGAATTTGGGGTTGTCCTGCTTATTTGAAGCAAACAATGTTAGATAAGCTAGAAGCTAAGTCTGACCGAAGTCTATTTGTGGGATATCCAAAAGCGTCATATGGATATCAATTTTACCACCCCTTAGAACAAAAGGTTTTTTTTTCAAGACATGCTATCTTTTTAGAGAGAGAATTCCTTCTAAAAGGAGATAGTGGGAGCAAAATTGAACTTGAGGAAGTTCAGAGCAAATTTCAAAAACAAAAAGGCAATGACAATTCTCTCAACTCATTATCCATTGAAGAATGTGGCAGGATACAACACTGTTCAACTTCATATAGCATGTGGAAATCATTAGAAAATTATCATGATGGCCACAAAGCCACATGGGATGACGAAAGCTCTTCAAGTGAAAAAGATGAAAATGAAAGCGAAGAGGTCAACTTGAGGATCACGTCTTGGATAAAGTAAGATCACTACACTCATACTCTTTCAATAATGATAGTAGTGATAATGATAGTAATAGTGATGATGATGATGATGATGATGAACAAAACCTAATAGAAGAATTGAATCTAGAATTAGAAAAATATAGGAGTAAATTCAGTACTTATAAGAATAACATTTCTAATTTAAAAACCAAAATGGATGCTTTAGAAAAGGAGAACTCTAAGCTTAAATCAACTAATGAATCTCTTCAAAAGTCATTAGATGAATACTAATCAAGACCCTCAACTAAATCCTTGCTTAAAGAAAATAATACTTCAAAAAATGAAGTTGAGGAACTTAGAAATTCCATTTCAAAATTTCACAAAGGTAAAAAGAGTTTAGATACTCTCATTGTGTCTCAAAGACCACCTTTAATTAGACACGATCTAGGATTTAAGGACACATCATCTTCTCACAAAACTATTTTTGTTAAGTCTAGTGAACCTCACATCTCCACACTAGCTGGAACAACACCAAGGAATAAGTACACTAAACTTTCTATACATAAAAAGAATAATCATGCCTTTATCTATAAGAAGCATGCACATAGAAAAGCGCAAATTAATCATGATTGTGCATGCCATTGTTCTCAAAATCAATCTAATAGAATTATGGCATTCAAATACATTGTGAGACCAAAAAGCAATTTTAGACCTAAGTAGTGTAATTATTGTATGGAAATTGGTCACATCAATAAACATTGCTGGATAAGGAAGGCTCATTGGGAACCTTCATGTGCTAACCCCCAATGACCCAAGCTCATTTGGGTACCTAAAAATCATACTTGAATTGTGATTCTATAGGTATGCCTAAAGTCCACAATAAACAAAAATTCTTGGCTAGTGGATAGTGGATGCTCAAGGCATATGACAGGAGACAAAGAACTCTTCAATGAAATCAAAAGTATTGATGGAGGTAAAGTTACCTTTGAAAACAATGCTAAGGGTAAGGTAATTGGAATTGGCTCTAAAGGTATTAATGGTACTATTTTTATTAAAGATGTCTTACGCGTTGATGGCTTGAAACATAACTTGTTGAGTGTTAGTCAATTATGTGATAAAGGAAACAAAGTAACCTTCACTTCCAAGGAATGTCTTGTAACCTCTATTGATGGTCAAGAGATATTTAAAGGAAATAGAGATGTCAACAGTTACATAATAGGCTTACACAAAATATCTAACCATTCCTCTAAGTGTCTTGTATCTATTAGTGATGAATCTTCGTTGTGGCATAGAAGGCTTGGTCATGCGAACATGAACTTAATTCAAAGCCTCAGCATAGGAGATCTAGTAAAGGGACTGCCAAAAGTCAAATTTGAAAAAGACAAGACATGTGAACCTTGCCAAAGAGGAAATCAACACAAGTCATCCTTCAAATCCAAAAACATAGTACCATGGAAATACTTGATCTTGAAAATGGAAAAGAAGAAAATGATCAAGAAGATTTACATCAAGATGATTTTCTACCTCAAGCTCAAGAGGAAAACGGGGCAAGAGCTCCCAAAGGAATGGAAATTGACAAAAGATCACCCCAAGGAGCAAATCATTGGTGATCCTTCAAAGAGAGTAAGTATTAGATCTCATTTCAAACATTTAGCCTCTAACCTTGCTTTTATTTCTCAAATTGAGCCTAAAAACATTGATGAGGCTCTTAATGATGAAAGTTGGGTGATTGCAATGCAATAGAAACTCAACCAATTTGAGAGAAGGTATGAACCTTAGTACCTAGACCCAAAGATCATCAAATTATAGGTAGCAAATGGGTATTTAGAAATAAACTAGATGAACAAGGTTCAATAACTAGGAATAAGGCTAGATTAGTTGCAAAAGGGTATAATCAGGAAGAAGGAATAGATTATGATGAGACTTATGTTCCTGTAGCTAGATTAGAAGCCATAAGAATACTTTTAGCATATGCATGCCACATGAATTTCAAACTATTTCAAATGGATGTAAAAAGTGCATTTTTAAATGGTTATATAGAAGAAGAAGTTTATGTAGAACAACCACCTGGTTTTGAAAGCTATAATTTGCCTAATCATGTTTTTAAACTTTAAAAAGCTTTATATGGTTTGAAACAAGCCCCAAGAGCATGGTATGAAAGACTAAGTTCTTTTCTCTTAGAAAATAACTTTACAAAGGGGAATGTTGACACTACATTATTCATTAAAAAGCATAAGCATGATATTCTAATTGTTCAAATTTATGTTGATGATATCATATTTGGGTCTACTATTGAATTGCTTAGTCAAGAGTTTGCTAAATGTATGACTAGGGAATTCGAAATGAGCATGATGGGTGAGCTTAAATATTTTCTTGGTCTATAAATAAAACAAGGCAATGAGGACATATTCATCAACCAATCCAAATATGCCAAAGACTTACTTAAGAAATTTGGAATGGAATGATGCAAGAATGCCAAGACTCCAATGGGCACTTCAACAAAATTGGACAAGGATGAAAAGGGTAAGAGCATTAATGAAAAGCTCTATAGAGGTATGATCGGATCACTTTTATATCTTACTGTTTCTAGACCTAACATAATGTATAGTGTATGCTTATGTGCTCGATTTCAATCATGTCCAAAAGAGTCTCATTTACATGCAGTAAAAAGAATTCTAAGATATTTACATGGCTATTACATCTAGGTTTTTGGTATCCTAGAAATTCATCCTTTTATATTGTAGGATATTCAGATGTTGATTATGCTGGTAGTCTTTTAGATAGAAAAAGTACTTCAGGAACTTGTCACTTTATTGTAGAGTGCTTAGTTTTTTGGTTTAGCAAGAAACAAGTTTCAGTTGCTCTTTCTACTGCTGAAGCAGAGTATGTAGCAGTAGGATGTCGTTGTACACAAATCCTTTGGATGAAACAATAACTTAAGGATTATGGTCATAGTATGAACCATATACCTATTAGATGTGACAATACAAGTGCTATAAATCTATCAAAGAATCTCATTCAACATTCTAGAAGTAAGCATATTGACATTAGACACCATTTTATTAGAAATCATGTTTAATATAGAGATGTTGTTTTGGAATTTATAAGCACAGACAATCAATTGTCAGATATCTTTACTAAGTCTCTAAATGAGGAAAGATTTAATTTCATAAAAAGAGAGCTTGGTATGATTGATGGATTAACTTTGTGATTGCCAAATTTCCAAAACTTAATTGATAATCTTGTTTTTGTCTCATCTTGCTAGATATAAGGTAGCTAATTTGATGGAAATGTATGTTATAAGGGATAAAATCTTCACAAAAATGCTTTAGTCTTATTTTAGACTTAGTTTTATTTAATGAGAATTTTAGGCCATTCACGCTCGTGACATATTGTAACATCCTTGACCTTTCCCACATGCGTATCCATATGCATTTCATTTAAACATATGCATCTTTTATATAATCCAATTGAACACGTGCATTTCATGCGTATTTTTGTAGGAACAAGTCCATGACACGCACTAGTTATGTGTCCTAGTACATTGCAATTGTATCGAGTTGCACATTTGTATTTATAATCTAAATGAGGATAAAAAGTATTAAAAATAAATGAAAGAAGGTGACCAAATTAAAGTATGCAAAATGACTAGATTAAGATTAAATTGCATATTGTGTTGGATTATGTAATAATAATAAGAATAATTAGAAAAAAATAAAAAAAATAAAAAAAAAATAAAAGTAAAAAAAAAAAGAATAAAAAAAGAAAAGAAAAAGTGGACAGATGAAACAAAGGAAATGGTGGTGCCTTTTAACTTATTAGGCTGCCACCATATTCATTTCCTTTCCTCATCTTCTTCTTCTTCTTTGCTTCATTCCTTCCATTTCTTTTCAAGTTCCAGCCACCATTTCTTCCCTCTTTCACTCCAAATATTTCCGCAACAAGATTAGCCAAGAGTGATTATAGGTGAGTAAACATTTATTTTTGTGTTAAGCTTGATTATGGTGTTTAGGGTTCATTAATAGGCAGTATTTGTGCTATGGTTTTGATGATCTTAGAGATAGAATATGAAAAAGCTTAAAACACAAACATTGTTTCTTTATGTCTTAGATTTATGTATATCTAATCAATTTTGCAAGATGTGGTGTATATAATGAGATATCCTCTCTGTACGGAAATTGGTCAAGATGTGAAACCTAAGTAAGTTAGCCACTGTGTTTGTTAGTTTTGAATATGATAAAGCCATTATTTAAAGTATCCTAAAACGTAAAAGTTGTATATATATGTGTTATGTATTTGTATACCAAATATCAGGTTCATATGTCTTGTAAATGTTGAGTTATGGTGAATGCAACCATGACTGTTCAATGGTTTGAACTGCCTACTGAGTGCCCTAGGCAGATCCAACAACTTCTTTGGATATTTTGAGCTCCTTAGAGGTATATTCTATAAATTATAAAAACATAAACGTTATAGGTATATTTCTTATCTAAATTTTGATACTAATTGTAGCTTAATATGTTATGTATAGACTAAGTTATGGCTTTTGGAATTCATACTGGGCCGGAAGCCAATTCCATTCTAGACCAGTGAAATATTTGTTATAATTTGAAGCCCTTAGATACATAATTGATAAAAGTTGTAAACATGAAAAATATTCCATTTGAACCCATATAAGTGTCTGTAAATTTTTGTAAAATAGGACTTATATATTATAAGTTATGATGAACCAAATTTGGTACCCTGAAACTGCCTAAAGTCAGAAAACAAGGCAGAAAACATAACACAATTAGAAATTTCACAAAATATTGTACAATGATCCAATTGGTCTGAAAGTTTAACATGTTACATAATTATATTTTAAAGTTAATTAGGAATAAGAATCAAATTAATTGGTCAAGTATAGAAAAGGTTATAAGCTAAATAGTCCCATAAGGTCACACTGCCTTATAGGAAAAATCTTAACTATTGATATGAACAATGCATATTAATTTGTTTAAGCCACATTAAGTCTCCCTAATCATGAGTTAATCGATTATGTTTTCATATTAGGCTCACAACATATTGGAGACCCACAAGGAGTGGATAGATAATAAGTTAGGGGTCAGAATCAAAAGAGAAAGGTGAGTCTAATTATCAATTGAATTCTTTAGTGCAAATGAATGTTGCTTGCTATGATTGTCATGATTGGTCCTTGATAATATGAGGATGGATAATTTGTGACATTGTGGTACAAATAAATGGTATACTAGTGGTATATTTAAGGTATATGTTTGACATATGTGATATATATACATGGTATATGTATAGTATATACAAGGTATATGCATGGCATATGAGGCATATGTGCAGTATATGTATGTTATATGTGGTAAGATACAGTGGTTGATGAATCCTGAAGTACAAGTACATATTCATATGGACTTAAAAGGCATTGTGACTAGTTAATCAATATTGTAAAGCAAAAGAAGAGGCCTATGGCCCAACAAATGTGCAAATGAAACAAATGATCAAGCTAGCTAGCAAATGCAAATGTTCACATGGAAAATATTCACTTGGAAACCCGGGGCAATGTCTATTTAACTTAGTCACAACAAAATAAAATAAGCAAAGCATTTGCATATGTAAAGAGTAATGATTATATGTTTCAACTTTATTGATATTTATATGATTCAGATGAATGGAATGGAATACATGTTATGTATTGGCTTTTGATTTATTACTATGAGTTGTTTGGTACTTTAGAGCTCATTGGATAATTATTCTCACTGAGCCGGAACTCATCAATTTGCATCATTTTTCAAGTAAAGAAAAGTGATAGCTCATTTTGAGTAGCGTATAAAAGACATAGAGCACAGGTTACTGGCCGAGCCTCACCACTCTCTCTCCTTGCATTCCACACGAGCATGAAAATATGTCATCTACATTTTGTATTTACATGTTTGAATATGTATAGTCATTTTGGAATATGTTTTAAAAATGTATAAATAAAAGAAACTCGTAAATACGTATATGCAAAGTTTATGTTTTGATATATGTGATATATCGTATTGTGGCGAAAGCCTCAATGTTGGCTTGCAAAGTCATTGAATGATATTACAGGACATAAAAAAAAAATTTACTATCAATGTTAACAGGATATTTTGTCTTTCCAGCATGCTATGTGTGATTATTTGATACAGGGATAGGATATACTTAATTGCATAAGATGTGGCGTTACACATATGTTCATGACCGTGAACTAAATCGCCAAAAGAACCAATAGCTTTCACGACTTGCTTCAAGACATGGTTCACTTCTTAAAGTAGTGAAGAATATGTTTCACAACTTCATTCACCCCCATGAAACCCGTTGTTCATGCCCGTGATGTTTTTTCATGACCGTGACCATTTTCACCAAAAACTTACAGAAGCATTCACGCTTTGTGTCACGCTTTGTTTCACGGTCATAAGTAGTGAAATTCAACACTTCACTCCCGTGACTCATTTTTCACCACCGTGATAGTTTATCATTCACACCTGTGACCTTCAAATGTCACAACCGTGATCAATTTCATGCCTTTATTCACAGGCAAAGCATCTCCTCAGCAAACCGTGAAAACGACACTTCATGCCCATGACTACATTCTTCATGCGCATGAAGATGTCGACTATATAACGTTTCTGCCAGTTATTTTTCACTTTTCAACTCTACAACTTCTCTCAACTGCTCTCATTTACATACATTGAATGTCATATTAAAGATTCTGGCCCCCTATGTAATATCCGCTAATTTAGGCTCCGAGTCGCATGTGTTGCGAAGTTAACGCATTTGATCAATCGGAGTCTAAATTCGGATTTTTATAAAAATTGACTAAATAATGGATAAATTAAATGATAAATGCCTATTTAAGTGATTATAGAGTTTAAAGAAGTTGATTTACGGTAAATGACTAAATTGCAAAATTTGATAAGTTTTGGGGTCAAATTGCAATTTACCAAAAATTGGAGGATTAATGAGATTAATTGCTAATTAAAAATAGAAAATTTGGACACTTAAAATTGGGTTGGCCAGCCATGACATTAAAGGAAGAGGATTAATATTGATTAAGTATAAAATTAGAAGAAGATTGTCAAATTGTGGGTCCCACATGAAGACTTTTTGGGTACCCTATTTAAGGCTTTATTTTCTTCTTCTTCTTCTCTTCATTTTCTTCATTCTTCTCTCTTTTCTCTACCAGTCACGTCAACCAAATCTTTTTCTCCATAGCTCACCTTGATTTCTAGAGAGAGAAAGGAAGAGAAGAGAAGGGAAAGAGCAAGACAATGTGATCTTCATGATCCATAATTCCTAAGGAAGCTGGAAAGAACAAGAAAGAGGAAGAAAAAAAATCAAGTTTGGTAGAGAGAGAAAATCTCCAAGGAGGTGATTTAGTGAAGAAAAGTGTAAGGTAAGAAGTATCTCTTCTTCTTCTTCATCTTTTCTTAAAGGAAGTTTGAATTTTGAACTCATTTAAGACTCATGGGGAATGAGAGGGAAATTAGGGTTTTGAGAGAGAAAAAGAGAGTTTAGGGTCTTGAGAAAATCAGATGATAATAATGATTTATGATGTTGTAGGAGTTCCAAGTGATAAGGAACAAGCTTTAAGGAGCAAAGGAAAAGAGAAAGCTACCTAGAAGAGTGACGGAGAAATATTAAGATTTGTGCATAACTTAAGGCAATAGCCTATTTTTGTTTGAAATAATGCATGCTGAACATGATTGTAGATAAATACATTTCAAGAATGATGATTATTATGGCATGAAACCATAGGATTAGACAACTCGAAAAGAAAAATTATTACAATGATTTGAACATTGGTTGTAAAAAAAATGAGCTTATTAGCACTTTCATATTCGATTATCGTTTAGTAGGGCTTATTAGCACTTCCATATCCTATTAACGTTTAGTAGGGTAAGGGAGCGTTACACCTCTTGCCTAGTTGTTCGTTCAGTAGGATAAGGGAGTGTTACAAAAACTATAGGTAAAGGTTATATGGGCCTCGTTTACATGCCTAAGGTAGTCATTCCTGTTCCTATGATTGGCTAAAATTCACTTAAATTCGAGGTTATTGGGCATACTAGTCCTGCTATCGAACCAGTGGCTTATATGTCTATGGTTGTACCACTTGTTATGGCCCTAGTTGATGAGGTATTTGATATGGTAGTGGATTACATGGGCATTATGGTTGTTGCTGAGCCTACAAGTGATATGGATGATAGTTGAACATTAGGTGTTGCTTAAGGAGATAGGATATGGGAGCTTGCAGAATGTACTATGATGGTGGAACAAGTGGAGCATTTGGTTAGGTGGCACACCTACCAGGGGTTGTTTCCTTACATTTTACTCAAACCTTCTCAAGCTCTACATATGATCATAGATCGATTGCTAAGGATGCATATGAGGCACTTTCACATTTGGCTAGTCCTACAAATGCCTCTATAACATAGACTAGCCTATCATTATTGTGATTAATCTATTGTTAGTTTCATCCTAGCTCTTGCTTAAGCTAGTTCAATAAGGCTTAATGAGGTCTACACCTGAACAATATTGTTATGATTGTCCTTTAGTATTAGCCTCGTCACTACTACAATTTATGTCAACATATTTAGTATTATCTCATGATTGGCTTCTTTGACATGATTGGTTATGACCAATAGTCAAACCACTTAATTGTCAAGTCATGGTGGGTTTGAGTTATGGTTGTAAATCCACATCCTCCTTTCTCATTTGAGTGTTATCAACCACCGCTAGCTAATTGGTAGTTACAAAATCTTCCATATGCTCAACTTTAGTTAGATTCTTAGACTTCTCTATTAGCTCTCTCGATATCTCCTTTTTTGTAACCTCATTTGTACAGTCATACAATTTATTATACCTATTCTAGTTAATACACTTTGTTTCCTTGAAAAGCGAAGCCCAAAAAACTAAAGGGCCCATGATTCAATAAAAAAAGGTAATTTTCAAAAGAATTGGAATATGAGGGTGATTGCCCTTATAGGTCAGTATAGAATGATGAGCAAGGTAGTTGGAGTCAATTATTTAGGTCGAATAGACAAACGAGTCTCTTGATTGCTAGGTTATGAGTGTGATGAGTATCGACAAGCAAGGAAGCATTAGTAATGACTTAAGACTAACTTTAACTACTTGATAAAAAATGCACAGTTGTAGCGACTAAAAGGATTATATGGCCATCCTTATCATTCTATGAGACATTTATCTTGGGATCTCTTGTGTGACTTAAAAAATAAAGACCAATTGAAGATGAGGTATTTTTGCTACCCCTTGAAACACAAAGCCAAGGCCTGGCTAATGACTTTACCTCTCGATTTTCTGAATAATTGGACTAAGGTATATCACAAATTTATGGGTAAATTCTATTACAATTAGAAAGCAAAGGAGTTAAGAGTTGAATGACTAATTTTTATTAAAAAGACTTTGAAACATTCCATAAAGCTTGGGATAGATTCAAGATGCTTCTTTTTCAGTGCCGTCTCCATAGGTACCCTCTTCCAGTAACGAATTAGTCCTTCTATGATGGTTTGAGTCAACAATATCAATGCATGGTTGACAACGCAGCTGGATGAGCTATGGAGGAAAAGACAACAACCAAGGTATATGACATATTTGAACTTCTGGGAGCTAATTCTCAACATAAAAGAGTGAGAGGAAAGAAAATGGCAGTACATGAAGTTTCTAGTGGTAATGAATTACCATTGCAAACTACTAAACTAATAGAGCAAGTCTAAACGCTAACTAATAAAGGCTATGCATCTGTGAAGCAGGTATGTGGAATTTGTGGTATTGATGGACATGGACCTAATATGTGTTACTCTTTCGATTCTTTGGCAGGGATTGAAGTAGAACAAGCTAATGCCTTAAACTCTTTCCAGTCAAGGCAACAAAATAATCTTTACTCAAACACCTACAACTCTAGCTGGAGAAATTTTGATCGAAACTCACCTCAAGTCCTTAGAAACCAAAATCCAAATCCACAATATAATTACTAGGAGCCTCAAAATCAAGAATCATACCCACATCTAAACCAAATGGGACATACTAATACATGTAGAAAGCTATCACTATAAGAAATATTAAATAGTTTTATACTAGAAACTTAAGACAAGTAGGAGAGAGTGGATAAGAGATTTGATTTAATAGAAGCTTCATTTAAAAGGTTGGAGTTTGAAATTGCACAAATAGCGGAGGCTATATAGGAGAATAAAAAAAGAAAGCTACCAAGCTAAATCTATAAGTATGAATGGTAACCTATGAATGATGAAGTAACTTCTGAAACTAACATGAAGTACTATTCCCTTATAGGCACACATGAATTACAGTTCCAAGAATTAAAATCTCTAGAAATTGGAGCCAAAAGGGAGGAAAAGTTGGAAGAAGTCCCCACACTTAAACTACATAAAAGCAAATGAGCTCTATAAGCCACTATTTCTCAAACAAAGGGAACATAAGAAGGGTAATGTAACATCCTTGACCTTCCCCACATGCATTTCATTGAACATAAGCATCTTGCATACAATTCAATTGAACACGTGCATTTCACACATATTTTCTTAGAAACAAGTTTATGACACACACTAGTTACGTATCCAAGTATTTGGCACTTGTATCGAATCGCACTTGTGTAATTGTAACCTAAATAAGAATAACAAAGTATTAGAAATGAATTGAATAAGGTGACTAAATTAAAGTAAGAAAAATGATTAGATTAAGATTAGTGAACATTTACATTGCTAATTTAGTTAAATCAGGTCAAATGATTAAGCTGTATCATTGTGTGAATTAGTGGAATTATAAATCAATGTAAATAATAATAATAATATAGACAAAATAAAATGAAAATTACATAAAAGAGAAATAGAAGAGAAGAGAAGAGAAAGGAGAAGAGAAAGGAGAAGAGAGATGAGAAAAGAGATGAGAAAAAGATAAAAAGACAAAAACCAAAAGTTAGCTTTATCTTCCCATTTTTGCCTTCTTCTCCAGCCCGACTTCTTCTTCAATTTCCTCCATTTCAGACATCAATTCTTCCTTGTTTCAACTAGTTTTTGAAGCTAATTGATCCCTTTCAAGGTTGTTCTTGGTAAGTAATCAATTCTTATTGCTATATGGTTGATTTGAGTTGCTTAGGTTCAATATTAGGCACTGACTTACATCCCAATTTGGATGTTAATAGAAATTGATTATGGAAATGTGTAAAACACAAACGTTGTTCATTTATGTCTCATATTTGTGTATATGTAAATATATTTGCAAGATGTTATGTATAGGGAGAGATATGCTCTTCATACGAAAACTAGTCAGGGTGTAAACCCTAACCAAGTTAGCAACAGTGTGGTTTGATTAAGAATATGTTAAAGCCCTTATTTGAAGTCTATAAAAACATAAAAGTTGTAGATATATGTGTGTTGTATCTTTCTACCAAATTTCAGGTTCATAGTCCTTGTAAATTGTGAGTTATGGTAAATGGAACCATGACTGTTCCACGGTTTGAACTGCCTACTGAGTGCCCTAGGAAGATATAGTAACTTGTTTGGCTAATTTGAGCTTGTTAGAGCTAGATTATGTAACTAAGCAAAGAGTGAGAGTTATAGGAATATGTCTTATCTAAATATTGGTACTAATTTCAACTTCATTGGTTACGTATAGACTAAGTTAAAGCCTTTGGAAGCCATACTGGTCCGGAAGTCAATTCTATTCTGGACCAGTAAAATGTTTGGTATAATTAGAAGACCCTAGAGACATAATTCGCAAAAGTTGTAAACATGAAAAATGTTCCATATGAACCCATATAAGTTTATGTAAATTTTATTTAAAATAGGACTTATATATTATAAGTTATGATGAACCCAAATGAGTACCCTGAAACTACCTAAAGGCAGAAAACAAGGCAGAAAACAAAACACTCTTAGAAATTCCACCCAATATTTTACAATGAACCAATTGGTCTGAAATTGGAATATGTTCTATAATTATATGTTATTTTTAATTAGGAATAAGAAGCAGAATAATTGGTGAATTATAGAAAAAGTTATAGGCTAAACAGTCCCATAAGGTCACACTGCCTCATAGGAAAAATGTTAACTATTGACATGAACAATGCATATTAATTTGTTTAAGCCACATTAAGTTTCTCTAATCATGAGTTAATCGATTATGTTTTCATATTAGGCTCGCAACTTATTGGAGACCCATAAGGAGCAGATATACAATAAGTTAGGGGTCGGAATCAAAGGAGAACGGTGGGTCTAATTATCGATTGAATTCTTTAGTGCAAATGAATGTTGCTTGCTATGTGATTCATGTGATTGTCATGATTGGTCCTTGATAATGTAATGATGGATAATTTGTGACATTGTGGTACATATAAATGGTATACTTGTGGTATATTTGAGGTATATGTTTGACAAATGTGATATATATACATGGTATATGTATAGTATATGCAAGGTATATGCTTGACATATGAGGTATATATGGAATATATGTATGTTGTATATGATAAAGATGAAATGGTTGATGAATGCTTAAATACAAGTGCATATGCATATGGGCTAAAAAGGCATTGTGACTAGTTAATCGATATTGTAAAGCAAAAGAAGAGGCCTATGGCCCAACAAATGTGCAAATGAAACAAATGAACAAGCTAGCTAGCAAATGCAAATGCAAATGTTCACATGGCAAATATTCACATGGATACCCGGGGCAATGTCTGTTTAACTTAGTCACAAAAAAATAAAATATGCAAAGCATTTGCATACATAAAGAGTAATGATTATATGTTTCAACCTTATTGATACATATATGATGCTGATGAATGGAATGGATATATGGTATATATTGGATTTGTGATTTATTACTATAAGTTGTTTGGTACTTTAGAGCTCATTGGATGGTTATTCTCACTGAGCCGCAACTCATCAATTTACATCATTTTTCAGGTAAAGAAAAGTTATAGCTCATTTTGAGTAGCATATAAAAGACATGGAGCACAGGTCACTGACCGAGGCTCATCACTCTTTCTCCTTGCATTCCACACAAGCATGAAAACATGTCATCTGTATTTTGACTTATATGCTTGAATATGTATTATCACTCTAGATTAGTTTTGAAATGTATAAATGGAAACAACCCGTAATCCTTCGGATGGAAAGTTTATGTTTTAATATATGTGATATATCATATTGTGGTTTTTAATGTTGACTTGAAAAGTCATTGAGTGATATTACAGGATATGAGACTTGCAAAGTCATTGAATGGAATTACAGGATATAAGACTTGTAAAGTCATTTGTTGATTTTACAGGGTATGATATGAAAAAAAATTTACTACCACTGTTATCAGGGTATTTTCTCTTTCCAACATGCAATATGTGATTATTTGATACAGAAATAGGTTATATTTAAATGCATAATATGTGGTGTTACAGGTAAGACGTCTTCTCAATGTGAGAATGACTTAGCTTTGATTAATTTTGAAAAACAAATATCTTCACCAATAAAATTTGTGAAAAGAGGAGTCTAAAGACATAAAATAGATATTGGAAAAACCTAAAGAAATTTCACCATTACCTGAAAAGAAGAAAGATCATAGTAGTTTAATTTTTGACATTACCTTGGGAGAGGGAATAAAAGCAAAGGCTATGTTAGATTTAGGTGGTAGTGTGAATTTAATACTCTACTTAATTTATAAGCATAGAGTTTAGGAGAATTAAAGTCAACTCTCATGGGTCTCTAGTTAGCTAATGGTTCAATAAAACTTCCCTTAGGTATAGTTGAAAACCACAAGGTTCAAATTGGTAGGTTAACAATGCTTGTTGATTTTGTGATTATGGACACTAAGAATGCAAGCTTAAAAGAAAGTTACGTAATACTTCTTGGTATACCCTTTATGACCACGACACTCAAATTAATGTTAAGCATCGAAAAATGACCATGATAGTATTAGGTGAGACTAATGAAATTAGGGTATTATGTAACATCCTTGACCTTCCCCACATGCATTTCATGGAACATAAGCATCTTGCATACAATTCAATTGAACACGTGCATTTCATACGTATTTTCGTAGGAACAAGTTCATGGCACGCACTAGCTACGTGTCCTAGTATTTGGCAATTATATCGAGTCACAAGTGTATCCTTATAACCTAAATAAGGATAACGAAGTATTAGAAATGAATTGAATAAGGTGACTAAATTAAAGTAAGAAAAATGATTAGATTAAGATTAAATACATTGCTAATTTAGTTAAATCAGGTCAAATGATTAAGCTGTATCATTGTGTGAATTAGTGGAATTATAAATATATGTAAATAATAATAATAATATAGACAAAATAAAATGAAAATGACATAAAAGATAAATATAAGAGAAGAGAAGAGAAAGGAGAAGAGAAAGGAGAAGAGAGATGAGAAAAGAGATGAGAAAAAGATAAAAAGACAAAAACCAAAAGTTAGCTTTATCTTCCCATTTCTGCCTTCTTCTCCAGCCCGACTTCTTCTTCAATTTCCTCCATTTCAGACTTCAATTCATCCTTGTTTCACCTAGTTTTTTAAGCTTATTTATCCCTTGCAAGGTCGTTCTTGGTAAGTAATCAATTCTTATTGCTATATGGTTGATTTGAGTTTCTTAGGTTCAATATTAGGCACTGAATTGCACCTCATTTTGATGTTAATAGAAATTGATTCTGGAAATGTGTAAAACACAAAAATTGTTCCTTTATTTCTTAGATATGTAGATATATAAACATTTTTGCAATATATTATGTACAGGGAGAGATATACTCTTCGTACTGAAACTGGTCAGGGTGTGAACCCTAACCAAGTTAGCAACTGTGTGGTTTGATTTCGAATATGTTAAAGATATTATTTTAAGTCTCTGAAAACATAAAAGTTGAATATATATGTGTTTTGGATCTGTCTACCAAATTTCAGGTTCTTAGGCCTTGTAAATTGGGAGTTATGGCAAATGGAACCATGACTGTTCCATGGTTTGAACTGCCTACTGAGTGCCCTGGGAAGATACAGTAACTTGTTTGGCTAATTTGAGCTTGTTAGAGCTAGATTTTGTAAATGATCAAAAAATGAGAGTTATAGGTATATGTATTAGATATATTTTGGTACTAATGCAACTTCATTGGTTATGTAGAGACTAAGTTATGGCATTTGGAAGCCATACTAGTCCGGAAGTCAATTCTATTCTGGACCAGTAAAATATTTGGTATAATTAGAAGACCCTAGAGATATAATTGGTAAAAGTTATAAACATGAAACATGTTCCATATGAACCCATATAATTTTTTGTAAAGTTTCATTAAAATAGGACTTATATATTATAAGTTATGATGAACCCAAATGAGTACCCTGAAACTGCCTAAAGGCAGAAAACAAGGCAGAAAACAGAACACTCTTAGAAATTCCACCAAATATTGTACAATGATCCAATTGGTCTGAAATTGGAATATGTTCTATAATTATATGTTATTTTTAATTAGGAATAAGAATCAGAGTAATTCCTCAATTATAAAAAAAGTTATAGGCTTAACAGTCCCATAAGTTCACACTGCCTCATAGGAAAAATCTTAACTATTGACATGAACAATGCATATTAATTTGTTTAAGCCACATTAAGTCTCTCTAATCATGAGTTAATCGATTATGTTTTCATATTAGGCTCACAACATATTGGAGACCCATAAGGAGCGGATAGACAATAAGTTAGGGGTCGGAATCAAAGGAGAACTGTGAGTCTAATTATCGATTGAATTCTTTTGTGCAAACGAATGTTGCTTGCTATGTGATACCCTGAAACTGCCTAAAGGCAGAAAATAGAACACTCTTAGAAATTCTACCAAATATTGTACAATGATCCAATTGGTCTGAAATTGGAATATGTTCTATAATTATATGTTATTTTTAATTAGGAACAAGAATCAGAGTAATTTCTCAATTATAGAAAAAGTTATAGGCTAAACAGTCCCATAAGCTCACACTGCCTCATAGGAAAAATCTTAACTATTGACATGAACAATGCATATTAATTTTTTTAAGCCATATTAAGTCTCTCTAATCACGAGTTAATCGATTATGTTTTCATATTAGGCTCACAACATATTGGAGACCCACAAGGAGCCGATAGACAATAAGTTAGGGGTCGGAATCAAAGGAGAACTGTGAGTCTAATTATCGATTGAATTCTTTTGTGCAAATGAATGTTGCTTGCTATGTGACTCATGTGATTGTCATGATTTGTTCTTGATAATGTAATGATGGATAATTTGTGACATTGTGGTACATATAAATGGTATACTTGTGGTATATTTGAGGTATATGTTTGACAAATGTGATATATATACATGGTATATGTATAGTATATGCAAGGTATATGCTTGACATATGAGGTATATATGGAATATATGTATGTTGTATATGATAAAGATGCAATGGTTGAAGAATGATTAAATACAAGTGCATATGCATATGGACTAAAAAGGCGTTGTGACTAGTTAATCAATATTGTAAAGCAAAAGAAGAGGCCTATGGCCCAACAAATGTGCAAATGAAACAAATGATCAAGCTAGCTAGAAAATGCAAATGCAAATGTTCACATGGAAACTCGGGGCAATGACTGTTTAACTTGGTCACAACAAAATGAAATAAGCAAAGCATTTGCATACATAAAGAGTAATGATTATATGTTTCAACTTTATTGATACATATATGATACTGATGAATGGAATGGAATACATGGTATATATTGGATTTGTGATTTATTACAATGAGTTGTTTGGTACTTTAGAGCTGATTAGATGATTATTCTCATTGAGCCACAACTCATCAATTTGCATCATTTTTCAGGTAAAGAAAAGTGATAGCTCATTTTGAGTAGTGTATAGAAGACATGGAGCACAGGTCATTGGCCGAGCCTCATCACTCTCTCTTCTTGCATTCCACACAAGCATGAAAACATGTCATCTGTATTTTGGACTTATATGCTTGAATATGTATTATCACTCTAGATTAGTTTTGAAATGTATAAATGGAAACAACCCATAATCCTTCGGATGAAAAGTTTATGTTTTAATATATGTGATATATCGTATTGTGGTTTTTAATGTTAACTTTGCAAAGTCAGGAATAATATTACAAGATATGAGACTTGTAAGTCATTGAATGAAATTATAGGATATGAGACTTGCAAAGTCATTGAATTATATTACAGGATATGAAAAAAAATTTTACTACTATTGTTAACAGGGTATTTTACATTTCCAGTATGCCATGTATGATTACTTGATACAGGGATAGGTTATACTCAAATGCATAAGATGTGGTGTTACATTTTTGGTATCAGAGCAGGGATAGGTTCCATGGGAACATGCATATGCATAAGAGCATGATAACATATGCATCCTATGTGTTGAACATTATGTAGTGACATACTTTCATTTATTTTAGGGACATCATAAGACATGATACACAAAGGAGGGAGAGGCCGGCTGAAATGCATTCTCACGAGGCATCACCTCATTTACATAGAGATCAATCAGCACTAGGAGCTAGAGCTCCAGTACATGCATCATAGTCATCTCATGCAGAAGTACCCCTTGAAAACCTAGAATAGGAAGTGTATGGTCTTGGAATGTACAAGGAAAGACGTTATGACAAGCTGAGGAAACATGGTGCAACTGATTTCAATGGCACAATAGACCCAGCAGAAGCTGAGACATGGCTGAAAAGGACACAGAGGGTACTGAATATGATGAGATGTATCCCGGATGAGAAATTCGATTATGCAGTATCCTTGCTGCAAGGAAATGCTTATGAATGGTGGGAGACAATCCCTGACAGTGATGCACAACCACCGGTGTTGACATGGAATGATTTTCTTCTGGAATTTTAGAACAATTACATGCCTGAAGCATATAAAGATGAGAAGAGGAAGGAATTCCTGAATCTCAAACAGGGGAATATGTCTATTGCGGAGTATGAAGTACAATTTAACAAACTTTCCCACTATGCCACCATCATGGTCTCTACTGAAAGAGACAAATGCAGGAAGTTTGAGGAGGGCCTCAAATATGAGATCAAAAATAGAATCATGACTACTGATCTTGATAATTATGCCAAACTCAGATCTGCTGCAATCAGAGCTGAACAGTTAATGAAAGAAGCTGGGGAGCAACAAATAAAAAGGCCATCACGTGAGTTCTTTGGTGAGTCTAGCAAAAGGTCGGGAAAAAGAGGTAGATATATGCCTGCACAATCTGGTAATAGAAGTGGGTACTCCAGTTCTAGAGGTCGAGGAATGACTTTCTCTTACCCAGGCAGAGGGCAGAACCAATATGTTGAACAGAGGCCCACATGTAGTCATTGTGGCAGACAACATACTGGCGAATGTAGAAGGCTCACATGAGCATGTTATTTCTGTGGAACGATGGAGCACATGTATACAGACTATCCAAATAGAGCCAAACTAGCAGAGACCAGCAGAGGTAAAGGAGTATCTGAGACTACAGTTGAGGCACCGAGGGCCTACCCTACTAGTGGGACACAGGGCAGAGGAAGAGGCAGGGGCAGGACTGGTACAATGGGCAAAGGAGTGACCAGATCTGAAGGTTAGAGTTCTAGACCTCCTACTTAGGCCAAGGTATTTGCTATGACTAGACAAGAGGCAGTGGATGCTCCCGAAGTAGTCACTGGTAATATTTATATTTCTGAAATATTAGCATATGCATTGATTAACCCAGGCTCCACTCATTCATTTATATCATTGCATATGGCATCTGAATTGCATCAAATGCATGAGCCTTTGAGGATTGACATAAATGTGAGTACGCCATTGGGAACCATGGTAGTTGTGAATAATGTCTGTCGTGATTGCCTGATATGCATTGACAGAGCTGAGTTAATAGTTGATATGATTTTATTGCCAATATATGAATTTGATGTGATACTGGGAATGGACTGGTTAACTAGTCATCATGCAATTGTGAATTGCTTTACTAAGGAAGTAATTTTGGAATCACCAAACCAGCCAAGGGTAGTATTTCTAGGTGAAAGAAAACTTGTGCCTACATGTCTAGTTTCAGCTATAAAGGCATTTCGAATGATCAAAGAGGGATGTGAAGCATATTTGGCATATGTGACTGATAATAGAACCACTGATAGCTTGCTTGAAAATATACCAGTGGTAAGGGAATTTGTCGATGTATTCCCAGATGATCTACCTGGTTTACCACCAGATAAAGAGATAGAATTTACTATTGAACTAGTACCAGGAACTACACCAATATCAAGGTCACCCTACAGAATGGCCCCAATTGAGTTGAAAGAACTAAAGGCCCAATTGCAGGAGTTACTTGACAAAGGGTATATTAGACCTAGTGTATCACCATGGGGAGCTCTAGTGTTATTTGTTAAAAAGAAAGATGGAACAATGAGATTGTGCATTGATTATAGGCAACTGAACAAAATGACGGTGAAGAACAAATATCCATTGCCTAGAATAGATGATTTGTTTGACCAGTTGCAAGGAGCCCAAATATTCTCCAAGATTCATTTGAAATCAGGCTATTACCAGCTGAAGGTAGCAGAAGCGGATGTTCCAAAGACTGCCTTTCGAACCAGGTATGGACATTATGAATTTTTAGTAATGCCATTTTGATTGACTAATGCTCCAGCTGCATTTATGGCTTTAATGAATAAAGTGTTTCAGCCATATCTGGATAGGTTTGTGATAGTATTTATTGATGACATATTGGTGTACTCAAGAATAGGGGAGAACATGAACAACATTTAAAAGTTGTGTTGCAAACTTTGAGGGAGAAACAATTATATGCCAAATTGAGTAAACGTGAATTCTGGTTAGATCATTTGGTGTTTCTTGGACATGTGGTGTCGTGTAAGGGCATAGAGGTTGACCCAAAGAAAATTGAGGCTATGGTAAATTGGGAAGCTCCTAAAAATATTTCAGAAATGCGTAGTTTTCTGGGTTTAGCCGGATATTATCGCAGATTTGTTGATGGATTCTCCTTAATTGCTAGCCCTTTGACTAAATTGTTGAGAAAGAATGTGCCTTTTAAGTGGACTTCTGAATGTCAAAGGAGTTTCGATGAACTAAAACACAGGCTAACCTCAGCACCAGTGTTAACCATCCCTACAGGTACAGTTGGGTTTACAGTATATAGTGATGCTTCTCACCAAGGCTTGGGATGTGTGTTGATGCAACATGGTAAGGTGATAGCTTATGCATCCAGAGAACTGAGACCACATGAGATCTCATATCCAGTGCATGATTTAGAATTGGCTGCAGTCGTATTTGCATTGAAGATTTGGAGGCATTATCTGTATGGTGAGACATTCCAAATCTTCACAGACCATAAAAGCTTGGCTTATTTGCTGACACAGAAAGAATTAAACATGAGGCAAAGGTGGTGGTTAGAGCTATTGAAAGATTATGACTGTACAATTGAATACCATCTAGGGAAAGCCAATGTGGTAGCAGATGCATTGAGTAGGAAGGCTAGTAGCAGTGTAGCTCACTTGCAAGTATCCTTTTTTCCATATTTGATTCAATTACGATCTATGAATGTTGAATTAAATATACATGATGAAGGATCACTGATTGCTACTCTTCAAGTCAGACCTATACTAAAGGAGAGGATCAAAGAAGCATAAAGCAAAGATCTTGAATTATGTGAGAAAATTGATGTGGTAAGGCAGGGAAATAATACAGAGTTTCATTTGCAGAATGATACACTGATGTTAAAATCATGCATATGTGTTCCAGACACTGAGAACTTGCATCAGGAAATAATGGAAGAGGCACACAATGCACCATATGCAATGCACCCAGGGATGACAAAGATATATCACAGTTTAAGGCCTCATTACTGGTGGCCAAGAATGAAGAAAGACATAGCAGAATATGTTTCCAAATGCTTGACATGTCAGCAGATTAAAATTGAACATCAGACACCAATTGGTAAGTTACATCCATTGCTAGTGCCAAAATGGAAATGAGAAATAATAACGATGGATTTTTTCTATGGATTGCCAAGAACTGTAACGCCACATCATATGCATTTGAGTATAACCTATCCCTGTACCAAGTAATCATACATAGCATACTGGAAAGGTAAAATACCCTGTTAACAATAGTAGTAAAATTTTTTTTCATATCATATCCTGTAAAATCGACTAATGACTTTACAAGTCTTATATCCTATAATATCACTCAATGACTTTTCAAGTCAACATTAAAAACACAAATACGATATATCACATATATTAAAACATATACTTCACATCCGAAGGATTACGGGTTGTTTCCATTTATACATTTCAAAACTAATCTAGAGTGATAATACATATTCAAGCATATAAGTCCAAAATACAGATGACATGTTTTCATGCTTGTGTGGAATGCAAGGAGAGAGAGTGATGAGGCTCGGCCAGTGACCTGTGCTCCATGTCTTTTATACGCTACTCAAAATGAGCTATCACTTTTCTTTACCTGAAAAATGATGCAAATTGATGAGTTGCGGCTCAGTGAGAATAACCATCCAATGATCTCTAAAGTACGAAACAACTCATAGTAATAAATCAAAATTCCAATATATACCATGTATTCCATTCCATTCATCAGCATCATATAAGTATCAATAAAGTTGAAACATATAATCATTACTCTTTATGTATGAAAATGCTTTGCTTATTTCATTTTGTTGTGACCAAGTTAAACAGACATTGCCTCGGGTTTCCATGTGAATATTTGTCATATGAACATTTGCATTTGCATTTGCTAGCTAGCTTGATCATTTGTTTCATTTGCACATTTGTTGGGCCATAGGCCTCTTCTTTTGCTTTACAATATCGATTACCTAGTCACAATGCCTTTTTAGCCCATATGCATATGCACTTGTATTTAAGCATTCATCAACCATTGCATCTTTATCATATACAACATACATATACTCCATATATACCTCATATGTCAAGCATATACCTTGCATATACTATACATATACCATGTATATATATCACATTTGTTAAACATATACCTCAAATATACCGCAAGTATACCATTTATGTGTACCACAATGTCACAAATTATCCATCATTACATTATCAAGGACCAATCATGACAATCACATGAATCACATAGCAAACAACTTTCATTTGCACTAAAGAATTCAATCGATAATTAGACTCACTGTTCTCCTTGGATTCCAACCCCTAACTTATTGTCTATCTGCTCCTTATGGGTCTCCAATATGTTGCGAGCCTAATATGAAAATATAATCGATTAACTCATGATTAGGGAGACTTAATGTGGCTTAAACAAATTAATATGCATTGTTCATGTCAATAGTTAAGATTTTTCCTATGAGGCAGTGTGATCTTATGGGACTGTTTAGCCTATAACGTTTTCTATAATTAACCAATTAATCGGATTCTTGTTCCAAATTAAAAATAACATATAATTATAGAACATATTCAAATATCAGACCAATTTGATCATTGTACAATATTTGGTGGAATTTCTAAGAGTGTTCAGTTTTCTGGCTTGTTTTCTGCCTTTAGGCAGTTTCAGGGTACTCATTTGGGTTCATCATAACTTATAATATATAGGTCCTATTTTAATGAAACTTTACAGAAACTTATATGGGTTCATATGAAACATGTTTCATGTTTACAACCTTTACCAATTATGTCTCTAAGGTCTTCTAATTATACCAAACATTTTACTGGTCCAGAACAGAATTGACTTCCAGACCAGTATGGCTTACAAAGGCCATAACTTAGTCTATAAATACGAAATTAAGTTTCCATTCGTACCAAAGTTTAGCTAAGACATATACCTATAACTCTCATGTTTTGATCATTTACAGAATCTAGTTATAACAATCTCAAATTAGCCAAAGAAGTTACTGTATCTTCCCAGGGCACTCAGTATGCAGTTCAAACTATGGAACAGTCATGGTTCCATTCACCATAACTCACAATTTACAAGGTCTATTAACCAGATATTTGGTAAAACGATACAAAACACATATATCTACAACTTTTTTGTTTTGAGAGACTTCAAATAATGGCGTTAACATATTCAAAATCAAACCACACAGTAGCTAACTTGGTTAGGGTTCACACCCTGACTAGTTTCAGTACGAAGAGCATATCTCTCCCTATACATAACATCTTGCAAAAATGTTTACATATAAATATATATAAGATATAAAGGAACAACTTTTGTGTTTTACACATTTCCAGAATCAATTTATATTAACATCCATATTGGGGTACAATTCAGTGCCTAATATTGAACCTAAGCAACTCAAATCAACCCTATACCAATAAGAATTGATTACTTACCAAGAAAAACCTTGAAAGGGATCAATTAGCTTCAAAAACTAGGTGAAAAAAGAAAGAATTGAAGTCTGAAATGGAGGAAATTGAAGAAGAAAACGGGGCTGAAGTGAGGAGGCAGAAATGGGGAAGAAAGATGAAGATAAAGCCAACTTGTTTTTTGTCCTTTTCTCTTTTTCTCTTTTTCTCTTTTCTTTTCTCTTCTCATTTCTCATTTCTCTTCTCTTCTATTTCTCTTTTGTTTCATTTTAATTTTATTTTATATTGTTATTATTATTATTTACATAGATTTATAATTCCACTAATTCACACAATGATACAACTTAATCATTTGACCCGATTTAACTAAATTAGCAATGTAAATGTTCACTAATCTTAATCTAATCATTTTTCTTACTTTAATTTAGACACCTTATTCAATTCATTTCTAATACTTTGTTATCCTCATTTAGGTTATAATTACACACGTGCGACTCGATACAAGTGCCAAATATTATGACACGTAGCTAGTGCGTGTCATAAACTTGTTCCTACAAAAATACGTATGAAATGCACGTGTTCAATTGAATTGTATGCAAGATGCTTATGTTCGATGAAATGCATGTGGGGAAGGTCAAGGATGTTACAAGAACTCCACGGAAAAAGGATGCAGTATGGGTAATTATTGACAGATTAACCAAGTCAGCACATTTTCTACCTATTAGATGGGGCTGTACACTTAAGAGTTTGGCCAAATTATATGTGAATGAGATAGTCAGATTGCATGGCATTCCAGTGTCCATTGTGTCTGATAGAGATCCACGGTTTACTTCACATTTTTGGGTGAGTTTACAGAATGCATTGGGAACAAAATTGAATTTTAGCACTGCATTCCACCCACAGACTGATGGACAATCATAAAGGACTATACAGACATTGGAAGAAATGCTTAGGGCATGTTCTATGGAATTCAGAGGTGCTTGGGATGAATATATAGCATTGATTGAATTTGCTTACAACAACCAGTATCATAGCAGTATCCAGATGGCACCATATGAGGCATTGTATGGCAGAAAGTGCCGAAGCCCCATCATTTGGGATGAAGAAGGAGCACGTGAATTAGAAGGGCCAGAGATAGTGCAAGACATAGTGGATAAAATCAAGGTTGTCAAGAACAAGCTAAAGGCAGCACAGGATAGGCAGAAAAGTTATGTTGATCAGCATAGAAGGGAAATGGAATACGAGTTGGGTGAAAAGGTATTTCTTCGTGTGTCTCCATAGAAAGGGATAATTCTATTTGGAAAAAAGGGTAAATTGAGCCCAAGGTATATAGGGCCTTATGAAATTCTTGAGAAATTGGTTCATTGGCTTATAGGATGGCTTTACCACCCGAGATGGCTCAGATACATAATTTGTTTCATGTGAGCATGCTTAGAAGATACAAGTCAAATCCTACACATGTACTTAAAGATCCAGTCATTGAGATTGCAGAGAACATGAGTTATGTTGAGGAACCAGTGCAAATCATTGGATACAAGACTAAACAGCTAAGAAACCGAGAAATACCTTTGGTTAAGGTATTATGGCATAACCATTTACAAGAATAGGCAACATGGGAAACAAAAGAAAATATGAAAAAGCAATATCCACACCTGTTTTCAGGTATTAATTTCGAGGATGAAATTTTTAAAAGGAGGGGAGATTTGTAACATCCTTGACCTTCCGCACATGTATTTCATTGAACATAAGCATCTTGCATACAATTCAATTGAACACGTGCATTTCATACGTATTTTCGTAGGAACAAGTTCATGGCTTGCACTAGCTACGTGTCCTAGTATTTGGCAATTATATCGAGTCACACGTGTATCCTTATACCCTAAATAAGGATAACAAAGTATTAGAAATGAATTAAATAAGGTGACTCAATTAAAGTAAGAAAAATGATTAGATTAAGATTAGTGAACATTTACATTGCTAATTTAGTTAAATCGAGTCAAATGATTAAGCTGTATCATTGTGTGAATTAGTAGAATTATAAATATATATAAATAATAATAATAATATAGACAAATTAAAATTAAAATGACATAAAAGATAAATATAAGAGAAGAGAAGAGAAAGGAGAAGAGAAAGGAGAAAAGAGATGAGAAAAGAGATGAGAAAAAGATAAAAAGACAAAAACCAAAAGTTAGCTTTATCTTCCCATTTCTGCCTTCTTCTCCAGCCCGACTTCTTCTTCAATTTCCTCCATTTCAGACTTCAATTCATCCTTTTTTCACCTAGTTTTTGAAGCATATTGATCCCTTGCAAGGTTGTTCTTGGTAAGTAATCAATTCTTATTGCTATAGGGTTGATTTGAGTTGCTTAGGTTCAATATTAGGCACTGAGTGGAACCCCAATTTTGATGTTAATAGAAATTGATTCTGGAAATGTGTAAAACACAAAATTTGTTCCTTTATGTCTTAGATATGTGGATATATAAACATTTTTTCAATATATTCTGTATAGTGAGAGATATACTCTTCGTACTAAAACCGGTCAGGGTGTGAACCCTAACCAAGTTAGCTACTGTGTGGTTTGATTTCGAATATGTTACAGGCATTATTTGAAGTCTATAAAAACATAAAAGTTGTATATATATTTGTTTTGGATTTGGCTACCCAATTTTAGGTTCATAGGCCTTTTAAATTGTGAGTTATGGTGAATGGAACCATGACTGTTTCATGGTTTGAACTGCCTACGGAGTGCCCTGGGAAGATATAGTAATATGTTTGGCTAATTTGAGCTTGTTAGAGCTAGATTTTGTAAATGATCAAAACAAGAGAGTTATATGTATATGTATTAACTAAATTTTTGTACTAATTTTAACTTCATTGGTTATGTAAAGACTAAGTTATGGCCTTTGGAAGCCACACTGGTCCAGAAGTTAATTCGATTCTGGACCAGTAACATGTTTGGTATAATTAGAAGACCTTAGAGACATAATTGGTAATAGTTTTAAACATGAAACATGTTCCATATGAACCCATATAAGTTTCTGTAAATTGAAATTAAAATAGGACATATAGATTGTAAGTTACGATGAACCCAAATGAGTACCCTGAAACTGCCTAAAGGTAGAAAACATGGCAGAAACCAGAACACTCTTAGAAATTCCACCAAATATTGTACAATGATCCAATTGGTCTGAAATGGGAATATGTACTATAATTATATGTTAGTTTTAATTAGGAACAAGAATCAGAGTAATTGCGCAATTATAGAAAAAGTTATAGGCTAAACAGTCCCATAAGGTCACACTGCCTCATAGGAAAAATCTTAACTATTGACATGAACCATGCATATTAATTTGTTTAAGCCACATTAAGTCTCTCTAATCATGAGTTAATTGATTATGTTTTCATATTAGACTCACAACATATTGGAGACCCACAAGGAGCGGATAGACAATAAGTTAGGGTTCGGAATCAAAGGAGAATTGTGAGTCTAATTATCGATTGAATTCTTTTGTGCAAATGAATTTTGCTTGCTATGTGATTCATCTGATTGTCATGATTGGTTCTTGATAATGTAATGATGGATAATTTGTGACATTGTGGTACGTATAAATGATATACTTGTGGTATATTTGAGGTATATGTTTGACAAATGTGATATATATACATGGTATATGTATAGTATATGCAAGGTATATGCTTGACATATGAGGTATATATGGAATATATGTATGTTGTATATGATAAAGATGCAATGGTTGATGAAAGCTTAAATACAAGTGCATATGCATATGGACTAAAAAGGTGTTGTGACTAGTTAATCGATATTGTAAAGCAAAAGAAGAGGCCTATGGCCCAACAAATGTCCAAATGAAACAAATGATCAAGCTAGCTAGCAAATGCAAATGCAAATGTTCACATGGAAAATGTTCACATGGAAACCCGGGGCAATGTCTATTTAACTTGGTCACAACAAAATGAAATAAGCAAAGCATATGCATACATAAATAGTAATGATTATATGTTTCAACTTTATTGATACATATATGATACTGATGAATGAAATGGAATATATGGTATATATTAGATTTGTGATTTAGTACTATGAGTTGTTTGGTACTTTAGAGCTCATTGGATGATTATTCTCACTGAGCCGCAACTCATCAATTTGTATCATTTTTCAGGTAAAGAAAAGTGATAGCTCATTTTGAGTAGTGTATAGAAGACATGGAGCACAGGTCATTGCCCGAGTCTTATCACTCTCTCTCCTTGCATTCCTCACAAGCATGAAAACATGTCATCTGTATTTTGGACTTATATGCTTGAATATGTATTATCACCCTAGATTAGTTTTGAAATGTATAAATGGAAACAACCCATAATCCTTCGAATGGAAAGTTTATGTTTTAATATATGTGATATATTGTATTGTGGTTTTTAATGTTAACTTTGCAAAGTCAGGAATAATATTACAAGATATGAGACTTGCAAGTCATTGAATGAAATTATAGGATATGAGACTTGCAAAGTCATTGAATTATATTACAGGATATGAAAAAAAATTTTACTACTATTATTAACAGGGTATTTTACCTTTCCAGTATGCCATGTATGATTACTTGCTACAGGGATAGGTTATACTCAAATGCATAAGATGTGGTGTTACTTATTAACTCTACCTATTACAAGTCATTGTTTTTTCTTGTTATGGTTAATAAGTTTGTCTTTAAAGGAAACTCAAATATTAATGAGTATAGTGTAGTTGTGAGAAGTGTAAAAGTGGATGAGAAACTTCTAATGATTTTCCATCCACCTTAAAAGGACCATAGTCAATAGAATCTTGCCTAGACAATAAAAGTGGCACTTCTTGGGAGGAAACCCAAGTTCTTTCTATTATTTTTAGTTTATTAGCATCAATTTTAGTTTTTTGATTCCGTTTTTAAGTTTCTATTTGAATTCAAACTCTATTTGGTGTTTAAGAATGCATTTATAAAAGAACATATACTAGAATAATCAAAATACAAATTGAAGACATAATTGGAAGGAAGGAAGGTGTCATGCACGTGAAAAGTCCTTATGTGTGTGACACGTTAAAGAAAAAAATGGGGTGCTGTGTACGTGAGCTTACATGCGTGACACCCCATTTTTTATCTTTAAATTGCTCACATCAGTTATATAATTGTCCATATGATCTCCTTCACCCACGACTATGCCGTCCATTTCCAAATTTTCCTTCTTCTTTGTTTCCCAAAACAATAACTAAGAAAGGGGGGTTGAATTGGTTGGAAAATAAAAAATACTTGAAGAAAGAAGTAGCTAAAAAATGAATGGTTAAAGGAAGAAAAATATAGTGCACATAAGATTTATAGAAGTTTGGGTATTAACAAACCCGACTCCTCTCCCTAATCTCGATTACATGTTTCACTAATACATGAAGTGTTACAATGGAGTTTTATCTCTAGCTCACTCCCAACTATGATGTTTCTCTCTTGGCTAACACCTAACCTAGAAACAACCCTTGTGTTTTAATGGCTAACACAACAACCAAATCCTTAATGTTTTTTATAGCTCACATAAAAACCCTTACAAGTGTTTCACTCACAACCCAACTCACCCAAACTCACTTTTGAGTAATTGATTATAAGATGAAAACACTCACCAACAAAAATTCTTACTAATTATGAGCAATTTATGATTTTACAAACTCAAACAATGAAAGTTGTTAAATCAAAAATAGGTGCATAAAGTTATACAATATTAGAAGAGTGAATAATTGTTTTTCTAACTTGTATAAGTCATAAAGGTGTTGTATTTATACTTCCAGATCAAATATAGTTGTTTTGGGGTGCATTTAATGTGGACATAGCCGCTCAACTATTTTTCCATTCGCGCCTGACAAGTTTTTCTCTCCAGGGTCACGGGCGTGACTGATTCTTCACGGGAGTGATTCTTCTTCATAACCATGAATAAAAGTCATGACTTTGGCCATGACTCATTCTGTCTAAAAATGACTGGTCATTCACGGGCGTTATAAAATCTTCACAGGTGTGACTTTCACAATCTTCATAGTTAGGCCAATGCTTCACTGTTGTGAATATTTGAATGAATAGTCTTGGCACTTACTTATTTCATGGGCGTGATTTAGTATTCACGAGTGTGAAGAGCTATTTTCACAGGGGTGGTGATCATTCACCATAGGAGTGACATTAGTGAAGGGCGTGACTTTTTGATTCACTGGTGTGACTCTTTGCATGTTTTCAATATCTTGATCTTCAATTCTTCTCTTTCAACTTGCTTTAAGGTTTTAGGAATGCATAACCTATCTAACACATTTAGAGCATAAAATGTGGTTAAATTCCTTGTTGCCTAATGTAACACCCCCTTACCCCACTGTAGTTCAGCAAGGTAAGTGAGCATTACCCGTCTTAGTGTTTTATAAAATTAATGAAGTGAAGTAATTTTTTTTAACGAAAATATTGCAGACATTGAAATAAAAATTATTACAAGAATAAATACTCAAAATTTTATTTATTTATAAAGTACATTTATTTACATTCAAACTATGTTCTTTTTTATAGTGACTCACATATGTAATACACATTATATATAATAAAACGATAGTTTACTTTACAAAGGTTTAAACAAAATATACCAATAAAAAAACCAAGCTGCTAGTTGCTTTCCTCCGGGTACCCTTCTTCTTCTGATAATTCTAATTCTACGGCTACCCTTCTAACCCGCGCGAAAGGAAACCACCCGCGCTAAGCTACTAGCTTAGTGGTGCTTCAATGATAAAAATTTTACATACATATATATTTTCTCACATATTAATTAACCATTTAATATATAAGGCATAAAATAAAACTTATATAAAATCAATAAATTTCAGCATATACTCAATATTTAACAACTTTAATTCATATACATTTATAAAAATCACATACTTCGATATTAATAATAATAATAATAATAATAATAATATTATTATTATTATTATTATTATTATTATTATTTTCTTATGCCCATAACACCTATAACCGAACTAACTAATAGGAATAATAAGGTTGTCATTTCCGGCTTTCATAATATAGCGCCGAGCGCTTTTATAATAATGTCATTAACGGCTTTTGTTGTATTGTCATTACCGGCTTAATAATTTTGCGCCTAGCGTATTTATAAATTGTCATTACCTGCTTTCATATTTGGCACCGAGTGCCTAAATTCCCTGATTGGCATGTCAAACTATTCTCTATTCTAGTTCTAGCCTAGGTGTCTTTGGGCTTAACTATTTTTATTTTAATTCCCAATATTTTAAAAAATGTCAATATTATTCAATTCTCATATTTATGCTTATTTATTTTTGTTCTTTATCCCATTATTATTGCACTAAAATCTTACACATAAATAATTTGTTAGACATTTATAATTATCAATAAAGTAAATATTCACATTAATTATGACATATAATAATAACAACACATGCAAAATCCCATGAATTCATGTTTTTACCTAGATATATTTTGGATCTATTTTTGGGCTTCATTTTTAGGCCATATATAATTAGAATTGGGAGTGTCGATCTTCTAAACATTCAGATGCATAAAAAATAACTTAAATCCCATTTTTCTATCAAAAGATATGGTTAATTGAATATTGCATCATGACAAATATTCCTGCCCAAAAATTTCTGGATAGATTCTAGGTTTAAACTTCATACATTTTTCTTGGAACATGTAGACATAATTAGATGTTATAGTCTAAATACAAATTAAATTCCTGTGTCTTAGCTTTCATTTACAATAAATAACATACAAAAAGAAGTTCCAGAACTCAAGTTATCATCAAAATAGTCAGGGTTGTTCCTAGAATTTTGTACCCGAGCCATCAATTGGCATCCATCCACATTCATCATTTGCATTCATTTTGACACTAAATTTACCAGAATTACAACTACATTCATATGTCTAAATTATTTCACACCATTTAATTCCATTGCCATATAAAATATCATAGGCCACAATAAATCACACAACATATTACAAACACAAACATATCAAACCTTAATATATAATTTCATACATATTAACAAAATGTAAGATTTTTATCAATGAAGCACATACCTAATCAGCCCTGGTTCTTCCCTTAAACCTTCTTTTCCTTCCCCTATTAGCTAGCTTTCTCCTTGCCTTTGTCACCCTCTTGAGGGCCTCTCACTTGTTCATTGATTTTTCGTACACAACCATACCTATTTCAATTCCAACATCCATTTCCAATACTTTTCATGTCTATATAATATTCTAATGCTCCTAATATGTTTTACACCTTAATTGAGCTAAAATGTACTAAGATTAAACTTCTCCCTTAATATATCATGGCTGCCCAAAAACCATATTCTAGTTCCCAATTCATTTTCTTCAATTCAACACTCAATTCACCCTTAATCGATTATCACCAATTGTGGTGTTTCTATGTTAATTTCAATTTTCCCGAAATTTCTTTAACTATGGTAGCCCCTCATTCATCCTTTAACATCATATTTTCTTTATTTTTTAAGCCATAAAATAATTAACTACCATCAAATATCATTAATTCAAAGTTTAACTACAACTTTCATCAACTAATCACAAACTTAAATTTCTACTTCCAATATTGCAACATAAGCTCAATCTACCAAACCTAATCACATTTATCATCATTATAGGTCTCAAATAGAAGGAAAAAGGTTGAATTCAAGAAGAATAAAATCACCTTAAGAGTTCCCAAAGTGGGCCGAAATTCCCCCTAACCAATCTCCCTTTTCCTATCTTCCTTCTTTCTTGCTCCTTTGCTCCTTTTATGGCAAGAACACCTTAATTCCAAATTTTACTCTCTCAAAACTACTTTATTTCCTCACTTTTTCAAGCTTGATTTGAAGGAAAATGGTGGCTTATGGAAGGCTAGAGTGGAAGCAAAGAGAGGAGAAAAGAAGATGAAGAAGAGTTAGATATTTTGGTGGAAGAATGGAGAATTCCTCCCATTTTTTACTTTTATACTTTGATTAAGGTGTGGGTCCTACTATTTAATATTAATTCTAATTCTTATTGGTTAATTAAGTTAATTAATCTTGGTTAACATTTAAACTTTTAGAAATTCCATATTTGCCACATCTTCCTCCATATTCACACTTTTTCCCAAACAATCTCCGTAATACCGATTTTGTCCATAGGAAATTTTATTTTTTTTCTAATTCTACCCCTAATCTTTTTAATTCCCAAATAATAATACTCTTAATTATTTTTCCTTATTATTAGTAATTTTTTATGGGTTCAAATTTAGACTCTGATTGAACTTGCGCGTCTCACTACGGTCACGCGCAATCGGGGCCTAAATCACTGAATGTTACAATTCTCTCCCCCTTAAGAAAATTTCGTCCTCGAAATTTACCTGATTAGGTGGAGCTGAATTGCTGAGGATACTGAGTTCTCATCATTTCTTCACTCTCCCAGGTGGCTTCTTCTACTGCATGATTGTGCCATAGGACCTTTACAAGTGGTACCTTCTTGTTCCATAGTTCTTTGACTTCTTGAGCTATGATTTCAATGGCTCTTCAACATATGTCAAGTCTAGTTGTACCTCTATTGATTCCACAGGTATTACATGTGTCGGATCCAATCTATATCTCTTTAATATTGAGACATGAAACACATTGTGGATCTTATCCAATTCTGGTGGTAAGGCTAATATGTAAGCCACTGGACCCACACATTCAAGTATTTCGTATGGTCCAATAAATCTTGGACTCAGTTTCCCCTTTTTACCAAAACGAAGAACTTTCTTCCAAGGTGAAACTTTCAAAAATACCTTATCTCCGACGGCATATTCAATGTCTTTCCTCTTCAAATCAGCGTAGGAATTTTGTCGATCAGTTTCAACTTTTAACCGATCTTGGATTAATTTTACCTTCTCCTCTATCTGTTGCACTAATTCTGACCCCATTAACTTCTTTTCACCAAGTTTTGTCCAGCATAATGGTGTCCTACATCTCCTTCCATGCAAAGCTTCGTATGGTGCCACATTGAGACTAGTTTGATAGCTATTGTTATATGCAAATTCCATCAAGATAGGTACTTATCCCAGCTATCCTCAAAGTCAATTGCACAACTTCTAATCATATCTTCCAGCAATTGAATAACTCGTTCAGATTGCCCATCTGTTTATGGGTCAAATGTTGTACTAAAAGTAAGTTGGGTCCCCAATGCTTGCTGTAGACTTTTCCAAAATTTTGATGTGAACCATGGGTCTTGATCATAAATAATAGATACTGGCACCCCATGCAGTCGAATTATCTCATTGACATATAATTCTGCTAACTTGCTCAACAAATAATCCATCCGAACTGGCAGAAAGTGAGTCGATTTAGTAAGCATGTCAACAATTACCCATACTGCATCATGTTTTTTTTTGTGTCAAAGGCAAACCAGATACAAAATCCATCGTAATCCTTTCCCACTTCCATTCTGGAGTTGCAATAGGCTGCAACAATCCAGATGCTACCTGGTGTTATGCTTTCACTTGTTGGCATGACAAGCATTTTGTAGTGTATTCCACGATATCTTTCTTCATTCCTGGCCACCAATAATGAGTTTTCAAGTTTTGATACATTTTATTACTTTCTGGATGCATGAAATAAGTTGTATTATGTGTCTCTTTTAGAATTATTTGCTTTAATCCGCTGTCATTTGGCACGCACAATTTTCCTTTGTTACTTATGCTTCCATCATCTTCAACCCTAAATTCAGGTCTCTCCCCATTTTTCATTGCCTCAGCAATCATCATCAAATTTGGATCTTGCTTCTGAGCTTCTCTCACTTGTTTCCTTGAAGTAGGTTGAACCCGTAACTCTGCCAAAATAAATTATGAATCTAATTTTTTAATTTACTATTAATTTTTATATATTATATTATAATTAAGGAAAATTTTAAACTATACCTGCCAGAGTTTTTCAACTTAAGGCATCCGCTACTACATTGGCTTTGCCTGCCTGATAATCAATAATGCAATTATAATACTTGATTAACTCCAACCAGCGTCTTTGCCTTATGTTGCCCTGATATTGAAACAAGAAGGGGGGTTGAATTGGATATTAAACATTTTAACTTTTAAGTATGGAAAGAATAGTTAAGATGAGTAGGGATAGAAAGATAAGACACAAGAATTTTTATAGAGGTTCGGGTGTTAACAAACCCTACTCCTCTCCCCAATCTCAATTGAGAGTTTCACTAACACTCTAAGTGTTAAAATGGAGTTTTACAAGCTGACTCCCAACTATGGTGTTTCTAACAATGGATCACACCTAACCCAAAAATCCCTTGTGTTTTAATGGCTCACACAAAAAATCAATTCCTTGTGTTTTAAAGGCTCACATAAATAACCCTTACAAGTGTTCTACTTTTAACCCCAAATACCCAAACTCACTTAAGTAGATGATTACAGAGAGAACACTTATAAATCTTTAATGCTCAGAGAATGATGAGCAAAAAGATTTTCACAGAGAATAAATGTTTGTTTTGAAAGTATTAAATGCACAAATGGCTTACAACAAGATTTTGATTCGAAGTATTAGTTATTCTCTTGTTCTGGATTGATAAACGACTTGCTTTTATACTTCCATGGTAAATTATAGTCATTTGATTGTATTTAATGCGGAAATAGCCATTGCACCAACTCTTATGTTCGCGTCTGACATGTTTCTCTTTCCTCTTTCACAATCGTGATTATGGTTGTCATGGTCATGACTATTCTTCCAAGCCATGACTTGAGTGATGACTTTGGCCATGAAGCATTCAGGAAGGATTTAAAGTGTTTGATCACGAACGTAAACATCCTTCCCAGCCATGGTCTAAGTGGTGACTCTGGCCGTGAAGCTCTCTGGAAGAATTTGTCATATCTTTTCATGGGCATTACTTTCTTTCACGGGCGTGACTGATATGATCATTCACGGTTGCTATAATTCTTCATGGCCGTGAACTTTAAATGTTGGATAGTTAGCGCTAAGCTTCATCACGGGTGTGACATATAAGGTCACAGGCCTGAACATGCTATTTCTTCATTTTTTTGTCTTTTTAAGATTAGTCTTCCATTCTTCATTCTTGCTATCATATTCCATACCCTGTTCAATAAACTTAGAAAATAAGCATGTTAAATACATTATTGCTATTTTTATTTGTCAGCATCAAAATGATGGAAATACCCCTCAAGGTTCAATAATCTCCCCCTTTTTGATGGTGATAAATAATCTAACAATATGTGCTTTTGAGAAGTCTCCCCCTCAAAAGATGCTTAGGATAAGAAATGTTGAAGTGAAAGAATTGTAAAGAATGATGAAGTATAGCATCAAGATATGCTTTACTAGTTTTAAGTATATTCAAGTTATATGCAAGGTATATCCAATGTATACCAAAATGTTTCCTTAAAACAAGTTATATTTATGCCAAGTATATTTAAGGTATATGAAGAGTATATCAAGTGCATATTCATTCATGTAATTTGCATCAAGGTATATGTAAAGTATACTTAAGGTATATTTAAGGTTTATGAAGTTCATTTGCATACTTGCATATTCAATTGATTCAAAAATAATGTATTTCTAGGTTTTATACTTGCATATTCATTTGATTCAAAAATAATATATTGCAAGGTTCTCCCCCTTTTGTCATCAACAAAAAGAATAACAAAAAGAATAACAAAAAGATAAAACATAATGGAAAACAAAAGCAAATATATTAATGTAGAAAAACCAAATACAAAAGTAATTGAAATTCTAAAAGGAAAATAAAAAGGCTAACATAAAGTCTAGCTGGACATCTTATCTCTAAGGCGAGCTACTTCCGCCTCGAGTCTCTCCATGCGACACTCCATGAAATCCTTGAGGTTCTCTAACCTCTCATCCATCGAAGCCTATAATTGCTCAAACCGTGGTGCTAAGAGGTCAGCCACTTGCTGAGCCAAGATTGGTGTGGAGGCAGAGGATTGTCCAATTTCTTGCTCAACCTCTAGAGCCGCCACCTCAACTCGAACTCTCTTCCTCTGTTGGATTCCTTGAAGGCCATCTTTGAAGTCATATGAGTCATTGTCCTCCCAAATTATCTCACCAGCAGTGTTGGTGAAGCGGTAGTAGAAGTTGTTCTCAAATACTATACGAACAACCGCTCCCATTTTGATGAAGGACTCGACATCTAGTTGGTCTGGAGGATGTGCTGGTAGGAGGTTGAAGTGGTGTTCCTCTAGCTTCAAGTACCCTAGCTTGATGGCGATGTGAGTCATGTACCCACCAATCAGAATGTCTCCGGAGGACTTGGTGGCAATTAACAAAAGATGGTTTGCAAACCATCGAGATAAAGCCACTGTTAGGCCTCTTCAGGCCATCTCTAGGAGAAAGAGCTCTAACTTTCTGATCGATCCATTGTTGTCTCCTCTTGAGAAAATGCTATAGGTTAGAAACCTATGCAAGTACTTGTGCACTGGGGATCGAAGGTGGGTGCTCTTTGTCTTCTTGACGTCCCAACTGCAGTCAAGCTCGAAGTGAGTCTAAGCCTGAGTGGCATAGAACTCCACTTCACTCTCATTCAAGATACCTTCAAAGGAAAGGTTTAACATGTCTCCAAACTCTGTGGCAGAGAGGGTGTTCGGATGCTTGCAAAGATTGAATTTCACTGTGCTAGTAGGAGAGACTTGCAGGGTGCTTAGAAATTCCAGAGTTGGTTCCCTCAGTATTGGTTGATGAATATCAACAAAGTCTTCCAGATGACAAGCCTAGAGTTGTTCCATCATGCTTGTCTCGAAGCCGAGTGTACGAATGGTTTGCCACTCAAATGATCGAGAGGAAAGGAGTGTCCTTTTCTTGAGAAATGAATATTTAGGATGGAAATGCTCCAGAATAATGTTTAGAATGTAATCTGTGTACCTTCTTAGAGCATGAGACTTCTTTCTTATACCCTTGGAGGATCCAGTATCCATTTTGATTGAAAAATGAACTTTTGAAGAGTGAAAAATTTGATAGAAATTTTTGAGTAAAACCTAAGGTGATATGATTTCTTATGATGGAAATGGTTTTTGAAGATATTTATGGATGGAATGAGTTGCTAGGGGGCCAGAATCTTTAAAAATGTATTCAATGGTGATAAATGAGAGAAGTTAAGAGAAGTTGGAGAGTTGGAATGAGAGAAATAACAGCAGAAATGTTATATAGCCGACATCTTCATGGGCGTGAAAAACTAAGTCATGGGCGTGAAGTGTCTTGTTCATGGTTTACTAAAGAGAGAGATGAAATTTTTCACTGTCGTGAAAATTAAATGTAATGGGCGTGAATGATGAACTATCACAGTGGTGACATATAAGTTACGGGGCGTGAAGTGCAAACTTCACTACTTGTGATCGTGAAACAGAGCGAGACACAAAGTGTGAATGCTTCTATAAGTTTTTAGTGGAAATGTTCACAGTCGTGAAAAATCATCACGGGCGTAAACAAAGGGTTTCACGGGGGTGAATGAAAAAGGTTATGATCGTGAAACATAGTGTAACACCCTCTCACCCAAACCGTACGTGCCCGGATGCGGGGGCGCTACCGTCTGTCTTCTTTTTTTCTTTAAATCGCTATTTTCTTTTATATTTGCTATGGAGCCAAACATTTTTTTTCATATAATAAATAATATACATTTTATTTACATAAGATAGTATTTATAAATACCAATTTACTATTTAACAACTTTGAAAACTAATTTACAACTTATAAGTATATATAATGTAGAAAACAAAATACAAGAGTTCAAAAGTTTATGACCCACTATTTCGAGATCGGCTACTTTAATTTGAATAAGATCACTGTAGCGCTCACTTACCCTACTAATCGCTAATAGGATATAGAAGTGCTACTAAGCTCATTTAATTTAAAACCAACGCTCAATTTTGTATAAATATTTTTTTTTTCAATTTAAATATATATCTAGTGATGGGAATATTGTGATTCAAAATAACTTATTCATTAAACCATGATATTTAAAAATATAACTACAATAATTCTAGATATATATAATTACCAAATCCATTACTTATAAATATTACAAGCCACAAATTTACATCAATAAAATTCTTAAAACTTAATTTTTACAACATCATTATCAAAACATACAAAAAGAACTAGACTGCTGCAATCTGATCTTGGGGTTCCCTCTTCTTCGGTCGCCCTATCGGAACAGCTACTTCTATTTATCTGCGCGTGAAACACACGCGCTAAGCTACTAGCTTAGTGGTACGTTTGACAACTATCCAATCATTACATAAATAATTCTAAAATAAAATTTTAGAAACTACAATTAACCTATTTAGCATGCCAAATATTCAATTAATAATAAACTATTTTCTTCATGCAAAAATATTTAATTCATGAATTATGATATTTTATTCATTAAGCATGCTTGAAATTTTAACAATACAAGATATAAAATTTACAATATGAATTTCATACTTCACATTTTTTTTCTGTTATTTATTTAATAGCCCACGACATCTTAGACCGGAACTAAACACTGGATACAGGGTTTCTGCTCTCCAGCAGTATACTCGGCGCCTACATAATTATTTTATAACTCGGCGTTTAACGCCTACATTTTCAATAACAACTCAGCACCTTTTTGGTGCCTACGTAAATTTCGAACTCAGCACTAATTCTTAGTGTCTAAGTAAATTTCAACTCAGCACTATTATTTTTAGTGCCTACATAATTTTAACTTAGAACTATTATATTTAGTGCCTACATTTCTACCCTTTTATTGGCATGCCAAATTATCCTAATTTCTAGTTCTCGACTAGATGTTATATGGCTTAAATTACATTTGTTACCTTTATTCATATTTGCATAAATTATGTAGGGAAACATTAATATAAATTCCATATAAATGCAATAATTCTCATTCAATATTTTACAACCTAATACTAGCTCATTTAATCATTATAACTATAAGAAAAATTCAATCAATACATTTTCTAACACATAAATCCACAATCAACACATTTCTACCAGCTGTCCTATTCTAGACAGCATTTCTACCTTATGTTTCTCTGCATTTTTCGTCTATTTTTAGACAGAATTTGGACATGTGATCATCTAAGAAAATATAGGTACATGTCTTATCTTTAATTTCCAACTGGAATCACATCAAAACAAATTTTGTAGCAAAAGTTATACATTTTCTCCTAAGTTACGTTCGCTGCAATCTGCCAGTATTTTACTGGACAGATTTCTGCCTTATCTTTCTATACCTTTTTCATCCATTTCTAGATGGCATTTGGATAAGTGATCAACTATAAAAATGCAGGTACATGTCTTATATTTAATTTCCAACTATAATCACATTAAAAATAATTTCGTAGCAAAGGTTATGAATTGTTTACCAACCTATGTTCACTGCAATCTGCCCAGTATTTTTTTTTTTCTGGACAGATTTCTAGTTCAAAGTTTGAGTCCATTTTCACCTAATTCCAGGCATATTTAGGTCTAATGGTATGAATTAAAGTTCAAGCCCTATGTCTTAACTTTCCAATCCAGCAAGCATCACTCAGAAATGATTTCCAGAACTCAAGTTATGACCAAAACACTAGATACTGTTCATAAGACGAATTTTCCAGCACATCAATTAATTCATACATTTTCCATTTTCATGCATCAACCTCATTTTCTAGTCTTTATTTTCACATTCATGGCATCATTTAATCACTCAATCAAATGTTCAGAATTTCATACATAAATTCACTACATCACAAAATCAAAATCAATACTTTTCTATATTGAATTTTTGCCAAATGTACATACCTCAAAGTTCTATTTTTCTTCACTTTTCTCTTCCTCTTAGATAGCATTTTCCTTGCCCTTACTTCCCCTTTGATTTTGGTTCAAAGGTTGTTCACTTCTTTGCCCTAACAATAAATTTTACACTAATCAAACACTAATCACACTAATCCACCCTTAATCACCATTAGCATACTAATAACCCTAATTTACTAGCTATAATGGTAACTAACCTCAAACTCAAAGAAAAGAGAAGAAGAAAGTAAGGAGATGGAAAATCTAAACTCACCTTTGATGATCTTCCAAATGGCTAAAAACTCTTTTTTTTTTTTTTTTTTCTTCCTTTCTTCCTTCCTCTTCCTTAGTTTTGCTCACTTTACTTCACTTTCTTCATGATCTTGCCTTAATCCCCTTTTTTTTCATCTAATCTTAGCTTGATTTGAAGAAAGAAAAACAAAAGTAAATGGGAGAGGAGAAGCTCACGGAAAAGAAGAAGAAAAGAGAGAGAAATGAGTTTGGTCAAGATGAAGAAGAAGAAGAATGGTCAAAAAAGTGAAAATTTGACTTTTTATAGTTGGATTAGGTGGGTGGTTAGGATTAGTTACTAATCTTGCTTCCTATTGGTCCATTAATTTAAATCACTCTTACTTTATTTTAATCAAAAGAATATTCCTTTCCTTAGATAAAGAATATTCCATTTTTATGCCTTTTTAGAATTTCTGTGCCAAAAACACTGCAATTCCAAATTTCGTTCAGCGAAAAATAATTTTTTTTTTCCAATTTTAATTCCAAACTTCAAAATTCTCAATTAATAATATTCAAAATATGTTTCTCCCATCTTATTATTATTTAAATTTATTTCTTTCATGTCCAAATTTAGACCCCGATCGGTTCAGCGCGCCAGATTTCATCAACCGCGACCGTGGCCTAAAATATCGGGCATTACAATCACCGTTTGCTTTATCACATATACAATGTTATTTTCATTTATCTTTCATGGTAAGTTACTCTGTTAATCTCTTTATTATTATATCTCAATCTTATATCATCATCATTTTTTTTTCTTTTCTTATATTCCGACATATCTTCATTATCTTGTCCACATCACTCTAAATTTTGACTGACTAGATACGGGTTATGGATCAAGAGCGCTCCCAGAGCTATAGCCACCCTGTCCACTATTTGGCTCATCAGAGCTTCTCAAATCAATGGTGCTCTCCGAGCTTAAGCCACATTGATTGAGCATCTCAGATCAATAGCGCTCTCCGAGCTTAAGCCACATTGATTGAGGACTCATATAGTCTGGAGGTAGAGTAATAGGCATCTTCATATTTTCACATCAATCATATATCTTTATTAAATTTTTATTTTACATCCATTTCAACATCCTCATATTATACAACACATCATCATCATTCTCAATTTCGACACATCAATATTCTCATGTATCAACATCTCAATTTTCTTGTTTTACAAACATATCGTCATGCTCATACATACTGGGTAGCATCTTTCTCATTTGTGTAACTAGATACATCAACAGATAATCATATTCATAATTTATTTGAAAGCAAAGCATTCACAGCCATGACTACCAATTCATGCCTGTGAATTGGTTCACGCCCGTAATCCGAAGCCGTGAATGCTACTGGAATGAATTGTGCCAAAAGCATTCACAGTCGTGAATACTCATTCGTGCCCGTGAATGAGTTCATGCCCGTTATTCCCAACCGTGAACACTTCTGGAATGAATAGTACCATTTCCACACCAAAGTCACAACCGTGATACAAATCAGTCACAACCATGAACCATCAGGCTCACACCCGTGACCCAATAGTCACGACCATGACTTTTAGCAGAAAATATGTATATTCACATTTCATTCATTCTAATTACACCAAATCATATCACAACACAATTCATGCATTTCTAGAATCCTTTATTCAACATATTATGACTAATACATATAAATGCCTTAATCACAATTAAATTCTCTAACATGCATCACTTAATTCAACAAATCACAAGAAACTAATTCTTTATCTCTAACATATGGTTTAATTCCATGATCATCATTAATGCATTTCAATAATCAATTATCATACTAACATGCATTATTTCAAACAAAGATAGGCTATTGCCTTAAGTTATGCACAAACCTTAACCTTTCTCCTTCACTCTTCTAGGTAGCTTTCTCTTTTCCTTTGCTCCTTAGTGTTTATTCCTTGTCACTTGGAACTCCTACAACATCATAAATCATTATTATCATCTGATTTTCTCAAGACCCTAAACTCTCTCATTCTATCTCAAAACCATAATTTCTCTCTCTTTCCATATGAGTCATGGATCAGTTTAAAATTTGAACTTCTTTAAGAAAAGATGAAGAATAAGAAGAATCACTTCTTACCTTACTCTTTTCTTCACTAAATCACAACTTTGGAGATATTCTCTCTCCACCAAACTTGATTTTTTTTCCTCATCTTTCTTGCTCTTTCCAGCTTCCTTAGGAGTTATGGACTATGAAGATCACTTGTTCTTGCTCTTTCCCCTCAATTCTCTTCATTTCTCTCTCTAAATTTCTAGTTTGGCTATGGAGGGAATGAGGCTGGCGTGACTAGTAGACAAGAGGGAGAAGAAAGCAGAAAATGAAGAAAAGAAGAAGAAGAAAAGAAAGAATTAAATAGGGTACCCAAAAGTCTTCATGTGGGACCCACCATCTTGACCATCTTTTTCCCATTTTACTTAATCAACACTAATCTTACTCGTCCTCATTGAGTAGCCGACCAACCTATTAAAATGTCCCCAAAATTAATATGTTGATTAGTAACTAATCTCATAAATCCTCAAGTTTTGGTAAATTGCAATTTGACCCCAAAACTTATCAAAATTTGCAATTTAATCCTGTTGAACCTTGAGGGGTATTTTCGTTATTTTGATGATAACAAACAAAATAGCAATAATGTATTTAATATACTTATTTTCTAAGTCTATTAAACAGGGTATGGAATAAGATAGCAAGAATGGAGAATGGAAGATTAATCTTTCAAAGATAAAATTGAAGAAGCAGCATGATTCACGCCCATGACCATATGTGTCACGCCCGTGATGAATCCTAGCGCCAACAAACCAATATTTAAAGTTCACAGCCATGAAAGAACATAACAAATCATGAATGAGCATTTAAGTCACGTTCGTGAAAGCAATGTCATGCCCATGAAAAGACATGACAAATTCTTCCAAAGAGCTTCACGACCAAAGTCACCACTTGGACCATGACTTGGAAGGGTTAAGAGTAGAACACTTGTAAGGGTTAGTTGTGTGAGATTCTAAAACACATAGAAAGGTTGTTTGTGTGAGCCTGTAAAACACAAGGTAAAGGTTGTTTGTGTGAGCCTATAAAACAGAAGGTAAAGGCTGTTTGTGTGAACCTATAAAACACAAGGAATTGGTTATTATGTGAGCCATCAAAACATAAAGGATTTCTGGGTTAGGTGTAAGCCATTATGAGAAACACTATAGTTGGGAGTGAGCTTGTAAAACTCCATTGTAACACTTAGTGTGTTAGTGAAACTCCCAATTGTTATTGGGGAGAGAATAGGGTTTGTTAACATCCGAACCTCTATAAAAATTCTTGTGTCAAATTTCTCTATCCCTACTAAACTTAATTTTTATTTCCGCACTTTAAAGTTAAAGTTTTTTAAACTCTAATTCAACCCCTCTTCTTGACTCAATATCTAGGCAACAATTGGTATCAGAGCTTGTCTAGCATCGAAGCCTAAAAAGCGCTAGTAAAGATCAAGGTATGGCCAGTGAAGGATTCCAAAGTCTCAAGCCTTACTTCGATGGAGCAAATTATGCTCATTGGAAGTTTCAGATGGAGACATATTTGGATAATAAAGGAATTGAAGTCTGGGATAGTATTGGAAAATAATGGACACCACTAACTAGAAGAGGAGTTAATGGTGAAGAAGAAATCCTGTCAAAAGATGATTAGATAGAGCCTCAAAGAAGAGCAAATTTCAAATGTCTATTGAAAATGTGGCAGGATACAACACTGTTCAACTGCATATAGCATGTGGAAAACATTGGAAAACTATCATGAAGGCCACAAAGTCACATGGGATGATGAAAGCTCTTTAAGTGAAAGAGATGATAATGAAAGTGAAGAGGTCAACCTATGCTTTAAGGCTATTGAGGATCACGTCTCAGATAAAGTAAGATCACGACACTCATACTCTTTCAATAATGATAGAAGTGATAATGATATTGATAATGATTATGATGATGAACAAAGCCTTATAAAAGAATTAAATCTAGAACTAGAGAAATATAGGAGTAAATTCAGTACTTATAAGAATAGCATCTCTAATTCAAAAATCAAAATGGATGCCTTAGAAAAGGAGAACATTACGCTTCAATCATCAATTGAATCTCTTCAAAAGTCATTAGATGAATACTCATCAAGGCCCTCAACAAAATCCTTGCTTAAAGAAAATAATACTTTGAAAAATGAAGTTGAGGAACTTAGAAATTCCATTTCAAAATTTCACAAAGGAAAAGAGAGTTTAGATACTCTCATTGTGTCTCAAAGACCACCTTTAATTAGACACGATTTAGGATTTAAGGACACATCATCATCTTCTCACAAAACCATTTTTGTTAAGTTTAGTGAACCTCACATCTCCACACTAGCTGGAATAGCACCAAGGAATAAGTACACTAAACCTTCTATACATAAAAAGAATAATCATACCTTTATGTATAAGAAGCATGCATTTAGAAAAGCACCAATTAATCATGATTGTGCATGCCATTGTTCTCAAACTCAGTCTAATAGAATTATGGCATTCAAATACATTGTTAGACTAAAAAGCAAGTTTAGACCTAAACAGTGTAATTATTGTATGAAAATGGGTCACATAAATAAACATTGCTGGATAAGGAAGGCTCATTGGGAACCTTCATGTGCTAACCCCCAAGGACCCAAGCTCATTTGGGTACCTAAAAATCATACTTGAATTGTGATTCTATAGGTATGCCTCAAGTCCATAATAAACAAAAATGCTTGGCTAGTAGATAGTGGATGCTCAAGGCATATGACAGGAGACAAAGAACTCTTCAATGAAATCAAAAGTATTGATGGAGGTAAAGTTACCTTTGGAAACAATGCTAAGGATAAGGTAATTGGAATTGGTTCTATTGGTATTAATGGTACCACTTTTATTAAAGATGTCTTACTTGTTGATGGCTTGAAACATAACTTGTTAAGTGTTAGTCAATTATGCGATAAAGGAAACAAAGTAACCTTTACTTCCAATGAATGTCTTGTGACCTCTATTGATTGTCAAGAGATATTTAAAGGAAATAGAGATGTCAACACATACATAATAGACTTACACGAATTATTTAACCATTCCTCTAAGTGTCTTGTGACTACTAGTGATGAATCTTGGCTATGGCATAAAAGTCTTGGTCATGCTAATATGGACTTAATTCAAATCCTCAGCATAGGAGAACTAGTAAAGGGACTACCAAGAGTCAAATTTGAAAAAGACAAGACCTGTGAACCTTGCCAAAAAGGGAAGCAACACAAGTCATCCTTCAAAGCCAAAAACATAGGAAGTACCTCAAAACCTCTACAACTTCTGCATTTAGATTTATTTGGACCTACTAGAATTGCTACCTTAGGAGGTAAACATTATGCCTTTTGTCATCGTAGATGATTACTCTAGATTTAATTGGGTAATTTTCTTAGCTCAAAAGAGTGATGCTTTTGAAAATTTCAAAAACTTTGCTAAAAGAGTTTAAAATGAAAAAGCATATTGTATTTCAAAGATAAGAAGTGACCATGGCAAAGAATTTGAAAATGAAAACTTTGAAAGTTTTTATCTTGAACATGGCATTTCACAAAATTTTGCATCTCCTAGGACACCTCAACAAAATGGGGTAGTTGAAAGGAAAAATCGAACTTTAATTGAAATGGCTAGAACAAAGCTTAATGAGTATGGTTTACCAACTTACTTTTGGGCATAAGCCATAAATACTGCTTGTTATATTTGAAATCGAGTTTTCAAAAGACCTCTTTTAAGCAAAATCTCATTTGAGCTATGGAATGGAAGAAAACCCTTGATATCATACTTTAGAGTATTTGGATGCAAGTGCTTCATATTGAATACCAAGGACAACCTTGGAAAATTTGCCTCAAAATCTGATGAAGGTATCTTTTTAGGATACTCTACAACTAGCAAAGCATATAGAGTATTTAATAAAAGATCATTAACTGTTGAAGAATCTATGCATATTGTTTTTAATGAATCAAGTAGACTTGATCTTGTGAAAGGTAGTGCTCTTGATGATGCTGTAGGAACTATGGAAAGACTTGCTCTTGGAAATGGAATAGAAGAAAATGATCAAGAAGATTCACATCAAGATGATTCTCTACCTCAAGCTCAAGAGGAAAACAGGCAAGAGTTCCAAAGGAATGGAGAATGACAAAAGATCACCCCAAGGAGCAAATCATTAGTGATCCTTCAAGGAGAGTAAGTACTAGATCTCATTTCAAACATTTAGCCACTGACCTTGCTTTTATTTCTCAAATTAAGCCTAAAAATGTTGATGAGGCTCTTAATGATGAAAGTTGGGTGATTGCAATACAAGAGGAACTCAACCAATTTGAGAGAAGTAAGGTATGGACCTTAGTACCTAGACCCAAGGATCATCAAATTATAGGTAGCAAATGGGTATTTAGAAATAAACTAGATGAACAAGGTTCAATAACTAGGAATAAGGCTAGATTAGTTGTAAAAGGATATAATCAGGAAGAAGGAATAGATTATGATGAGACCTATGCTCCTGTTGCTAGATTAGAAGCCATAAGAATACTTTTAGCATATGCATGTCACATGAATTTCAAACTCTTTCAAATGGATGTGAAAAGTGCATTCTTAAATGGTTATATAGAAGAAGTGTATGTAAAACAACCACCAGGTTTTGAAAGCTATGATTTGCCTAATCATGTTTTTAAACTTTCAAAAGCCTTATATGGTTTGAAACAAGCCCCAAGAGCTTGGTATGAAAGACTAAGTTATTTTCTCTTAGAGAATAAATTTTCAAAGGGGAACGTTGACACAACATTATTCATTAAAAAGCATAAGCATGATATTCTAATTGTTCAAATTTATGTTGATGATATCATATTTTGTTCTACTAATGAATTGCTTTGTCAAGAATTTGCTAACTGTATGACTAGGGAATTCAAAATGAGTATGATGGGAGAGCTTAAATATTTCCTTGGTCTACAAATAAAACAAGGCAATGAGGGCATATTCATCAACCAATCCAAATATGCCAAAGACTTATTTAAGAAATTTGGAATGGAAGGATGCAAGAATGCTAAGACTCTAATGAGCACATCAACAAAATTGGACAAGGATGAAAAGGATAAGAACATTAATGAAAAGCTCTATAGAGGTATGATCGGATCACTTTTATATCTTATTTCTTCTAGACCCGACATAATGTATAGTGTATGCTTATGTGCACGATTTCAATCATGTCCAAAAGAGTCTCATTTACATGCAGTAAAAAGAATTCTAATATATTTACATGGCTCATTGCATCTAGGTTTGTGGTATCCTAGAAATTCAACCTTTTATATTGTAGGATATTCAGATGTTGATTATTCTGGTGGTCTTTTAGATAGAAAAAGTACTTCAAGTACTTGTCACTTTATTGGAGAATGCTTAGTTGCTTTGTTTAGCAAGAAACAAGTTTCAGTTAATCTTTCTACTACTGAAGCAGAGTATGTAGCAGTAGGATGTTGTTGTACACAAATCCTTTGGATGAAACAACAACTTAAGGATTATGGTCATATTATGAACCATATACCTTTTAGATGTGACAATAGAAGTGCTATAAATCTATCAAAGAATCCCATTCAACATTCTAGAAGTAAGCATATTGATATTAGACACCATTTTATTAGAGATCATGTTCAATATGGAGATGTTGCATTGGAATTTATAAGCACAGAAAATTACTTGGCATATATATTGACTAAGTCTCTAAATGAGGAAAGATTCAATTTCATAAGAAGAGAACTTGGAATGATTGATGGATTAACCTTGTCATTGCCAAATTGTCAAACCTTAAGTGATAATCTTGTTTTTGTATTATCTTACTAGATATAAGGTAGTAAATTTGATGAAATTTTATGTTATAAGGGATAGAATTTTCATAGAAATGATTTAGTATTATTTAAGGACTTAATTTTATTTAATGAGAATTTTAGGTAGTTCATGCCCGTCATATATGTTCACATCCGTGAACTAAATAGCCAAAAGAACCAGTAGCTTTCACGACTTGATTCACGACATGGTTCACGACTTAAAATAGTGAAGCCTATATTCACAACTTCATTCACTCCCATCAAAAGCCTTGTTCACGCCCGTGATGCATTTTCACACCCGTGAACATTTTCACCAAAAACTAACAGAAGCGTTCACGCTTTGTGTCATGCTCTATTTCACGGTCATAAGTAGTGAAATTCAACACTTCACGCCCGTGACTCATTTTTCACCACTGTGAATGTTCATCATTCACGCCTGTGACCTTTCAAATGTCACGACCGTGAACAATTTCATGCATTTATTCAGGGTAGAGCACCCTTTCAGCAAACCGTGAACACGACACTTCACGCTCGTGCCTACGTGTTTCACGCCCGTGAAGAGGTCGACTATATAACGTTTCAGCCAGTTATGTTTCACATTTCAACTCTACAACTTCTTGCAACTGCTCTCATTTATCAACATTCATTGTCACATTGAAGATTATGGCCCCCTAGTCACACGTTTCTTCTATAAATACCATCACAAACTTCATCCATCATCACAAATCATCTTTCCTTAGGGTTTACTCACAAATTCTGTCAAACTTTTTCAACTCTTCAAAAGTTCATTTCTTCAATCACGATGGAAACCAGATCATCAAAGGGTACTAGAAAGAAATCTCATGCTCCCATAAGGTATTCAGATTACCTAATGAACATAATTCTAGAGCATTGCCATCCTAGGTACTATGTGCTTAAGAAAAGGCCTCTCATTTCCTCAAGGTCATTTGAGTGTCAGACAGTCACACTCTTAGGCTTGAGACATCAATGACAGAGCAACTCCAGGCCTGTCATTTGAAGGATTTTGTTAACATTCATCAGCCCATCTTGAGGGAGCCCACCTTGGAATTCTTGAGCACTCTGCAAGTGTCTCCCACTGGCATAGTAAAGTTTCAATTGTGCAGGAATCCGAACACCCTCTCTGCCATAGAGTTCGGAGATTTATTCAACCTACCCTCGGATGGCATCCTGAACAACAGTGAAGTTGAGTTTTATGCTACTCAGGTATAGACTCACTTCGGGTTGGATTGCAACTAGGATGTGAAAAAGATGAAGAGCACTCATCTTCGATCCCCAGTGCACAAGTATCTATATAGGTTTTTGACCTATAGCATATTTGCCCGAGGAGACAGCAATGGCACTATTCGGAAGTCTGAGCTTTTTCTCCTAGATATGGCCCAACGAGGCCTAACAGTGGCACTATCTCGATGATTTGCGAACCATCTCCTGTCCATTGACACCAAGCCCTTCGGAGACATACTTATTGGTGGGTATGTGACCCATATTGCATTGAAGCTTGGATATATGAAGTTGGATGAACATCATTACAACCTCAACCCAGGGCATCCTCGAGACCGACTGGATGTCGATTCTTTCATGAAGATGGGAGCGGCTGTTCGAATTGTCTTTGAGAACAACATATAGTACTGCTTCATCGACACTGTTGCCGAGATCATTTGGGAAGATAATGACTCGGAGGACTTCAAATCTGGCCTCCAAGGTATCCAGCACAAGAAAAGGGCTCGAGTTGAGATGGCACCTCTTGAGGTTGAGCAGGACATCGGATAATCCTCTACCCCCACACTGAATTTGGCTCAACATGTGGTTGACCTCCTAGCACCACGATTTGAGCAGCTGCAGACTTCCATGGATGAGAGGTTAGAGAACCTCAAGGACTTCATGGAGTCTAGGATGGACAGCCTCGAGACAGAAGTTGCTCGTCTTAGGGATAGGATGTCCGGTTAGATGTTAGGCTTTATGTTAGCCTTGCCATGTTTGTGTCTTGTTTGTTTGTTTGTTTGTTTGTAGGAAATTCTAAATTTCCTTTCTGAATTTTAATTACTTTTGTTTGTACTTTCCTTTTATAATTAATATAATTGCTTTGTTTTTCCATGATGGTTTATCTTTATTCTTTTTGATTGATGACAAAAGGGGGAGAAACTAGCAATATATTAAGATCAGTGCAAGCAATACTTAATTTTGAATCAATGGAGAAACTAGAAATATATTGAGTTAAGTGCAATACTTAAATTTTGATTTAAAATTAATGTGCAAGTATGCAAACGAGCATAATACACCTTACATATATCTTAAGTATACTTTGCATATACCATGATGCAAGTTACATAAATGAATACGTATTTGATATACTCTAAATATACCTTACATATACTTTATGCTTTAAAGAGAATTTTGGTATACATTGGATATACTATGCATATAACTTGCATATACTTAAAACTAGAAAGTTTATTTTGATGCTACACTTCATCATTCTCTACAATTCTTGCACTTCATCATTTTTTACCCTAAGCATCTTTTGAGGGTGAGACTTCTCAAAAGCACATATTGCTAGATTATTTGTCACCAAAAAAAGGGGGATATTGTTGAACCTTGAGGGGTATTTCCGTCATTTTGATGAAAACAAGTAAAATAGCAATAATGTATTTAACATACTTGTTTTCTAAGTCTATTAAATAGGGTATGGAATAAGATAGCAATAATGGAGAATGGAATATTAATCTTTGAAAGATAAAATTGAAGAAGCAGCATGATTCACGCCCATGACCATATGTCTCACGCCCATGATTAGGCCTAGCGCCAACAAACCAACATTTAAAGTTCATGGCCATGAAGGAAGATAACAAACTGTGAATGAGCATTTAAGTCATGCTCATGAAAGCAATGTCACGCCCATGAAAAGACATGACAAATTCTTCCAGAGAGTTTCACAACCAAAGTCACCACTTGTGTAACACCCCCTTACCCCACTTCCGTTAAGAAGGGTAAGTGAGTATAAGCCGTCTAACTCTTTTGTAAATTTAATGAAATGAAGAAACATTTTTTTTATGAAAATATTGCAAACACCGAAATAAAAATTATTGCAAGCATAGATAATTAGGATTAATTTTAATTAGTGGGACCCACACCTTAATCAAGGTATAAAAAGTCATAAAGGAAGAAGAATTTCTACATTCTTCCATAAGCCATTATTTTCTTCTTTTCTCCCACCTTGGTACCGTCCACTTCTCCATCCCAAAAGCCACCATTTTTCTATAAATTAAGCTTGAAAAAGTGAGGAAATAAACTAGTTTTGAGAGAGGAAAAATAAGAATTTAAGAGTTCTTACTATAAAGGTACCAAAAGAGCAAGAAGGAAGGAGGAAAGAATAAGAGAAAGGCAGAAGAATTTGGGGCAGATTTGATGAGCCCTATAACTCCATTAAGGTGAGTTTATTCTTCTTAAATTTAACCTTTTTCCTTCCACTTGGGATCCATATTGATGATAGATGTGATTAGGGTTGGTAGATATAGGTTATGTTGCAAGATTGAACTTAGAAAATTTAGTTTGTGATTAATTAATTGAAGCTGTAATTAGACTTTGAATTGATGATATTTGATGTTAATGAATTGTTCTGTGACTTAAAAACTAAAGAAAAATGATGTTAAGAGATGAATAAGGGGATGCCATAGTTAAAGAAATTAGGGGAAATTGAAATTAGCATAGAAATACCACAATTGGTGATTGATTAATTGTGAATTGAGTGTTGAATTGAAAAAAATAAATTGGGAACTAGGACAGTTTTTGGGCAGCCATGACATATGAAGAAGGAATTTTAACCTTATTACATTTTAGCTCAATTAAGGTATAAAACATATTATGAGCATTAGAATATTATGTAGACATAAAAAGCATTGAAATTGGATGTTGGAATTGAGTTATGGTATGGTTGTGTAGGAAAAATCAATGAGCAAGTGAGAGGCCCTCAAGAGGGTGACAAAGGCAAGGAGAAAGGTAGCTAATAAGGGAAGGAAAAGAAGGTTTAAGGGAAGAACCAAGGCTGATTAGGTTTGTGGCTCATTGATAAAAATTTTGCATGTTGTTAATATGTATGAAATTATATGTTGAGGTTTGTCATGTTTGTGTTTTTGAGATGTTATGTGATTTGTTGTGACTTTTGATATTAAATATGGAAATGGGACCAAATGGTGTGAAATAATTGATACATATGAATGTAGTTGTAATTCTGGAAATTTTAGTATCAAAATGAATGCAAATGATGAATGCGGTTGAAATATGGATTGATGCCAATTGATGGCTCGGGTACAGAATTCCAGGAACAACTCTGTCTATTTTTATGATAACTTGAGTTATGGAACTCCTTTTTGTATGTTCTTTATTGGAAATGGAAGCTACGACACAGGGATTTAATTTGTATTAATACTATAATATCTAATTATGTCTAAATTTGCCCAGAACAATGCATGAAGTTTAAACCTATAATCTGTCGAGAAAATTCTGGGTAGAAAATTCTGTGATGATGTAGTAGTGAATTGATCATAAATTTTGATAGAATACTGTGATTTAAGTTATTTTTGATTCGTATTAAAGCTAAGATAATAAGCTAAAAATGTTTAGAAGGCCATCACTCCAAATTCGAATTATAAATAAGCTAAAAATGAAGCCCAAAAATAGGTCCGAAATCTGCCATAGGTAAAAACATACAATATTGGGCTTTTTGCATGTTTTGTTATAATTATATATAATAATCCATGCAAATATTTTCTTTGATGGTAATTATAAATATTTAACAAATTATTTATGTATGAGATTTTATTGCAATAATAATGGAAATAAAGAATAAAAATAAATAAGCATAATTAGGATAGTTAATTAATATTGTCATTTTTGAAATATAGTGAATTAATATAAAAATAGTTAAGCCCAAAAATACCTAGTCTAGAACTAGAATATGGAATAGTTTGACATGCCAATCAGGGGATATAAGGCACTTGGTGCCAAATATGAAAGCCGGTAATGACAATTTATAAATGCGCTCGGCGTAAATTTATTAAGCCGGTAATGACATTATTATAAAAGCGCTCGGTGCTACATTATAAAAGCCGGGAATAACAATCCCATTATTCCTATTAGATAGTTCGGTTATAGGAGTTATGGGCAACAAGAAAATAATAATAATACTAATATTGAAGTATGTGATTTTGATGAATGTTACATGAATTCAAGATGTTAAATGTTGAATATTTGCTAGAATATATTAAATTTCTATAATTCTTTATTGTATGCTTTAGTTATTAAATGACTAATTAATACGCCAAATATATATATATATGTAAAACTTTTATCATTAAAGTACCACTAAGCTAGTAGCTTAGCGCGAGTGGTTTCCTCTCGCGCAAGTTTAGAAGGGTAACCGTAGAAAATATACTGTCAGAAAAAGAAGGGTAGCCAGAGGGAAGCAGCAAAAAGCTTTGAGTTTTCTTTTTTTGTATATTTTGTTAAAAATTTTGTGATTTAACTTATAGTTTTATTTCATATAATTATTGGTTCATTAAGTTAATTAATCTTGATTAACAATGAAACTTTGAGAAATTCTATTTTTACCACATCTTCCTCCATATTCACACTTTTTCCCCAAACAATTGCCATAATACCGATTTTGTCCATAGAAAATTTTATTTTTTTCTAATTCTACCCCAAATCTTTTTAATTCCCAAATAATAATACCCTTAGTTATTTTCTCTTATTATTAGCCTTTTTTTATGGGTTTAAATTTAGACTCCGATTGAACCAGTGGATCCCACTACGGTCACGCGCAATCGGGGCCTAAATCACTGAATGTTACAATTCTCTCCCCCTTAAGAAAATTTCTTCTTCGAAATTTACCTGATTAGGTGGAGCTGAATAACTAAGGATGTTGAGTTCTCATCATTTCTTCACTCTCCCAAGTGGCTTCTTCTACTGCATGATTGCGCCATATGACCTTTACCAATGGTACATTCTTGTTTCGTAGTTTCTTGATTTCTCGAGCTATGATTTTCACTAGCTCTTCACCATATGTCAAGTCTGGTTGTACATCTATTGATTCCATAGGTATTACATGTGTCAGATCTGATCTATATCTCCTTAACATTGAGACATGAAACACATTGTGGATCTTATCCAATTTTGGTGGTAAGGCCAACCTGGAGCCACTGGACCCACACGTTCAAGTATTTCATATGGTCCAATAAATCTAGGACTCAGTTTCCCCTTTTTACCAAAACGAAGTACTTTTTTCCAAGGGAGACTTTCAAAAATACCTTGTCTCCGATAGCATACTCAATGTCCTTCCTCTTCAAATCAGAATAGGATTTTTTTCGATCAGTTATAGCTTTTAACCAATCTTGAATTAATTTCACCTTCTCCTCTATCTGCTGCACTAATTTTGGCCCCATTAATTTCTTTTCACCAAGTTCTGTCCAACATAGCGGTGTTCTACATCTCCTTCCATACAAAGCTTCATATGGTGCCATGCCGAGACAAGTTTGATAGCTGTTGTTGTATGCAAATTCCATCAATCGTAACTATTTTTACCAGCTACCCTTAAAATTAATTTCACAAATTCTCAGCATATCTTCCAACAATTGAATCACTCGTTTGGATTGCCCATCTGTTTGTGGGTGAAATGTTGTACTAAAAGCAAGTCGGGTCCCCAATGCTTGCTGTAGACTTTTCCAAAATTTTGATGTATACCGTGGGTCTCGATAAGAAATAATAGATACTGGCACCCCATGTAGTTGAATTATCTCATTCACATATATTTTTGCTAACCAACTGAATGAATAATCCATTCGAACTAGTAGAAAGTGAGCCGATTTGGTGAGTCTGTCAACAATCACCCATACCGCATCATGCTTCTTTTGGGTCAAAGGTAAACCGGATACAAAATCCATTGGAATCCCTTCCCACTTCCATTCTGGGATAGCAATAGGTTGCAATAATCCAGAAGGTACCTGGTGCACTGCTTTCACTTGTTGGCATGTCAAGCATCTTGTAGTGTATTCCACGATATATTTTTTCATTCCTAGCCACCAATAATGAGTCTTCAGGTCTTGATACATTTTATTGCTCCCTGGATGCATGGAATAAGTTGTATTATGTGCCTCTTTTAGAATTATTTGCTTTAATCCGCTGTCATTTGGCACACACAATCTTCCTTTGTTACTTATGCTTCCATCATCATCAATCTTAAATTCAGGTCTCTCCTCGTTTTTAACTGCCTCAGCAATTATCATCAATTTCTGATCTTGCCTCTGAGCTTCTCTCACTTGCTGCCTTTAAAGTAGGTTTGACCCATAACTCTACCAAAATAAATTATGAATCTAATATTTAATTCAATATTAATTTCTATATATTATATTATAATTGAGAAAATTTTAAACTATACCTGCTAGTGTTTTACTACATTGGCTTTGCCTGGCTGATAATCAATAATGCAATTATAATACTTGATTAACTCCAACTAGCATCTTTGCCTTAAGTTCAACTCCTTTTGTGTGGGTAGATATTTGAGGCTCTTATGATCTATATATATGTAGCACTGTTCGCCATACAAATAATGTCGCCAAATTTTCAAAGCAAACACTATTGTTGCAAACTCCAAATCATGAGTAGGGTAATTTAGCTCATGAGGCTTCAATTGCCTAGATGCATAAGCAACTACTTTACCCTCTTGCATTAATACACACCCTAGCCCATTATGAGAGGCATCACTATATATCACAAAATCTTTCCCTGACATAGGTTGGATCAAAATAGGTGCTTCGGTTAACATGGCTTTTAGCTTCTCAAAGCTTGCCTAACACCGATCTGTCCACTCGAACTTAGTTTATTTTCTGAGCAACTTAGTAATTGGTGCAGCTATGCTTGAAAATCCCTTCACAAACCTTCTGTAGTAGCCAGCTCATCCAAGGAAACTCCGGACTTTTGTTACATTGCGGGGCGGCTTCCAACTTAGAATGGCTTCTATTTTGTTAGGATCAACACGGATTCCTTCAACTGAAATAACATGCCTGAGAATCCTACTTCTTCCAACCAAAACTCACATTTTGACATCTTTGCATACAATTGATTTTCCCTCAAAGTCTGCAGTACTACTCTGAGATGTCTGTCATATTCTCCCTTGTCCCTCGAATACACCAGGATATCATCTATAAAAACTACCACAAACTGATCAAGATAAGGCCTAAAAATCTTGTTCATCATATCCATAAAGGCAGGTGGTACATTTGTTAAGCCAAATGGCATAACCAGGAATTCATAGTGGCCATATCGAGTTTTGAAGGCTATTTTAGACACATTTGATTCTTTGATTTTCAGTTGGTGATACCCGGATCTGAGATCAATCTTAGAGAATACTCCTGCTCCCTTCAATTGATCAAACAAATCATCAATTCTAGGTAGTGGGTATTTATTTTTAATCGTCACCTTGTTCAATTGTTGATAATCAATACATAACTACAGGGTGCCATCCTTCTTTTTCACAAATAACACCGGAGCGCCCCATGGTGACACACTGGGCCTTATGAACCATTTGTCGAGCAATTCCTGCAATTGAACCTTCAACTCTTTTAATTCTGCAGGTGCCATTCTATAAGGAGTAATTGATATCGGGGCTGTACCAGGAATCACATCAATAACAAACTCTATCTCCCTATCTGGTGGTAACCCCGAAAAATCTTCAGGAAACACATTTGGGAACTCACACACTTTGGGGATGTCCTTGAGTTCTGGGCTCCCCTTCCTGGTATCTATCACATGGGCTAAATATGCCTCACATCCCTTCCTAATATATTTTCGAGCTTTTAATGCAGAAATAACACTGGTCAAACATGTTTGACCTTCCCCTGAATGATGGTGTCATCCTACCCGGGAATTTTAAGTACAACTTTTCTAGATCGGCAGTCGACTATAGCTCCATGCTTTATAAACCAATCCATACCCAGAATAGCATTGAATTCATGAAAAGGTAGTTCTATTAAGTCTGCTGGAAATTCTCTACGCTGAATAATTATTGAACTGTTTCTATAAATCTGATTCATTTTCACACTATGTCCTAGGGGATTGGTCACAAATATTTCATATTCTAAAGTCTCAGGTGTCATGTTCCCTTGTCTAAGTGCAGCTGTGCTTATGTATGAATGCGTGGAATCAAGGTCTATCAATGCGTGGAAATCAAAGTCAAATAAGAAAATTTTACCAACTATGATGTCTGGTGCATCCTGGTCCTCACGAGCTCTCATCACATACGCCTGAGCTGGGGCCCTACTACCTTCGGGTCTGTCAATTATCTCAGATACCCCCTGACTCTGTCCGGTACGACCACCTCTAAACTGGCTTTGACCTCTACCACGGCTCTGTACCGGTGCCATAGTCTGTGCTGGTGCCATACTGCCTATACCGAGTCTGGGACAATCCCTCTTCATATGGTCAGTAGCTCCACATCTCAAACATGCCCTAGTCAACCACCAACACTCTCTTGTGTGAGATCTACCATAATGCTAGAACTTAGTAGGAGCTGGTCTATTGGGAAATGATGCTGGTGAACTAGCAGATGATGATGCGGGCCTAAAATGCTGACCCCGCCTACCAGAAAATGTCTGTCCAGGAACCCGTGACTGAAATGATCTGGGTACTATCCACCCTTTCCAACCCAATGTCTGGGCCATACTAGTTGTTGACTTCTTATAATGCTCTTGTCTTCAGCTTTTTCCTTCTTTCAACACTAATAGCTGAAGACACTAGCGTAGCAAAATCTGTATGCTGGTGGGAAGCCACTAAATATCCAATCGCCTCATCGAGACCATCTTCAAATCTACGACATTTATCGGCTTCATCTCCAACAATCCCAGTTGCATACTTGCTCAGCCTGGTGAACTACATCTCATACTCAGCTACTGTCATACCCATCTACCTCAAATTCAGGAATTCTCGCTTTTTCTCATCAACATAGATTTTTGGCACATATTTCTTTTTAAACTTTGTCACAAAGAAATCCCATGTCTAAGGGGTTGGAGTCTAGAGTTTCACTAATACCAATTTCCACCAGTCATAGGCATGCTCTTGAAGGAGAGATACTGCATATCTAACCTTGTACTCCTCCAGACATTGCAGCTCTTCAAAAACCCGCTCTGTCTTTTCAAACCAAAATTCTGCTGCTGCTGGGTCATCCTCTTTCTCGCCCATAAAATTCGTAGCCTCATATTTTCTCAATTTATCAATCTAGGGTTTCGGTTGAGGTGGGGGAGCTGGTGGCGGCACAACTTGTGCTATCTGCTGTAACAAGGTAGCCATCTGTTGCATAAGGGGTACCTGACCCGGGTAAACCTGTTCTTCAGCATGTTGGGGAGCTATAACAATATGCTCTAAGGCTCTAATTGATGTTGACTGCCTATGAGTAGCTGAATTAGCTATATTATAACTCTCTTATTCTTCATGACTTTGTCTTGATTCCGAATCCATTAAAACCTATATTGTCAGAAGAAGGGTCCCTTATTAGAATATAGCAACTTAAAAACAATACAAATGCTAAAAACATGCATTTATCTTCCCATACCCACTAAGTAAGAACCGTCTAAACCTATAGCTCAGATACAAAAAATGTAACACCCCCTTACCCCACTTCTGTTCAGCAGGATAAGTGAGTATTACCCATCTAACTGTTTTGTAAATTTAATGAAATGAAGTAACATTTTTTTTATGAAAATATTGTAAACACCGAAATAAAAATTATTGCAAGCATAGATATTTAAAGTTTTATTTATTTATAAAATACATTAATTTACATCCAAACTATGTTATATTACATTGCAATTTATATCTTTAATACACATTATATGAAATAAAACTATAAGTTAATTTACAAAATTTTTAACAAAATATACCAAAAAAGAAAACCCAAAGCTTTTTACTGCTTCCCTCCGGGTACCCTTCTTCTTCTGACAGTCTATTTTCTATGGCTACCCTTCTAAACCTGTGCGAGAGGAAACCACCCGCACTAAGCTACTAGCTTAATGGTGCTTCAATGATAAACATTTTACATACATACAAGTATATATATATATATATATATATATATATATATATGGCATCGAGTGCCTTATATCCCCTGATTGACATGCCAAACTATTCCCTATTCTAGTTCTAGACTAGGTTATTTTGGGCTTAACTATTTTTATATTAATTCACTATATTTCAAAAATGACAATATTATTTAATTATCCTAATTATGCTTAGTTATTTTTGTTCTTTATTTCCATTATTATTGCAATAAAATCTCATACATAAATAATTTGTTAAACATTTATAATTACCATCAAATTAAATATTTGCATGGATTATTACATATAATTATAACAACACATGCAAAAAGTCCAATATTGTATGTTTTTACCTATGGCAGATTTCAGACCTATCTCTAAGCTTCCTTTTTAGCCCATTTAATTCGAATTTAGAGTTCTGGCCTTCTAAACATTTTTAGCTTATTGTCTTAGCTTTAAGGTGCATCAAAATCACTTAAATCACAGTTTTCTATCAAAAGTTATGATCAATTCACTACTGCATCATCACAGAATTTTCTAGACAGATTCTAGGTTTAAACTTCATGCATTTTTCTGGGCAAATCTAGACATAATTAGATGTTATAGTCTAAATAAAAATTAAATTCCTATGTCTTAGCTTCCATTTTCAACAAAGAACATACAAAAAGAAATTTCATAACTCAAGTTATCATCAAAATCGACAGAGCTATTTCTGGAATTCTGTACCCGAGCCATCAATTGGCATCAATCCATCAATTGCATTCATTTTGGTACTAAAATTTCCAAAATAACAACTACGTTCATATGTCTCAATTATTTGACACCATTTGGTCCCATTGCCATGTATAATATCAAATTTCACATCAAATCACATAACATCTCTAAAACACAAACATAACAAACCTTAACATATAATTCCATACATATTAACAACATGCAAAATTTTTATCAATGAAGCACATACCTAATTAGCTTTGATTCTTCCCTTAAACTTTCTTTTCCTTCCCTTATTAGCTAGCTTTCTCCTTGCCTTTGTCACCCTCTTGAGGGCCTCTCACTTGCTCATTGAGTTTTCCTACAAAACCATACCATAACTCAATTCCAACATCCAATTTCAATGCTTTTCATGCCTACATAATATTTTAATGCTCCTAATATGTTTTACACCTTAATTGAGCTAAAATATACTAAGGTTAAACTTCCTTCTTCATATGTCATGGCTGCCCAAAAACCATATCCTAGTTCCCAATTTATTTTCTTCAATTCAACACTTAATTCACAATTAATCAATCACCAATTGTGGTATTTCTATGCTAATTTCAATTTCCCCTAATTTCTTTAACTATGGCAGCTCCTCATTCATCCCTTAACATCATTTTTCTTTAGTTTTTAAGTCACAAAACAATTCATTAACATCAAATATCATCAATTCAAAGTCTAATTACAGCTTCCATCAACTAATCACAAACTAAATTTTCTAAGTTCAATCTTGCAACATAACCTATATCCACCAACCCTAATCACATCTATCATCAATATGGATCGTAAATGGAAGGAAAAAGGTTAAATTTAAGGAGAATAAACTCACCTTAATGGAGTTATAGGGCTGGTCGAATCTACCCCAAATTCTTCTCCCTTTATCTTCTTCTTTCCTCCTTCCTTCTTGCTCCTTTGGTACCTTTGTAGTAAGAACTCTTAAATTCTGATTTTTCCTCTCTTAAAACTAATTTATTTCCTCACTTTTTCAAGCTTAATTTATAGGAAAATGGTGGCTTTTGGGATGGAGAAGTGGACGGCACCAAGGTGGGAGAAAAGAAGAAAAGAATGGCTTATGGAAGAATGTAGAAATTCTTCTTCCTTTTTGACTTTTCATACCTTGATTAAGGTGTGGGTCCCACTAATTAAAATTAATCCTAATTCTTATTGGTTCATTAAGTTAATTAATCTTGATTAACAATTAAAAATTGAAAAATTCCATTTTTACCACATCTTCCTCCATATTCACACTTTTTCCCTAAACAATTGACATAATACTGATTTTGTCCATAGAAAATTTTATTTTTTTCTAATTCTACCCCAAATCTTTTTAATTCCCAAATAATAATACCCTTAATTATTTTCTCTTATTATTAGCCATTTTTTTATGGATTTAAATTTAGACTCCGATTGAACCAGTGGACCCCACTACGGTCACGCGCAATTAGGACCTAAATCACTGAATGTTACAACTTCGACCATGACTTGGAAGGTTGCCACGCCCGTGGAGATATATGTCACGCTTGTGACCAAAAATTTCAAAACCTTCCAGAATGCTTCATGGCCAAGGTCACCACTTAAGTCACGACTTGGAAGAACAGTCACGACCGTGACACACAGAGTCACTCCTGTGAAAGATGAAAGAGAAAAATGTCAGACACGATTATTAGGGTTGGTGCAACGACTACTTTCATATTAAATGCATTCTAATGGCTATAATTTGCAATGGAATATAAATGCAAGTCATTGATGAATCCAGAACAAGAGAGTGAACAAGGAGAACAAAACAACAAATGAATTGAAAATATTTTGAATCAAAACCTTGTTGTAAGCCATTTTGTGCATTTGATATTTATTCTCTGTAAAAGTCTTTTTGCTCATCATTTATTGAGTAATAAAGATTTGTAAATGTTTCTCTCTGTAATCATTTACTCAAGTGAGCTTTGGGTATTTTGGGGTTAAGAGTAGAACACTTGTAAGGGTTAGTTGTGTGAGCCTCTAAAACACAAAGAAAGGTTGTTTGTGTGAGCCTGTAAAACACAAGGTAAAGTTTGTTTGTGTGAGCCTATAAAACACAAGGTAAAAGTTGTTTGTTTGAGCCTATAAAACACAAGGAATTGGTTATTGTGTGAGCCATCAAAACACAAGGGATTTCTGGGTTAGGTGTGAGCCATTGTGAGAAACACCATAGTTGGGAGTGAGCTTGTAAAACTCTATTGTAACACTTAGTGTGTTAGTAAAACTCCCAATTGTGATTGGAGAGAGAAGTAGGGTTTGTTAACACCCGACCCTCTATAAAATCTCTTGTGTCAAATTTCTCTATCCCTACTAAACTTAATTTTTATTTCCATACTTTAATGTTAAAGTTTTTTGAACTCCAACTCAACCCCACCTTCTTGACTCAATATCTGGGCAACAAATCCTTTACCGTAAATTAAGTTCTTTAAACTTTATAATCACTTAATTAGGCATATATCATTTAATTTAGTCATTACTTGATTAATTCCGATCAAAAATATGAATTTAAACTCCGATTGGTCATACACGTCAATTTCGCGACACGTGCGACTCAGTGTCTAAATTAGCGGATATTACATTCTCTCCCCCTTAAATAAATTTCGTCCTCAAAATTAACCTGTTCATTCTGGGTTAAACAACTGGGGATACTACTTCTTCATCACTTCTTCACTTTCCCACGTGGCTACTTCAATTGTATGATTCCGCCACCACACTTTAACTAGAGGGACTCTCTTATTCCGGAGAACTCTCTTCCTATGCTATTATAGCCATTGGTTCCTCCTCATAAGACATGTCTGTCTGTAACTCTATTTCCTCAATCGGTATATTGTGGGTCGGGTCTGAATAGTATCTTCTTAACATTGAAACATGGAACACGTTATGAATTCTGTCTAGCTCTAGAGGAAGAGCTAATCGATTTGCCACTGGTCCTATTCTTTCCAGAATCTCATAAGGACCAATAAACCTTGGACTTAGCTTTCCATTTCTATCGAACCTCAATACCTTTTTCGAAGGCGAAACTTTAAGGAATACTTTGTCTCCTACTGCATATTCTATGTTTTGTCTCTTTAAATTAGCATATGATTTCTATTGATCTTGTGCTGCCTTTAGCCTTTCCTTGATCACTTTAGCTTTTTCCTCAGTTTGTTGAATTATCTCTGGCCCAATCAAATTTTTCTCATTTAACTTGGTCCAACATACTGGTGTCCTACATTTTCTTCTGTATAAAGCTTCATAAGGAGCCATACCAATGCTCGTTTGATGACTGTTGTTATAGACAAACTCCATAAGAGGTAGATGTCGATCCCAACTTCCCTCAAATTCAAGCATACAACATCTCATCATATCCTCTAGCAACTAAATAACTCGCTTTGATTGTCCATCCATTTGCAGATGAAATGCCGTACTAAATCTGAGTCAAGTTCCCAAAGCCTGTTGTAAACTTTTCCAGAACTGCGACGTAAACCTGGGATCTCTGTCGGAGATAATAGACATAGGTATTCCATGAAGTCTCACTATCTCATTCACATAAATCTCAGCCAGCTTGTTCAAAGTATAGTCCATTCACACTGGTAGGAAATGTGTTGACTTCATCAATCGATCCACTATCACCCACACTGCATCATGCTTTCTCTGAGTTACCGATAAACCGGACACAAAATCCATCGTGATTCTCTCCCACTTCCATTCTGGTATGGAAATCGGTTGTAGTAATCCTGTGGGTAATTGATGCTCATCTTTCACTTGTTGACAAATTAGACATTTAGCAACATATTCAGTGATATCCTTCTTCATCCTCGACCACCAGTATTGTGCTTTCAAATCATGGTACATCTTGTTCCCACCTAGTTGCATAGTATAAACCGTTTCATGAACTTCTTTTAAAATCTCTGACCTCAACTCTTCTATACTTGGTACACAAATCTGGTTCTTGAAATACACAGTACCATCTTCTGTTAAAGAAAATTCTGACTTTTCTCCATTTTTCACAGCTTCAACCATCTTTACTAGCTTCTCATATCATTTCTGGACATCTTTAATTCTCTGCATCAATGTAGATTCCCCTCGCATCTCAGCTAAACTTTTTCGACTTAGTGCATCAGCTACCACATTAGCTTTGCCTGGCTGGTAGTCGATTACACAGTCATAATATTTAATCAATTCCAACCATCTTCGCTGCCTCAAGTTCAATTCTTTTTGTGAAGGAAGATACTTAAGACTCTTGTGGTCCATATAAATGTAGCATTTTCTCCATATAGATAATGTCTCCAAATCTTAAGAGCAAAAACTATCGCTGCAAGCTCTAATCATGCATCGGATAGTTAAGATCGTAAGGCTTAAGCTATTTGGAGGCATATGCAATCACTTTTCCCTCTTGCATAAGAACACATCCCAGCCCATTATGACTTGCATCACTGTACACAACATAATCTTTTCCTAGAGTAGGCTGAGTAAAAACTGGTGCTTCAGTCAGCATTGCCTTCAATCGATTAAAGCTTGCTTGACATCTATCTGTCCATTCAAAACGGACATCTTTTCATAGCAATCGTGTCAAAGGATTCGCTATAGATGAAAATCCTTTCACAAATCTCCTATAATATCCGGCTAATCCAAGGAAACTCCTCATCTCATTCACGTTGCGAGGTGGTTTCAAATGAAGAAAAACCTTGATTTTACTAGGATCAACTCGAATACCTTCCGCTGAAATTACATGACCCAGAAAACTAACTGCTTTTAACAAAAACTCACACTTAGATAGCTTTGCATACAATTGTTTCTCCCTTAAGGTCGATAATACTTTTCTGAGATGTTGGTCATGCTCTACTCGATCTCTAGAATAGACAAGAATGTCATCAATGAATACAATTACAAATTGATCAATATATGGCCTGAACACTCGGTTCATTAGGTCTATAAAAGCTACCGGAGCATTCGTCAATCCAAATGGCATCACCAAGAACTCATAATGACCATAATGAGTCCTGAATGCCGTCTTAGATACATCTGACCCTTAATCTTCAGTTGATGAAATCCTAATCGAAGATCTATCTTTGAAAATATACTTGCACATTTTAGCTGATCAAATAAATCATCAATCCTAGGCAGTGGGTATTTATTCTTAATAATAACCCTATTAAGCTGCCTGTAGTCAATGCAAAGACGTAGAGTACCGTCTTTCTTCTTCACAAATAGTACTGGAGCACCCCATGGTAATACACTAGGTCGTATAAATCCTTTATCTAACATTTCTTGTAACTATATCTTCAACTCTTTCAATTCTATGGGTGTCATCCTATAAGGTGTAATAGATATGGGAGCGATGCCAGGTACTAATTCGATAGTAAACTCTATCTTTTGGTCAGGTGGTAGTCCTGGCAACTCCTCAAGGAACACATCAGAAAACTCACTAACACTTGGGATGTCAGCCAACTTCGGACTTTTCTTTCGGGTATCAATCATATATGCTAGGTAAGTCTCACATCCCTTATTAATGAGTTTTTGAGCTTTCAACACTGATATCACATTGTCTGAATATCCTCTATTCTTGCTCATCACTACTATCTCTTCTTATTCTGAAGCTTTAATCCTCATCTCTCTTATTCTGCAATCTAAAATCACTTTGTGTTGAGCTAGCCAATCCATTCCCAAGATCACATCGAACTCATGGAATGGTAGCTCTATTAAATCCACTGGGAATTGTTTATCTTGAATTTCGATTGGGCAACCCCAAAAGATTTTACTAACCCTCACACAGTGCCCTAATGGGTTAATCACAAGAATCTCATATTCTAGAGTCTCAAGTTTTAAACCCTTTCGACCCGATGGTGGTGTGCATATGTATGAGTGTCTCGACCCAGGGTCTATCAATGCATGTATATAAGAGCCAAAGAGAAGGAATTTACCCACTATGACGTCAGGTGCATCCTGGTCCTCTCGGCATTGCATGGCATAAGCTTTTGCTGGAGCAACTCTACTACCTTCCGGCCTCTCCATTGTGTTTGACCTAAACTGGCTTGGCCCTGCACGACCTCCTCTTCCTTTTCCTCATCCTCAACCTCTGCTGTGTCCCATAGTTTGTATCGGTACCGACTCAATACTCCTTGAACCTCTGCCAAACTGTAGCAGTGGATAATCTCTTCTTATATGGTCCTTGGAGCCACATCTCAAGCACGCTCCTGTCATCCACCAACACTCTCCTGGGTGAGGACGACCACAATGTTGACACATTGGTAGAGTTGTAGATCTACAGGATGTCTGTGTTGATGCAGTAGCAATTGATGAAGTAGATCTTGCGGTTAGTCCCTGCCTATAAGACTGAGGTCTGCTGAAACCTCCAACTTGGATTCGGACACCAAAAGATCTACCTCTCTTGCTGCTTGACTGTACTACACTTGGTTGTGGTGCAAGTCTACTAATCCCACTAACTTGTACAGACTGTTGTGCCACCAAGACTCTTTCAACTATTTTAGTAGATGCTAGTAAATTGGGGAAACTCATCAGACGTAGGGCTAAAACTTGTAACTTGATCGTATCCCTCAACCTATCTTCAAAACATCGACATTTATCAGTTTCTTTGGATACAATTCCCTCAGCATACTTACATAAATGTGTGAATTCCCTCTCATATTCTGTTACTGACATATTTCCTTGTTTTAGAGTCATAAATTCTCTTTTCTTGTCATCTGTGTATATAGGAGGGATATATTGTTCCTCAAATTTCTCTAGAAAGAATTCCCATGTCATAGGGTCGGGTGCCTCTGTGCTTTGTGACTCAGATTGCCACCAATCATATGCATGCTCCTGTAACAGCGATATTGCATACTCATATTTCTGCTCATCTATATAGTGTAGTTGATCGAAAACTCGTTCTATCCGTTCCAACCAAAATTCTGCCGCAGAAGGATCATCCTCCCTTTTTCCATAGAAATCGGGTGCCCCTACCTTCCTCAATCTCTCAAATTGTAATCCAGATGAGGTTAGTTGTGATGCTCTATGTAGCAATTCTGTCATATTTCTCATGAGCTCCGTCTGACCTATATTAGTAGCTGACTTCTCATGGGTTGAATTAGCACAAGATCTCGGTGTTGCAGCTCAGCGACGACTTGGTCGCGATGAAGCTCTTGCCTCTGTGGGTTCATTACTCTCAGTTTCTTCCACTACTATTCATCTTGATCTAGAAGCCATACCTTACCTATAACATAAAGGTAACGACCCTACTCATTAAAGCAGCGATTCCAAATATTCAATTGTGGGTACTCTTCAAGAAATAAACATTTCCAAAATTCACCTTTTTTTTAAAAAACCCAAAACCACCCAAACCGGTCTCTAATACCAAAAACTCTGTGACAGCCCCTCACCCAAAACGCACGTGCTCGGATGCAGGGGCGCTACTGTCTGTCTTTTTTTCTTCTTTAAATCGTTATTTTCTTTTATATTTGCTATAGAGCCAAACACATTTTTTTTCATATAATAAATAATGTACATTTTATTTACATAAGATAGTATTTATAAATACCAATTTACTATTTAACAACATTGAAAACTAATTTACAACTTATAAGTATATATAATGCGGAAAAAAAAAATACAAGAGTTCAAAAGTTTATGACCCACTATTTCGAGATCGGCTGCTTTAATTTGAATAAGATCATCGCTTGCTTTATCTACCACCTTCAGCTACCTTTCTATATTTGCGCGGAAGGAAACTCCCACGCTAAGATCTAAGCTTAGTGGTGCATATAAATAAGGCAATATACTACATCATGCAACAAGCATTAACATGTATTATTTTATGCATTAAAATTTTTGCATGCTATTTCTATCAACATGTTCCTATTTCATACAAGTATAAATATAATGCTCACATATACAACTTTATTTTCATTTATCTTTAACGATAAGTTACTCTGTTAATCTCTTTATTATTATATCTCAATTTCATATCATCATCATTGTTTTTCTTTTCTTTTCTTATTTTCCGACATATCTTCATTATCTTGCCCACATCACTCTAAATTTGGATTGACTGGATACGGGTTATGGATGAGGAGCGCTCCCAGAGCTGTAGCCACCTTGTCCACTATCTAGCTCAATAAAGCTTCTCAAATCAGTGGCGATCTCCGAGCTTAAGCCACATTGATTGAGTATAATTTCATCATAGATGAATAACTGGACCAAGGGCGCTCTCCGAGCTTAAACCACCTTCTCCTCAATTTATATGTGCTCATCAGAGATTTTTAAGTCAATGGCGCTCTCCGAGCTTAAGGCATATTGACTGAGCATCTCAAATCAATGGCACTCTCCGAGCTTAAGGCACATTGATCAAGGAATATCTCATATAGTACGGTACCGTTCGCCCCCTTAAGGACATGTCATTTATCCTGATTCTAGTCCGCAGGTAGAGCAATGGGCATCTTCATATTTTCACATCAATCATATATCTTTATTAAATTTTTATTTTACATCCATTTGAACATCCTCATATTATACATCACATCATCATCATTCTTAATTTCGACACATCAATATTATCTTGTTCTGCAAACATATCGTCATGCTCATACATACTGGATAACATCTTTTTCATTTGTGTAACTAGATACATCAATAGATAATCATATTCATAATTCATTAGAAAATAGAGCATTCATGGCCGTGACTACCAATTCATGCCCGTGAATTAGTTCACGCCCATAATTCCAAGCCGTGAATGCTACTGGAATGAATCGTGCCAAATGCATTCACAGTCGTGAATACTGATTCATGCCCGTGAATGAGTTCACGTTCGTGATTCCCAACTGTGAACACTTCTAGAACAAATAGTACCATTTCAACACCAAAGTCACAACCGTGATACAAATCAGTGACAATCGTGAACCATCAGGTTCACGTCTATGACCCGATAGTCACGCCCATGACTTTTAGCAGGAAATCTGCATATTCACATTTCATTGATTCTAATTACACCAAATCATATCAAAACACAATTCATGCATTTCTAGAGTCCTTTATTCAACATATTATGACTGATACATATAAATTCCTTAATCATAATTAAATTCTCTAACATGCATCACTTAATTCAACAAATCACAATAAACTCATTCTTTATTTCTAACATATGGTTTCATGCCATAATCATCATTAATGCATTTCAATCATCAATTATCATACTAACATGCATTATTTCAAACAAAGATAGGCTATTGCCTTAAGTTATGCACAAACCTTAACCTTTCTCCTTCACTCTTCTAGGTAGCTTTCTCTTTTCCTTTGCTCCTTAGTGTTTGTTCCTTGTCACTTGGAACTTTTGGAACATAATAAATCATTATTATCATCTAATTTTCTCAAGACCCTAAACTCTCTCATTCTATCTCAAAACCCTAATTTCTCTCTCTTTCCATATGAGTCTTAGATGAGTTCAAAATTTGAACTTCTTTAAGAAAAGATGAAGAAGAAGAAGAATCACTGCTTACCTTACTCTTTTCTTAACTAAATCACAACTTTGGATATTTTTTCTCTCCACCAAACTTGATTTTTTCTTCCTCTTTCTTACTCTTTCTAGCTTTCTTAGGAGTTATGGACCACTTGTTCTTGCTCTTTTCCCTCTCTTCTCTTCCTTTCTCTCTCTACATTTTTGGTTTGGCTATAGAGGGAATGAGGCTGGCGTGACTGGTAGACAAGAGAGAGAAGAAAGCAGAAAATGAAGAGAAGAAGAAGAAGAAAAGAAAAAATTAAATAGGGTACCCAAAAGTCTTCATGTAGGACCCACCATCTTGACCATCTTCTTCCCATTTTACTTAATCAACACTAATCTTACTCCTCCTCATTGAGTAGCCGGTCAACCTACTAAAATTTCCCCAAAATTAATATGTTGATTAGTAACTAATCTCATAAATTCTCAAATTTTTGGTAAATTGCAATTTGACACCAAAATTTATCAAAATTTGCAATTTAATCTTTTACCGTAAATCAACTTTCTTAAACTTTATAGTCACTTAGTTAGGCATATATCATTTAATTTAGTCATTACTTGATTAATTCTGATCAAAAATCTGAATTTAAACTCTGATCGGTCATACATGTCAATTTCGCGACACGTGCAACTCATTGTCTAAATTAGCAGATATTAGACATAGTCTTCACTACCTTCAGCCGTGAAGCATGTTGTGAAGCAAGTCATGAAAGCTACTAGTTCTTTTGGTGATTTAGTTCACAGTCGTGAATATGTGTCACGGGCGTGTATTGCCTAAAAACCTCACCAAATAAAATTAAGTCTAAAACAAGACTAAAGCATTTCTAAGGAGCTTCTATCCCCTATAACATATATTTCCATCAAAATTTGCTACCTTACATCTAGTAAGATGAGATAAAAACACAAGATTATCAATCAAGGTTTGACAATTTTTGGCACTCACAAAGTTAATCCATCAATCATACCAAGCTCTCTTGTTATGAAATTAAATCTTTCCTCATTTAGAGACTTAGTGAAGATATCTGCCAATTGATTGTCTGTGCTTCCAATACAACATCTCCATATTGAACATGATCTCTAATAAAATGGTGTCTAATGTCAATATGCTTACTTCTAGAATATTGAATGGGATTCTTAGATAGATTTATGGCACTTGTATTGTCACATCTAATAGGAATATGGTTCATACTATGACCATAGTTCTTAAATTGTTGTTTCATCCAAAGGATTTGTGTACAACAACATCCTGCTGCCACATACTTCGCTTTAGTGGTAGAAAGAGCAACTGAAACTTGTTTCTTGCTAAACCAAGAAACTAAGCACTCTCTAATAAAGTAACAAGTACCTGAAGTACTTTTTCTATCTAAAAGACTTTCTGCATAATCAGCATCTGAATATCTTATAATGCAAAAGGATGAATTTCTAGGATACCATAAACCTAGATGCAATGAGCCATGTAAATATTTAAAAATTCTTTTTACTGCATTTAAATGAGACTCTTTAGGACATGATTGAAAGCGAGCACATAAACATACACTATACATTATGTCGGGTCTAGAGGTAGTAAGATATAAAAGTGATCCGATCATACCTCTATAGAGCTTTTCATTAATGCTCTTACCCTTTTCATCCTTGTCCAATTTTGTTGATGTGCTCATTAGGGTCTTGGCATTCTTGCATCCTTCCATTCCAAATTTCTTAAGGAATTCTTTGGCATATTTGGATTGGTTGATGAATATGCCCTCATTTCCTTGTTTTATTTGTAGATCGAGGAGATATTTTAGCTCACCCATCATGCTCATTTCGAATTCCCTAGTCATACACTTAGCAAATTCTTGACAAAGCAATTCATTAGTAGACCTAAATATGATATCATCAACATAAATTTAAACAATTAGAATATCATTCTTATGCGTTTTAATGAATAATGTAGTGTCAACATTCCTCTTTGTAAAGTTATTTTCTAAGAGAAGGAACTTAGTCTTTAATACCAAGCTATTGGGGCTTGTTTCAAACCATATAAAGCTTTTGAAAGTTTAAATACATAGTTAGGCAACTCATAGCTTTCAAAACCTGGTGGTTGTTCTACATAAACTTCTTCTTCTATAAAACCATTTAAAAAGGCATTTTTCACATCCATTTGAAAGATTTTGATATGGCATGCATATGCTAAAAGTATTCTTATGGCTTCTAATCTAGCTACAAGAGCATAGGTCTCATCATAATCTATACCTTCTTCCTGATTATACCCTTTTGCGACCAATCTAGCCTTATTCCTAGTTATTAACCTTGTTCATCTAGTTTATTTCTAAATACTCATTTGCTACCTATAATTTGATGCTCCTTGGGTCTAGGTACTAAGGTCCATACCTTACTTCTCTCAAATTGGTTGAATTCCTCTTGCATGGCAATCACCTAACTTTCATCATTAAGAGCCTCATCAATATTTTTAGGCTCAATTTGAGAAACAAAAGCAAGGTCAGAAGCTAAATGTTTGAGATGAGATCTAGTACTTACTCCCCTTGTAGGATCACCAATGAAATGCTCTTTGGGGTGATCTTTTGTCAATCTCCATTCCTTTGGGACCTCTCACCTGTTTTCCTTTTGAGCTTGAGGTAGAGAAATCTCTTGATGTGAATCTTCTTGATCGTTTTCTTCTCTTCCATTTCCAAGATCAAGTCTTTCCATGGTACCTACTATATCATCAAGAACACTACCTTTCACAAGATCAAGTCTACTAGATTCATCAAAAATAACATGCATAGATTCTTCAACAGTTAATGACTTTTTATTAAATACCCTATATGCTTTACTAGTTGCAGAGTATCCTAAAAAGATACCCTCATCAGATTTAGAGGCAAAATTTCTAAGGTTGTCCTTGGTATTCAATATAAAGCACTTGCATCCAAATACTCTAAAGTATGATATCAAGGGCTTTCTTCCATTCCATAGCTCAAATGAAGTTTTGTTTACGAGAGGTCTTTTGAAAACTCGATTTGAAATATAACAAGCAGTATTTGTGGCTTCTGCCCAAAAGTAAGTTGGTAAACCATACTCATTGAGCATTGTTCGAGCCATTTCAATTAAAGTTTAATTTTTCCTTTCAACTACCCCATTTTGTTGAGGTGTCCTAGGAGATGTAAAGTTCTGCGAAATGCCATGTTCAAGACAAAAGCTTTCAAAGTTTTCATTTTCAAATTCCTTGCCATGGTCACTTCTTATTCTTGAAATGCAATATCGTTTTTCATTTTGAACTCTTTTAGCAAAATTTTTGAAAGTTTCAAAAGCATCACTCTTTTGATCTAAGAAAATTACCCAAGTAAATCTAGAGTAATCATCTACAATAACAAAGGCATAGTGTTTACCTCCTAAGCTTGCAATTCTAGTAGGTCCAAATAAATCTAGATATAGGAGTTGTAGAGGTTTTGAGGTACTTACTATGTTTTTGGATTTGAAGGATGACTTGTGTTGCTTCCCTCGTTGGCAAGGTTCACATGTCTCATCTTTTTCAAATTTGACTCTTGGCAGTCCCTTTACCAACTCTCCTGTGCTGAGGCTTTGAATTAAGTCCATATTTGCATGACCAAGCCTTCTATCGCACAGCCAAGATTCATCACTAGTAGTCACAAGACACTTAGAGGAAAGGTTAGATATCTTGTGTAAGTCTATTATATAGGTATTGACATCTCTATTTCCTTTAAATATCTTTTGACCATCAATAGAGGTTACAAGACATTCGTTGGAAGTAAAGGTTACTTTGTTTCCTTTATCACATAATTGACTTAAACTCAACAAGTTATGTTTTAAGCCATCAACAAGTAAGATATCTTTAATAAAAGTAGTACCATTAATACCAATAGAGCCAATGCCAATTACCTTACCCTTAGCATTGTTTCCAAAGGTAACTTTACCTCCATCAATACTTTTGATTTCATTGATGAGTTCTTTGTCTCCTAACATATGCCTTGAGCATCCACTGTCTACTAGCCAAGCATTTTTGTTTATTGTAGACTTGAGGCATACCTATAGAATCACAATTTAAGTATGGTGTTTAGGTACCCAAATGAGCTTGGGTCCTTGGGGGTTAGCACATGAAGGTCTCCAATGAGCCTTCCTTATCCAGCAGTGTTTATTTATGTGACCAAATTTCATACAATAATTACACTGTTTAGGTCTAAGAAAGCTTTTTGGTCTTAAATTTCTATTAGACTGAGTTAGAGAACAATAGCATGCACAATCACAATTAATTGGTGTTTTTCTAGATGCATGCTTCTTATACATAAAGGCATGATTAGCCTTTTGAGGTTTCTTTCTTAGGCTTACCAGAACTTGAACATCCCTCTTATGTATAGAAGGTTTAGTGTATTTTGTGAATTTATCTCTTGGTGCTGTTCCAGCAAATATGGAGATGTGAGGTTCACTTGACTTAACAAAAGTAGTCATGTGAGAAGATGATGATATACCCTTAAATCCTAGACCATGTCTAATTCAGGGTGGTCTTTGAGACATAATGAGAGTATCTAAGCTCTCATTTCCTTTGTGAAATTTTGAAATGGCGTTTCTAGTTCCTCAACTTCATTTTTCAAAGTGTTGTTTTCTTTAAGCAAGGTTTTAGTTGAGGGTCTTGAAGAGTATTCATCTAATGACTTTTGAAGAGATTCATTCGATGATTTAAGCTTAAAGCAAGCTTAAATCAAAAATGTTATTCTTATAAGTATTGAATTTACTTCTATATTTTTCTAATTCTAGATTCAATACTTCTATTAAGCTTTGCTCATCATCATCATCTCCACTATTACTATCATTATCACTACTATCATTATTGAAAGAGTATGAGTGAAGTGATCTTACATCTTCATAGTGCTAATGTCTTCATTTGCCTCTTCTATACTAGCAACTCTTGAACCGTAATCTTTGAGAGGAAGTCTTCTTAGGATTTTGTTATTTACATCTTCCAAGCTCAGGTGTTTTCCAAGTTTTCTCATGCCATTTATGATGGCTAGAAGACGGTTGGTCATGTCAGTAATTGACTCATTGGATTTCATCTTGAAGAGCTCATACTCTGAGGTAAGAAGTTGAATCTTCTTGGATTTAACTTGCTTTGTTCCTTCATGATAGTTTTCCAATATTTTCCACATGCTGTAAATTGTTGGCCAGTGTTGTATTCTACCCCATTCTTCAATGGATAATGAGCTTGAGAGAATTGTCATTGCTTTCTTGTTTTTGAAGTTTGCTCTTCTTTTAGGCTCTGTCCAATCATCTCTTGATAAGATTTCTTCTTCACCATCAACTCCTCTTCTAGTTAGTGGTGTCCATTCTTTTTGAACACTATCCCAGACTTCAATTCCTTGACTATCCAGATATGTCTCCATTCGAAACTTCCAATGAGCATAATTTTCTCCATCAAAGTAAGGCTTGAGACTTTGGAATCCTTAATTGGCCATATCTTGATCTTTACTAGCACTGATTAAGCTTCGATGCTAGACTTATCTCTGATACCAATTGTTGCCCTGATATTGATCCAAGAAGGGGGGTTGAATTGGATATTAAAAATTTTAACTTTTAAGTGTGGAAAGAATAGTTAAGATGAGTAGGGATATATAAATAAGACACAAGAATTTTTATAGAGGTTCAGGTGTTAACAAACCCTACTCCTCTCCCCAATCTCAATTGGGAGTTTCACTAACACTCTAAGTGTTACAATGGAGTTTTAGAAGCTCACTCCCAACTATGGTGTTTCTAACAATGGATCACACCTAACCCAAAAATCCCTTGTGTTTTAATGGCTCACACAAATAACCAATTCCTTGTGTTTTAAAGGCTCACACAAATAACCCTTACAAGTGTTCTACTCTTAACCCCAAAATACCCAAACTCACTTGAGTAGATGATTACAAAGAGAAACACTTACAAATCTTTAATGCTCAGAGAATGATGAGCAAAAAGATTTTCACAGAGAATAAATGTTTGTTTTGAAAGTATTAAATGCACAAATGGCTTACAATAAGATTTTGATTTGAATTATTAGCTATTCTCTTGTTCTGGATTTATAAATGACTTTCATTTATACTTCCATGGAAAATTATAGCCATTTGATTGTATTTAATACAGAAATAGATGTTGCACCAACTCTTATTTTCATGCTTAACATGTTTCTCTTTCCTCTTTAACAGTCGTGATTATGGTTGTCACAGTCGTGACTGTTCTTCCAAGCCATGACTTGAGTGGTGACTTTGGCCGTAAAGCATTCTGGAAGGATTTGAAGTGTTTGATCAGGGGCGTGAACATCCTTCCTAACCATGGTCTAAGTGGTGACCCACACTAGGATGTCTCTAATGATAATCCACATGAAGAATGAAGAAGAAACTATCAAGAGAAAATGGTTTGAACAAATTCAAAATGCTAGCTTTGAAAGTGTTCTTGAGAGAATTTTTGTTGTGTCTTAAAAATATTTTTTTCACAAAAAATATTTTCATGTCTATTTTCTGCCATTTGATGTCTTTTGTATTTGAATCAAATTCAAAAATAAGATGAAAAGTTGAAAATGGAGAAAATGGCAACTAATGAATAGTAATTGGTTATAATTGGCCTAATTATGGCCAATTACAGCCGTTGGCCAATGGATGGAAGCTGCAGGCACGCTAGGCCTGCTGCGGGCTGCTACTAGAAAGCCCAGCTGGCCCGCAAGGCTGGCCAGCAGCCTGCCTAGCCCGTATGGGCCCGTGACACTCCCGAATGATTTTTTCGTGCGATCTCATCGCGATCCATCCTAAAATAATTCTCTCATATTTTGGATCCTATCCAAGACCATTTTACTCATTCTGCATATCTTCAATGTGTGTGATCCATTAGGTTCCTGATTATGTTGGCCACTTAAATTAACAATTAATTTAAGCAGGTCATGAGCAGTATCTAGCAACACATCATGACCCCCAATTGACTGGAAAGTCAGTGGTTTGACTACGAACCTTTCTATAAACAATTTCTGTGCAATTATTCCTTTCACCAATCTATACCACACTTGGTTCAGAGTATGGACATGTGTCAACTCCCACTAGACTGACTACGTCACGTCTAGTCCAAGTAATGTTAGTTCTTGTCCTTGAGGCTCATTATCTATTAGATATGTCATTGAAGACTATCTTTATGACATTTCCACTCTGGCCAGAGATTCCTGAGTAATGACCACGATAAAAGGCCATGAGTATACACTCCTTCTATCAAGAGTGGTTAATCCTTTGTTGGTTACCCAATTACCTTTGAATACCTCAAGATGTATCCAATCACCACCCTATGAGCTACCTCTCTGAGGCAATAAGGAATAGTGTCAAAATACAGAATCAATATTCAAGATATCCTTAAGTACCTCAAGTCTAAGGATACTTGCACCATTGCTATGATGCGACTATCATTGACATTTGAATAGATTATCCAAATGATTGTCTCATAGTTGGTCATCCAATGTACTTAGCTACACTTAGCAAGCATCCACATGTTAACTCTAAACATCTCATGTTTATAGATTATGAGATCTACTACTCGATCCAATCAAGGAGTGTAACATGTGCTAGTCTGTCTGGATTAATAATGTTCCATCTCATTAATCCTATGACTAGGGATAATTTTGATACTAACATAATTACACATGATAAGTATCTCAATATCATGATCTCATCATAATTTCCTTCATGCTATGTTATGTATCAAGGACTTCATTAATTGATTTAAGATCACTTATCAATTCATATATCAAATGAACATCAAATTAATGAAAAAGCCTTTTATTAATCAAATAAATTTGTACAATAAGTGCTAAAGGTGATTGCCTTTAGAGCACTCCTCTAACAAAGCTCTCTAGAAGAATTTTCCATGTCTTTTCACGGGCGTTATTTTCTTTCTTGGGTGTGACTGATATGATCATTCAGAGTTGCTATAATTGTTCTTGGCCGTGAACTTTAAATGTTCGATAGTTGGCACTAAGCTTCATCACGGGCGTGACATATAAGGTCACAAGCGTGAACATGCTATTTCTTCATTTTTTTTTTCTTTTTAAGATTAGTCTTTCATTCTCCATTCTTGCTATCATATTCCATACCTTGTTCAATAAACTTAGAAAACAAGTATGTTAAATACATTATTGCTATTTTTATTTGTCAGCATGAAAATGACAGAAACACTCCTCAAGGTTCAACAACTTAAATTCAACTCCTTTTGTGTGGGCAAATATTTAAGGCTCTTATGATTTGTGTATTTGTAGCACCGTTCGCCATACAAATAATGTTGCCATATTTTTAATGCAAACACTATTGCTGCCAACTCCAAATCATGAGTAGGATAATTTAGCTCATTAGGCTTTAATTTCCTACATGCATAAGCAACTACTTTATCATCTTGCATTAATACACAACCTAGCCCATTATGAGAGGCATCACTGTATATCACAAAATCTTTCCTCGGCATAGGTTGGGTCAAAGCAGGTGCTTTGATTAGCATGACTTTTAATTTCTCAAAGCTTGCTTGACACCGATCTATCCACTCAAACTTAGTTTCTTTTCTGAGCAACTTGGTAAGTGGTACAGCTATGCTTGAAAATCCCAAAGCCTACTGTAGACTCTTCTAGAACTGCGACGTAAACCTGGGATCTCTGTCGGAGATAATAGACACAGGTACTCCATAAAGTCTCACTATCTCATTCATATAAATCTCAGCCAGCTTGTTCAAAGTATAGTCCATTCGGACTGGTAGGAAATGTGCTGACTTCATCAATCGATCCACTATCACCCACACTGCATCATGCTTTCTCTGAGTTACCGGTAAACTGGACACAAAATCCACCGTGATCCTCTCCCACTTCCATTCTGGTATGGGAATCGGTTGTAGTAATCTTGTGGGTAATTGATGCTCAGCTTTCACTTGTTGACAGATTAGACATTTAGCAACATATTCAATGATATCGTTTTTCATCCCCGACCACCAGTATTATGCTTTCAAATCTTGGTACATCTTGTTCCCACCTGGGTGCATAGTATAAACCGTTTCCTGAGCTTCTTTTAAAATCTCTGACCTCAACTCTTCTATACTTGGCACACAAATCCGGTTCTTGAAATACCCAGTACCATCTTCTGTTAAGGAAAATTCTGACTTTTCTCCATTTTTCAAAGCTTCGACCATCTTTACTAGCTTCTCATCTTGTTTTTAGACATCTTTAATTCTCTGCATTAATGTGGATTCCACTCACATCTCAGCTACGTTAGCTTTTTCTGGATGGTGGTCTATCACACAATCATAGTCTTTAATCAATTCCAACCATCTTCGTTGTCTCAAGTTCAACTCTTTCTGTGAAGGAAGATACTTAAGACTCTTGTGGTCCGTATAAATGTAGCATTTTTCTCCATACAGATAATGTCTCCAAATCTTAAGAGCAAAAACTATCGCTGCAAGCTCTAAATCATGCATTGGATGGTTAAGTTTGTGAGGCTTAAGCTGTCTGGAGGCATATGCAATCACTTTTTCTTCTTGCATAAGAACACATCCTAGCCCATTATGACTTGCATCACTGTACACAACATAGTCTTTTTCCGGAGTAGGCTGAGTCAAAATTGGTGCTTCAGTCAACATTGCATTCAATCGATCAAAGCTTGCTTGACACTTATCTATCCATTCGAAACGGACCTCTTTTCGCAGCAGTCGTGTCAAAGGATTCGTTATAGATTAAAATCCTTTCACAAATCTCCTATAGTATTCAGATAATCCTAGAAAACTTCTCACTTCTGTCACATTTCGAGGTGGTTTCCAATTAAGAATAGCCTCAATTTTACTAGGATCAACTCAAATACCTTCCGCTGAAATTACATGACCCAGAAAACTAACTGCTTCCAACTAAAACTCACACTAAGATAGCTTTGCATACAATTGTTTCTCCCTCAGAGTCTGCAATACTTTTCTAAGATGTTGATCATGCTCTACTCGATCTCTAGAATAGATAAGAATGTCATCTATGAATACAACTACAAATTGATCAATTTATGGCTTGAACACTCAGTTCATCAGGTCTATAAAAACTGCCAGCGCATTCGTCAATCCAAATGGCATCACCAAGAACTCATGATGACCATAACGAGTCCTGAATGTCGTCTTAGATACATCTGACTCTTTGATCTTCAGTTGATGATACCCCGATCGAAGATCTATCTTTGAAAATATACTTGTACCTTTCAACTGATCAAATAAATCATCAATCCTAGGCAATGGGTATTTATTCTTAACAGTAACCCTATTAAGCTACATGTAGTCAATGCAAAGATGTAAAGTACCGTCTTTCTTCTTCACAAATAGTACTGGACCACCCCATGGTGATACACTAGGTCGTATGAATCCTTTATCTAACATTTCTTGTAACTGTATCTTTAACTCTTTCAATTCTATGGGTGCCATCCTATATGGTGTAATAGATATAGGAGCGGTGCTAGGTACTAATTCAATAGCAAACTCTATCTCTCGGTCAAGTGGTAATCCCGGTAACTCCTCAGGAAATGCATCTAGGAACTCACTAATAATTGGGATGTCGGTCAACTTTGGACTTTTCTTCCGGGTATCAATCACATACGCTAGGTAAGTCTGACATCCCTTATTGATGAGTTTTCGAGCTTTCAATGCTGATATCACATTATCTGGATATCCTCTATCCTCGCCCATCACTACTATCTCTTCTTATTCTGAAACTTTAATTCTCATCTACCTCTTTCCACAATCTATTATCACCCCATGGCGAGCTAGCCAATCAATTCCCAAGATCACATCAAAACTCGCGGAATGGTAGCTCTATTAGATCTGCTGGAAATTGCTTACCTTGAATTTCGACTAGGCAACCCCTAAACACTTTACTAACCCGCACACTATGTCCTAATGGGTTAGTCACACGAATCTCATATTCTAGAGTCTCTAATTTTAGACCCTCTCGACCCGATGGTGGTGTGCATATGTATGAGTATCAATGCATGTATACAAGAGCCAAAGAGAAGGAATTTACTCGCTATGACGTCAGATGCATCTTGCTCCTCTCGGCCTCGTATGGCATAAGCTCTTGCTGGAGCAACTCTACTGCCTTCAGGTCTCTCTACTGTGTCTGATCTGAACTGGCTTGGCCCTACACGGCCTCCTCTTCCTTGCCCTCGGCCTCGTCCTCTGCTTTGTCCCGTAGTCTGTATTGGTACTGACTCAGCAGTCCCTAAACCTCTGCCAAACTGTAGCAATGGACAATCTCTTTTTTGATGGTCCTTAGAGCTGCATCTCATGCATGCTTCTGTCATCCACCAACACTCTCTTGGATGCGAACAACCATAATGCTGACACACCAGTAGAGTGGTAGAACTATGGGATGCCTGTGTCGGTGCACTGGCTACCGATGAAGTAGATCTTACGGGTTATCCCCGTCTATAAGAATGAAGTCTGCTGGAACCTCCAACTTGGAATCGGCCACCAAAAGATCTGGCTCTTTTGCCACTAGACTGTACTTCACTTGGTTGTGGTGCTGGTCTACTAACCCCACTAACCTACACTGGTTGTTGTGCCGCTAAGACTCTTTCAATCGTTCTAGCAGATGCTAGTAAACTGGGAAAGCTCATCAGACATAGGGCTGAAACTTGTAACTTGATAGTATCCCTCAATCCATCTTCAAATCGTCGACATTTATCAGCCTCTATAGACACAATACCACCAACACACTTGCAAAGATGAGTGAATTCTCTCTGATATTCTGTTACAGACATATTCTCTCTGATATGATGTGCGCATATATAAGTGTCATTACCGGCGTAGCAAAATCGTGCCATTATCGGCGTAATATTCATAATTCGTGCCATTACTGGCGTAGTATTCATAATCCGTGCCATTACCGACGTAGTACTCATAATCCGTGCCATTACTCGCATAGTAAATCATTCCATTAATGGTTTTCATCATACTACCCTCTGCTTGACATGCCAAACTATCCTTAGTATAGTTCTAGGTAGTTGTTCTAGGGCTTATTTAATACCATATAATTCATATATCTCTGTTTACTTCCAATCTCAACCATATCAATATTCATGTTTATTATCTGTATTGGACCACGTATTTCATCCATATCATATTTCATATATCATCCATGTCAATTCATATATTTTATCCATATCAACATTCATTTTCCTATATCACAACATAACACGTTCTCACATCAATATATATATATATATATATAATCATTCTTATTTCCCTGGATAGATAATAACTTTCATTTATTTACCTCAATTCCTTATCTAATAACCACACTCATAATTATAGATACAGAGCATTCATGGCCGTGATTACTAATATCACGCCCATGAATTAGTTCACGCCCGTAATCCAAAGCCGTGAACGCTACTGGAATGAATCGCCCAACAGCATTCACGATCGTGATTACTCATTCATGCCCGTGAATCAGCTCACATCCGTGATTCCAACCCGTGAACGCTTCTAGAATGAATAGTACCATTTTCACACAGAAGTCACAACTGTGATACAATCAGTCACAACCGTGAACCCTCAAGTTCACGCCCGTGACTCAATAGTCACGCCCGTGACTTTCAGCAGGAAATCTACATATTCACTTTTCATTCATTCTAACATTATCCAAATCATACCAAATTCTATTTCATGCATTTCTAAGGTTCTTTACTCAACTTATTACTTTCTAATACATGTAAATGTCTTGATCATACAAGATTTTCTAACATGCATCCTTAATTCAATGTCACACAAGGATCTCATTCATACATGTCTAAACCTAAGATTTCATGCCATAATCATCATCATTCTTGAAATGCATTTATCTAAAATCATGTTCAACATGCATTATTTCAAACAAAATAGGCTATTGCCTTAAGTTATGCACAAACCTTAATCTTTCTCCTTCACTATTCTAGGTAGCTTTCTCTTTTCCTTTGCTCCTTAGATCTTGTTACTTGTCAGTTGGAACTCCTACAACATTATAAATCATTATTATCATATGATTTTCTCAAAGCCCTAAACTCTCTTTTTCTCTCTCAAAATCCTAGTTTCTCTCTCTTTTCACATAAGTCTTGGATAAGCTCAAAATTCAAACTTCCTTTAAGAAAAGATGAAGAAAAAGAAGAAATGCTTCTTACCTTACACTTTTCTTTACTAAATCACCACTTTGGAGATTTTCTCTCTGTACCCAACTTGATTTTTCTTCCTCTTTCTTGTTCTTTCCAGCTTCCTTAGAAGTTATGGAACATGAAGATCACCTTGTCTTGCTCTTTCCCTTCTCTTCCTTTTCTTTCTCTCTCTAGAAATCAAGATGGCTATGGAGGAAAGAAATGGGTGGCATGACTGCTAGAGAAGAGAGAGAAGAAGGCAAAAAATGAAGAAGAAGAAGAAGAAGAAAAGAAAGCATTAAATAGGGTACCCAAAAGTCTTCATATGGGACCCACCATTTTGACCATCTTCTTCCAATTTTATACTTAATCAATATTAACCCTCTTTCTTTAATGTCATGGCATCAACATCGTGACACGTGCGACTCGGGGCCTAAATTAGCAGATATTACAACCTCTAACTTGTTCATTGATTTTTCCTACACAACCATACCATATTTCAATTCCAACATCCATTTCCATTACTTTTCATGTCTATATAATATTCTAATGCTCCTAATATATTTTACACCTTAATTGAGCTAAAATGTACTAAGGTTAAACTTCTCCCTTAATATGTCATGGCTGCCCAAAAATCCTATCCTAGTCCCCAATTCATTTTCTTCAATTCAACACTCAATTCACCCTTAATCTATCACCAATTGTGGTGTTTCTATGTTAATTTCAATTTTCCCCAAATTTCTTTAACTATGGCAGCCCCCTCATCCTTTAACATCATATTTTCTTTAGTTTTTAAGCCATAAAATAATTAACTAACATCAAATATCATTAATTCAAAGTTTAACTACAACTTTCATCAACGAATCACAAACTTAAATTTCTACTTCCAATCTTGCAACATAAGCTAAATCTACCAAACCTAATCACATCTATCATCATTATAGGTCTCAAATATAAGGAAAAAAGTTGAATTCAAGAAGAATAAACTCACCTTAAGAGTTCCCAAAGTGGGCCAAAATTCCCCCTAACCAATCTCCCTTTTTCTTATCTTCCTTCTTTCTTGCTCCTTTGCTCCTTTTATGGCAAAAACACCTTAATTCCGAATTTTACTCTCTCAAAACTACTTTCTTTCCTCACTTTTTCAAGATTGATTTGAAGGAAAATGGTGGCTTATGGAAGGCTAGAGTGGAAGCAAAGAGAGGAGAAAAGAAGATGAAGAAGAGTTAGATATTTTGGTGGAAGAATGGAGAATTCCTCCCATTTTTGATTTTTATACTTTGATTAAAATGTGGGTCCCACTAATTAAAATTAATCCTAATTCTTATTGGTTAATTAAGTTAATTAATCTTGGTTAACATTTAAACTTTGACAAATTCCATATTTGTCACATCTTCCTCCATATTCACACTTTTTTCCCAAACAATCTCCATAATACCGATTTTGTCCATAGAAAATTTTATTTTTTTCTAATTTTACCCCTAATATTTTTAATTCCCAAATAATATACCGTTAATTATTTTCCCTTATTATTAGTTATTTTTTATGGGTTCAAATTTAGACTCCGATTGAACTTGCGCTTTAACACCCACTAATTAGAGTTTTATTTGAATAATTTAGACCCCATAATTAAATTGTGTTTTTTATTAAATAAAATTAAAAATATTAGCTATAAAGAAATATATGAAGATAATAATAATAATAATAATAATAATAATAAGAAGAAGAACAAAAATTTTTAAAAAAAAAAAATTTAAAGTGAACAGTAAAATGGACAGCAAAAAAAAGAAAAAAAAGAAGCAAACGGGAAAAAGGGGCTGACAATAATTTTTGGCCATTTCTTCCTTCTTCTCTTTTCTTCTTCTTCTTCTTCTTCATCCTTTTTCTTCCTCCATATCTCAGATCAAATTACTCATCATCTTCTTCAAGATTTGCATCAAAAATCAGTCCAATTAAATCTAATCTTGGTAAGAAATATTTTCCCCATGATTATTGTGTTATTAGAACTCTTTAAGTTATATTTTGACAGAATATTGCACTCTATTTTGGATTATCGTGTGACTCAAATTTGGGGATATGTTAAACATAAAAGTTGTTCATCTATATCTTGTGTATCTCTCTGCCAAATTTTATTAAATGATTTTGCGTATATAAAGTGGTTCTGGGAGACGTATCAACCAAATAACCTACGGTTGTTGTAAGAATTGATCATCTTAGTGGCTTATTCTGAGGTTTTGTAAAACATAAAAGTTGTAGGTATATATGTTATTGAGGTCTCTACAAAATTTTGTATGAATTTCTCTTGTGTAGGTTGAGGTATTCTAAAATGAACTATAATTGTTCCTTGATTGAGCTGGTTTCATAGACCTGTGCAGTTCTAGTAACTTCGTCCTTATATTTCACCTATTTTTAGATCGAATTAGCCAAAGTACAAAACATAAAATTTTACTATTATATATCTTATGTAAATTTCTGTGAAAGTTTCATCTTAAAATTTCATGTATTTTGGGAGTTATGAGCTAAATAATTAAATTGGTCGGGTTGATACTCTATGTTGAACCAGTTAAATATCCTCAAATATATGAGAACCTTAGAGATTGAATCTGGAAATGAGTTAAACCTAAAAAATGTTCCCAATTAACTTATATAACTGTATACAAAATGTCAGAATAATTGAAGCAACACATTGAAAGTTATGAATTTTTGAATTGGGTACCTTGAAACTGCCTAAGGACAGAAAACAGGTCAATATTTAAAATTATACCAAAACTTATGTAAAGGGTCACAAATTCTGAAATTTTAGTATATTTTAGTTTTACATGTTATAGTTAATCAGAAGTAAGAATCATATAAATTGGATAAGTGTAGGAAAAATTATTATTCCAACAGTCCTTAGAGGTCTTGTTCTAGTTTAATAGAAATTCTAGTTATTTATTTAAATTATATTAAGAATAAATATTTTATCAACCTATTAATTAATTATATTTTTAAATTAGGATTTCAACAAGAAGAAGACCAACAAAAGTGAGCAAGCTCTGAACTTATATTTTGGAAAAAGGAAAATACTATCGAGGTTTGTACATATATGTATTTTGTTTTTCCCTTATGCATGATTGCATGTGTATGGCATAAATTACATGTCACAATGATGAAATTATATATTATGACATGTTTTAAGGTTTTAAGAATGTTATTAACTATGAACTTAATATTGTGTTAACATTTGATAAAATATCATGCTATTACATGGTTTTGAAATAAATTATGAATATATGATTGTGTTAATATGAAATGAGTATTGGTTATAGAAACAAGTAATTAATTATGTTAATTGCCCATTTCTCTACCTGAGGACTAACATAGAATAGATGGTGCACCATTAAGGGGGGAATTACGGTACCGATATGGATATTATTTAGGGACAGGGTGGGTTAAGCTCTGGGAGCGACCCTGATCCTGTTTATATACAGATGACATAATTATATTCAGTCAAGGTGGCTTAAGCTCCGCGAGCGCCCTTGACTTGAGATTATGGTGAGTAGGGTGGCTTAACCTCCACGAGCGCCCCTATTTCACACCCCATATCCAGACAGTCAGGGAATGAGATTTGGGCTGATATTAATTAAAGACTATATAATGAAATGTGAAAAATTTATTATTGACATAAGTGACAAAACATCAAATGCTTACAGGAGGTAATGAGAATTTAGTTATTGAATATGATTTTTATGTTTATACTATTATGTGATGTGGTTATTATTTTATATGAAATAAAAATTAAGTGTATCATGAATTATTTGAGACATGCATTTGTGTGACTGCTTGGAAAAAACTTAATACCTATATGTACCACTAAGCTAGAGTTAGCTTAGCGTGAGTTATTCTCACGCAAGAATTGGAACTATAGACGGTAAGAGGTGAAGTGGTCAAGAAGGAAATCCAAGCCCATATCAGCAGAGACACAAGAAGCATAGTTAGAGGGTTGGTTATGTATTATTATGTTTTTTTTTAGTTTGACTATTTATATGGTGTGGTAGACATATCTCATATATTAATATTGTGTATGTAAATAATTAAGTAACATAATCGGGTGCCATATGTGTAAACAATATAAGAATATCTATATATTGTTAATTAGAACAACTTGCCTAAACCAATATAAATAAATAGATTAAGTTATTTAAAATGAAAAAAAAAACAAAAATTTCAATTTGAGTAGATTATCGAGTTAAGCTTGTGACATTCTTCTTATATATGTGGGATTATTCCTAATATATAAGTGGGGCGTCACATTTAGTGGTATCAGAGCAGGTTTAGGCGTTTCTAGGCCTAGGTGTGAAATGTGATATTAGGTTTAAATAGACATGTGTCTTATATAATTCTGATATGGGCTTTCTTCTTGGCAACTTGTAGGATTGTAGGAAGATGTCTTCTGATGAACGAGATATGGCTGAGAGTACTGACTCTCCTGATACTAGGACACCTCATCAGCCTAGTGCAGCAAGCGTGCAAAGGCAAGATGCTGCTCCAAATCCCCCACTGCATGCAGCAACACAGATTGACCCTGGTCAAAATCCATTTATACAATAGATGACTGGATTATTCCAACAGATGGTACGAGCCATTCCTCAGCCTATCCCAATGGCACCACCTAGACCAAAAGTAACAATTGATAAGCTTTGTAAGTATGAGGCTTCAGATTTCTATGGTAAGAGAGATGAAGATCCAGCTACAGCTGAGTATTGGTTGGAAAAGACTGAAAGAATTTTTAAAGAGTTGCAAGTGGAAACAGATGACAAAGCTAGATTTGCTACTTCTCTACTCCAAGATGAGGCATATGATTGGTGGAAATCAGTTCTTACCAAGCTAGATATGGTGGAACCGGTATCATGGGATTCTTTCCTTTCTAAATTTAAAGAGCAGTATATTCCGTTGATCTATATTGATGAGAAAAAGAAAGAGTTCATGAATCTCAAGCAAGGTAAAATGTCAGTGACTGAGTATCAACGGAATTTTACCAGACTGAGCAAGTATGCCCCTGAATTAATTGCAAATGAAAGAGATAAATGTAGAAGATTTGAAGATGGCCTTAATGAAGAGGTTAGAGATATTGTGACTGCTCTTCAGCATAATAATTTTTCTCAGTTAGTTTCTGCAGCACTCAGCCTTGAAAAAAGGAAAAAGAGGAAAATAGAAGAATCTTCCAAAAAGTCAGCTACTTCTAAGACTCAATTCACTGGAAAGAAGAGTTGTTTCTTTACTAGTCGTTCACTGAATAGAGGACAGGGAAAAATTTTTAGCTATTCACAGACAGGGTCTTTTAGGAGGGGGCCGCCCTCTAAGGCACCTTCTACTACAGCCAGTTCACAACCTCAGGTTAGCAAAGAAGCTATACCAGTATGTACCATTTGCAATAGGAGCCATCAGGGGGAATGTTGGCATGCCACAGGTGCTTACTTTATATGTGGGTCCAAAGAACATCTACAGAGGGATTGCCCACTCTTGATAGGTGGTACACCTACTCAGACTACTAGGTCAGCTCCAACTCAGCCTGGAGTTCAGTTCAGAGGAGGACCAGGCCGACCGAGGCAGGCTGTTTTAGAGACAGTGAATAGACTTGGATCTAGTAGAGCTCCAGCCCGAGCCTATGCCATGAAAGCTAAAGAAGATCAGATGGCAACATATGTTATTGTTGGTATGTTTTCATTATATGATTTTGACATTTGTGCACTCATAGATCCGGGTTCCACAGATTCCTATATTTGCACTAGTACACCTAGTCAGCATAATATGATTAAAGAAAACCTAGAATATGGAATTGAAGTTAAGAATCCTTTGGGTAATAGTGTAATAGTGAATAAAGTATTTAGGAATTGTCCTTTGGTTGTGCATGGGAAGGAGTTTTCTGCAGACTTGATTGAGTTGCCTTTCCATGAGTATGATGTCATATTAGGCATGGATTGGCTCTCACATCACGAAGCAGTGGTGGATTGCAAGTCTAAATTTGTGGTACTTAAAAAAGAAAATCAGGAGGCAATTATTGTAAAAGGGGAATTATTTTCACAACATCCTCGAGTCATATCCATAATGAAAGCTCGGAGATTGATGAGAAAAGGGTGTGAAGCTTATTTGGCCCATGTGATTGACACCAGTAAATGAGGTTCAAATCTTGAAGATATCCTGGTGGTAAATGAATTTCCAGATGTCTTTCTTGATGATTTACCTGGGTTACCTCCGAAGAGAGAGGTAAAATTTACTATTGATCTTGTTCTAGGAACTATGCCTATATCAAAGACACCATACAGAATGGCCCCATCAGAGATGAAAGAACTTAAGACACAATTGCAAGAACTCCTTGATAAGGGTTTCATTAGACCAAGTACATTCCCATGGGGTGCACCAGTATTGTTTGTGAAAAAGAAAGATGGATCTTTGAGGCTATGTATTAATTATCGACAATTGAATAAGGTGACCATTAAGAACAAGTACCCATTACCGCGGATTGATGATCTCTTTGACCAACTGAAAGGTGCAGGAGTATTTTCCAAGATAGATTTGAGATCTGGTCATCATCAATTAAGGGTGAAGATGGAGGATATTGCTAAAATTGCATTCAGAACCAGATATGGTCATTATGAGTTTTTGGTTATGCCATTTGGGCTGACCAATGCTCCAGCAGCATTTATGGATCTTATGAATAGGATCTTCAGGCCACATCTTGATCAATTTGTTGTCGTTTTTATTGATGATATTTTGGTGTATGCTAAAGATTCAGAAGAACATGAAAAGCATTTGAGAATAGCATTGCAGACTCTCAGAGAATATAAGCTTTATGGCAAACTCTCAAAATGTGAGTTTTGGTTAAAGGAGGTGACATTTTTGGGACACATTATCTCTGCAGAAGGCATTAAATTGGATTCTAGCAAAGTTGAGGCAATTATGAGTTGGAAACCTCCACGGAATGTGACCGAGGTCAGAAGTTTCTTTGGTTTAGCTGGATATTATCGGAGATTTGTCAAGGGTTTTGCAATGATGACTTCTCCTTTAACAAGACTATTAAGAAGGATGTTAAATTTGAGTGGACAGATAAGTGTCAAACTAGTTTTGATAAGCTCAAAAGTATTTTCACTAAGGCCCCTGTTTTGACACAGCCGATTCCTAATAAGGAGTATGTCATTTATAGTGATGCTTCTCATAATGGATTGGGTTGTGTATTGATGCAAGATGGAAAGGTGGTTGCTTATGCTTCTAGACAGTTAGAGCCGCATGAGAAGAATTATCCTACCTATGATCTGAAGTTGGCAGCTATAGTTTTTGCATTGAAGATTTGGCGCCATTATTTATATGGGGAGAAGTCCTTTATTTATACAGATCACAAGAGTTTAAAATATCTTTCCTCACAGAAAGAATTGAATTTGAGGCAGAGAAGATGGCTAGAACTAATAAAGGATTATAATTGTGTGATTGACTATCATCCAGGCAAAGCTAATGTAGTAGCAAATGCTTCGAGCAAAAAGATGGTGGCAGAGTTGCACCTTCAACCCACTCTTATGCAGGAAATCAAGGATGCACAAAGACAAGACAAAAAGTTAATTGAATTAGCTGAGTTGATCTCTAAGGGGGAAAGACCTGGATTCACTATGGACTTAGATGGTGAATTGTTCTATCAAGACAGATTATGTGTGCCTAGTGCAGAAGATCTTAGACAGAGGATTCTTAGAGAGGCCCATGAGAGCAAATATGCTATGCACCCAGGGAGTAACAAGATGTACCAAGAGTTGAAGAGCAGATACTGGTGGGTAGGTATGAAAAAGGACATCACAGAGTACACTTCAAAATGTTTAACTTGTCAGCGGGTCAAGGCGGAACATCAAGTACCTTCGGGGTTGCTACATCCAATTTCTATTCCAGAATGGAAGTGGGAACGGATCACTATGGATTTTGTGACTGGATTGCCTTTGACTCTAAAGAAATATGATACTGTATGGGTCATAGTGGACAGATTTACAAAGTCAGCACATTTCTTACCTATCAGAAAGGACTATCCATTGAATAAATTGGCAGAAATTTATATGAATGAAGTTGTACGACTTCATGGAGTGCCTGTTTCTATTGTGTCTGACAGAGATCCTCATTTCACATCTCAATTTTGGGGTAGTCTACAACGAGCTCTAGGTACTAAGCTCAATTTTAGCACAGCTTTTCATTCGCAGACAAATGGACAGTCAGAAAGAGTCATTCAGATTCTAGAAGATATGATGAGAAGTTGTGTCATCGAATTTAAAGGTAGCTGGGACAAATATCTTCCTTTAATGGAATTCGCCTATAATAACAGTTATCATTCTAGTATCCAGATGGCTCCATATGAGGCACTTTATGGTAGGAAGTGTCGATCACCTATATGTTGGACAGAGCTCAGCGAGAGGAAACTTATAGGACCAAACCTAGTGCAAGAGACAGAAGAAAAAGTGAAAGTTATTCGCGAAAGACTTAAAACAACTACAGATAGAAAAAAATCATACGCTGACCTCAAGAGACGGGACATTGAATATGCAGTGGGTGATAAAGTTTTTTCTTAAAGTATCTCATTGGAAGAAAGTTTTGCGATCTAGAAAGAAAGGCAAGTTAAGTCCAGGGTTCATCAGACATTATGAAATATTAGAAAGAGTTGGACCTGTTGCTTATAGACTCGCTCTACCACCGGAGATGAGTCAAATACATGATGTCTTCCATGTCTCAATGTTAAGACGATATAGATCAGATCCTAATCACATCATACCTGCTGAAAGCATTCAGGTGAGACAAGATTTGACATATGAAGAAGAACCAGTCCAAATTTTAGCAAGAGAAATTAAGAAACTGAGGAACAAGCGAGTACCATTAGTGAAGGTACTATGGATGAATCATGCAATCGAAGAAGCAACATGGGAAAGCGAGGAGGTGATGAAAGCTCGATACCCTCACCTGTTCAGTGACGATACATAGGTATGTTTCGAGGATGAAACATCTTAAGAGGGAGAGAATTGTAACACCCACTAATTAGAGTTTAATTTGAATAATTTAGACCACATAATTAAATTGTGTTTTTGATTAAATAAAATTAAAAATATTAGCTATAAAGAAATATGTGAAGATAATAATAATAATAATAATAATAATAATAATAATAATAATAATAATAATAATAATAATAATAATAATAAGAAAAAAATTTAAAAAAAAAATTAAAGTGAACAGTAAAATGGACAGCAAAAAGAAAAAAAAAGAAGCAAACGGGAAAAAGGGGCTGAAAGCAATTTTTTGCCATTTCTTCCTTCTTCTCTTTTCTTCTTATTCTTCTTCATCCCTTTTTCTTCCTCCATATCTTAGATCAAATTACTCATAATCTTCTTCAAGATTTTCATAAAAAATCAGTCCAATTAAATCTGATCTTGGTAAGAAATATTTTCCCCATGATTATTGTGTTATTAGAACTCTTTAGGTTATATTTTGATAGAATACTACACTCTATTTTTTATTATCTTGTGTCTCTAATTTGGGGATGTGTTAAACATACAAATTTTTCATCTATGTCTTGTGTATCTCTCTGCCAAATGTTATTGAATGATTTTGAGTATATGAAGAGATATGGTTATTGGGGAGAAACTGGTTCTAGGAGACGTATCAACCAAATAACCTACAGTTTTTGTAAGACTTGATCTTCTTAGTGGCTTATTCTGAGGTTTGGTAAAACATAAAAGTTGTAGGTATATATGTTATTGAGGGCTCTACAAAATTTCGTATGAATTTCTCATGTGTAGGTTGAGATATTCTGAAATGAACTATAACTGTTCCTTGATTGAGCTGGTTTCATATACCTGTGTAGTTCCAGTAACTTCGTCCTTATATTTCACCTATTTTTAGATCGAATTAGCCAAATTACAAAACATAAAAATTTTACTACTATGTCTTATGTAAATGTTTGTGAAAGTTTCATCTTAAAATGTCATCTATTTTGGGAGTTATGAGCTGAACAATTATATTGGTCGGGTTGATACTCTATGTTGAACCAGTTATATATCCTCAAATATTTGAGAACCTTAGAGACTGAATCCGGAAATGGGTTAAACATAACAAATGTTCCCAAGTAACCTAATAATGTTATACAAAGTTTCAGAATAATTGAAGCTACACATTGAAAGTTATGAATTTTTGAATTGGGTAGCTTAAAACTGCCTAAGGGCAGAAAATAGGTCAATATTTAAAATTATACCAAATATTATGTAAAGGTTAAAAAATTCTGAAATTTTAGTATATTTTAGTTTTACATGTTATAGTTAATCAGAATTAAGAATCATATAAATTGGATAAGTGTAGGAAAAGTTATTAATCCAACAGTCCTTAGAGGTCTTGTTCTAGCTTAATAGAAATTCTAGTTATTTATTTAAATTATATTAAGAATAAATATTTTATCAAGCTATTAATTAATTATATTTTTAAATTAGGATTTTCAACAAGAAGAAGACCACCAAAAGTGAACAAGCTCTGAACTTATATTTTGGAAAAAGAAAAACACTATCGAGGTTTGTACATATATATATATTTTGTTTTGCCCTTATGCATGATTGTATGTGTATGGCATAAATTACATGTCACAATGATGAAATTATATATTATGACATGTTTTAAGGTTTTAAGAATTTTATTAACTATGAACTTAATATTGTGTTAACATTTGATAAAATATCATGCTATTACATGGTTTTGAAATAAATTGTGAATATATGATTGTGTTAATATGAAATGAGTATTGATTATAGAAACAAGTAATTAATTGTGTTAATTGCCCATTTCTCTACCTGAGGACTAACATAGGATAGATGGTGCACCATTAGGGGGGAATTACGATACCGATATGGATATTATTTAGGGACAGGATGGCTTAAGCTCTGGTAGCGCCCCTGATCCTGATTATATACAGATGACGTAATTATATTCAGTCAAAGTGGCTTAAGCTCCGCGAGCGCCCTTGACTTGAGATTATGGTGAGTAGGGTGGCTTAAGCTCCGCGAGCGCCCCTATTTCACACCCCATATCCGGACAGTCCGAGAATGAGATTTGGGCTGATATTAATTAAAGACTATAGAATGAAATGTGAAAAATTTATTATTGACATAAGTGACAAAACATCAAATGCTTACAGGAGGTAATGAGAATTTAGTTATTGAATATGATTTTTATGTTTATACTGTTATGTGATGTGGTTATTTCTTTTATATGAAATAAAAATTCAGTGTATCATGAATTATTTGAGACATGCATTTGTGTGACTGCTTGGAAAAAACTTAATACCTATATGTACCACTAAGCTAGAGTTAGCTTAGCGTGAGTTCTTCTCACGCAGGAATTGGAACTATAGACGGTAGGAGGTGAAGTGGTCAAGAAGGAAATCCAAGCCCATATCAGCAGAGACACAAGAAGCATAGTTAGAGGGTTGGTTATATATTATTATATTTTTGTTTTTAGTTTGACTATGTATATGGTGTGGTACACATATCTCATATATTAATATTGTGTATGTAAATAATTAAGTAACATAATCGGATGCCATATGTGTAAACAATATAAGAATATCTATATATTGTTAATTAGAACAACTTTCCTAAACCAATATAAATAAATAGATTAAGTTATTTAAAATGAAAAAAAAAACAAAAATTTCAATTTGAGCATATTATCGAGTTAAGCTTGTGACATTCCTCTTATATATGTGGGATTATTCCTAATATATAAATGGGGTGTCACATGCGCACCCCACTACGGTCATGCGCAATCAGGGCCTAAATCACTGAATGTTACACCTAATTATTTTCTATGATCAAAATGATAGAAATATCCCTCAATATTCAACAATCTCCCCCTTTTTGATAGTGACAAATAATTAAGCAATATATGGTCTAAAGAGAAAATAAAATTTCTCCTCCTCAATTGATGCTTAATAAACATGAATTATAAGAAGTACAAAATGTAACATCACACCTCTTATGCATTTAAGTATAACCTATCCCTGTATCAAATAGTCACATACTGCATACTGAAAAGGAAAAATACCCTGTTAACAATAGTAGTAAATTTTTTTTTTTCATATCATATCCTGTAAAATCAACTAACGACTTTACAAGTCTTATATCCTGTAAAATTACTAAATGACTTTTCAAGTCAACATTAAAACCACAATACGATATATCACATATATCAAAATATAAACTTTACACATAAGTATTTCCGAGTTGATTTCATTTATACATATTTAGACTCATTCCAAAATGACTATACATATTCAAGCATATAAGTCCAAAATACAGATGACATATTTTTATGCTTGTGTGGAATGCAAGGAGAGAGAGTGATGAGGCTCGGCCAATGACCTGTGCTCCATGTCTTCTATACACTACTCAAAATGAGCTATCACTTTTCTTTACCTGAAAAATGACGCAAATTGATGAGTTGCGGCTCAGTGAGAATAATCATCCAATGAGCTCTAAAGTACCAAACAACTCATAGTAATAAATCACAAATCCAATATATATCAGGTATTCTATTCCATTCATCAGTATCATATAAGTATCAATAAAGTTGAAACATATAATCATTACTCTTTATGTATGCAAATGCTTTGCTTATTTCATTTTGTTGTGACCAAGTTAAACAGATATTGCCCCGGGTATCCATGTGAACATTTGCCATGTGAACATTTGCATTTGCAATTGTATTTGCATTTGCTAGCTAGCTTGATCATTTGTTTCATTTGCACATTTGTTGGGCCATAGGCCTCTTCTTTTGCTTTGCAATATTGATTAACTAGTCACAACGCCTTTTAAGTCCATATGCATATGCATTTGTACTAAGCATTTATGAACCATTGCATCTTATCACATATAACATACATATACCACATATATGCCTCATATGCCACGCATATACCTTGCATATACTATACATATACCATGTATATATATCACATATGTCAAACATATACCTCAAATATACCACAAGTATACCATTTATACGTATCACAAACGCCACATATTGCCCATCATCATATTATCAAGGACAATCATGACAATCATATATCAAACCACAAACGTCACATATTGTCCATCATCATATTATCAAGTACAATCATGACAATCATATGTCAAACCACAAACGTCACAAATTATCCATCATCATATTATCAAGGACAAATTATGACAATCATATGAATCACATAGCAAGCAACATTCATTTGCACTAAGAATTCAATCGATAATTAGACTCACCGTTCTCCTTTGATCCCGACTCTTACTTATTGTCTATCTGCTCCTTGTGGGTCTCCAATATGTTGTGAGCCTAACATGAAAATATAATGGATTAACTCATGATTAGGGAGACTTAATGCGGCTTAAACAAATTAATATGCATAATGCATATACATAGCTAGGCTTTTTCCTATGGGGCAGTGTGACCTTATGGGACTGTTAAGCCTATAACTTTTCCTATAGTTGACCAATTAATCTGATTCTTGTTCCTAATTCAAAATAACACATAATCATGAAACATATTAAAATATCAGACCAATTGGATCATTGTACAATTTTTGGTGGAATTTCTAAGAGTGTTCTGTTTCCTGCCCTGTTTCTGCCCTTTGGCAGTTTCAGGGTACCAATTTGGGTAGTCCATATCTTACAATCTGTAAATCAGATTATAATGAAACTTGGCATAAATTTATATGGGTTCAAATGGAACATTTTTCATGTTCACAACTTTTACCAATTATGCCTCTAAGGTCTTCAAATTATAAGCAACATTTCACTGGTCCAGAACAGAATTGGCTTCCGGACCAGTATGACTTCTAAAGGCCATAACTTACTCTATACATAACATTTTAAGCTGAAATTAGTACCAAAATTTATATAAGACATATAACTATAACTTTCATGTTTTGATAAGTTACATAATCTAGCTCTAAGGAGCTCAAATTAGACAAAAAAGTTTCTGGAACTGCCCAGGGCACTCAATAGGCAGTTCAAACCATGGAACAGTCATGGTTCCATTTACCATAACTCACAATTTACAAGACATATGAACCTGAAATTTGGTATACAGATACATAACACATATATCTACAACTTTTATGTTTTGAGATACTTCAAATAATGGCTTTAACATATTCGAAATCAAGTAACACAGTAGCTAACTTGGTTAGGGTTTACACCCTGACCAGTTTCAGTACGAAGAGCATATCTAATTCTATAAACCAAATCACGAAACACCGTTTACATATTCATAAATATAAGACATAAAGGAACAACTTTTGTGTTTTATACTTGTCCAGAATCAATTTAGATGTTCATCAAAATCGGGTTGCAAAACAGTGCCTATTAATGAATCCTAAACACCAAAATCAAGCTTAACACAAGAATAAATGTTTACTCACCTATAATCACTCTTGGCTAATCTTGTTCCTGCAATTTTTGGAGTGAAAGAAGGAAGAAATGGTGGCTGAAACTTGAAAAGAAATGGAAGGAATGAAGCAAAGAAGAAGAAGAAGAAGAAGATGAGGAAGGGAAGTGATAAGGTGGCTGCCTAATAAGTTAAAAGCCACCACCCACCACCTTATCTTCCTTTTCTTTGTTTCATCCGTCCCCTTTTTCCTTCTTTTTTTATTTATTTATTTATTTATTTATTTATTTTTCTGACTTTTATTTTTTTTATTTTACTTTTTTATTATTATTATACAAATCAACATAATATGCAATTTAATCTCAATCTAGTCATTTTGCTTACTTTAATTTAGTCACCTTATTTCATTCATTTTTTTTAATACTTTTTATCCTCATTTAGATTATAAATACACATGTGTGACTCAATACAATTGCAATGTACTAGGACACGTAGCTAGTGCGTGTCATAAACTTGATCCTACGAAAATACGTATGAAATGCATGTGTTCAATTGAATTATATTCAAATGCATATGTCAAAATAAAATGCATGTAATAATGCATATGTGGGAAGTCGAGGATGTTACAATTCTCCCCTCCTTTTAAAATTTCGTCCTCGAAATTAATACCTGAAAACAGTTGTGGACATTGCTTTTTCATATTTTCTTCTGTTTCCCATGTTGCCTCTTCTTGTAAATGGTTACGCCATAATACCTTAACCAAAGGTATTTCTCGATTTCTTAGCTGTTTAGTCTTGTATCCAATGATTTGCACTGGTTGCTCAACATAACTCATGTTCTCTGCAATCTCAATGGCTTGATCTTTAAGTACATGTGTAGGATCTGACCTATATCTTCTAAGCATGCTCACATGAAACACATTATGTATCTGAGCCATCTCGGGTGGTAAAGCCAACCTATAAGCCAATGGACCAATCTTCTCAAGAATTTCATAAGGCCCTATGTATCTTGGGCTCAATTTACCCTTCTGGCCAAATCGAATTATCCCTTTCCATGGAGATACACGAAGAAATACCTTCTCACCCAACTCGTATTCCATCTCCCTTCTATGCTGATCAACATAACTTTTCTGCCTATCCTGTGCTGCCTTTAGCTTGTTCTTGACAACCTTGATCTTATCCACTGTGTCTTGCACTAGCTCTGGCCCTTCTAATGCACGTGCTCCTTCTTCATCCCAAATGATAGGGCTTCGGCACTTTCTGCCATACAATGCTTCATATGGTGCCATCTGGATACTGCTATGATACTGGTTGTTGTAAGCAAATTCAATCAATGCTATATATTCATCCCAAGCACCTCTGAATTCCATAGAACATGCCCTAAGCATTTCTTCCAATGTCTGTATAGTCCTTTCTGATTGTCCGTCAGTCTGTGGGTGGAATGCAGTGCTAAAGTTCAATTTTGTTCCCAATGCATTCTGTAAACTCACCCAAAAATGTGAAGTAAACCGTGGATCTCTATCAGACACAATGGACACTGGAATGCCATGCAATCTGACTATCTCATTCACATATAATTTGGCCAAACTCTCAAGTGTACAACCCCATCTGATAGGTAGAAAATGTGCTGACTTGGTTAATCTGTCAATAATTACCCATACTGCATCATTTTTCCGTGGAGTTCTTGGCAATCCATAGACAAAATCCATCGTTATTCTTTCCCATTTCCATTCTGGCACTGGCAATGGATGTAACTTACCAATTGGTGCCTGATGTTCAATTTTGATCTGCTGACATGTTAAGCATTTGGAAACATATTCTGCTATGTCTTTCTTCATTCTTGGCCACCAGTAATGAGGCCTTAAACTGTGATACATCTTTGTCATCCCTGGGTGCATTGCATACGGTGAATTGTGTGTCTCTTCCATTATTTCCCGACGCAAGTTCTCAGTGTCTGGAACACATATGCGTGACTTTAACATCAGTGTATCATCCTGCAATTGAAAATCTTTACTGTTTTCCTGCCTTACTGATTCAATTTTCTCACACAATTTAGGATCTTTGCTTTGTGCTTCTTTGATCCTCTCCTTTAGTATAGGTCTGACTCGAAGAGTAGCAATAAGTGATCCTTCATCATGTATATTTAATTCAACATTCATAGATCGTAATTGAATCAAATATGGAAAAGAGGATACTTGCAAGTGAGCTACACTGCCACTAGCCTTCCTACTTAATGCATCTGCTACCACATTGGCTTTCCCTGGATGGTATTCAATCGTACAGTCATAATCTTTCAATAGCTCTAACCACCGTCTCTGCCTCATGTTTAATTCTTTCTGTGTCAGCAAATAACCCAAGCTTTTATGGTCTGTGAAGATTTGGAATGTCTCACCATACAGATAATGCCTCCAAATCTTCAATGCAAATACGACTGCAGCCAATTCTAAATCATGCACTGGATAGGAGATCTCATGTGGTCTCAGTTGTCTGGATGCATAAGCTATCACCTTACCATGTTGCATCAACACACATCCCAAGCCTTGGTGAGAAGCATCACTATATACTGTAAACCCACCTGTACCTGTAGGGATGGTTAACACTGGTGCTGAGGTTAGCCTGTGCTTTAGTTCATCGAAACTCCTCTGACATTCTGGAGTCCACTTGAAAGACACATTCTTTCTCAACAATTTAGTCAAAGGGTTAGCAATTAAGGAGAATCCATCAACAAATCTACGATAATATCCGGCTAAACCCAGAAAACTACGCATTTCTGAAACATTTTTAGGAGCTTCCCAATTTACCATAGCCTCTATTTTCTTTGGGTCTACTTCTATGCTTCATATGGTGATTGAAATAAGAAATAAACATAGCATTCATATCAAGATAAACATAGTATTCATGCCAAGTATATGAAGGGTATATTGGAAGTTGATTAGGCCAAGTCATATTTTCATTCAACTTAACATTTTCATTTGCTTACTTACTCTCCCCTTTTGTCACAATCAAAAAGAGATAAGACAAAAGAGAATAAAATAAAATATATATCATAGCATAAACAAAAAGATTTACAAGTAACATCAGTTGTAAAAAAAAAAACTTGCCTAAACATAAAAAAGTACTATGATAAAATGATCCTAAGGACCCTAAGACATAAAAAGTAAAAAAAGATAATGACAGTCATGGCTTTAAGCCAAACATCTGCTTGCAAAGACGAGTTACCTCCTCTTCGAGGCTATTAATCCTAGACTCTACAAAGTCCTTGAGGTTTTTGTAGTTTTGCATCAATCGACACCTAAAATGTGTTCATGCTTTCCTAAAGCACGTCAAAACTAGGAGTCAATAGTGCAACAATCTGCTGTGCCAAGTCTGGCGGAGGTGCCAAAAAGATCTCGGTGGTAGGCGGAGCATCTGGAACAACTAGAGGTGGAGTTTCAAAACAGACTCTCTTCCTCTATTAGAGCCCTTGAAATCCTGCTTTGAATTCCGTGGAGCCTTCAGGATCCCATTCCACTTCTCTTGCTAGCGTGATAAAGTGGTAAGACATTTCATCCTTATAGTGGACTCTCACCACTGCTCTCATCTTGATAAATGACTCAATGTCGAGTCAGTCTCTAGGAGCCTGGAATGATATTGTAAATATGATTATGTTGAGGTCCAAAAATCTCAGCTCTACTGCCCAATGAGTCACATAACCTCCAATAAGAATGTCTTCTGAAGGGTTGGAGGCAATGTGTTAAATCTTGAAGAACTTGAGGGGTATTTCTATTATTTTGATGCTAACAAATAAAATAGAAATAATGTATTTAACAATATGTCTTCTAAGTTTGTTGAACAAGATATATCTTGAATGAAATAGATGTAAGAATGAAAGAAAAATTTTGAAGATCAAAACAAAAAAATAGCATGTTCACGCCCGTGATATAGCTTGGCGCCAACTTTCCAACATTCAAAATTCATGGCCATGAAGGATCTTACCAATTGTGAATGATCAAACCTTTCATGCCCATGAAACAACATGTCAAGTTCATCCAGAAAGCTTCACGGCCAGAGTCACCACTTGAACCACAGCTTGGAAGAATGTTCACGCCCGTGAAAGTATAAAGTCACGCCCATGATCAAACACTTCAAGTTTTTCTAGAAAGCTTCATGATCAGTCACCACTTGGACCACTACTTGAAAGAACATTCACGACCGTGACACACAGTCACACCCGTGAATGAGGATAGAGAAACATGTTAGGCGCGGAGTTAAGAGTTGGTTCAACGGCTATTTTCGCATTAAATGCACCCAAACGGCCATAATTCACTGAAAAAGTATAAATGTAAGACATTTAAGAATCCTAAGAAGACGAACAACAATGAATTTGAATCAAAAATCTTGTTGTATCCATGTGCATTAATTATTTTCAACAAATCCTTTATTCTTTGTAAAAACCTATTTGCTCATAATTTCTGAGCATTATCGGTTGGTGAGTGTTTTTCAATGTAAACTATTACTCAAGTGAGTTTGGGTATATTTGGTTAAGATTGAAACACTTGTAAGGGTTTATTGTGTGAGCCATTAAAACACAAGGAAATTTCTGGGTTAGGTGTTAGCCATTGAGAGAAACACCATAGCTGAGAGTGAGCTTGCAAAACTCCATTGTAGTACGTAGTGTGTTAGTAAAACTCCCAATTAAGATTGGGGAGAGGAGTAGGGTTTGTTAATACTCGAACCTCTACAAATCTCGTGTGTGATATCTCTTCATCTCTGCTCTATTTAATTTTATTCCGCAACTAAGGTTAAGAAATTTTTTTAATAAGCAATTCAACCCCCCTTTCTTGGTTCATTATTTAGGCAACACAATGGACTGTAGGTGAGAAGCAAACCACCAGGATAGTGCCACAGGCTCACTCTTTTGAGCCATATCAAACAGAAGCAATTCGGACTTCCGGATTGAGCCGTTCCTATCACCCTGAGCAAATATGTTGTAGGTGAGAAACCGGTGAATGTATCAAAGCACTAGTGTGTTGTTTTAGAAAAATGAATTAGATTCATAAACGCATTGGAAAAATAAAATTTACAGAACCCGAAACAAAAGATCATACTTGTGCCATTAAAACTAATTTATATAAACATAGAGGTTGGAAATTATAATTTATAATTTCTTATTTGTTATTCAAATTTTCACTTTGTTGGGTTGTAGCAAACTACAACAACCCACACTGGGATGTATCTAATGATAATCCACGTGAAGAATGAATAAGAAACTATCAAAAGAAATGGTTTCAATAAATTCAAAGTGTTAGCTTTTAAAGTGTTCTTGAAATAATTTTATTACCATAATTGGCCTAATTAAGGCTAATTCAACCATTAGCAAAAAGTCTTTGGCGATAACCTTTAGCAATAAGTCTAGCTTTATAGGTAATCAAATTACCATCCATGTCATTTTTCTTTTTGAAAACCCACTTGCACCCTATAAGCTTTATCCCTTCGGGTGGGTCAACCAAAGTCCATACTTAGTTTTCATACATGGAATCCATTTCTGACTTTATGGCTTGAAGCCATTTGTCAGATTCTAAACTATTCAAAACTTCTTCATAGGTTGTAGGCTCATCATTTTTCATGAGCAATACATCGTTTTGTTCACTAATGAGAAATTCATATCTCTCTGGAATAGTAAGTATCCTACTTGACCTATGAAGCTCTTATGCTTCAGAAGATTGAGCTGTTATATCATCTGTATGAGTAACAAGCTCAGGTTCATGCAGTTGATTAGCATTTGTTTGAGTATCTTGAACTTCCTCAAGTTAGATTTTTCTCTCACTATCTCCTTTTTGAAGGAATTCTCTTTCTAAAAAGATAGCATGTCTTGAAACAAAAACCTTTTGTTCCAAGGGGTGGTAAAATTAATATCCATATGATGCTTTTGGATATCCCACAAACAGAAATCGGTTAGACTTAGCTTCTAGCTTATCTGACATTGTCCGCTTCACATAAACAGGACAACCCAAAATTTTTATGTAAGAAAATTTAGGCCTTTTGTTATACCATATCTCATATGGAGTAACATCAACTGACTTCAAAGGAACTCAATTTAATATATAAATGGCAATCTCTAATGCATAATCCTAAAAAGATTTAGGCAGTTCTACAAAACTCATCATAGACCTTACCATGTCTAACAAGGTTCGATTTCTCCTTTTAGCCACACGATTGTGTTGTGGCGTGTAAAGTGGAGTCCATTGAGATAAAATCCCATTATCCCTAAGATAATCTAGAGACTTTTGGCTCAAGTATTCACCTCTTCAATCTAATCAAAATGTTTTAATACTTTTGCCAAGTTATTTCTCTACTTCATTTCTGAATTCTTTGAACTTTTCAAAAGCTTCAGATTTGTATCTCATAAGATACACGTATCCATATCGTAAGTAGTCATCGATAAAAGTAATGAAGTAGATGAAACCACCTCTGGCGTGTGTAGACATTGGACCACATACATCTGAATGTATTAAGTCTAAAAGGCCATTATCTTGTTTTGTAACATCCTCAACCTTTCCACATGAATTTTGTTTGAACATATGCATCTTGCATATAATTCAATTGAACACATGCATTCCATGTATATTTTTAGGGGAACAAGTTCATGACACGCACTAGCTACGTGTCCTAGTATTTGGCAATTGTATCAAGTTGCACGTATGTACTTATAACCTAAAGGAGGAAAAACAAGTATTATAAATATATGAAATAAGGTGACTAAATTAAAGTATGCAAAATGACTAGATTAATATTAGTAAATATTTTACATTGTTAATTTAGTGAAATTGGACCAAATGATTAAGTTGTATTATTGTGTGCATTAGAGGAATTATATATATGTGGAAATAATAATAATAATATAGATAAAATAAAATGAAAATGAAACAAAAGAAAAATAAAATAAAAGAGAAGAGAAAAGAGAAGAGAAGAGACAAGAGAAGAGAAAAGAGAATAGAAAAGGAAACAAAAAAGAAAAGGACAAAAACAAAATTGGCTTTATCTTGTTCCTCCCATTTCTGCCTCCTCACTTCAGCCCCGTTTTCTTCTTCATCTTCCTCCATTTCAGCCTTCAATTATTCCTTGTTTCACTTAGTTTTTACAGCAAATTGACCCCTTGCAAGTTCATTCTTAGTAAGTAATCAATTCTTATTGCTATAAGATTGATTTGAGTTGCTAAGGTTCATTAATAGGCACTGACTTGAACCCCGATTTTGATATCAATAGAAATTGATTCTGGAAAAGATTAAAACAAAAACATTGTTCCTTTATGTCTTATATTCATGTATATGTAAACATGTTTGCAAGAATTGGTGTATAGGAAGAGATATCCTCTCTCTACTGAAAATAGTTAGGGTGTGAACCCTAGCCAAGTTAGCTACTATGTTCATTGGTTTTGAATATGTAAAACCATTATTTGAAGTATCTCAAAACATAAAAGTTGTATATATATGTGTTATGTATCTGGATACCAAAATTTAGGTTCATATGTCTTGTATATGTTGAGTTATGGTGAATAGAACCATGACTGTTACATAGTTTGAGCTGACTGCTTAGTGCCCTGGGCAGATCTAGAAAGAGGTTTGGCTATTTGGGGCTCCTTAGAGATATATTCTGAAACTTATTAAAAGCTTAAAGTTATAGGTATATGTCTTATCTAAATTGGGGTACTCATTTAAGCTTAATATATTATGTATAGACTAAGTTATGGCCTTTCGAAGTCATATTGTTCTGGAAGCCAACTCTGTTATGGACCAGCGAAATGTTTCTTATAATTCGAAAACCTTAGAGACATAATTGATAAATATTATAAAATTGAACAATGTTCCATTTGAACCCATATAATTTTTTTTAAAGTTTCAATTAAATATGACCTATATATTATAAGTTATGATGAACCAAATTTGGTACCCTGAAACTGCCTAAAGGCAGAAAACATGGTAGAAAAAAGAATACATTTAGAAATTCCACCAAACATTGTAAAATGACCCAAATCATCTGAAATTTTAATATATTACATAATTTTATATTAATTAGAATTAGGAATAAGAATCAGATTAATTGGTCAAGTATAGAAAAAGTTATAGGCTAAACAGTCTCATAAGGTCACACTGCCTCATAGGAAAAATATTAACTATTGATATGAACAATGCATATTAATTTGTTTAAGCCACATTAAGTCTCTCTAATCATGAGTTAATCGATTATATTTTCATATTAGGCTCACAACATATTGGAGATAGACAAGAAGTGGATAGACAATAAGTAAGGGTCGGAATCAAAGGAGAACTGTGAGTCTAAATATCAATTGAATTCTTTAGTTCATATGAATGTTGTTTGCTATGTGATTCATATGATTGTTATGACTTGCCCCTGATAATATGATGATGGATAATTTGTAACATTTGTGGTACACATAGGTGGTATACTTGTGGTATATTTGAGGTATATATTTGACATATGTGATATATATACATGGTATATGTATAATATATGCAAGGTATATGCATGGCATATGAGGTATATATGTGGTATATGTATGGTATATGTGATAAGATACAATGGTTAATGAATGCTTAAGTACAAGTGCATATGCATATAGACTTAAAAGGCATTGTGACTAGTTAATCGATATTGCAAAGCAAAAGAAGAGGCCTATGGCCTAACAAATGTGCAAATAAAACAAATGATCAAGCTAGCTAGCAAATACAAATGTTCACATGGCAAATGTTCACATGGATACCCAGGGCAATGTCTGGTTAACTAGGTCACAATAAAATAAAATAAGCAAAGCATTTGCATACGTAAAGAGTAATGATTATATGTTTCAACTTTATTGATACTTATATGATACTGATGAATAGAATAGAATATATGGTATGTAATGTATTTGTGATTTATTACTATGAGTTGCTTGGTACTTTAGAGCTCATTTGATGATTATTCTCACTGAGCCGCAACTCATCAATTTGCATCATTTTTTAGGTAAAGAAAAGTGATAGCTCATTTTGAGTAGCATATAGAAGACATGGAGAACAGGTCACTGGCCGAACCTCATCACTCTCTGTCCTTGCATTCCACACAAGCATGAAAACATGTCATTTGTATTTTGGACTTATATGTTTGAATATGTATTGTCACTCTGAATTTGTTTTAAAAATGTATAAATAAAAGCAACTCGTGAATACTTATGTGCAAAGTTTATGTTTTAATATATATGATATATCATATTGTGGCTAAAGCCTCAAAGTCGACTTGCAAAGTCATTGAATGATATTACAGGATATGAAAAAAATTTACTACCATTGTTAACAGGGTATTTTTCCTTTCCAGTATGCTATGTATGATTATTTGATACAGGGATAGGTTGAACTCAAATGTATAAGATGTGGTGTTACACGTTTACCCTTTCCCTTAAAGGGTAATTTAGTCATCTTGCCTAATAAGCAAAATTCACATGTGTCATATGATTCATAATCAAATGACCCCAAGCTACCATTCTTGTGTAGCTTAGCCATGAATTTCTCATTTATATGATCAAAGCGATAATGCCATAAGTAAGATGATTTCAATATATCTTGTTTTTGCCTTTTATTATCATTTATGTTTAAAATTGGATTTGACATATCTAATATGTATATTCCATTGAAAAATATACCATTAGTATAAAGAATTTCATTCAACATAATAAAACAACAATTGTTACTAAAAGCTAAATGGAAACCATCTTTATTTAGACTTGAAACATAAATAATGTTTTTAGTCAAAGCAGGTACATAATAGCAATTATCCAAAATTAACATAAGCCCACTAGGGAGGGTCAATACAAAAGTTCCTACAGCTACCCTTGCTCCATTTCCAATGCATAGGTCTGACTCTCCATTATTGAGCTGCCTATTGTTCCTTAGGCCCTACATAGTAGTGTATATGTGTGAGCCACAACCGGCATCTAATACCCACACGTTATTATCGAAAATAGTATTAATTTCAATGACAAAAATATCTGAAGTAGATGGGGCCTTATAGTTTCTCTTCCAATGGCCATCCTTGTCGCAATGGAAGCATGTCTCTTTTGGAGCAATCTCCTTGGCCTTCTTCTTGGCCACACCTCTCTTAGGCTTGATGAACTTCTTCTTTGTCTTCTTCTTAAGGTTCTTCCTTTTAGAACTTGAAAAGTCTACTAGCATCACTGCCTTACTTTCCTTCTTAACATATGGCTCAGCTGTTTTGAGAAAGTTAATCGGCCGAGCCATCAGAATACGAACTCTTCAAGATGAAATCCAATGAATCCATCACTGATATAACGAACCATCTTCTAGCCATCATAAATGGCATGAGAAAGCTTGGAAAACACTTGAGCTTGGAAGATGTAAACAACAAAATTCTGGGAAGTCTTCCTCTTAAAGACTATGGTTCAAGAGTTGCTAGTATAAAAGAAGCCAACGAAGACATGAGCGTCATGAATACCGATGTGCTTATTGGAAAACTTATAACATATGAAATGGAAATAAAGGGAGTAGAGAACTTGGAACCAAGCCAAAAATAAAGAAAGCCTCTAACACTAAGAGCCTCTACTTCAAAATCTCAAGAAGAAGTTGAAGATGATGAAGAAAAGAGTGATGATGCAAATGAGGACATTGCAATGCTCTCGAGAAGACTGAAAAGAATAATTGAAAAGAGAATTGGCAACTCTCGAAACTTCAAACAAAGAAATCTCAAACACTCCTCAAATGACTCTTAAAGGAATAAAAAGGAGGTAAAATGTTATGAGTGTGGGAAGAAGGGACATATCAAACCAGAATGTCCAAGGCTCAAGAAACACAAGAAGAAATATCAAAAAGATAATGGGGAGAAAGGTCACAAAGCCACATAGGATGACGAAAGCTCTTCCAATGAAAAGATGACAATGAAAGTGAAGAGGCCAACCTATGCTTCATAGCTTTAGAGGATCACGTCACGGATGAGGTAGGACCACCTTACTCATATTCATTCAATAATGATAGTAGTGATAATAATAGTGATAGTGAAGATGATGATGAGCAGAGTCTAATAGAAGTATTGAACCTAGAATTAGAAAAATATAGATGTAAATTCAATACTTATAAAAATAATATTTCAAGTTTGAAAAACAAAATGGAAGTTTTAGAAAAGGAAAATCTTGAGCTTAAGAATCTCTTCAAAAATCATTAGATGAGTACTCCTCTAGACCCTCAACTAAATCCTTGCTTAAAGAGAACAATGTTTTGAAAAATGAAGTTGAGGAAATTAGAAACTCCATTTCAATATTTCATAAAGGCAAGGAGAGTTTAGATACTCTCATAGCGTCTCAAAGACCACCTTTAATAAGACATGGTCTAGGATTTAATGGAACATCATCTTCATCTCACATGACCACATTTGTTCAGTTAAGTGAACCCCACATCTCCACTTTAGAAGTAATAGCCCCAAGGGCTAAGTGCACAACAAACATTAAATCCTTTATTTATAAAAGGAATGGTCAATGGTCGGTAAGCCTAAGAAGGAAACCTCAAAATGCCAATCATGCTTTTATGTATAAGAGGCATTCACCTAGGAAAGCACCAAGTCATCATGCATGTGCATGTCACTGCTCATAAACTCCACCTAATAGGATAATGTAGCTAAATGCATGGTAAACCCGAAAAACATATTTAGAGCTAAATAATGTAATTATTGTATAAAATTTAGTCTTATCAATAAACATTGCTGGATAAGGAAGGCTCATTAGGAACCTTCATGTGCTAACCCCCAAGGTCCCAAGTTCATTTGGGTACCTAAAAATAATACTTAAATTGTAATTTTATAGGTATGCCTCAAGTCCACTGTAAAAGAAAATGCTTGGCTGGTGGATAGTGGATGATCAAGGCATATGACCGGAAATAAAGAGCTATTCAATGAAATTAAAAGGATTGATGGTGGTAAGGATTGAAGATGTTTTAATTATTGATGGTTTGAAACATAACTTGTTAAGTGTAAGTCAATTATGTGATAAGGGAAACCAAGTAATCTTTACCTCTAATGAATGTCTTGTAACCTTTTTTAATGGCCAAGAGATATTCAAAGGAAGTAGAGATGTCAATACCTACATAATAGACTTACATAAAATATCTAACCTTTCCTCTAAGTGTCTTATGACTACTAGTAATGAATCTTGGTTGTGGCATAGAAGGCTTGGTCATGCAAGCATGGATTTAATTCAAAGCCTTAGCAAAGGAGATCTAGTAAGGGGACTACCAAAAGTTAAATTTGAAAAAGATAATACATGTGAACCTTGCCAAAGAGGAAAACAACACAAGTTGTAACACCTAACACCTTATACATCTGTATATCGCACATGTTGTTTTTATATTCAATTATCACGTATGAAACAAGAATAAAATAAAATTTATGGTTACAACGAGAGTAATTTTTTTTTAACTCATCTCATGTTATCAACAATAATTTCACAATCAATACGGAAGCTTTAATTATAGCCTATAACATCACATATATTACTAACTTAAACAAATATAACACCACATCTTATGCATTTGAGTATAACCTATCCCTGTATCAAGTAATCATACATAGCATACTGGAAAGGTAAAATACCCTGTTAACAATAGTAGTAAAAACTTTTTCATATCCTGTAATATAATTCAATGACTTTGCAAGTCTCATATCCTATAAGTTCATTCAATGACTTGCAAGTCTCATATCCTGTAATATTATTCACTGACTTTGCAAAGTTAACACTGAGGTTTTCACCACAATATAATATATCACATATATCAAAACATAAACTTTACACATAAGTATTTTTGAGTTGATTTCATTTATACATTTTTAGACTCATTCCAAAATGACTATACATATTCAAGCACGTAAATACAAAACACATATGACATATTTTCATGCTCGTGTGGAATGCAAGGAGAGAGAGTGATGAGGCTCGGCCAATGACCTGTACTCCATGTCTTCTATACACTACTCAAAATGAGCTATCACTTTTCTTTAACTGAAAAATGATGAAAATTGATGAGTTGCGGCTCGGTGAGAATAATCATCCAATGAGCTCTAAAGTACCAAACAACTCATAGTAATAAATCACAAATCCAATTTATACCATATATTCCATTCCATTCATCAGTATCATATATGTATCAATAAAGTTGAAACATATAATCATTACTCTTTATGTATGCAAATGCTTTGCTTATTTCATTTTGTTGTGACCAAGTTAAATAGACATTGCCCCGGGTTTCCATGTGAACATTTGCCATGTGAACATTTGCATTTGCATTTGCTAGCTAGCTTGATCATTTGTTTCATTTGCACATTTGTTGGGCCATAGGCCTCTTCTTTTACTTTACAATATCGATTAACTAGTCATAACGCCTTTTTAGTCAATATGCATATGCACTTGTATTTAAGCATTCATCAACCATTGTATCTTATCACATATAATATACATATACCACATATATACCTCATATGCCACACATATACCTTGCATATACATATACCATGTATATATATCACATATGTCCAACATATACTTCAAATATACTACAAGTATACCAATTATATATACCACATCTAAATCCGATGAAGGTATCTTTTTAGGATACTCCACCTCTAGCAAAGTTTATAAAGTCTTTAATAAATGGTCATTAGCTGTTGAAGAATCTATGCATGTTGTCTTTGATGAATCTAGTAAGCTTGATCTTGTGAAAGGTAGTCTTCTTCATCTCTACCTCAAGCTCAAGAGCAAGACAAACAAGAGATTCCAAAGGAGTGGAAAATGACAAAAGATTACCCCAAGGATCAAATCATTGGTGATCCTACTAAAGCTTTAAGCGCTAGATCTAATCTCAAACTTTTAGATTCTAACCTTGCTTTTGTCTCTCAAATTGAGCCTAAAACTATTGATAAGGCTCTGAATGATGAACATTGGGTGATTGCTATGCAAGAAGAACTCAACCAATTTTAGAGGAGTAAGGTGTGGACCTTAGTTCCTAGACCAAAAGAGAATCAAATCATTGGTAGCAAATGGGTATTTAGAAATAAACTAGATGAACAAGGTTCAATAACTAGGAATAAGGCTAGGTTAGTTGCAAAGGGTTATAATTAAGAAGAAGCAATAGATTATGATGAGACTCATGCTCCGGTAGCTAGATTAGAAGCCATAAGAATTCTTTTAGCATTTGCATGCCATATGAATTTTAAACTCTTTTAGATAGATGTCAAAAGTGCTTTTTAAATGGTTTTATAGAAGAAGAAGTTTATGTAGAACAACCACCAGGTTTTGAAAGTCATAACTTGCCCAATCATGTTTTTAAACTTTCAAAAGCCTTGTATGGTTTGAAACAAGCTCCAAGAGTTTGGTATGAAAGACTAAGTTCCTTCCTCTTAGAAAATAACTTTTCAAAGGGAAATGTTGACATAATATTACTTACTAAAAAGCATAAGCATGATATTCTAATTGTTCAAATTTACGTCAATCACATCATATTTGGGTCTACTAATGAATTGCTTTCCCAAGAATTTGCTAAGTGTAGGAATTTCTAGGGCAGCGAATACTTGCTTGTTGAGCGTAGACCGTGCGCTTTCAATGCTTTAGGCGGAGTCAAATTACTAGAACCTGACTCAATTCCACAATACGAACGCTTTGATTCACTTTTGATTGAATGGAGATGAAGAAATTCCTTTTTCGATAATTTTCGAATTTTAGAGAAAACTTTTTGATGAAAAGTTATATCACTTCCTTTCTTCCTTTTTCTTTTTCTTCTTAAAAGTTATATCTTTTTATAACTTTATATATAAGAAGATATAGGCTTGAGCTAGGTCAAGCCCATATGGGCGGCCCAATACCACAAAGCCCAACATCTCCCACTCGCCCAAAGTGGGCTTGGCTCAATCCAAAACATCATCTCACATCTCAAACTTAAACAAAGAATCTTTTATACATGCAAACGGACCGTGCGACCTGAAGCACAAAAATTGTGGGAGCTCCAATACAAACCTAATTATAGGCCATATAGGAGACATCAACCCAAAGATGTAATTATTTTCGATAATGTACTTAATTACCCCAAGTACCTTTCTCAATACGCTTATTCGAGTATCATTCAATCCCTCATGAATCTACACTCAAATCAATTTTACAATTACTTGTATTCTAAGTTACTTCTCGCTTCATCAAGTGTAATAACTTTGACCGGTGAACACAAGCTGTGAGTGCATAAGCAAAGTACTCTTTCTTTTGCCCTCATATCAATCAGATTTGAATTAACTCGCTTTTCTAGGAGTGTTCCATTAAGTCGAATCATTCCATGACTATAGGATACATCCTAAGATAGCCAACATTAATTCATCACATCATGATACAGTCAAAAGTCACAAAGGGTAAAAATTGTTTGAAATCCATTTATTGGATTTTTAGGACTCACATAGCGAAGAAGCAGGGATCCATTCTTTTGCTTCCTAATAGGTCAAATAACACATGCAGTATCAAATGCATGTTATGGTGGAGCTACTCTTTTCTTGTCAAAGATGAAAGAGTGTATGTCTTGCTCTTAGTTCAAAATAAATAAACACCATATGAGTATTAGTCTTGTCACTCTGAATGCGCCAAACTTGAAACTTTTATTTACACATTCAACAATGTTAAACAACAAATTTCACACTCAGCTTCCTCTATATGGACACATGAATGGTGAGGAAGTCATTCATGTTGATTCTTGTATATACGAAGAATCTCATCTTGATCCTCATCAAGGCGACCTAAAAAAATGAATGAAACTAAGACCGCTCCCACTCCATCTTAGTCATTCACTTAATGCCTCTGCATTTATGGTCTCATCTCTGCTCGCTCCATAGCGCCAAAGGCAATTACTCATGTGAGTGGGTCAATCTAAGTCTATCGACATACTTATTCGAATTGTGCTAACTGGTATTTACAATATATTCATATAATTGACAAATCATTAATCAATTAAATCGATATGTCATTTGTAAAAACTAAGTGATCTGACATAACATATATTGATTACATTCTACATAAGCCTAGGGATTTTACATGCCTTGCAAACGCACCCCTTGCTATTGGTTTAGTAAATGGATCCACTACCATTTTGTTTGTAGAAATGTGTTTCAGAGTCACTTCATTTTCCGCAATCATGTCTCTAACACAGAGATATCTAATCTGGATATTTTTGGTAAAGGAGCAATAGCAACCCTCTTGATAGAACAAGAAATTGGATATTGCTACTTTATTTTGATTTAGTTTAGTAATTTAGTAATATAGTTCTTGATTCATTCTTCTTTTCCCTTTTTTCAAATTTCTGAATTCTTTATTCAATTATCACAAATCTAATCTAATATAAAAAAAATCAATATGCAAAAAAAATCAATATGGAGGACCGCGGAGAGCAGCTTTTGCTAAAACACGAGCAGTTTCTTGAAAACTGGCCTCGGATATGAAACTTTGAGAATTAAATATTGGGGACAGACAGACCGGTAAAACAGTAGTAGCTATAGATACAATTTATGACAATGGATTGTCACAGGTTCAGATGCTGACTTGACAATCTCTAAGTGCTGCAAAAATCTTTTCAACCAAACTGCCTCTTGTATAGCTGAGGAACATACTACATACTCAGCTTTCATCGTCGATAAAGCTATACAAGATTGCTTCTTGCTACTCCATGAAATTGCGCAATCATTAAGCAAGAATGCATTTCCAAAAGTCTATTTGCGCTGATCTATATCACCTCCCAAATTAACACTAGTATAACCAATTAATCGAAAATCCTTCCCTTGATAACATAGAACACAGTCTGAAGTTCCTTTTAGATATCTCAATATTGTCTTGACTGCCATCCAGTGTTTTAGACCTAGATTAGATTAAAATATGCTTACTAGACCAATGGCATAGAAAATGTCTGGACGTGTGCACATCATTGCATACATCAGACTACCGACAACACTGGAGTAGGGTACTCTAGACATTCATTCTTTTTCATCCGATGTCTTGGGACATATATCTAGACTAAGGCTCAGATTCCTTTCTATAGGGGTATCCATAGGCTTACATTCATGCATATGGTAATGCTCTAACATTTTCTGTATATAAATCTCTTGAGACAAACCCAGAAGTCTTTTAGAGCGATCCCTTAGGATCTTAACAACAAGTACATAACTAGCCTCACCCATATCTTTCATTTCAAAGTTCGATGATAACCATTTCTTGGTAGTATCAATCAACTTCTTATCATTTCCAGCTATTAAAATGTCATCGGCATACAAGGACATAATTATAAAACCATTGTTAGAACATTTAATATACACGCAATGGTCTTCCTCCATCATCATAAAACCATCCTTTAATATGGTGTGATGAAATTTGAGGTTCCACTGTCTTGACGCTTGCTTAAGACCGTAAATGGATCTTTTGAGCTTGCAAACTTTGCGCTCTTGTCCTTTGAGTTCAAAACCTAAAGGTTGATCCATATAGATCTCTTCATCTATTTCTCCACTGAGAAAAGAGTTTTAACATCCATTTGATATAATTCTAAGTCCATTCGTGCTACTATAGCCAGAATGAGGTGAACTGATGCAAACCTGATTACAGGTGAGAATGTATCTTCATAGTCAATTCCCTCTTTTTGTGTGTAGCCTTTAGCTACTAATCGAGCTTTAAATCTTTCTATTGTCCCATCTGCCTTATGTTTTATTTTGAGAATCCATTTGTTCCCAGTAGTCTTACGATCAGGCGGTTTCTCAACCAAATCCCAGACTTGAATTTATATCATCGAATCCATTTCCTCTTCCATACCTTTAATCCATTCCCTTGCTTTAGGACCAGAGAGAGCTTGTTGTACTGTTTTAGGCTCTTCTTCATCTGAAGCAATCATAAAAGCTTCCCCCTCAATCTCAAATCGATGACGGGGAATCTTGTCATGATTACCATATCGAGGTTGAGATTGTTCATGGTCTTGCTCCATTGGAACAAAATTTGACATTTTTTCACTCCCACTTGGTTTAGGAGGAGTAATAAATTCTTGCTTTGTGAGTGCTAAATCAATTATTCTTGCACTCCTACTAGTCTCAGGATCTTCCATTTCATAAAATTGGAAATTCTTATTTATCTCACCTCTTTTAGGAAAGTCAGAGTCTAAGAAAATGACATCTTATGACTCAACTTCTGTTACTCTTCCATTTGTCTTCCCCCAAAAATACATATCCTTTGGAGAATTCTAAGTATCTTATAAAGATACATTTCTTCCCCCTCAGATTAAGCTTTCCATATTCATGGGAAGTGTTGTGGATATAAGTTGCGCAGCCCCATGGGCGCATATTGCTTAAGTCAGACTTTTCACTTTTCCACAATTCATATGGGGTGGAATGAATAGATTTTAATGGTACACGATTTAGAATGTAGGCAGTAGTCATTAATGCATCTCCCCAAAAGGAAATAGTTAAATTAGCTTGCACCATCATTGACCTAACCATGTCCAATAGGGTTCTATTTCTTCTTTCTGCTATGTCATTTTGTTGTGAAGTAGAAGGAATAGTTAGCTGTCTAGCTATACCCTTATCATCATAATAACTTTTGAATAAATCAAATAGATATTCACACCTCGATCGGTCTGTAAAGATTTTATATTCAAATTTAATTGATTCTCAACCAATATACTGTAACATATGAAGCAATCTAATGCTTCAGATTTATGGGAGATTAAATAAATGTGATTGTATCTAGTGAAATCATCTATAAAAGTGATGAAATAGTGAGCACCATGTCTTGCTCTCACATTCATTGGGCCACAAATGTCAGAATGTATAAGCTGTAAAGGAAATGTGGCTCTTTTGGCTTTGCCAAATGGTAATCTTGTTGCTTTTCCAGCTAGACAATGCTCACAGATAGGCAAATCTATTTTCTTAATAGATCCTAAAAGACCAGCTTTTGCTAATCTTTTTAAACGATCTTGCCCAATGTGTCCTAATCTAGCATGCCATTTAGTATCATCAATTAATGAAACATTACTGAATTTCCAACAAGAAATATAAATTGCTTAACATCCATAAAGATAGTGTCTAACACTAAAACACCATTCAACATATGTCCAGAACCATAAAAAACTTTATCCAAAAGTATTTTGACACAACTATCTTCAAAAATAATTTTGAAGCCAAGTCCAAGCAGAATAATAATGGAAACTAAATTTCGTCGAATATCAGGAGCATAAAGCACATCATGGAGATAAAGTGTGCGACCTCCCCACAGCACTAGCTTGCAGGTACCGATCCCGAGCACGTCAGCCAAAGCATTATTCCCCATATAGATTTTTCTACTCCCTTTTGGAATTCGACAAAATTCCACAAAGGCAGATCGGACCCTTGCTCTGTGGTCTATTATTGTTGAGTCTACAGTCTAATAAGGAACAATTTCAGCTAACATCAAGCAACTACTCACATATAAATCTGAGGGACTAATTTGGTCATATAATATCTTTGACTTAGTGCAATTATGAGCAAAGTGACTAGGCTTCCCACAGTTGAAGCAATTCATTTTCTTGCCTTTCTTTCTGCTGTGTTTCCCAAGCTTGGGCTTATTTTTGCTAAATTTGGTCTTATTTCCTCCCTTGCCTTGCCATTTTCCCTTACTTTTCCATTTCTTTTGCCCAGAGCCTGAAGCCCCTTTTCCTCTAGACTCAGTCATATAAGCCTCCCCTTCAGGCTTATCAGTGAGAAGGCGATCCTCCTCTAGCTCAACATGTCGGGCAACATCATCAAAAGTTTTGATATTGTCATTATGGGTAAGGTTGACATGCATGTGTTCCCAGGCTTTCAGAAGGGAGCAAATTATAGCTTGGACTTATTGCTTGTCAGTCATCTCATGGCTAACACCTTTCAGCTCACTTATCATGTTAGACATGATAGTAACGTGTTGCCTCATTGTATGATTAGAATTTTTCTTATAGGCATCAAATTTTAGAGTTAACTAACGCAGCCTTGTTGTTGAGGTTCCACATAACTAAACCTTTATAGCATCCCAAACTGCTTGGGCTAAGTGGTGCTTCTTAAAGCATAACATCAAGTCATTTCTCATGCTACTCAGCATCAAAATGCGAGCAACTCTGTCCTTGCGCTTATAAGCTTGATATGCTTCCATATCCCGCCTATGTTGAGCAGTGTTTCCATGCTCAAGCTCAGCCATTGGTTTTGTTATTGTTTCTAGCATATCTTTCTCTTCCAGGAGATATTGAATTTTACGATGCCAAATGTCATAATTTTTATCATTCAGCTTATCTCCTTGATTCAAATTAGCAATAATGCTTTTTGTTGCAGTCATTTCAACTACTTAGAAACAATGATTATAATTAAGATTAGCACAATTCATTATTACTTTTTGTTAATTTCAAGTCACAATGTTTCAAATTAATTTTATATTAGATGAGATTCATTAATTTTATATTACATGCGCCAATTAATTTTATATTAGATGAGATTCATTAATTTACCAATCTAATATTTCCACAACACATTCATCATATAATATAATATAACAATAATAATATATATGCATTAAAATAAGATAAACATCCATTACATGTCCCAAAAATAATTAACATATTGTCACACACAAAAATAAATATTTTCTAATATTGAGTTTAATTCATTCATCATCTGGTTGAACCTGTGGTTCCCTCTCAGCAAATTCTCTTTTTTTCAGTGTACCAGACATTTTTTTCATCCATGGGAAACTATTAATGATTTACTAGATCGCCTAATACTATCTTGTATCTAGCACTCCAGTTCCTGATTCAAATCTTTTTTAAAATTTTCATAAGTTAAGTCATTTAATCTTTCTTTAAACACCTTCCTTTTCTCTTCCCATGAATCAGGTAAGGAATCAAGAGCTATAGACATCTGTTATTCCACAGCTAAGTCATAGTCTTCACTAAACATCATATAGAATGTCCAAATTTTATGGAACATCTCATCAATATGCTTTTCAAGAGAATGTTTCAGATCTTTCTTATATGCACATAATCACTCCAAAGCGCGAATCATCAGATTCCTCACTACATGTTTGAATAAATTAAACCAACATTAGACTCAATTAAATATCATATATGTTATGTGACACAAAAAAAAATTCACATATATATTTTTAGTAATTATGTTCCAATTTGCATATTTTTCTCCAAATTCTTCATTAAACAGTCATAAAAAAAAATTTGGAAAAATATCCATTAAATAGGAAATTAAATTTTGAGAATTTTAAAAAAAATTGGACAAAAAATACTCATTCATACACCCCCACGCGCCAAACGAAGTTTTCCCATGCGCTTCACGTGCTCCACGCGTTGCCACTCGTACCTTTCCACGTCATCGCCACGTCAGCATTTGTGGACCAACCAGAGGAATACACGTGGCCAAACATGCCATGTATCATGGACACGTGTCTTGACATATGGCAAAAACCATCAGCAACCATTCCCCCAAAACCGCCAGTGCGTGTATTATAGGCGCCGTCTTCCGGAGGTTGTTTTGCACTGGTTTTTCAAATTTTACACATTTTTAACAATTTTAAAACCATCGGGACATTTTTATTCCATTTCAACATCATTTTGGCCATGTTTGAATAACACATACATGATCCGAGAGTGGAAATTGTTTTAATGACAGCTTTCAAAAAAAATATACTCAAAAACTTTGAAAAATCATAAAAATTCAACCACTCATTAGAAAATTATGCAAAAATACTCGTTACAAAACTTGTGATGAGAGCTTTCCAATGATACCAAATTCAAACTATGAAACTGAAGAATTAATTTTACGAAAATTGAAGAAATTGACTTTTTATAGTAAATTTCTCAAAAATCATCACAATTACGATTTTAAGTACAAAAATGCACAAAACGGGCTCTTATACCAATGTAGGAATTTCTAGGGCAGCGGATACTTACTTGTTGAGCGTAGATCATGCGCTTTCAATGCTTTAGGAGGAGTCAAATTGCTAGAACCTGACACAATTCCACAGTATGAACACTTTGATTCACTTGTGATTGAATGGAGATGAAGAAATTCCTTTTTTGAGAATTTTCGAATTTCAGAGAAAACTTTTTGATGAAAAGTTATATCACTTCCTTTCTTCCCTTTTCTTTTTCTTCTTAAAATTTATATCTTTTCATAACTTTATATATAAGAAGATATGGGCCAGGGCTGGGTCAAGCCCACATGGGCGACCCAATACCACGAAGCCCAACACTAAATGTATGACTAGGGAATTTGAAATGAGCATGATGGGTGAGCTTAAGTTCTTTCTTGGTCTATAAATAAAACAAAGCAATGGGGGCATATTCATCAACCAATCCAAGTATGCCAAAGACTTAATCAAAAAATTTGGAATGGAAGGATGCAAAAATCCAAGAATCCTATGAGCACCTCAACAAAATTAGACAAAAATGAAAAGGGTAAGAGCATTAATGAAAAGCTCTATAGAGGTATGATCATATCACTCTTATATCTTATTGCCTTTAGGCCAAATATAATGTATAGTGTATGCTTATGTGCTAGATTTCAATCATGTCCTAAAGAATTACATTTGAATGCTGTGAAAAGAATCTTAAAATATGTAAATGGTACATTGCATCTAGGTTTATGGTATCCTAGAAATTCATCCTTTCATATCATAGGATATTAAGATGCAGACTATGCCGGTAGTCTCTTGGATAGGAAGAGTACTTTAGGCATTTGTCACTTTATTGGTGAATGCTTCGTTTCTTGGTTTAGCAAGAAACAACTTTTGGTTGCTCTTTCTACCGTTGAAGCAGAATATGTAGCAACAGGATGTTGTTGTACTCAAATCCTATGGATGAGACAATAACTTAAGGATTATGGTCACAATTTTGACCATATACCTATCAAATTTGACAATACAAGCGCCATAAATCTATCTAAGAATCCTATTCAACACTCTAGAAGCAAGCATATTGACAAAAGACATCATTTTCTTAGAGATCATGTTTAATATGGAGATGTTAACAAATAATCAATTAGCAGATATTTTTACCAAGTCTCTTAATGAAGAAAGATTTAACTTCATAAGAAGAGAGCTTGGTATGCTTGATGGATTAACTTTATTTTAAGCATGATTATCAAAATTGTCAAACCTTGAATGTTAACATGATGGGAATATATGTTTTAAGGCATAGAAGCATCTAAGGAATCTTTAGTCTTAGTTTAGACTCAGTTTTAGTTATTGAAAATTTAAGGCAATTCACACCCGTGACATATATTCACGGTCGTGATCATAATCGCCAAAAGCTCTAGTAGCTTTCACGCCTTGCTTCACGATATACTTCACAGCTGAAGGTAGTGAAGACTATGTATCATGCCCTTAACACTTTTTCACGACCATGAATATAAAATTCAAATAATTACAAAACTATTCATGACACGCTTTGTTTCATGCATTACTTCACAGTCAAAAGTAGTGAAGATTGCATTTCACGACCGTGACTCATTTTATCACCACCGTGAAATTCATACGTAATGCATGTGCTATTTAATGTCACGACCATGAACCGATTCATATCCTTAGTCACGGTTAAAGCGCCTCTTTAACAAACTGTGACTACAACCATTCACGCCCGTGAGTGATGATTCATGGTTGTGAATATGTCGACTATAAAACATATTTTTACCATTTCTTCTCATTCTCAACCTTAAAAATTCTCTCAATTAAAGCTCTCATTCATTATCTCTCACAAAATCTGTCCTCCTCATATTCTTTTTCATTTATAAAATCCTTCAAAACTCCTTCCTTTTTCAAAAATCACAACATCACAAGGTTATTCTCAAAATCCTTAATCAGAAAATTATTATCAATGGAACCCGACTCATCAAAAGGCACGAGCTTCTCAACATTATTCCTAAGCATTGTCATCCGAGATATGCAGTTCTTAAGAAAAAGCCCCTACTTTCTTCTCGTTCCTTCGAATGGAATGCTGTCAGGACTCTTGGACTTGAGGCAAGCATGACGGAACAATTACAAGCTTGTCATCTCAAGGATTTTATGGATATTCATCGACCGATGCTAAGAAACCAACTCTTGAGTTCCTTAGCACTTTGTAAGTTTCTCCTACCAGAACAAATAAATTCCAACTTTGTAAGCATCTGAACACTCTCACAATACCAGAGTTTGGCACAATCTTCAAACTTCCGTTAGACGGTATTCTTAATGAGAGTGAGGTGGAATTCTATGCCAATTCTTCATGGACTCATTTTGGGTTAGATTGTAGCTGGGACGTGAAGAAGACTAAGAGCACTCATCTTCAGTCTCCCGTGCATAAATATTTACATAGGTTTCTTACCTATAGTATCTTTGCAAAAGACGATGGCAACAGTGCAATCCAGAAATTAGAGCTTTTCCTCCTAGAGATGGCACAAAGAGGTTTAACCATGGCTCTGTCTTGATAGTTTGCAAATCATCTTCTCTCTATTGCAACAAATCCATTGAGAGATATCTTGATTGGTAGGTATGTGACTCACCTTGCAATTGAACTCGACTATCTAAAGCTCGATGAGCACAATTTCAACCTCATTTCAATACATCCTCAAGACCGGCTAGATGTCAAGTCTTTTATAAAGATGAGAGCAGTTGTTCACATAATCTACGAGAATAATGTCTATTACTGCTTCACCACTCCAGTTGGTGAAATTGATTGGGAAGACCAGGATTTGGATGAATTCAAAGCTGGCCTCTAAGGAATCCAGTATAGAAAATGAGCCCGAGTTGAGACAGCGGCCCCAGAGGTTGAGCAAGAGGTTGGTCAATCCTCGACCTCTACACCTAGCTTGGCACAGTAGGGGTTGATCTTTTAGCACCTCACTTTGACCTATTACAGGCTTCCATCGATGAGAGGTTGAAAAACCTCAAAGATTTCATGGAATCTCGTATGGATAGCCTCGAGGCGGAAGTAGCACGCCTTAGAGATGGTTTGTCAGGTTCAAAGCCTAGTTAGATTCCTAGCTTATTCATGTTTTTTTGTGTGTTGTTTATGTACTACTTTCTATTATTATGAGTGTAGGACTTTAATTCACATTTTTAAACTTTGTACTTCCTCTCTTTTGTATTAATATAATTACATCATTGTCATTTTATGGTTTATTTTTGTTGATGACAAAAGCGGACGAACCTAGCAATATATGAATGCAAATGTGTTGTATACTTAACTAGTTAAGCAAACAAGTTGGCATACTTAGAATATACCTCACATATACTTTATATATACTTAACTAGTTAAGCAAACAATTTGATATACTTTGAATATACCTTGCTTATACCTAACTAGTAAGCAAAGATTCATGCGATACTTCGTTCAATTCTTGCACTCTATTACTTTAGTCTTAAGCATCTTTTGAGGGAATACTTCTCAAAAGCACATATTGGTAGATTATTTGTCACCATCAAAAAGGGGGAGATTGTTAAACCTTGAGGAACTTGATGGGTATTTCCGTCATTTTGATGCTGACAAATAAAATAGCAATAATGTATTTAACAATATGTCTTCTAAGTTTGTTGAACAGGATATATCTTGAATGAAATAGATGCAAGAATGAAAGAAAAATTTTGAAGATAAAAAAAAAAAGAATAGCATGTTCACGCCCGTGATATAGCTTAGCGCCAACTTTCTAACATTCAAAGTTCACGGCCATGAAGGATCATACCAACCGTGAATGATCAAACTTGTCACGCCCGTGAAACAACATGTCAAGTTCTTCTAGAAAGCTTTACGGCGAAAGTCACCACTTAAACCATGGCTTGGAAGAATGTCCCGTGAAATTATAAAGTCACGCCCGTGATCAAACACTTCAAGTTCTTCCAGAAAGCATCATAGCTAGAGTCACCACATGGACCATAACTTGAAAGAACATTCACGACCGTGACACATATAGTCACACCCGTGAATGAGGACAGAGAAATATGTCAGGCGCAGAGTTAAGAGTTGGTTCAACGGCTATTTTCGCATTAAATGCACCCAAACGACTATGATTCATTGAGAAAGTATAAATGCAAGACATTTATGAATCGTAACAAGAAGAACAATAATTACTTTTAATCAAAAATCTTGTTGTAGCCATTATGCATTAATTACTTTCAACAAATCCTTTATTCTTTGTAAAAACCTTTTTGCTCATAATTTCTGAGCATTATAGGTTGGTGAGTGTTTTTCATTGTAATTTATTACTCAAGTGAGTTTGGAACATTGGGTTCAGATTGAAACACTTGTAAGGGTTTATTGTGTGAGGCATAAAACACAAGGAATTAGTTTATCGTGTGAGCCATTAAAACACAAGGGAATTTTTGGGTTAGGTGTTACCCATTGAAAGAAACACTATAGTTGGGAGTGAGCTTGCAAAACTCCATTGTAGCACTTGGTGTATTAGTAAAACTCTCAATTGAGATTGGAGAGAGGAGTAGGATTTGTTAATACACGAACCTCTATAAATCTCGTGTGTGATATCTCTTCATCTCTACTCCATTTAATTTTATTTCGCAACTAAGGTTAGGAAATTTGTTTATAAGCAATTCAACCCCCATTTCTTGGTTCATTGTTTGGGCAACACAATGGACTGTAGCTGAGAAGAAACCACCAGGATAGTGCCACATGCTCACTCTTTTGAGCCATATCAAACAGAAGCAATTCGGAATTCTGAATTGAGTCGTTCTTATCACCCTAAGAAAAGATGTTGTAGGTGAGAAAATGGTGAATGTATCAAAGCACTAGTGTTGGGTTTTGAAGAATGAATTAGATTCATAAATGCAGTGGAAAATAAAATTTACAAAACCCGAAAGAAAATATCATACTTGTGCCATTAAAACTAATTTAAATAAACATAGAGGTTAGAAATTATACCTTATAATTTCTTATTTGTTATTCAAATCTTCACTTTGTTGGGTTGCAGCAAACCACAACAACCCACACTAGGATATATCTAATGATAATCCACGCGAAGAATGAAGAAGAAACTATCAAAAGAAACAGTTTGAATAAATTCAAAGTGTTAGCTTTGAAAGTGTTCTTAAAAGAATTTTATTGCGCCTTAAAAATATGTTTTTCACAAAAAAAATATTTTCATGTCTATTTTTTGTCATTTGATGTCTTTTCTATTTGAATCAAATTGAAAGAAATGATCAAAAGTCAAAAATGGAGAAAATGGAAATGAATGAATAGTAAATTGGCCATAATTGGCCTAATTAAGGCCAATTCATCCGTTAGCAACAAGTCTTTAGCAATAAGCTTTAGCAACAAGTCTAGCTTTATAGGTAATCAAATTACCATCCATGTCATTTTTCTTTTTGAAAACCCACTTGCACCCTATAAGCTTTATCCCTTCAGGTGGGTCAACCAAAGTCCATACTTGGTTTTCATACATGGAATCCATTTCTGACTTCATGGCTTGAAGCCATTCGTAAGATTCTAAACTATTCAGAACTTCTTCATAGGTTATAGGCTCATCATTTTCCATGAGCAATACATTGTTATGTTCACTAATGAGAAATTTGTATCTCTCTGGAACAGTACGTATCCTACTTGACCTACGAAACTCTTGTGCTTCAGAAGGTTGAGCTATTATATAATCTGTATGAGTAACAAGCTTGGGTTCATGAAGTTTATCATCATCTGTTTGAGTATCTTGAACTTTCTCAAGTTCAATTTTACTCCCACTATCCCCTTTTTGAAGGAATTCTCTTTCTAAAAAGATAGCATGTCTTGAAACAAAAACATTTTGTTCCAAGGGGTGGTAAAATTAATATCCATATGATGCTTTTGGATATCCCACAAATAGACATCGGTTAGACTTAGCTTCTAGCTTATCTGACATTGTCTGCTTCACATAAGCAGGACAACCCCAAATTCTCATGTAAGAAAATGTGGGCCTTTTTTTATACCATATCTCATATGGAGTAACATCAATTGACTTCGATGGAACTCCATTTAATATATAAATGGCAGTCTCTAGTGCATAACCCTAAAAAGATTTAGGCAATTCTGCAAAACTCATCATAGACCTTACCATGTCTAACAAGGTTCAGTTTCTCCTTTTAGCCACACCATTATGTTATGGCGTGTAAGGTGGAGTCCATTGAGATAAAATCCCATTATCCCTACGATAATCTAAAATCTTTTGGCTCAAGTATTCACCTCATCAATCTGATCGAAATGTTTTAATACTTTTGTCAAGTTATTTCTCTACTTCATTTCTAAATTCTTTGAACTTTTCAAAAGCTTCATATTTGTATCTCATAAGATAAATGTATCCATATCGTGAGTAGTCATCGATAAAAGTAATGAAGTAGATGAAACCACCTCTGGCGTGTGTAGACATTAGACCACATACATCTGAATGTATTAAGTCTAAAAGGCCATTAGCACGTTTACCCTTTCCCTTAAAGGGTAATTTAGTCATCTTGCCTAATAAGCAAGATTCACATGTGTCATATGATTCATACTCAAATGACCCCAAGCTACCACTCTTGTGTAGCTTAGCCATGAATTTCTCACTTATATGACCAAGGCGACAATGTCATAACTAAGATGATTTCAATATATCTTGTTTTTGCCTTTTATTATCATTGATGTTTTAAATTGGATTTGACATATCTAATATGTATATTGCATTGCATAATTTACCACTAGCATAAAGAATTTCATTCAACATAATAGAACAACAATTGTTACTAAAAGCTAAATGGAAACCAGCTTTATTTAGACTTGAAACATAAATAATATTTTTAGTCAAAGCAGGTACATAATAGCAATTATCCAAATTTAACATAAGCCCACTAGGAAGGGTCAATACAAAAGTTCCTACAGCTAATGCAGCAACCCTTGCTCCATTTCCAATGCGTAGGTCTGACTCTCACTTATTGAGCTGCCTATAGTTCCTTAGGCACTTCATATTAATGTATATGTGTGAGCCACAACCGGTATCTACTACCCATATGTTATTATCGGAAATAGTATTAATTTCAATGACAAAAATACCTGAAGTAGATGGGACATCTTCCAATGGCCATCCTTGCCACAATGGAAGCATGTCCCTTTTGGAGCAATCTCATTGGCCTTCATCTTGGCCACGCCTCCCTTAGGCTTCATGGACTTCTTCTTCTTCTTCTTAAGGTTCTTCCTTTTAGAACCTGAAGAATTCACCAGCATCACAGCCTTACTGTCCTTCTTGACCGCTGGCTCAGTTGTTTTGAGCAAGTTAATCAGCTCAGGAATAGTGGTATAGATTTGGTTCATCCTATAGTTAAGCATAAAATGTGAATAACTATCTGACAAACCAATTATAATTAAGTCAATACTTAATTCATGGTCCATCACAAATCCCAAGGTGGCCAACCTCTCAATATAGCCATTCATCTTCAATGCATATTGCACTGGAGATGTAGCGCTCCCTTACCCTACTAGTCGTTAATAAGATATGGAATTGCTACTAAGCTCATATGTTTTAAAACCAATGTTCAAATTATTGAATTTTTTTTAGTCTATTATTAGCGAAATATTTATTGCTATATTTTTTTTCTTTCCATTAAAATATATAACTAGTGATGGAATTTTTGATTTAACAGACTTCATTCAATTAAACCATAACATTTAGACATATATTTACAACTAATACTAGATATATAAAATTACAAAATTCATTCCTTATAAATCCTACATGCCAAAAATTTACATCAAAAGAAATTCTTAAAATTTAATTTTTACAACATAATTTCAAAAACATACAAAAAGAACTAGACTGCTGCAATCTCGTCTTGGGGTTCTCTCTTCTTCGATCACCCTATCGGAACAGCTACTTCTATTTATCTGCATGTGAAACACACGCACTAAGCAACTAGCTTAGTGGTATGTTTGGCAACTATCCAATAATTTCATAAATAATTCTAAAATAAAATTTTAGAAAATACAATTAATTTATTAAGCATGCCAAATATTTAATTAATAATAAAACTATTTTCTTCGTGCAGAAATATTTAATTCATCAATTATGATATTCCATTCATTAAGCATGCTTGAAATTTTAACAATACAAGATATAAAATTTACAATATCAATTTCATAATTCATATATTTTTTTCCTATTATTTATTTAATAGCCCACGACATCTTAGACTGGAACTAAACACTGGATATAGAGTTTCTGCTCTCCAAAAGTATACTCGGCGCCTACATAATTATTTTATAACTCGGTGTTTAACGCTTACATTTTTAATAACAACTCAGCACCTTTTTGATGCCTACGTAAATTCGAACTCAACACTATTTCTTAGTGCCAACGAAATTTCAACTCAGCACTATTTTTTAGTGCCTACTTAAATTAAATCTCAGCACTATTATTTTTAATGTCTACATTTCTACCTTTTTATTCGCATGTCAATTTATCCTAATTTCTAGTTCTCGACTAGATGTTATAGGGTTTAATTATATTTATTACCTTTATTATTATTTACATAAATTATATAGGTAACATTAATATAAATTTTATATAAATACAATAATTCCCATTAAATATTTTACAATCTCATACTTGCTTATTTAATCATTATAACTACAATAAAATCAAATAATATATTTTTCTATCACAAAATCCCACAATCAACACATATGTTCAAACTGCCCTATTCTGGACAGTTTTTCTTCATTATGTTTTCCTGTATTTTTCGTCCAATGTTAGGTGGAATTTCGACAAGTAATCAACTAACAAAATGTAGGAACATGTCTTATATTTAATTTTCGACTTGAATCAAATTAAAACGAACTTTTTAGCAAAATTTATGAATTTTCTTCTAAGCTACATTCACTGCAATCTGCCCAGTATTTTATTGGACAGATTTCTGCCTTATATTTCTCTGGCTTTTTCATCCATTGTTAGATGGAATTTGGATAAGGTATCAACTAACAAAATGTTGGTACATGTCTTATATTTAATTTCAAACAAGAATCACATTAAAAATAATTGTTTATAAAAAGCTACAAATTTTCTTCTAACCTATGTTCACTTCAATCTGCCCAATATTTTTTTCTGGACAGATTTTTAGTTCAAATTTTGAGTCCATTTTTCATATAATTCTAGGCCTATTTAGGTCTAATGATCTGAATGCAAGTTGAAGGCCTATGTCTTAAATTTCCAACCCAATAAGAATCACCTAAAAATCATTTCCATAACTCACATGATGACTGTAACGGCTGGATCTACTGGAATTCGGGTCCTGGCCCATTGCCACAGTAGTCCACCCGCCGTCTTACTGAGACCAACGGGCTGCCGGGGTCCATGGCCTAATACCTCCAACCCATCACTGGAATCGCACTCAAGGTGTTTGCCACAGTAGGTTGTTGGAGGCAAGAGTCGAACCCTTGACCTCCCTTTAGCCTCAGTAAGAGACTACCAATTGTACCATTTAATTATAACAAATTTTTTAAAAGTTAAAAAATTTTCTATTTTATAGAAATCTAAGAAATCTAAGAAATAGAATATATAAGAAATAGAAAACTATAACAAATACTAACTATAAAAATACTCAAAAAAAATACTAAATAAAATAATAAGTATAAATAATAAGTTAATGGTACAATTGGTAGTCTCTTACTGAGGCTAAAGGGAGGTCAAGGGTTCGACTCTTGCCTCCAACAACCTACTGTGGCAAACACCTTGAGTGCGATTCCAGTGATGGGTTGGAGGTATTGGGCCATGGACCCCGATAGCCCGTTGGTCTCAGTGAGACGGCGGGTGGACTACTGTGGCAATGGGCCAGGACCCGGATTCCAGTAGATCCAGCCGTTACAATGACTAGAAAACTAGACACTGTTCATATGATGAATTTCCAGCACATCAATTAATTCATACAATTTTCATTTTCACGCATCAACCTCATATTCTAGTTTTTATTTTCACATTCATAGTATCATTTAATCACTAATTCATTACTCAATCAAATATCTAGAATTTCATACACATCACAAAATCAAAATCAACATTTTTCTATATTGAATTTTTGCCAAATTTACATATCTCAAAAATTTCACTTCTCTTCACTTTTATCTTATTCCTAGCTAGCTTTCTCTTTGCCCTTATTTTCTCTTTGATTTTGGTTTAAATTTTGTTCACTTCCTTGTCCTAACAACAAGTTTTACACTAATCAAGCACTAATCACACTAATCCACTCTTAATCACCATTAACATAATAATAACCCTAAATTACTAGCTTTAATGGCAACTAATCCCAAACTCAAAGAAACGATAAGAAGAAAAGTGAGAAGATAGAAAATTTATACTCACCTTTGATGATCTTCAAAATGACCAAAGTCTTATTTCTCTTTTTCTCTTTCTTTCTTCCTTCCTCTTCCTTGGTTTTGCTCACTTTTCTTCACTTCTTTAATGATCTTGGCTTAATTCCATTTATTTTCAATCTATTCTTAGCTTGATTTGAAGAAAGAAAAAGAAGAATAAGTGGGGGAGGAGGAGCTCATGGCAAAAGAGAGAAAAAGAGAGAGAAATGGGTGTGATTAAAGTGAGGAAGAAGAAGAATGGCCAAAAAGTGAAAGTTTGACTTTTTATAGTTGGATTAGGTGGGTGGTTAGGATTAATTACTACTCTTGCTTTCCATTGGTCCATTAATTTAAATCACTCTTACTTTATTTTAATCAAAAGAATATTCCTTTCCTTAGATAAAGAATATTCCATTTTTATGCCTTCTTAAAATATATGTATTAAAAATAATGCAATTTCCAATTTCGTTCAACGAAATTTTTTTTTTTTTCAATTTTACTTCCAAACATCAAAATTCTAAATTAATAATATCCAAAATATTTTTCTCACATCTTATTATTATTTTAATTTATTTTTTTCATGTCCGAATTTAGACTCTGATCGTTTCAGTGTGCCGGATTTCGGTCAACCTCGACCGTGGCATTACAATATAGGGCATTACAATTTTCCCCTTCTTAAAAAATATTTCGTCCTCTAAATTTACCTTTTTAACTGGAGTGGAATAATTGTGGATATTGAGCTTTCATCACCTTTTCATTTTTCCAAGTCGCCTCTTCTGAATTATACTTTTTCCATATAACCTTTACCAATGGTACCTTCTTATTTTGTAGCTCTTTCATTCCTCGAGCTAGAATTTCCACCGGCTCCTCTTCGTAAGTTAGATCTGATCGTATCTCTATAGGTTTTGTTGATATGATATGAGATGGATCCGATTGATATTTTCTCAACATGGACACATGGAATACATTGTGAATCTTGTCTAACTCTTGTGGTAAGCTAATTTGTACACCACGGGACCTATGCGTTCAAGTACCTCATAAGGTCCAATGAACCTAGGACTCAACTTTCCCTTCTTTCCAAATCGGAAAATCCTTTTCCAAGGTGAGACTTTTAAGAATACTTTGTCACCAACTGTATACTCAATATCCCTCCTTTTCAAATTTACATATGATTTCTATCTATCAACAGCAGCTTTCAGCCTATCTCTTATTACTCTCACTTTTTCCTCTGTCTCCTGTACTAGATTTGGACCCACTACTTTCATTTCACTAAGCTCGGTCCAACATAGAGGCATTCTACATTTCCTCCCATACAAGGCTTCATATGGTGCCATACCGATACTGGCTTGGTGACTATTACTGTAGGCAAATTCTATCAATGGAAGATGTTTGTCCCAACTGCCTTCAAATTCTATCACACAACTCCTCAACATATCTTCCAATATCTGTATGACCTTCTCTGATTGTCCATCTGTTTGTGGGTGGAAAGCTGTGCTGAAAATGAGTCGAGTACCCATGGCTTTATTCAAACTTTTTCAGAATTTTGAAGTGAACCTCGGGTTTCGATCTGAAATGATTGAAACTGGCACACCATGTAAACGGATTATCTCATTAACATAGATCTCTGCCAAATGGTTAAGTGGATAATCCATCTTGATTGGTAGAAAATGAGCTAATTTAATGAGCCAGTCCACCACTACCCATACTAAATCATGCCTCTTTTGTGTCAAAGGCAAACCAGAAACAAAATCCATTGTAACTCTTTCCCATTTCCACTCCGAAATTGAAATTGACTACAATAATCTACTTGGTACTTGATGTTCAACCTTCACTTTCTGACAAGTTAAACATCTGGTAGTATACTTTATGATATCTCATTTCATCCTTGGCCACCAATAATTTGCCTTCAAGTCATGATACATTTTGTTGCTTCCCGGGTGCATTGCATAAATAACATTATGAGCCTCCTTCAAAATCTCTTGTTTCAATTCTAGTATGTCTGATACACATAACCTTCCCTTTTGCCTTAAACTCCCATCTGATTCAATAGTAAATTCTGGTTTTTCACTTTTTTTCACCATTTCAAAGATTTCCTTTAATTTCGTGTCCTACTTCTGATTGTCCTTTACTTATTGGATCAATGTGGGTTGAATCCGCAATTCTGCCAGAGTTTTTCTACTCAGAGTGTCTGCAACTACATTGGCCTTACCTGACTGATAATCAATGATACAATTGTAGTCTTTGATTAATTTTATCCATCGCCTCTGTCTCAAATTGAGTTCCTTTTGTGAAGGCAAATATTTCAAACTTTTATGGTCTATATAGATATAACATTGCTCGTCATACAAGTAGTGTTGCCATATTTTCAACACAAACACAATGGCTACTAGTTTCAGATCATGTGTCAGATAATTTCTCTTATGAGGCTTCAATTGTCTAGAAGCATAAGCTATCACTTTGCCTTTTTGCATTAGTACACAGCCCAAAACCATTAAGGGAAACATCACTGTACACCACATAATCTATTCCTGCAGTAGGTTGTGTTAACACTGGTGCTTCTGTCAATTTTTTTTTCAACTTATCAAAATTAGTCTGGCACCGGTCTGTCCATTCAAATTTGGTCTCCTTTCTAAGAAATTTTGTCAGTGGTGAAGCTATCATTGAAAATCCTTTCACAAATCTCCGATAATAACCAGCCAAACCAAGAAAACTTCTCACCTCCGTCACATTTTGAGGCGGTTTCCAGTTGAGGATTGCCTCTACCTTGCTGGAGTGGACTCTAATCCCATCGGTTGAGACAATATGTCCTAGAAAGGCCACTTCATCTAACTAGAATGCACATTTCGACAACTTTGCATATAATTGATTCTCTCTCAAGGTATGGAAGACAATACGAAGATGTTGATTATGCTCTTCTCTGCTTTTGGAGTACACCAATATATCATTTATGAACACCAACATGAATTAGTCCAAATATGGCCTAAAGATTCTATTCATTAGATCCATAAATGTTGCTGGGCCATTTGTCAGGCCAAAAGGCATTACTCAGAACTCGTAATGACCATACCGAGTCCTAAATTATGTTTTTGAAAAGTCTGATTCTTTAATTCTCAATTGGTGATAACCTGATCTGAGGTCAATTTTAGAAAATACCCCTGCTTCTTTTAACTGATCAAACAAGTCATCTATTCTCGGCAATGGATATTTGTTCTTAATTTTCATCTTGTTCAACTGACGATAATCAACGCACAAACAAAAAGTGTCATCCTTCTTTTTCACAAATAAGACCGGAGCACCCCAAGGTGAGACACTAGGCCTGATAAACCCTTTCTCTAACAAATCTTGCAACTGCACTTTTAATTCCTTTAGCTTAACAAGTGCAATTCTGTAGGGAGTGATCGATATCGGGATTGTGCCTGGCAAAATATCAATGGGAAACTCTATCTCCCTAACAGGTGGTAACCCTGGCAAATCCTCAGGGAAGATATCTAGACATTCACATACTGTAGGAATCTCCCTGAGATCTAGACTCTCTTTCTTGGTATCTATGTTATGTGCCAAAAACGCTTCACATCCCTTTTTGATAAGCTTACTTGCCTTCATCACAGAAATGACATTAGTCAAGTATGGTCGGTTCTTGCCCAGGACAATCACGTCATCCTACCTTGAATTCTTGAAAGTCACTCTCCTATATTGACAATCCACCACTGCCTTATGCTGAGTTAACTAATCCATCCCCAAGATTGCATCAAACTCACGGAAGGGAAACTCTATTAGGTCAGCTGGGAATTCTACATTTTGAGCTTTGATTGGACTGTTTTTATAGACTCGACTAACTTTCACTCCATAACCCAAAGGATTTGTCACTAATATATCACAATCTAATTCCTCTGCTACCATATTCCCCTAACTAGGTGGTGACATGCATAAATATGAATGTGTAGAACTTGGATCTATCAGTGCAAATAAATCAGTATCATGAAGAGAAAATTTACCGATAATGACATATGGGGCATCCTGCTCCTCACGAGCTCTCATGGTATATGCACGGGCTGGGGCTCGACTACCTTCTACTCTATTCACTGATTATGATATTCTCTGCCCAATCCTGCCACTTCTAGGCTGTCCATGTCCCCTACCTCTGCCTAGAGTGACATTCTGAACCTGCATTGATACTACACCACTTGTACCTCTTCCTCAGGGGTAATCTTTCTGTTTGTGCTCAGTAGATCCACATCGTAAGCATGCTCTAGTAATCCACTAGCAATCACCTGCATATGATCTTCCACAGTGCTGACATGTGATAGATATGAATCTCTTGTTACCCGAAGCTGGTGCACTAGCTGTAGACCCCTCTGGCCTCGACTGTTGGTCTTGCCTAACTGAAAAGATTGGTCCAGAACCCTGTGACTGGAAAAACCTAGGCGTTGTCCACCCCCTTTTACCCGATGTCTGGGCCATGCTAATTGTCAATCTTCGTGGTGGCTCTTCTATCCTCTTTCTCTTTGACCTCTTTTCCACACTGATGGATGAGGATACTAGTGTAGAAAAATCCTCAAGCTGAAGAGTGGTAACCATATTCCTAATATCATCATTAAGCCCATTCTCAAATCTACAACACCTGTCTGCCTCATCAGCAATGATTCCAACTGCATTTTTACTCAGTTTAGTGAATTCCATCTCATATTCAGCCACTGACATGCTTCCTTGCTTCAAGTCTTGAAATTCCCTTTTCTTTCCATTCACATAAACTCTAGGCACATATTTCTTGCTAAATTCTTCCTTAAAGAAGTTCCATAAAGGTGGTTTCGGCGTCTGGGGCTTTGATAAGATTGATTTCCACCAGTCATATGCATGATCTTTTAGAAGGGACACTGCATATCTGACCTTCTGTTCCTCTGGACACTCAAGTTCCTCAAACACCCTTTCTGTGGACTCCATCCAAAACTCTGAAGCTGTTGGGTCATCCTCCCTCCTTCCCATAAAATCTGTGGCCTCATATTTTCTCAGCTTATCAATCCGGGGTTTTGGCTGAGGTGGTTGAGGAGGTGGAGCTAGTTGTGCAACTTCTTGTACTATCCGTTACAACAAGTTTGCTATCTATTCCATAAGAGATTCCTGTCCTAAATTAGCCTGTCCCTCTACTCTCGGTGGAGCTACTACACTTGGCCCGGAATCTCTCACTGATGGAGGTTGTCTGAGATTGGCTGAGTCTGAAAGACTGTTACTTAGTTTGTCTTCCGATAAATCTTGTTCCGATCTCGAATCCATATCTACCTGTAAACCAAAATAAGGGACCTAAGTCAGATAATTGAAGCATTTTATGCATACGCATGAGACACATATTCTATTTTACACCTACTAATTAAGAATCAATTGGCCTGAGCTCTGATACCACTAAATGTAGCGCTCCTTTACCCTACTAGTCGTTAATAGGATATGGAAGTGCTACTAAGCTCATATGTTTTAAAATCAATGTTCAAATTATTGAATTTTTTTTTAGTTTATTATTAGCGAAACATTTATTGCTATATTGTTTTTCTTTCCATTTAAATATATAACTAGTGATGGAATTTTTTTGATTTAACAAAACTCATTCAATTAAACCATAATATTTAGACATATATTTACAACTAATACTAGATATATAAAATTACAAAATTCATTCCTTATAAATCCTACATGCCACAAATTTACATCAAAAGAAATTCTTAAAATTTAATTTTTACAACATAATTTCCAAAACATACAAAAAGAACTAGACTGTTGCAATCTGATCTTGGGGTTCTCTCTTCTTTGGTCGCCCTATCGGAACAGCTACTTCTATTTATCTGCGCGTGAAACACACGCGCTAAGCTACTAGCGTAATGGTACGTTTGGCAACTATCCAATAATTTCATAAATAATTCTAAAATAAAATTTTAGAAACTACAATTAATTTATTAAGCATGCCAAATATTTAATTAATAATAAAACTATTTTCTTCATGAAAAAATATTTAATTCATCAATTAAGACATTCCATTCATTGAGCATGCTTGAAATTTTAACAATACAATATATAAAATTTACAATATCAATTTCATAATTCATATATTTTTTCCTATTATTTATTTAATAGCCCACGACATCTTAGACCGGAACTAAACACTGAATATAGGGTTTCTGCTCTCCGATAGTATACTCGGCGCCTATATAATTATTTTATAACTCAGCGTTTCACACCTACATTTTTAATAACTCAGGATCTTTTTGGTGCCTACGTAAATTCAAACTTAGCACTATTTTTTAGTGCCTATGTAATTTCAACTCAGCACTATTTCTTAATGCCTACTTAAATTAAATCTCAGCACTATTATTTTTAGCACCTACTTTTCTACCCTTTTATTGGCATGCCAACTTATCCTAATTTCTAGTTCTCGAATAGATGTTATAGGGCTTAATTATATTTGTTACCTTTATTATTATTTACATAAATTATATAGGTAACATTAATATAAATTCCATATAAATACAATAATTCCATTAAACATTTTATAATCTTAAACTTGCTCATTTAATCATTATAACTACAAGAAAATCAACTAATATATTTTTCTATCACAAAATCCCACAATCAACATATATGTTCAAACTGCCCTATTCTGGACAGCTTTTCTTCATTATGTTTCTCTGTATTTGCGTCCATATTTAGATGGAATTTGGACAAGTGATCAACTAACAAAATATAGGTTCATGTCTTATCTTTAATTTCCAACTATAATCTCATTAGAAAGAATTTTTTTAGCAAAAGTTATGAAGTTTCTTCTAAGCTATGTTCACTGCAATCTGCCCAGTATTTTACTGGACAGATTTCTGCCTTATATTTCTCTGTCTTTTTTATCCATTTTTAGATAGAATTTGGACAAGTGATCAACTAACAAAATGTAGGTACATGTCTTATCTTTATTTTTCAAGTTGAATCACATTAAAACTAATTTTTTATCAAAATTTATGAATTGTTTTCTAACCTATGTTCACTTCAATCTGCCCAGTATTATTTTTCTGGACAGATTTCTAGTTCAAATTTTGAGTCCATTTTTCATCTAATGCTAGGCCTATTTAGATCTAATGGTCTAAATGTAAGTTGAAGCCTTATGTATTAACTTTCCAACCCAATAAGAATCACCGAAAATGCATTTCCAGAACACAAGTTATGACTAGAAAACTAGACACTGTTTATAAGATGAATTTCCAACACATCAATTAATTCATACAATTTCCATTTTCATGCATCAACCTCATATTCTAGTTTTTATTTTCACATTCATAGCATCATTTAATCACTAATTCATTACACAATCAAATATCCAGAATTTCATACACATCACAAAATCAAAATCAACATTTTTCTATATTGAATTTTTGCCAAATTTACATACCTCAAAAATTTCACTTCTCTTCACTTTTATCTTCTTCCTAGCTAGCTTTCTCTTTGCCCTTACGTCCTCTTTGATTTTGGTTCAAAGTTTGTTCACTTCCTTGTCCTAACAACAAATTTTACACTAATCAAGCACTAATCACACTAATCCACCCTTAATCACCATTAACATAATAATAACCCTAAATTACTAGCTTTAATGGCAACTTAATCCAAACTCAAAGAAAAGAGAAGAAGAAAAGTGAGAAGATAGAAAATCTATACTCACCTTTGATGATCTTCAAAATGACCAAAGTCTTATTTCTCTTTTTCTCTTCCTTTCTTCCTTCCTCTTCCTTGGTTTAGCTCACTTTTCTTCACTTCTTTGATGATCTTCCCTTAATCCCATGTTTTTCGTCTAATCGTAACTTGATTTGAAGAAAGAAAAAAAAAAAAGAAAATGTGGGAGAGGAGGAGGTCACGGTAAAAGAGAGAAAAAGGGAGAGAAATGGGTGTGATTAAGGTGAGGAAGAAGAAGAATGGCCAAAAAGTGAAAGTTTGACTTTTTATAGTTGGATTATGTGGGTGGTTAGGATTAATTACTAATATTCCATTCCATTGGTCTATTAATTTAAATGACTCTTACTTTATTTTAATCAAAAGAATATTCATTTCCTTAGATAAAGAATATTCCATTTTTATGCCTTCATAAAATATATGTGCCAAAAATACTGCAATTTCCAATTTCGTTCAGCGAAAATTTTTTGTTCAATTTTACTTCCGAACTTCAAAATTCAAAATTAATAATATCCAAAATATTTTTCTCACATCTTATTATTATTTTCATTTATTTTTTTCATGTCCAAATTTAGACTTTGATCGGTTTGGCGAGCCGAATTTCGGTCAACCGCGACCGTGGCCTAAATTACAGGGCATTACAGGAGATGTCCCCTTGACCATCTTAGTGCGAAAGAGCAACCTCGAAGTTTTGAACCTTTCAGAATGTGCTTGCTCATCAAAAAGCTCTCTTAGATGGTATACTATGGAATTAGCATCCATAGCCTCATGCTGCTTTTGTAACTCAGCTGACATAGTAGTAAGCATAATGCAGCTTGTCATCTCACTATCATCGAGATGCTTTTGATATGCCTTATAAACATCTTCAAAAGCATTAGCAGCAGAGGGATTAGGGAGTGCCTCATCTAGGACATAACCAATCTTTTCGGATTTGAGAACTATTCTCAAATTTCTTGGCGAATCCAAAAAATTTGGCCCAGTCAACTTATTTGATTCCATTAATGATAATAAATTCACACTTGTCATGATGATGATTCTAGCAACCTAGATTTAAAATAGAACATGTTAGAATGTACATAAAATGCATGTTTATTAGGTCTTTAATAAATTGCATTATGACTTCCACTATTTTATTGCGAATCCATAGCCCGCACTATGAACCCGAGAGAACTTATATAGAAGTTCTCCTAGTGGGTCGATATCCAACTAGCTAAGAATAACCTTGAGGCAACTCAACAAGCTAACCTTAGTTTGGTTGGTAGGTATCTAATCCATACCAATTGCATTATTCATGTAACTATCGAATCTTGTGTTATAAACTTATTGATGTGTGCACATACATTGGGCTATCAACTCTTGATATGTGTACATGTCATGTATACAAACCCAACTTCGCTTCCAATACACATTAACCTTGGCGCAAATACAACAAGTTAATAGTATCGGTTAAGTTTAACCCATTAATCATGAAATCTAATTTCAATGGATTGAACATATTCTTATAGAGAGAGCTTGAGGTAACTTAACAACCCTAACTCTAGAAGAACTCTGGTTCTCCCCATATTAATAGAAGGCATAAGACTTAATTGTTTATTTAGCGAGGGATTTCTTTGTTATGTCTCATCAAGTTATTATTTCATGCTTTTATATCATATATTCATCACATGGATATATAAAGATAGTTACATTAACTATATGGCATGATTATGGACATACTAAAGTCAATATCTTGAGCTAAAGAGAAATTAACAAGGTCTTATCTAGGTATATGCATGAATTTATAACCCAAAATAGAAATCAAATAACTATTTCTAAGTCTTCTTGTTTATGGTACCACCTCATTTGCTTCTTGCTCCTTTGTATCTTCATTTTATCCTAATCCTATGTAATATAATTTCATATTTCAAATTTTAGAAAATCTCAATTTACATTTGAGGGGAGTATGATGAGAAGCGAAATACATAAGAAAGAAAGAGAGGTAGGGACACGCAGGCCATATTTACCATAAAACAAAACAATTCGATGCATGCTCAATCACATTGGGCCTAAGTCCATAATCATCCATCATGCCTTTTCATACACCCCTAACATGCATTCTCTAATACATAAAATAAAATTGACAATTTTAGATTTCAATTTGTAAATCGATTCAACGCTTGAACCAAAATTGTCTACTTGTGTTCTTTCGGTTAATTTAATTTTGTATGTCATTTTAAAGTGGAATTTAATATTTAATTGAATTAAATTAAATTTCATATTTCCATAATTAATTCAAAATTAATTCTTCTTAAAATCAGAATATTATGATGTTAAAATTAAACAATTTAATTTTAATATACATACCAATTTCTAGTCATACTAGAATTACAATTGCACAATTTAAATTAATTCAAAATTAATTTCTAAAAATTCTAAAAATTTTATGAACTTCAAATCATCATTTTAATCATCTTTAGGTCAGCTCAAGTTCATCAAAATATTTTTTGGACAAGCCAAAATTACTAAGACAAACAAACCAACACACTTAGACGCTCAAAACGACTCATTCGACATCTAGAATTATTTTAAATTTCAAATGCGTGAAAAATAATTTTGGCATATATCTAACATTAAAATAATATATTTTTAATCACATAAAAAATATTTCAAAGTGCTAGAAAAAAATAAACACATACAAAAAAACAAACAAAATAGCGCCACCAGGTATGCTAAAACAATCCCGTTTTTGTGTTTGTCTGAAAAAATTAATGAAAATAATTTTTAATTAATTATTGGAGACTTTCAAAGACATAAACATATTCTCAATATATCTAAATAATTTTTTCTTAATCAAATTACAAAAAAAATATAATCAGCTCTATCAATTAAGCCAAACAACAACACATATTTATAAACAAGGCAATTTTAGGTATTTTTGAAATAAATCCGAAATTAATTATTTGAATCACATTTAAATTATTTTTCAATCAAAATAATCATTCTTGATCATCCCATGATCAGATTAGAGAAAGAAAAATGTGTAAAATAGTTTTTACAAATTAATTTCAATTTTTCAAAACCTATTGATTCAAAATCATCAAAACCATGCAATCACATTGCACTTTCAATAAATTTAATTTTAATGGACACAATGAGACTCTGATATCACTGTTGTGTTTTTAGAATGAATCAGATTCATAAACGCAACGGAAAAATAAAATTTTTAAAATCCGAAACAAAAGATCATACTTGTGTCATTAAAACTAATTTATATAAACATAGAAGTTAAAAATTATATCTTGTAATTTCTAATTTGTTATTCAAATCTTCACTTTGTTGGGTTGTAGCAAATCACAACAATCTACACTAGGATGTCTCTAATGATAATCCAGGTGAAGAATGAAGAAGAAACTATCAAAAAAATGGTTTGAATAAATTCAAAGTGTTAGCTTTGAAAGTGTTTTTCAGATGATTTTATTAAAAATACTTTTTCACAAAAATATATTTTCATGTCTATTTTCTACCATTTGATATCTTTTCTATTTGAATCAAATTCAAAGAAAACATCAAAATTCAAAAATGGAGAAAAGGGAAATGAATGAATAGTAAATTGACCATAATTAGCCTAATTAAGATCAATTCATCTGTTGGCCAATGGGAAGGCAGTTGCACCTGCGTTGGGCCTGCTGCGGGCTGCTGCTGGGCAGCCTGAGGGCCTGTGCTATAACATCCTTGACCTTCCCCATATGCATTTCATCGAACATAAGCATCTTGCATACAATTCAATTGAACACATTCATTTCATACGTATTTCTATAGGAACAAGTTCATGGCATGCACTAGCTATGTGTCCTAGTATTTGGCACTTGTATCGAGTCGCACATGTGTAATTATAACCTAAATGAGGATAACAAAGTATTAGAAATGAAATGAATAAGGTGTCTAAATTAAAGTAAGAAAAATGATTAGATTAAGATTAGTGAACATTTAAATTGCTAATTTAGTTAAATGGGGTCAAATGATTAAGCCGTATTATTGTGTGAATTTGTGGAATTATAAATCTATGTAAATTATAATAATAATATAGACAAAATAAAATGAAAATGACAAAAAAGAGAAAGAGAAATGAGAAGAGAAAAGAGAAATGAGAAGAGAAAAGAGAAGAGAAGAAGAGAAAATGAGAAAATGAGAAAATGAGAAAATGATAAAAAAACAAGTTGGCTTTATTTTCATATATCTTTCCCCATTTCTGCCTCCTCACTCCAGCCCGACTTCTTCTTCAATTTCCTCCATTTAAGACTTCAATTATTCCTTGTTTCACCTAGTTTTTTAAGCTAATTGATCCCTTTCAAGGTTGTTCTTGGTAAGTAATCAATTCTTATTGCTATTGGGTTGATTTGAGTTGCTTAGGTTCAATATTAGGCACTGAATTGCACCCCGATTTTGATATTAATAGAAATTGATTCTGGAAATGAGTAAAACACAAAAGTTGTTCCTTTATATCTTATATTTGTGGATATGTAAACATTTTTTCATGATGTTATGTATAGGGAGAGATATGCTCTTCGTACTGAAACTGGTCAGGGTGTAAACCCTAACCAAGTTAGTTACTGTGTGGTTTGATATAGAATATGTTAAAGCCCTTATTTGAAGTCTCTCCAAACATAAAAGTTGTATATATATGTGTTTTGTATCTGTATACCAAATTTCAGGTTCATAGGTCTTGTAAATGGTGAGTTATGGTGAATGGAACCATGACTGTTCCATGGTTTGAACTGCCTACTGAGTACCCTGGGCAGATCCAGTACATTGGTTGGATATTTGAGCTTTTTAGAGCTACATTCTGTACATTCTCAAAACATAAAAGTTATAGGTATATGTCTTATCTAAATTTTGGTACTAATCTTAGCTTAATTGGTTATCTATAGACTAAGTTATGGCCTTTGGAAGTCATACTGGTCCGGAAGCCAATTCTATTCTGGAACAGTAATATGTTTGGTATAATTAGAAGACCTTAGAGACATAATTGGAAAAAGTTGTAAACATGAAACATGTTCCATATGAACCCATATAAGTTTCTTTAAAGTTTCATTAAAATAGGACTTATAGAGTATAAGTTATGATGAACCCAAATGAGTACCCTGAAACTGCCTAAAGGCAGAAAACAAGGCAGAAAACAGAACACTCTTAGAAATTCCACCAAATATTATACAATGATCCAATTAGTCTGAAATTTGAATATGTACTATAAATATGTGTTATTGTTAATGAGGAACAAGAATCAGAGTAATTGGTCAATTATAGAAAAAGTTATAGGCTAAACAGTCCCATAAGGTCACACTGCCTCATAGGAAAAATCTTAACTATTGACATGAACAATGCATATTAATTTGTTTAAGCCACATTAAGTCTCTCTAATCATGAGTTAATCGATTATGTTTTCATATTAGGCTCGCAACATATTGGAGAACCACAAGAAGCGGATAGACAATAAGTTAGGGGTCGGAATCAAAGGAGAACGGTGAGTCTAATTATCGATTGAATTCTTTAGTGCAAATGAATGTTGCTTGCTATGTAATCATGTGATTGTCATGATTGGTCCTTGATAATGTAATGATGGATAATTTGTGACATTGTGGTACATATAAATGGTATATGTTTGACAAATGTGATATATACACATGGTATATGTATAGTATATGCAAGGTATATGCTTCACATATGAGGTATATATGGAATATATGTATGTTGTATATGATAAAGATGCAATGGTTGATGAATGCTTAAATACAAGTGCATATGCATATGGGCTAAAAAGGCGTTGTGACTAGTTAATCGATATTGTAAAGCAAAAGAAGAGGCTTATGGCCCAACAAATGTGCAAATGAAACAAATGATAAAGCTAGCTAGCAAATGCAAATGCAAATGTTCACATGCCAATGTTCACATGGAAACCCGGGGCAATGTCTGTTTAACTTGGTCACAACAAAATGAAATAAGCAAAACATTTGCATACATGAAGAGTAATGATTATATGTTTCAACTTTATTGATACTTATATGATACTGATGAATGGAATGGAATACATGGTATATATTGGAATTGTGATTTATTACTATGAGTTGTTTGGTACTTTAGAGCTCATTGGATGGTTATTCTCACTGAGCCGCAACTCATCAATTTGCATCATTTTTCAGGTAAAGAAAAGTGATAGCTCATTTTGATTAGCGTATAAAAGACATGGAGCACAGGTCACTGGCCGAGCCTCATCACTCTCTCTCCTTGCATTCCACACAAGCATGAAAACATGTTATCTGTATTTTGGACTTATATGCTTGAATATGTATTATCACTCTAGATTAGTTTTGAAATGTATAAATGGAAACAACACGTAATCCTTCGGATGTGAAGTTTATGTTTTAATATATGTGATATATCGTATTGTGGTTTTTAATGTTGACTTGAAAAGTCATTTAGTAATTTTATAGGATATAAGACTTGTAAAGTCGTTAGTTGATTTTACAGGATATGATATGAAAAAAAAAAATTTTACTACCACTGTTATCAGGGTATTTTACCTTTCCAGTACGCCATGTATGATTACTTGATATTTGGATAGGTTATACTAAAATGCATAAGATGTGGTGTTACATGTGCAGGCTCGTGATCCTCCCGAATGATTTTTTCCATGCGATCTCATCGCGATCCATCCCGAAATAATTTTCTCATATTTTGGATCTCATCCAAGACCATTTTACTCATTCTTCATATCTTTAATGCGTGTGACCCATTAGGTTCCCAGTTATGTTGGCCACTTAAATTTAAGCAAGTCATGAGCGGTATCTAGCAATACATCATGACCTCCAATTGACCAAAAAGTTAGTGATTTGACTACAAACCTTTCCATAGACAATTTCTGTGCAATTATTCCTTTCACCATTTTATACCTCACTTGGATCAGAGTATGGGCATGTGTCAAGTCCCACTAGACTGACTACATCACATCTAGTCCAAGTAATGTTAGTTCTTGTTCTTGAGGCTCAATACTCTATTAGATATGTCATTGAAGACTATCTTTATGACATTTCCCCTCCGGCCAGAGTAATGACCACGATAAGAGGCAATGGGTACACACTCCTTCTATCAGTATTGGTGAATCCTTTGTTGGTTACCCTATTACCTTCAAATACCTCAAGTTGTATCCAATCACCACCCTATGAGCAACCTCTCCGAGACAATAGTGTGAAAATACAAAATAAGTATCCAAGATATCCTTGAGTACCTCAAGTCTAAGGATACTTGCACTATTGCTATGATGAGACTATCATTGACATTTGAATAGATTATCCATATGATTGTCTCATAGTTGGTCATCCAATATACTTAGCTACACTTAGTAAGCATCCACATGTTAACTCTAAACATCTAATGTTTATAAATTATGAGATCTACTACTCGATACAATCAATGAGTGTAACATGTGCTAGTCTGTCCGGATTAACAATGTCCTGTTTCATTAATCCTATGACTAGAGATAATTTTGATACTAACATAATTACACATGATAAGAATCTCAGTATCATGATCTAAGCATGATTTCCTTCATGCTATGTTATATATCAAGGACTTCATTAATTGATTTAAGATCACTATCAATTCATATATCAAATGAACATCAAATTAATGAAAAAGTCTTTTATTAATCAAATAAATTTGTACAATAAGTGCTAAAGGTGATTGATTTTATAACACTCCTCTAACATAGTGATATCAGCTGTGTGCTCTTTGTCTTTTTGATGTCCCAGCTACAATCACTGCCAAAATAGGACCAAACATCGTGAGGGTAAAATCCAACCTCATTTTCATGGATCAATCCCTCGTGCAGGAGCTTGAAAATCTCTCTAAATTCAGCAGCTATCAGGGTTTTCTCCTACTTGTAGAGTTAGAATGAGAATTTCCCAATTGGAGAGACCTGCATTGTGCTAAGAAATTCCAAAGTCAACTCTTAAAAGGTGGGTCGATAGATGTCAACAAACTCTAGCAAGCCACACTTGCATAACCACACCTTCATGTCAGAGGTAAGGGCCAAAGTTTTAACACACACCTGATCTAAGGTCCTGGTTGATAAGAGAGGCTGTTTTTTGAGGCAAGCATATTTTGGATGGCAATGTCAAGGTATGACATTGAGTAAATAATTCATATATAGCTTTAGCATCATACTCTTCTTCTACCCTTTTGATTGACTGGATCCTAAAGCCATTGAGGAGTTTGAAAGTTTGAGAGGAAATGGAAACTCTAGCTTAGGGTTTCAAATTGGACCCTAAAAGTCAGAAATAAAAGTGATTGAGGTGTTTGGTGATTGATTTCGATAAGGATATATGGTAAAAAGGTGTTGGGGAGGCCATTTTTGGCCGTAATGGATGAGAAATCATGACTGCTGTGAGTTTGAAGAGAGAGAAAGTGAGAGAGAACAGTGAAATTCAGGTTATATTTCGATCGACTCACAACCATGAATGATCATGTTCACGGTTAGGCAAGGTAGTGACGTAAACTATGACTCGAGGCGTGAATGATACTTCCTAAAAATTGAGGCATTTTCATGGTCTTGACACTGAACAGTCACATACAAAAATAAATTCTATCACAGGATCAAACTGTGATCCAAGGCATGACACAAGCAGTGATCAAATCTGTTGGTTTTGGCTACCATTTTCACGGCCGTGAAGATTTATTCACGAGTGTGAATATCTAAAAATTTAAAAAGGCAAAACTAAGTCCTATTCAAAAGAATGTGATATCCAAACATTTCCTAAACATTTTAAACATAAAAATAAACACTTTGTCATATAATATGATCATGCAAATCATCAAATAATCATAATATCACTTAAAATTCATAAATGAAAACAAAAATTTTAAGTATACTCATGACATAAGAATTATCATTTAAGACAATATGGTGCCATCAAGCATTCCAAGCTCTCTTTTTATAAAGCAGAACCTTTCATCATTGAGAGGCTTCGTAAGAATATCAACCAATTGGTTGTTTATGTCAATAAATTCTAGCACAACATCTCCATTTTGGACATGATCTCTTAGGAAGTGATGCCTAGTGTCTATATGTTTGCTCCTAGAATGCTAGATAGAGATCTTAAAAAGATTTATAGCACTAGTATTATCACATTTGATGGGAATATGATCCATAATTTCATCATAATCTTTAAGTTGTTGTCTCATCTAAAGAACTTGAGTGCAATAACACCCTACTGCCATATATTCTGCTTCAGTGGTAGATAAGGCAATTGAAATTTGTTTCTTACTAAACCAAGAAACTAGGCATTCTCCAATGAAGTGACAAGTACCAGAAGTGTTTTTCTATCTAATAAACTACCAGCATAATCAACATCCAAAAATCCAATGATATGAAAAAGAAGTATTCCTAGGATACCATAGACCTAGATATAAAGAGTCATGTAAATATTTTAAGATTCTTTTAACATCATTCAAATGTGATTCTTTAAGACATTATTGAAATCTAGCACATAAGCATATACTATACATAATGTCAGTTTTAAAAGCAGTAAGGTATAAAAGAGATCCAATCATACCTTTATAAATCTTTTCATCTATACTTTTACCCTTCTCATCTTTGTTCAACTTGGTTGATGTGCTCATTGGAGTCTTTACAATCTTACACCATTCCATTCCAAATTTCTTTAATAGTTCTTTGGTTTACTTAGATTGGTTAATGCATATGTCATCATTGCATTGCTTAATTTGAAGACCGAGGAAGAACTTGAGCTCACCCATCATGCTCATTTCAAACTCCCTAGTCATACACTTAGCAAATTCTTTACAAAGTAATTCATTCGTAGACCCAAAAATGATATCATCAACATAAATTTGAACAAGTAATATATCGTGCTTGTGTTTTTTAATAAAAAGAGTTATGTCTACATGTCCTTCTGAAAAATCATTTTTTAATAGAAATGCACTAAGTCTTTCATACCAAGCTCTTAGAGCCTAAACCATATAAGGCCTTAGTGAGCTTAAACACATGATTTGGCAATGTATGACTTTCAAAACTGGGAGGTTGTTTAATATAGACTTCCTCCTCTATAAAGCCATTTAAAAAGGTTCTTTTGACATCCATTTGAAAAAGTTTAAAATTCATATGGCATGTAAAAGCTAAAAGTATTCTAATTGCTTCTAATATAGCGACCAGAGCATAGGTTTCACCATAATCTATGTCTTCCTCTTGATTTTACCCTTTGGCAACTAATCTAGCCTTATTTCTAGTTATAAGACCTTGTTCATCTAACCTATTTCTAAGCACTCATTTACTACTAATGATTGGATAGGCCTTGGGTCTAGGAACTAAGGTCCAAACCTTATTTCTCTCAAATGGGTTGAGCTCCTCTTGCATAGCAATTGCCCAATTTTCATCATTTAGAGCCTCATCAATATTCCTTGGCTCAATTTGAGCGACAAAAGCTAGATTAGAATCTAAAAGTTTAAGATTAGATCTAGTACTTACACCCTTAGTAGGATTACCAATGATTTGTTCCATAAGGTGGTTTCTTATAAATTTCCACTCCTTTGGAAGCTTTTGGGTTTCTTGCTTTTGAGCTTGACATAGTGAATTATCTTGTTGTTGCTCTTCTTAATCATCATTATCTTTCTTTAAGGTTCCATCATCCTTTTCATGATCAAGATCAAGCTTTTTCATTGTTCCTATAATGTCATCAAAATCACTACCTTTCACAAGATCATGTTTACTAGATTCATAAAAAAAACAATATGCATAAATTTTTCTACAACTGATGATCTTTTATTAAAGTCTCTATAAGCTTTGCTAGAAGTGGAGTATCCTAAGAAGATACCTTCATCGGATTAATAAGTAAATTTTCTAAGGTTATTTTTGGTGTTTAATATAAAACACTTGCATCCAAATACTATAAAATATGATATCATAGGTTTTCTTCTATTTTATAGCTCAAATGAGGTTTTATTTAAAAGAGGCCTTTTGAAAACACGGTTAGAAATATAGCATGCAATATTTATGGCTTCGGTCCAAAAATAGATTGGTAAACCATACTCATTGAGCATTGTTCGAGTCATTTCAATTAAAGTCCTATTTTTCCTCTCAGCTACCCCATTTTATTGAGGTGTTTTAGGAGTTAAAAAATTATGAGAAATATCATATTCTAAACAAAATTTTTCAAAATTTTAATTTTCAAGTTTTTTGCCATGATCAGTTCATATTTTAGAAATAAAATATCCTTTTTCATTTTAACTCTTTTGGCAAAGTTTTTGAAGGATTCAAAAGCATCACTCTTTTGAGATAAGAAAATTGCTTATGTGAATCTAAAGTAATTATCAACGATAACAAATGCATAATGTTTACCTCCTAAACTAGCAATTCTAGTAAGTCCAAAAAGATCTAAATGTAAAAGTTGTAATGGTTTAGAGGTATTTACTACATTTTTAGACTTGAATGATATTTTGTGTTGTTTTTCTCTTTGACATGGTTGACATGTCATATCCTTTTCAAATTTGACTTTTGGTGGTCCATTGACTAGCTTTCCTTTGAATTAAGTCCATGCTTGCATGACCAAGCCTTCTATGCCATAGCCAAGACTCATCGCTAATAGTCATAAGACACTTAGAAGAGAGGTTAGATATCTGGTGTAAGTCTATTATGTAAGTATTGTCATCTCTATCTCCTTTGAATATCTCTTAGCCATTTAGAGTAGTTATAAGACATTCATTAGAGGTAAAGGTGCACTAGTACAAAATAGAGTTATATGTGTCTGTTATTTTGTATTTTATGCGTTTATCAAATAGTAGACACATATATAGAAGATGCATATGATATAAATTTTATATGTCTGTCGTTGTGACAAACGCATATAATCAGTTATACACGTCTATCGTTTAATAATAGCAGATGCATATAACTTGATTATACGTGTTTGTCGTTTAATAATAGCAGATGCATATAACTTGATTATACGTGTCTATCGTTTAATAATAGCAGACGCATATAATCAGGTTATACGCATCTGCTAGTTTTAACAACATACACGTATAACTGATTATATGCGTCTGTTATTACTAAACGACAGACGCCTATTGTCTTTTTTTAAATTAAAGCTCATATTATACTGTTACCATTCATATATAACCTGCTTCAAAATTCATAATAATTCTGCTTCAATAAGCCACAATAGGCATCCAACATATAAGTCACAAATACTCAATAATCAAGAATTCACAGGACAACACAAACTAAAAAATTAAATAAATCAAAGCAATACCTCATCATGCCTAAAACAATTCACATGAAAATAATTAATCCACAAGTTCTTCAAAATTCTTTAATTTAAAATTGTATTTCTCATTAATATGAAATATTTTACAAAAGTAATAAAAAGATTACATACACTCTCTCATAAAGTAATTTGACCACATATGTCGAATTTCATCTATTTGATCTTGACTATATGATCCATTTTCAAAAGCCTACAAGACAAATCAAACAAATAATAGAAAATATGTTAGAAATGAATAAATTAATAGCTAGTTATGTATCATACTTGTAATATAAACTGACTAGTATTTGAAAGAACATGCCTTAAGCAATGTTGTATCACTGTTATGATATACGACAATTTCGTACATATACCTCATGATGTAATATCCGCATTCAACACCTCCTTGTTGTTGAGGGCACTTAAAATAGAAGAAACAACAAAGGCCCATGCCAAATAAAGGATTATAAAATCATAAAAATTTTAATCTAACTAGTAATTCAGAATATAAAATTCTCACTGAAATGTCATTCCATTTTAACCTGACACCTTTATTTTTTCCACATTCTATAGCATAAGTTCTATAGGCTCTGAAAAATAAGTGTATATCAAAATCAGCATTAATATTGAAAACGTTACAAATATTGTATAAACTATTAGCTAGTAGTATTATAACTTACAGGTTAATATGAGGTTTCAGACTTATATTGCGGCTGCCACAAGCTAGAGAATCCATGAAAAATGTCTCACTCCATTCACAGCAAAATACAATCAACATCCAATGGTTACTTACTAGAGATATACAAATATCTTGAAGTTAGTAAAAAAGTTGAGAATAAAAATTATGCAAACATGAATGTAAATATTTCTTAATTATGCAAACATGAATGTAAATATTTCTTACTTCTAGAAGTATGGTATTAGAATGAAATGTTTATCTCTTTGTTCCTTCAAAGCTTCTATAATATATCATTCTGCTAAGTTAGTCTCTGTGTGTAACACCCTTATAACACTTATTCTATACGTACGTTATGTGGGTAAATACGATTATAGCCGATGTATGGCAAATTTTTTTTATCTTAATTTAATAACAATAATATTACCAACACTTAATTAATCCTTTTTACTTTTCCAAAAATTTCGGCAGTATAACGGCTATAAACTAACTAACCCACTTGCCAAGCAAACAATCCACAGCCCATTTTTGGGCACAACAATTCACACACAATGCAATATATTTTCCACTCAACTCCAATTCTCCACATATATAATAACTCACAAATATTCATTTATCAGAATATATACATAAATTCATCCATACAACACCATATCTAAATCCATATATACATGTCATTTATATAATAACCTACAATTATGTCAATATTCCGTCAACTCACAAAGGTTGTATGTCTGCTCCTACCTTTCCTGTCGTTACCTGCACGCAGTCAAATAACTACGTGCTGAGTATTAATATGCTCAATGGTGATTACTAATCTAAAATTTTCCACTACTTGTATTTTCATGCAATTGTATTTTTAATATACTATTCAATTTTTCTCATTAATATATAATTCATTTTATTCTTTTTAAATCCTCCCTTTTTTTCTTTTCAATTTCTTTTTTTTTATTTGTTACAAATTTCACTTAAATTCTTAAATTTTTATTTATTTACAATTATACCATAAACTATATATTATTTACACTTTTGCCACTAACATTATTACTTTTATTATTTTTATATTTATTTATTTGATTATTTATCTTTACTACACAATTTAATATCTATCTTGTATTTCTCATTTTCATTATTTTTCTTATATTTTTCACTTATTTTAATGTTTATCCTATTTTTCATTTTAATCACTTTTCTCATATTTTATTCATAATTATCACTTTAATCATTTCATTCACACTTGCCCCTAGTTTCAATCCGATAGAAAATCTTCGGATCAGATACATAGGACGTGGACCCCAAGAGTCCACTACACTGAAGTGTAATCCCGAAGGATCACCTAACCACTATATTGTACACTGAATCACTAAGTTACAATCACTGAAGTAGACCATCATTTGCTACATAAGGGAGTCGTCATGACCCGCACCGCGGTAATAGTATCCCTATGGCTAGCCAATTATATCCTGAGCTAGATTTAACTATCAGAAAAATAACTAAGGTCATTATATTATTTCTTCAATTCAATTTCTATTAAACCATAAATTTCATTATTTTTACATTATTAAAGACTTAATAATTTATTCTTTCATAACAATTTTATCATTATCAAATTTTTTTCACATTTTTTTATTCTAATATATCAATTAGGTTATAAACTCACTAAATATATTTTATTCATTATTTTTCATTACATACATAATATCATCAATAAATAGAAAAATATTCAATATTTAATTGAAAATTTTCAATAAATTTCTACATACTTAAAATCATATTCTTTTACATTTCATAACTAAATTTTCATTTAATTAGCAAAGAAAATATTAATATCTATTTTCTTTTTTTTGTCTATATTTAATTTTCATCATTAAAATTTTTATTTCAATTTCTAATTATTCATTTCACTAATTAATACATTCATTATTCCATATATATCATAATATTACACTAAAATATATTTATCTCTTAATTTACATTTTTCACATAATAAGGTCATATTTTCCAATTTCCACTAATTAATTTTTTTTAATTGAAATTAACCATTCTAATTCACTTATTACAATTCCTTAATCATAATTTAAGCATCAATTATCAATTACATGCAAAACACACAAAATTCCTAATTTCCATAACCTTAATTCATGCTTAATCAATGGAAATAAGTAGATTTTGAAATCACTAACCTTAATTCCTTATTTTAGGCCTTCCTAATTTTCCTTTTCCTTTCCTTTGGAATCACCTTCACCTTGCTTTGAACCTACCATTGACAAAAACTTTTCTTCATTAATCCACCATTAATTTACTTTCTTAACTCAAATAAACTTCATATTTATCATCTACATATCTTAAACTACCTATTTGAACAATTAAATTAATTTAAAACCATAAATTTTTCTTACCTCAAATTAAAATCCTAAATTTTCTCCTATGATTTCCTTCCACTTTAGCCTCCCAAATGAAGATTAAAAACTTCTAATAGCTACTAAAAAAGCTGAAATTATTTTTGGGTGGTTGATTTTGGTGTAAAAAGTAAAGAAAATGGAAGAAAATTGGAAGAAAAATGGGAAAGGTGGGGTTTCGGCCATAGAAGGGATTTGGGGAAGACGAAGTTCCAGATTTCCTCTAAATAATTCTGATGTTGAGCCTATTTATAATGGTCTTAAATGGGTTGGCTTGGGCCAAATAAAACCCAACCCATTTAGGCCCAATTATGCACTATAAATTATTTTTTCCACTTCCCAAGCTCAATTTCATCCAAATTTAATTCCATAATTCATAAAATAGTTTTATATGTCTACACAAAAAAGTTCAACTCAATCGGAGTTCGTTTCCTGTCTAGCTCACTTAAATCGGACAGATAATTCAATTTTCGGTATTACCGTAAAATTCTATTTTCACTGTCAAATAATCCTAAATATTATTTAGAGTCTATCTATATCTTAAAATAAATTTTTTGGATCTCCTTAGCTATTTTTCATAGCCCGGTCAAATTACGGTCAACCAACTATTTAATTAAACCGGGTCCCTTTTTTTCTTAATTTTGACTTTTGATGACTTATTTGACCTCATTTTCACTCCAAATTTTACCCTCAGACTAGTTATAACCTATATTTTTCCGATGATCAAATAAAATATTTTTCACCCACGGGTGTATTTTTGACCCCCAGTATACTGATCAATCTCGGAAATTACAGTTTACAACTAACCCGGTATTTGGGCCATTACAATTCTCCCCTACTAACAAAAATTTCGTCCTCGAAATTTTACCTGTATTAAACAATTGCGGATATTGTTGCCTCATCGCAGCTTCTGGCTCCCATGTGGCTTCTTCCACATTGTGGTGGTTCCATAACACCTTCACTAGTGGGATTTGCTTGTTCCTGGGCTGTTTAACCTCTTTGGCTAGGATCTTTAATGGTTTCTCTTCATAAGTCAGATCAACCTGTATTCGAATTTCTTCTGGCTTAATCACATGACTTGGGTTTGACCTATACTTCCGTAGCATTGACACGTGGAACACATCATGAATCTTTTCTAACTCTTGAGGCAGCTTCAATCGATAGGCTACGGGTCCCACTCGCTGTATAATCTCATAAGGGCCTAAAAATCTCGGACTTAGCTTGCCCTTCTTGCCAAATCTCATAACTTTCTTTCAGGGTGATACTTTCAGAAACACTTGATCTCCGACCTGGAATTCTATATCTTTTCTTCTTAAATCTGCATATGACTTCTGTCGGTCCATGGCTTCTTTCAATCTATCCTTGATTACCCACACTTTCTCTTCTTAAATCAACCAAGTCTATTCCTATTAACTTCTTCTCACTCAATTTTGTCCAACATAAAGGAGTTCTACATTTTCTCCCATACAGTGCTTCATACGGCGCCATTTTGATACTAGACTGATAACTGTTGTTGTAAGCAAACTCTGCTAATGACAAATACTTTTCCCAACTACTTTCAAACTCGATGACGCAATATCGCAACATATCCTCAAATATCTGAATTACACGCTCCGACTGCCCATCAGTCTGAGGATGAAAAGCTGTACTGAAATGAAGTCTTATCCCCAATGCTTCCTGCAACTTTTTTCAGAATTGGGAAGTAAATCTGGGATCCCTGTCTGAAATAATGGAGGATGGTACTCCATAGAGTCTCACTATCTCATTGATGTAGATTTCTGCTAACTTGGTCAGTTGATAGTCCCCCCGTACTGGTATGAAATGGGCTGATTTCGTCAGTCTATCAATGACTACCCAGATAGCATCATGCTTCTTTCCTATCAGAGGCAATCCCGTAACAAAATCCATGGTCACTGGATCCCATTTCCACTCTGGTATCGCAATAGGTTGAAGTAAACCTGATGGAACTTGATGCTCAGCTTTCACCTATTGGCATATCAAACATTTACTCACGAATTCTGTCACATCACGTTTCATTCCTGGCCACCAATAGTGTTCTTTCAAATCCTGATACATCTTGTTGCCACCAGGATGCATCGCATAGTTGCTATGATGAGCTTCTGTGAGAATGTTCTTTCTCAATTCATCTTGATCCGGTACACATAACCTCCGGTTGAAATAAAGACTTCCATCTTCACCCAAAGAATAACTACCTTCATTGCCTTCTTTTACTTTGTTCACTATGGAAATCAAACAATCATCTAGCTTTTGTGCTGCTTTCACTTGCTGAAGAAAATCTGGTTTTACTTTCATTTCTACTATTATCGCTCCATCTTGTGTCATATCCAATCTGACATTCATCACTCGAATGGCTGCCATAAATTTTCTACTGAGTGCATCAGCTACTACATTTGCCTTCCCTGAATGATAGTCGATTAAGCAGTCATAGTCTTTTATCAATTCAAGCCATCGTCTCTGCCTCAAATTAAGTTCCTTCTGTGTGAGCAAATATTTTAGACTTTTATGATCGGTGTAAATGTAACATTTCTCACCATAAAGATAATGTCTCCAGATCTTCAAGACGAGTACAATTGCTGCAAGCTCAAGATCGTGAGTAGGATAATTCTTCTCATGAGTCTTGAGTTGTCAGGAAGCATATGCAATCACTTTACCTTTTTGCATCAATACACAGCCTAACCCATTCTTGGAGGCATCACTGTAAATCACAAAATCCTTGCCAGATTCTGGTTGAGTTAACACTAGGGCTTCTGTCAACAAGTTCTTAAGCTTCTCAAAGCTTCCTTGACATTTATCCGTCCATTCAAACTTAACATGCTTCTGTAACAGTCGGGTGAGTGGCGCTGCTATGGTGGAAAAACCTTTTACAAATCTCCTATAATACCCAACCAAACCTAAGAAACTTCTGACTTCTATAATAGTCTTAGGTATTCTCCACTGTAAGATTGCTTCAATCTTCTTTAGATCCACCTTTATCCCTTCAGCTGAAATTACATGACCTAAGAATGATACTTCATTCAACCAGAAATCACATTTACTGAATTTTGCATACAACTGCTTTTCTTTCAATATCTGCAAGACAGCTCGTAGGTGTTTGTCATGTTCTTCTAGTGTCTTCGAATACACCAGAATATCATCAATAAATACCACCACAAACTAGTCCAGATAAGGATGAAAGATCCTATTCATTAGATCCATGAAAGCTGCTGGGCATTCGTAAGTCCGAATGGCATGACTAAAAACTCATAGTGGCCATATCTTGTGCGAAAGGCAGTCTTGGGTACATCTGCTTCTTTTACTTTCAACTAATGGTAGCCCGATCGTAAGTCAATCTTTGAAAATATACCTGCTCCCTTCAATTGATCAAATAAGTCTTCAATACGTGAAAGGGGATACTTATTCTTGATTGTCACTTTATTCAGCTGTCTGTAGTCAATGCATAATCTAAGAGACCAATCTTTCTTTTTTACAAAGAGTACCGGTGCCCCCCATGGCAAAATACTGGGTCTGATAAAGCCTTTATCAAGCAATTCTTGCAGCTGAATCTTCAACTCCTTGAGTTCTGTAGGCGCCATTCTGTAGGGTGCAATCGAAATAGGTGTTGTACCTGAAGCTACATCAATAGTGAATTTGACTTCCCTGTCAGGTGGCAAGCCTGGTAATTCATCGGGAAAGACATCTGGATAATCTCTCACTGTAAGCACATCTGAAACCTTAAGATCTTCCTTTTTAGCTTCCATTGCAAAACACAAATAAGCAATGCACCCCTTTCTTATAAGTCTCTTGGCAGCTGTAGCTGAGATCACATCTGATAAGAAATCTGTTCTTTCACCCACAATAGTGATTTCCCGATCATCAGAGAGTTTAAGTGTCACTCTCTTCCGTTTACAATCTACCGTCACTTGATAGGCTGACAACCAATCCATCCCCAATATCACATCAAACTCGCAGAATGGGAGTTCAATTAGGTTAGCTATGAATTCATAACCTTGTGCACTAATGGGACAATTCCTATACACCTTGTTCACCACAACACTGTTCCCTAAAGGATTGCTCACTAGGATGTCCTGGTCTAATTGTGAATCTTTTAACCCTCTCACCCGTGCAATATCAGTATTGATATAGGAATGTGTGGAACCAAGATCAATAAGTGCATAAATAGAATCAGTCATAAGCATGAATTTACCTACTATCACATCAGGAGCATCCTCTTCTTCTCTGGCTCTCACTGCATATGTATGACCTGTAGCTCTTCCCTGACTCTGAGATTGTTGTGCAAAAGGTCTAGATGTTGATGGGTTAAGGGCTTCTCCTCTACCTCGGCCTCTGGATGGTAAAGATCCAATACCAGGTGCTGGTGACATAGCGGTAGAAGCTTGAGCCACTGGACAATCCGTGACTTCATGATCTTTTGAACCGCATTTGAAACAGGCGCCAGTCAAATATCTGCACTCTCCTGGGTGAGCTTTACCATAATGGCTACAAGTCTGAACTGTACTTCCCCCTCTACCTCTAGGTGTACTACCCACAGAAGTGACTGAGGCATTGCCACGGAATATATTTCCTTGTCCACGCCCTGGTACAACTAATGTCTAACTCTGTGATGGAGCTGGTCCTCTAGGCTTCTTAGTCTGAGAACCCAAACCACTGAACTGTCCCAGTTTCCTCTTCTGCTGAAACTGAGTTTGTCTGTTAGTCTCAACTGACTGGATACTTTCTACTTTAATTGCAGCTTCTACCAAGGCACGCAAATTTGGATGCTGATGTGCACCCACTATCTATCTGATCTTGTTATGGAGACCCCTCTCAAATCTCTGACATAACTTATCTTCTGTCAGCTGGTAATCATCAAGATAGGCACTAAGGCGCTCAAACTCGCGCTCATACTCTGCTACTGTCTTGTTTCCCTGTCTGAGTCTCTAAAAGGCATCTTGCATCTCTGATTTATACTCTGACCCTATATATTTCTTTTCAAACTGGGCCAAGAAGAAATCTCAATTCAACTGTTCACTTGGGGTATGCTTCCGTACTGAATCCCACCAGATGAATGCAGGACCCTGAAGTAATGCCACAATACCTTCAAATTTCTCTTCTGGCGGGCTGTGAGTAATTTCAAATAATCTCTTCATCTTGAACAACCATTCCTCAACTTGTACAGGGGTTAATGGATCACGCCCATAGAAATCTTTAGCTTCCAATCTCTTCAACTGCTCCAAAATCGGCCTCTTTTTAGGTGGAGCTGGAGGTTGTACTTGGACCACTGGCTGTGGCTGTTGAGCTTGCATTCTATGTTGAATATAATCAGCCATGATATAGAGAAAATCCGGCTGTGGCGGTGGAGGTCGTGCAACTGGTGGAGTGACATTTTGTTGCGAGGTTTCAGCTTGCCTAGCACTAACCGACACTTCACTCTCACCATCCCTATCACATTGAGCTTATGGGGATGCCATCATTCACTATAAAACAGGAAAGGATCAAGCATACGTTAGACTTATTACACATTTCATCCATCCATCGGCATGTATATATATAATTCATTCACTTAATTTCAACTCCGATCTTAGAACCGTCTAAACCTGGCTCTGATACCACTAAAACTGTAACACCCTTATCACACTTATTCTATACGTACGTTAAGTGGGTAAATACGATTATAGCCGACGTATGCCAAATATTTTTTATCTTAATTTAATAACTATAATATTACCAACACTTAATTAATCCTTTTTACTTTTTCAAAAATTTCGGCAGCATAACGGCTATAAACTAACTAACCCACCTGCCAAGCAAACAATCCACAACCCATTTTTGGGCACAACAATTCACACACAATGCAATATATTTTCCATTCAACCCCAATTCTCCACATATATAATAATTCACAAATATTAATTTATCAGAATATATACATAAATTCATCCATACAACACCATATCTAAATCCATATATACATGTCATTTATATAATAACCTATAATTATGTTAATATTCCGTCAACTCCCAAAGGTTGTATGTCTGCACCTGCCTTTCCTGCCGTTATCTGCACGCAGTCAAATAACTACGTGCTTAGCATTAATATGCTCAGTGGTGATTACTAATCTAAAATTTTCCACTACTTGTATTTTCATGCAATTGTATTTTTAATATACTATTCAATTTTTCTCATTAATATATAATTCATTTTATTCTTTTTAAATCCTCCCTTTTTTTTCTTTTCAATTTCTTTTTTTTTTATTTGTTACAAATTTCACTTAAATTCTTAAATTTTTATTTATTTACAATTATACCATTAATTATATATTATTTACACTTTTTCCACTAACATTATTACTTTTATTATTTTTATATTTATTTATTTTTATATTTATCTTTACTATGCAATTTAATATCTATCTTGTATTTCTCATTTTCATTATTTTTCTTATATTTTTCACTTATTTTAATGTTTATCGTATTTTTCATTTTAATCATTTTTCTCATATTTTATTCATAATTATCACTTTAATTATTTCATTCACACTTGCCCCTAGTTTCAATCCGATAGAAAATCTTCGGATCAGATACATGGGACGTGGACCCCAAGAGTCCACTACACTGAAGAGTAATCCCGAATGATCACCAAAGCACTATACTGTACACTGAATCACTGAGTTATAATCACTGAAGTAGTCCATCATTGGCTACATAAGCGAGTCGCTATGACCCGCACCGCGGTAATAGTATCCCTATGGCTAGCCAATTATATCCTGAGCTAGATTTAACCATCAGAAAAATAACTAAAAACATTATTTTATTTCTTCAATTCAATTTCTAATAAACCATAAATTTCATTATTTTTACATTATTAATCACTTAATAATTTATTATTTCATAACAATTTTATCATTAGCAAATTTTTTTCACATTTTTTTATTCTAATATATCAATTAAGTTATAAACTCACTAAATATATTTTATTCATTATTTTTCATTACATACATAATATCATCAATAAATAGAAAAATATTCAATATTTAATTGAAAATTTTCAATAAATTTCTACATACTTAAAATCATATTCTTTTACATTTCATAACTAAATTTTCATTTAATTAGCAAAGAAAATATTAATATCTATTTTCTTGTTTTTTTTTGTCTATATTTAATTTTCATCATTAAAATTTTTCTTTCAATTTCTAATTATTCATTTCACTAATTAATACATTCATTATTCCATATATATCATAATATTACACTAAAATGTATTTATCTCTTAATTTATATTTTTCACATAATAAGGTCATATTTTCCAATTTCCACTAATTAATTTTTTTTTATTGAAATTAACCATTTTAATTCACTTTTTACAATTCCTTAATCATAATTTAAGCATCAATTATCAATTACATGAAAAACACACAAAATTCCTAATTTCCATAACCTTAATTCATGCTTAATCAATGGAAATAAGTAGATTTTAAAATCACTAACCTTAATTCCTTATTTTAGGCCTTCCTAATTTTCCCTTTCCTTTTCATTTTCCTTTCCTTTGGAAGCACCTTCACCTTGCTTTGAACCTACCATGGACAAAAACTTTTCTTCATTAATCCACCATCAATTTACTTTCTTAGCTCAAATAAACTGCATATTTATCATCTACATATCTTAAACTACCTATTTGAACAATTAAATTAATTTAAAACCATAAATTTTTCTTACCTCAAATTAAAATCCTAAACTTTCTCCTTTGATTTTCTTCCATTTTAGCCTCCCAAATGAAGATTAAAAACTTCTAATAGCTACTAAAAAGGCTGAAATTATTTTTGGGTGGTTGATTTTGGTGTAAAAAGTGAAGAAAATGGAAGAAAATTGGAAGAAAAATGGGAAAGGTGGGGTTTCGGCCATAGAAGGGATTTGGGGAAGAAGAAGTTCCAGATTTCCTCTAAATAATTCTGATGTTGAGCCTATTTATAGTGGTCTTAAATGGGTGGGCTTGGGCCAAACAAAACCCAACCCATTTAGGCCCAATTATGCACTATAAATTATTTTTCCCGCTTTCCAAGCTCAATTTCATCCAAATTTGATTCCGTAATTCATAAAATATTTTTATATATCTACATAAAAAATTTCAATTCAATAGGAGTTCGTTTCCTGTCCAACTCACTTAAATCGAACAGATAATTCAATTTTCAGTATTACCGTAAAATTCCATTTTCACTGTCAAATAATCCTAAATATTATTTAGAGTCTATCTATATCTTAAAATAAATTTTTTGGATGTCCTTAGCTATTTTTCATAGCTCAGTCAAATTACTGTCAACCAACTATTTAATTAAACTGGGTCCCTTTTTTCTTAATTTTGACCTTTGAGGACTTATTTGACCTCATTTTCACTCCAAACTTTACCCTCAGACTTGTTATAACTTATATTTTCCGATGATCAAATAAAATATTTTTCACCCACGGGTGTATTTTTGACCCCCGGGTATACTGATCAATCTCGGAAATTACAGTTTACAACTAACCCGTTATCTGGGCCATTACACTGTGAACATCAAATGAATCATTGTTGGACAAAGAAATCCGATCGACGATATAAAGAATGTATCGCACAAGTTATAAAGGTACCTGCATGCATGAATCACAATACATACATAAGTATTATTTTTGTATTTTTTGAATCAATCTTATAATGTTATTAATAAATAGTATAATCTTACATCATAAATATATGAATGATCGAGACATCAAGCCATTCCATAGAGAAGAGTTGAGCGATGTCTTTCATACCAACATGAATCATTAGATTATCTACTGGATACTTAAACACTGTAATGTCTGTAGGAACTTCAAAAATATACCCAGTAGGCAATTTAGCAACCATCTCATCCATAAACCTCATGTCACCACTCAAAGTTGCCAAACTTGTCTCATTAACTAAAGGCCTATGTTGCTCTGTAGCTGATTCTTTAGATAAACCGCTACCTTGTTTATTCTTTGGAGCCTTCTTTAATGGCTTGGATTTAAGTTCCTATCAATTAATAATAAATTATGATATATTATGATATATGAAATGCGATAATCTATATTTTATTGTTTTATAAGTTTATAACTTAAAGTAGTTATTATACTTGTGGTGACTTGGTTTCCCTTATCACATAATTGACTTACACTTAACAAGTTGTGTTTTAAACCATCAACAAGTAAAACATCTTCAATTAAAGTTGCATCATTTAAACCAATAGATCCAATCCCAATTATTTACCCTTGGCATTATTTCCAAAAGTTACCTTACCACCATCAATCCTTTTGATATGGGTGAAGAGACTTTTATTACCGGTCATATGCCTTGATCATCCACTATCCACTAGTCAGGTATTTTTTTTATGTGGATTTGAGGCATACCTACAAAACCATAATTTAGGTTTGGTTTTTAGGTACCCAAATGAACTTGGGTCCTTAGGGGTTAGCACTAGAAGGTTCCTAATGACTCTTCCTTATAAAACAATTTTTGTTTATATGTCCAATTTTCATTCAATGGTGACATTGTTTAGACTTATATATTTTTTCTATTTTTCCATGTATTTAGGCTTTGTTATTTTCCTAGGTGGTGTCTATGCACAATGACATAAATGTACATTTGTGATAGGTGTTTTCCTAATGCATGCTTCTTATATAATAAAGCATGATTGACTTTTTGAGGTTTCTCTCTTGAGCCAAGTGACCCTTGATTACTTTTTTTTAGTAGAGGGTTTTGTATGTGCATTGTGTCATATCTGCTAAAGTATGCCCCAAGTTGCGCAGGTTGTTAAATCGACTCGTCGGTTTGACCAGAGTCTAAATTTGGATTTTGATTGAAAAATAATTAAAATAATGGCAAATAATTATAGAAAATATTTAAAAAAGTGTTTAAAGATGTTATTTTATGGTGGAAGACCTAAATGCAAAATTTGAAGAGTTTTTGGGTCAATTTGTAATTTACCAAAAATTGGGGGATCAAGTGAAATATTTATTATTTAAATGCATGAATTGGACATTAAATACATGTGATGGCTGGACAAACCAAGTGTCACACATTAAGAAGCTAATTAAACATAAATATCTAGATATTTAAGCTTAGGTGTCCCCATCTTTAATGAATTTTATCATTTTCTCCTTAATTACTTTTTATTCCTTCCTTATCTTTATCTATCTAGCATTTTCTATTCTCCTAATTCAGCCCATATTTTTCCCTAATCCTCCATAGCCAAGCTTAGTTCTAGAATGAGAAAGTGAGAAACAAAGTGTGAAAAAGAGATAGAAAGACATGGAAAATTCTATTTTCATGCTCAAGGAAGTGAGAATAGATCAGTAGAAGGCTTAAAATTGGAAAATAAGAAAGAAAAAAGGAGAGAAAAAAGACCTTAAGGTTCGGCCATGGAAGCTAGGAGGTGAAGGTAAGGTGATTTTTCTTTTCTTCTAAGTTTCTCTAAAGGAAGGTGATGTTTTAAGCTCATTTGGAGCTTAGTCTGGAAGAGAGATATTTTAGGGGTTAGAGATATATAATGAAAGAAAAGTATTTGATGAGTTTCTTGTATATTTTAGGTACTCAAGAAAAGAGAAAAGATAAAGGAGAAGAGAAAGAGAAGTGAAGAGAAAAAAGCAAAGTAAAATTTTAGGTAAGTGCATAATTTAAGGCAATAACCTATAATTTTTTATAAAGTTGCATATTTGAGTATTTTTCATGTAAATGATTGTTAATTAAAATTATTTTGTGATGCAATCTTGGGGATGCATGTTTGCTAGACTTAGGATTAATTTTAGGAAAAATTGAATGTGGTTAATATGTATGTTCTTTGTTGGGTTTGAAAGCAAAGACATAGGGCTTTAACTTTTATTTAGGTCATAAAATCTAAATATGTCTGAATTTTTCTAAAAAAATACATAAAGTTCAGACCTAGAATCTATCCAGAAAATCCAGAAAACTCACTTTTGAGTAATTGATTATAAGATGAAAACACCCACCAACAAAAATGCTCATCAATTATGAGTAATTTATGGTTTTACAAACTTAAATAATGAAAGTTGTTGAATTAAAAATAAATGCACAAAGCTATACAAGATTATAAGAATGAATGATTGTTTTTCTAACTTGTAGAAGTCATAAATGTGTTGTGTTCATACTTCTAGATCAAATATAGCCGTTTTAGGGTGCATTTAATGTGAAAATAGTTGTTCAACTACTTTTTCATTCGAGCTTGATAAGTTTCTCTCTTCGGGGTCACTAGCGTGACTGATTCTTCAAGGGCGTGACTGTTCTTTGTAGCTGTGAATGGAAGTTGTGACTTTGGTCATGACTCATTCTATCTGAAAATGAATGGTCATTCATGGGCATGACAAAATCTTTACAGTTGGGCCAATGCTTTACTGTCGTGAACGTTTGAATGAGCAGTCTTAGCGCTTACTTATTTATAGTATTCATGGGTATGAAATGTTATTTTTATGGGGGTGGTGATCATTCACCACGGGCATGATATTAGTCACTGGTGTGGATTTTTGATTCACGGGCGTGACTCTTTGCATTTTTTTTCAATATCTTCATCTTCAATGCTTCTTTTTCAACTTGCTTCAAAGTTTTAGGAATGTATAACCTATCTAACACACTTAGAGCAAAAAATGTGGTTAAATTCCTTATTGCCTAATTATTTGTTATCATCAAAATGTTGAAAATATCCCTTAAGGTTCAACATTCTCCATTTTTCTCTTAACCATTTCTAAATCCTAACTCCTAATTACCACTTAATTTCTCATTTTTAGTCCAAATTAACACCAAATTTCACAAATCCATTTGGCCCTATATACCACTTTTTATCAGAAATCAACATGCCTATGACAAAGAAGTTCATCTCAAAGGCATAGAGAGACCTCATACGTGTGAGACCCATCGCTACCATCATGTCATGAGTGTAAGGATGAAGATGCTTCATATGATAGTGGTGAGGAACCTTCAAAACTTCCAAAAATATATATTTCCTATTTATGTTCATTTTCCTATTTATTATACTAAAGAAGGAAAAAGATATGAACATTATATGTCTATAACTATTACTACATGCAAATTTTTTGATTTTAATACTTTAGAGCAGTTAAATAGTTTAGACACTATGAAGACATTTGCTTAGGGTTTAGGTTGGACTGAGTTGATTTTCATGACAGATCCTACTTTTATTGAGCTGGTTTTAGAATTCTACAATACTATGCTTATCAATAAGGTATGCACTCAAATGAAAATGAGATTATTAGGTAGACGGTGTGTAGTGATTCACAAGACTATGCGGAGAATTTTTAAATTATTTATAGGAGTTATGGAAATACCTAATAATTTTAATGCTGATAAAATTTGGCAAGTGTTGATAGGGGAATCCCATTATAATCCTAGAAATGCTTCAACAATGAGTTTTAAAGATTCATCTATTGCCCTCTTTCATAAGTTTATGTGCCACATCATGTTTGAAAAATTAGAGAGTAACAAAGTTTCTAAAATTGAACGTTTCTTGTTATGGTGTATGCATTCTAGGACTAGAATTTGCACTTTTGCATTTATATTTAAATATATGTTGTATATCATTAGACACCTTAGGGCTACACATGGTTTATGCCATATTATTATAACATTTGCTAGACATTTTTATGCTTTTGATGTTTCTGATAATAATCTAACATTAATTCCTAACCAAGAAAATTTCAATAGTATTTCTTTGTAGTAATCTAACCTTGTCATTAAGGAAGGAGAGACTATTCAATGGTCAATATTACCAAGTGACATGGGTGAGCCTTTATAGTAAGAAGGTGATGCAGAACCGAATGAGCAACAACCTCCTCCACAGTCAATTGAGATTGAGCAATCTTCCTCACCAACTATGCAACGAGTTATGCAACACTTAGATCATATGGACCACATGATGAACCATTTGGAACGTACTTACTTGGCATACTCTTCTCCTGCGATAGATTCTAGAGCGCTTTCCTCCTCCATCTTATTGAAGTAATTTTTCATTTCAAGGGAATAATATTTTCCTTTAGCTTATTTCTTTGCTACTCTTTTGAGAGCCATTGAGGACAATGTCTATAATAAGTATGGGGGATGAATTATATTTTTTAGGGATTTTGTGTGTTAATTAAAGTGTTAATTTTGTTAATTTCAAAAAAAAAAAAGAAACTTGTTTTAACCAATATGCATTTCTTTTTCTTTATTTTATGCAACACTTAGATCATATGGACCACATGATGAACCATTTGGAACGTACTTACTCAACATACTCTTTCTCCTACGATAGATTCTGAAGTACCTTCCTCCTCAGTCTTAGTGAAGTGATTTTTCATACTAGGGGAGTAATCTTTTCCTTTAGCTTATTTCTTTGCTACTCTTTTGAGAGCCATTGCAGACAATATCTATAATGGGGGATTAATTATATTTTCTAGGGATTTTATGTGTTAATTTAAGTGTTAATTTTGTTAATTTAAAAAAAAACTTATTTTAACCAATATGCATGATTTCTTTTTCTTTATTTTCTGATAAACAAGTTAATGAAATAATGCTAGATTTTAACTTTATGTTAAATTTGCTTAGTTTATTAAAGTTTAGGATAGTTTTAATACTAGTTTCATGCTTTAGAATTAAATACATTTCAGTTTAATTATTTATTTGCCTCATTTATATAGTATTAATAATCTAGTTAAGCTATGAATTATTAAAAGGTATTAGAATCAAAAGCTATTCTAAAACCATGTTGACCTAACAAAGACACACTTACTAAATTTTTTCTGATATTAGGAGCATAACAGACATTCTCTAAGGTAATAGGTTTTCCAAATGACAATTTTAGTTTGATTTAGCCTTCTCCTAAGATACGAGTCACACTCCCATTTTCCATAGTTAAAATTATGGTGCCTGATATCTGAAAAGATGAAAATAAATTTATATCAGTGCACACATGAATATTAGCCCTAAAATATAGCCACCAATCATTTGAATTAAAAATAGTATTAATTTATGGGCTTGAAAGAAAATACCTGTTAACCGGAGAAAAAGAGGTGGCCCCTATAGTTAAAACATTGGCTTGGGGTTTAAGAGCCTTAGATAATCCAGAAGCCTTAGTGCATTGTCTATGATGATTATAGTAATTTTTAGCCATGTGATTAGACTTTCCATAAACCCAAGAGGCAATTCCCTTTTTTTTTTTTTAAAAAAATATATTTTTAACTTTTGTTCCATAGTTGTTATTGTTATTTTCATTATTTTTACTAAAATCAAGTCTTTTAGAAACTTTATTTTTTAGTTTAAAACCATTTTCCACCACATGTCCTTAGCATAAAAACCAGAATTTTGCAAAGACTTTTAAGAAGCACGATATTTATCTTCAATACTCAAAGTAACAATCAAATCACTTAATGAAAATTTTCAAGTTTTTGTTTCAAACTTCTACCAAATTCAGACCAAGAAAGAGGTAATTTTTTGATGAGAGAAGTCACAAGTGCAGTTTTATTAATTTCAATACCTTTTATTTTCATATAAAAAATAGTATCTTCAAACTTATAAATTTGGTTTGAAACTGATTTTCCATCAACCATTTGAAAATCAAGCCATTTTTCAACTGAATATCTTTTTAAATCCATTTCTTCATTACCATTTATGTTCAAGTGCTTCCCAAAGTTCAACATCAGTTTTTGTATGACAAAAAATGCGATAAATATTATCAGAAAAAATACTTAAAATTTTATCATGACACAAAATGATCTTATAACTAGAGTCTAATTTTGTACTAGAAACCGCCCCACTAGATTGAACAATATTAGTTGATTATTTAGAACTGTCAAATCTTTGTCCATTGCTTATCATTGCAAAAAATCCTAGTTCGGTAAACCAAAATTTCATTTGTTGTTGCCAACAAAAAAAAAAAAAAGTTTTTACCCTAAATTTTTTAGACTTACTTGGAGATGATATTTTAAAGATAAAAACAAATATTTTTAATAAAAAATATAAATATTAGTAATTCTTTAACAGTTAGATTTTAAACCAAATTAAAATCCACGCTTAACAGTTCGTGATTTCCTTGGACAAGCAGTTTATTGTAGGACATTTGTATTTCTAGGAAAATGTAGTTCCCTCATGACAGAAGTCTATTGCCTTAAAAAAGCTCTTGGATTAAAGCAGAAAATCTTTATAATGTCACGGTGGGAAATGGATGCTAATTGTGTCGTTGAGGGCATCCATAACCAGCAAGTGGAGTACTCTGAATTTAGTTGTTTTAATTTGTCTGTGTATAACACTTGTTAGCTCTTGTAATAATGTTTTAGTTCATTTCGTTAAGCGCCAATGTAATACAGCTGCATATGCCCTTGCAAAAAGCTGCATTTTCTTTGGCTGATACTATACAGTGGGAGGAGGGCCCCACTTTTGTTCGACCTCTCCTACCGAATGATATTCTTCATCTTTGATTAATATGTTTTTTGCTTAGTCTCAAAAAATATATATATATATATATATATATATATATATATATATCGGTAAGAAGTGAGGTGGATTGGGCCCTGAAGCCCAATTAAGAAGCGCCGTCCAAAATACTGGATAAAAGCTGCCCTAATAAACCTTCTTCTTCTTCTTCAAAACCTTGGCCTATATATATATATCGGTAAGAAGTGAGGTGGATTGGGCCCTGAAGCCCAATTAAGAAGCGCCGTCCAAAATACTGGATAAAAGCTGCCCTAATAAACCTTCTTCTTCTTCTTCGAAAACCTTGGCCTCTGTTCTTATTACTCCTCCGATTTTCACCTTAAACCCTTCTTTCCTCAATTTGACAATTCAACTTCCATACTCATTCTAGTACTTTCTCTTTCTTTCTATTTGAAATTTATTTGTTTTTGTATGAATGGTTTATGCTGATTTTTCTTTTGGGGTTCAAAGAGAAAAGTATGTTGATATAGCATTAGCTAAAAAATTTTTGCGTTACTATAATCAATTGCGTTTTGTATTCTCTCTCTTTCTTTTTTTCTTTTTCTTTTCTTTTCTTTTCTTTTCTTTTCTTTTGATTGATTATACTTAGTTAGCTTCATATTTTCTATTGATATGATAGTTCCTACTTATACATGAAGATGGAATTTTTTTTAATTTATTTTTTTTGTGTTCGTTTTTTCTTTTTCCTTGTTGAAGGGCTTTTTGTTTTGTTTTGTTTTGTTTTTAAGGAAGAAATGGTACGGCCATATGGGATAAAAGGGCCCAAGAGGAAGAAGAGAGAGGAGAGATATGATAAAGAGGAAGAGGAAGTAGATGAACAATGGGTAGACAGTTCAAAAAGAGCTAATATATCAAAAAACGAAATCGCTATGGAAGTAAATGAAAAGAAAACTGAAGAAGAAGGAGGTGGTGGTGGTGGTGGAGAAGCAGAAGAAGAAGAAGGGCAATCAGTGGAAATGGAGGGCATCCCAATTGTCACAATTGATCCAAAGGCCAAAAAATCTGGGGTCATATTTGTTCTTGAGAAGGCCTCTCTGGAAGTTGCAAAAGTTGGAAAGGTGAAAACATGTTCAATGTTAGATGTATTTGGTTTTGGTCTAACTTCTGCATCAGTGAATGCTGAGGTTTTTTGTTGTCTTTTAAACTTGACTGTAACTTTTATTTTAGGGAATTAAATCATGTTTCAAGATTTTAATATATTGCTGCTTTGGATTTTATTGAAAGGATTAGCGTTTAATTGCTCTCTTATTTTTTAATGCCTACACTATCTAACTAGTTCTCTTTATGCAGAATTATCAAATCTTGAATTCTGATGATCATGCAAATTTCTTGCGGAAGAAAAATAAAAATCCTGCTGATTATAGGCCTGACATTGTTTATCAGGTTTGTGCACTTTTGAGACCATAAATGAATTTCTCTATTTATTCCAGTAGCCCATAAAGTACTCATTGTCCTGCATCAAGTTTTTCAAAGATTCATACTTTAAGGACGCTGCTGCCTTGTTCTTAGATAAGTAAATGGAGTATAAAAATTAGCCGAGCGTTTGTTTTCTTTCAATATCAAAGTTTACAATGCTTTATTTCTCCCAGGTCAAGCTAATTTTGAATAGAGATGGCATTGACATGTCTAGCCTTGATAAGTTAACTTTATTCAAATATATTGTAATTGTTGATTATTTCAGGCACTCTTGTCAATCTTAGATAGCCCCATCAATAAGGCTGGAAGGTTACAAGCTGTTTATGTGAAAACAGATAAAGGTGTTCTTTTTGAAGTTAAACCACATGTACGTATTCCTAGGACATATAAGCGATTTGCTGGAATTATGTGTAAGTTCAGCTGTCTTGACTGCTAGTATCTGTTGTTTGCTTTGAATTGGCCTGTCTTGCTGCTTATCATCTTTTTGGATCTTGCAGTGCAGCTGCTTCAAAAACTTAGCATAACTGCTGTTGGTAAGCGTGAGAAACTTTTGCGAGTGATCAAGAATCCTGTGGTCCAGTACCTACCTGTAAACTCTCGTAAAATAGGTAACTTAGGTTTTATCTTCTTTTTTTACTTTTTTTATTTATTTGTTTTTGTTGTTTGCTGTTCCCATTTATGGACTTCTACTCATTACTGGATATAATAAATTTTCTGGACTTTGCTTCAGGCTTTTCTTATAGCTCAGAAAAATTGGTTAAAATGAACAAGTATGTAGCTGCAGTTGGTGATGATGTGGACCTTGTTTTTGTGGTATGTTCAAAATTAGCTAATGTTTTTAAGCTATGTGCTCTTCTTTTAGTTATTTGCACTAGTAACTTGACCTACAAATCTTCAGGTTGGTGCAATGGCTCATGGAAAAATTAATTGTGATTATATAGATGATTTCATTGCAAGTAAGTTCTTTTTTGAAACGCTCCTTTTTTATTACAACTATGTTGCTATTCAAATTTCCAATTATCTTCTTTTCAATGTGAATTTCTCCATTTGTTGTCTTCATTTATTTATTTATTTATTTTTGTGGTTTTGAATTTTGAATTTTCCCTCTTCCTATTCTTTGTAGCTGTTGCTTTTGAATCTTATAGCTAGTTGCTTCCACTTGTCTTTTGTTTATGTTAATATTTGAAGTGCTATCCATTACATTCGGGTTGTATTCCCATTGAAATGGGTCAAGCAGACTGAATTCAGTTGTGTAATCTAGCTCTTATATCTTGTGGAAAAGGAAAATAAATAATGTATGGTCTATAATGTATGTACTCCATCTTCCTCAAATTATTCTGGTTTTGTTGCTGAAATTAAACTGTATCTTACTAGACTTGCTTGCCCAATATTTGAATTTGATCCAGTCCACTTTCTGAGGTGAAATGAAAAGGTGAGAGTAGTCTGAGCTTGCATGTGCCCCTCTACATTCTAACTGGTTTCTGATGTATGATACACAAGTTGAATATGATCTGGTTGGAGAAATGCAAGCTTATAGATATATTTTTAACACACGTCAATTAAATTACGTAATTTTTTCTACATTGCATTTCAAGTGTCTTAAGTTGATAAGTTAATTCAATTTGTCATAATATGAAACTTTTTGCAATGTTGCCTAACTTTTATCACTGAATTGTCTTATTGTCAATTGTCTTTTATTTTGATGGACTAGATAGGCTTCCCCACGAGTATTGTTTTGAGCATTTTAGGATTAGGAAACTTACATAAGTAATTTTATCATTTACTGTGGCTATTCAATAATTTTATTTGGTTCTTCTATGAGAAGATGTTCTTTATTGACATATCCAGCAACTTTGGTTGACATATAATAATAAATGGGTGTAAGAACCTAGGGGATTCACATACATATAATTTCAATTGTGTGGTAGCTTTGTTCGTAATTAGTGTAAGTAGTAAATAATATAAAAAGAATGTAGGAAACGATCAATCACTCACTATTTTATTATATGTTCTGCTGTGCACACACGGAATCCAAACTAGTATTCTAGCATATATGCTTATAAGAAGTTATATATTTACACAGGCAATACTCATTTATTCTGACTTTTTTTTTTAAAAAGTATTTGGATGTTTGCCCTTATAGGAGGGCAATTTTTCATATGATAATTGCAAACTCAATTGTTTCATGTTCTTGTGTCATTATCAAATTTGTCAAGTCGTTTTGGTGGGTGAACAATTGAACGTATGGCTTGTATCATGACCTGTATGTGTTGATGATGAGTTGACTGTAAAAAAAAGACTACAAGATATATATAATTTGTATTGATAGCATTTGGACAATTCTTTGCTGATATATCTCTCTGCAGTTTCTGGATATCCACTGAGTGCTGCCTGGTGTATCTCAAGGATTTGTGAAGCATTGGCTGATAATTGGGATGTACTGTAGGCATCATGTTAGTTTCAAAACTCACCTGCTTATTTAATTTTTAGAGCTTTAGTTTTATTTCGTTTATTAGTGTATTTGGCCTACAAATTTAGGCCCTTTCGTTATATACGTTTCACCAGCATCAGAGCTAAAAGAAATAATATTTGCTCAATATTTGTATTCCAACTTTTTACGAACTAGAGTGAATAAAATTTCGGATCTCCTGCTTATGGCAGACTTTTTAAATAGCAACAAAGGTCAAATAGACTTTTATGCTGTTGGTCAAACGTTTGAACATGTTTCTAGCTAAACATTATGCTGATAGATATCATTGAAGCAATTGTGAAAGCTAATGATAGCCCTTGTCAGAAAACAAAGTGTGTATATATATATATATATCACACATGCTTGAAGGAGTGGGATGCCATCAAGGAAAATAATAAATCAATCCCTTGTAAGTTCTGTCAATGGTTTATTTCAACACTTAGAATGAATATTGAATATATATATTTTACTGAAATCAATTTTAAATATCACTTAATAGGAGGTTAGTGAGTTTGATTCAAAATATAATGAACGTAAAATTTTATTGAATATTCATAAACCAGCAAAGCTTGTTTTGTTTTTTAAAGAAAAAACTCGAGTTGTTGAATAATTTATGCTTGTATCTTTCCACAACATTGACCATCCTGTTTTATGTAAGATGTTATTTGCGAAGTTGATGAACTTGAAAGAATAAAAAAAGAAAAAGAAAAAAAGAAAGGAAAAATCTTAAAATTTTATAATAGAAGTAGGTAGTCTGCAAAAATCGTGGTTGTCGAACCCATACCGGAGCAAAAAAAATATTTTGGAAATCGGATTAGTTTACACTAAAATTAATAATTGTGCCAAAAATTAAGACAGAAAAATTTTCAGATAGTTTGTGGAGTTATAAATTGTCTCCCTTAAAAACCAACTTCCTTAGACTCTTAGAGTCTTGGTAACAAAATTTTTCTTAAATAATTTAAAGCACAATATATCGCTAAAATAAATGGTCCGATAATAGCTATTAAATAGACAGTAAATAGAATACTAGAATTTAACGAGATTTGACCAATTATGCCTATGTCATTGGACACTACTAAAATAATATTTCACAAATGCAATATGACAAGAGAGAGAAAATATAATCAATCTTAAAAATAAGGGATTGGTGTTTAGAATGGATTGTTAAGAGGGGATGAAACATTTTTTATAGGCTAATAATTTTCTTCCTCCTTCTCCCACTTCCGATGTGGGATTAGGAGATTGCCAAAATTTAATAAATCTTCATCTTGGCGATATCACAATCCCAAACAAATATTCTTTAAACTCTTATTTTACAAATTTCAGTAATGTCTTCAAATGCACTTCAAAGCTCCCAATTTCAAATTATAAGAACATTTATCAAGTCCAAACAATGTTGAAACTTGACATTTGTCACAACTTTTATTGTCATATCTTCAGGATTTTCATCAGTCAGAATCTTCTAAAGTAGTATCTCACCATCTTCAAAAATTTTCCATACAAAATAATATCGAACATCGATGTGCTTCGTCCTTGTATGATAAACTTGATTCTTTGCTAAATAAATAACATTTTGACTGTCACAATTCACTTTGACATGTTTCTGACCAATTTCCAAGTCATTCAGCAACCTCTAAGCCAAATTACCTCCTTAATAGCTTTTAAAACTATCATGTACTCTGTCTCTGTTGTAGACAAAACAACTATTGACTGTAAGGTGGACTTCCAACTAATTGGTGCCTTCGCAAGTGTGAACACATAACCGATAGTAGATCGATATTTGTCTAATCACCTGCATAGACGGAATCACAATATCCAACCATATACTGTCCAATTTTCTCATCCCGCTCAAACACTATACCAACATCTGCAGTATTCTGAATATACTGCAGAATCCATTTACAGCTTGTCAATGTCCTTTGCCAGGATCATACATGTACCTACTCACAACTCCAACTGCTTCTGAAATTTCAGGCATCGTACACACCATTGCATACATCAAGCTACCAACAACATTTGAATATGAAACTTTTGACATATATTCTCGTTCTTCATCGTTTTTCGGAGATAAAGATGCATTGAGCTTAAAATGAGGAGCAAGTGAAGTACTAACTGGTTTTTTCTTCTCATTCATCCCAAAACACTTTAGTACTTTTTTCAGATATTGTTTCTAAGTCAAACAAAGTCTCTCTAATTTTCTGTCTCTGCATATCTCCATACCGAGAATCTTCTTAGCTTTTCCTAAATCCTTCATTTCAAATTCCTGATTTAGTTGAGCTTTAAAATTCTGAATCTCTCCTTCATCATTCGAAGCTATCAGCAAATCATCAACATAAAGGAGAAGATAGATAAAGGAACCATCTCGTAGTTTGTGCAAATATACACAATGATCATATTTGCTTCTTGTGTATTTCTGTCTTATCGTAAACTTATCAAATTATTTGTAACACTGTCTTGGAGATTGCGTCAATCCATACAACGATTTGCTCAATTTGGACACCAAATTTTCTTTTCCAGCAACTTTAAATCCTTTTGGTTAAGTCATGTAGATTTCTTCTTCTAAGTCTCTATGTAAAAATGCAGTTTTTACATCCAACTGAACTAGTTCCAGATCCAATTGTGCTACCAAGGCCAACAGTATTCTAATGGAGGAATGTTTTACAACTGGAGAAAACACTTCATTATAATCAATTCCCTCCTACTGAGCGTAGCCTTTAGCTACAAATCTTGCCTTGTAGCCGATATCATTCTTATTACGAAATTCTTCTTTCTTTGTATAAACCCATTTACAGCCAATTGCTTTCATTTTTTTTTTGGCAGACTTGCTAGCTTCCATGTTTGATTCTTTTCAAGGGACTGCATCTCTTCTTTCATAGACTTTCTCCACTTTTCTTCTTCTGAGCTTTGAAAAGCTTCGCAATAAGTGGAAGGAATCTCATCATCTATTGAAGATGTATAATTAGTTATATCTTCAAGTCGAACAAGTTCTTAATATTCCTTTTCGCCTTTCGTAGTGCAATTGACTCAAGTTGTTGAGGAGTGTGCTGAAACCTCTGCTTCTTCATTTGATCAATTTTCTACCATTATCTTCTTTTCTGTTGTAGGAGTAATTTTATCAGACTTTACAATTGCTGGATCAACAATTCTTCTTCTATGAAACTCCACCTGTTTGGGAGTTCCCTCCACCTACTGTGGAGAACTATCTTTTCACTCTTCTATTACCTTTTTTTAACATGGCAGATCATCAAAGGTAACATCTCTACTAAAAATTATTTTCTTCGTCTATAGGCACCATAAATGATATCCTTTGATACCAGAGGATATCCCCATAAAGATAGCTTTCTTTGCCCTTAGATCTAACTTCAATTCATTAACATGATAGTATGCAATGGAACCAAGCACATGTAAGGAATTATAATTTGTAGCAGGTTTTCCATACCACACCTCCAAAGGTATTTTGCCATTGATACCAGTTGATGACAAACGATTAATGAGATGACGTGCGTACATTATAGCCTCAATCCAAAATTGTTTGCCTAATCCAGCATTAGACAACATACACCAAACTTTCTCCAGTAGAGTTTGATTCATACGTTCATCCACCCCATTCTATTGTGGTGTATTTTTGACAGTGAAATGTCCAACAATTCCTTCATTTTTGCAAACTTTCATGAAATGATCACTTGTGTACTCTCCGCCATTGTCTGTTCGAAAACACTTGATTTTTCTGCTCGTCTGAGTTTCCATCATCTTTTTCCATATGAGAAAAACTCCCAACACTTCATCCCAACACTCACATATTCTTCTTGAACAATCATCAACAAAGGTAACATAGTAGTGTTTACCTCCCATTGAAGCAATTTTGAAAGGACCCCATACATCTGAGTGAATATAGTCCAGAATACCCTTGGTGTCATGGATTGCAGTGCCAAACTTCACTCTCGTCTACTTTCCTTTGATGCAATGCTCACAGAAGTCTAATTTACAGGTTCATACTCTTTGCAATAATCCTTGATTCGCCAGAAGTTTCATGAATTTTTCACCTGTATGCCTCAAGCGCATAAGCCACAATTTGGTTGTTTCTAACTCATGGTCATCACTAGAAACTGTTGTTGTTGTTCCAACGACTGTATTGCCTTCATAGTAATACAAGTTGTTGCTCCTTTGAACTCCTTTCATTACCACAAGTGCTCCAGATATAACATTTATTACTTCATTTTTAATGACTATAGTGAAACCCTTTCTCCCAATGATTCCCATAGAAACGAGGTTTTTCGTCAGACTGGGCACATATCTTACATCTATCAAAGTTCTTATTGATCCATCACGATTCCTCAACTGGACTGAACCGATTCCTGTTGTTTTGCAAGGGCTGTCATTTAATGTATAGACAACTCCATTTTCAATTTTTTTAAAATTGAAAAATTATTCCCGATTGGGACACATATGGTGGCTACAGCCTGAATCTAGGATCCAAACAGTCGAACTGCTTATTGATGGCATCAATGCAAATGAAAAATCTGAATCATCACATTCCGCTGCATTTGAATCTGCAACAGCCTTGCCTTTGCCAGATTTACTTCTCAACTTAGGACAATCTTTCTTCTAATGCCCATTTTCTTCACAAAAGGCATATTCATCTTTGCCCACTCTGGATTTTGATCTATCTTTCTTTCCCTTGTTTTTATTTTTCAAATAGCCTCTTACTATCAAAGCTTCTAATGCTCTACTAGTGTTATCCTTCTTGTCTTTTCTCCTCAATTCATAGCTATATAGTGCAGCACATACTTCACTAAAAGACACCTCAACTTTCCCATGGAATAGAGTAGTTTCTAGAAACTCAAACTCCTCAGAACGGATCTTAGCAGCATTAGGGCCAGATCTTCATCTTCAAAAGTCATATCCAAATTCATTAGATCTACTACAAGTTGATTTAAATTGGTGATGTAATCATTTATCGTGGTACCGAGAACATATGTGAATCTGAACAGTCTTTTTTTCATATGAAGCTTATTTTGACTACTCTTTTTCAATAATTTTTCCTCTATTGTCTTCCACAATTTAGTTGCAAAAGTTTCTTTACAAAAAGCATCTTCTGCTCTCTGGACAGGCACGATCAAATTGTACCACATGTTAAACGATTGATTGTCCTCAATTCCTTCTCATCTGCACCTTCTGGCTTTTCTCCCTCAATGACAATGTCTAAGCCTTACTAAAATAAGGCGTCTAGAACTTCACATTGCCACATGCTGAAATGGTTTATACCATTAAATGTTTTCATTGCAATTCTCGTATTTTCCACAATAATTCTCGTCAAAATTGATGAAATAGAAGCTGTTATTGTAACACCCCCTACCCTTCCGTACACCCATCCGTATACCGGACGGATAAGAGGTGCTACCGGAAATAACATTATTTTCAAAAATAAATATTTATTTAATTTAAAACAAATATATTTAATATAAGAGATTTAATATACACACTCTTCTTTTCTTATTTATATACATATCAAAATATAAATATATCAAAATATAACAAAAAGACCAACCCGCTCTGGGTGGCTACCACTGTTACCGCTGTGCTCCAAAATGCGGGTCCCCAATTCAGCGTCTCTATCTACAAGTCAGGACGCTCTCTGCTACTCTGATGACCTACGCGAGAGAAAAACAAACTCCCGCGCTGAGTATATAACTCAGTGGTGCAAAAACTCTTATAATAATAGTTATTAAAATAAAATATACATTTTTCTATAAATACAATAATATAATATTTTTATAAAACTCAATATATCGTTGAGTTCTCAAATATCTAAATTTTTCATATGCCCACATATTATAACATCCTAGACTTGCTCCTAGGGAATCAAAGGGGTATCATATTACATCTCAACTTAGGATCCACAGAAATGCACAGGATCCAAATGTAATATGACTCAATCCACAGAAATGCACAGGACTGAAAAATGTATCAGGTGATCCACAGAAATGCACAGGATCACAGTATTTCTTTGGTCCACAGAAATGCACAGGACCATAATTTTTACCCTATTGGCATGCCAACAATACCCTAGCTCATATCTAGGCTAATATGTTGAAAAAAAAATTCTCAAAATCATAATTCACTTCATTTTTCAGAAAATAAATAAATATTCTTTCAATAACAAAATAATTATCATCAAAGATAATTTTTAACATTTAAAATTTACTGGAATACAAAAAAATATATATATAACTCAATAATTGCAAAAATGCAAATTTTCACATAATTTATATTTATATGACTAATATTATAAGGGTAGTTGCACTAACCTTCTACGCTCTGCCGATATCTGCCGGCTCTTTCCCCTTATCTCGGGGTAGCGTCTGTCCCGATGTCGTACCTAGAGATAGAAAATTAATATTAGCCATTGAAATCCTTACGACATAAAATCTAGTAAAAATTAAATTTTTCGCTCTCACGGATATCTAGATCCTATAATTAAAAATTTTCTTATTATGCATATTTAATGCATAAATTCCGGTTTTGGTCGTCATCACGCTTTCCGGTGCGACCAAAAATTCAAATATTAATTTCCTTTTATAATATTTGATTTTCTTTATTTTTTTTTCACATCCAAAACTATTTTTCTCCATTTATTTCTTTTATTCTCCTAATGTCCATTTTAAATTCTAGAATTCTCATTAATTCCATAATTACTCTAAAAATTCCAAATAAATTCCTACCATCAATTTAACTCATTTTCTTTCCTTTTCCATCATCAATTTTACCAAAACAATATTCAACAACTTCCAATAAATTTTTCCATAATTAGGCTAAAAATCTAAAAATTCTCAAAAAATTCTATTAAATTTTTCTTCCATCCAAAAATTTATTTTCCACCTCCATATACTCCAATTCACTCCATTATCTTCAATTTAAGGCAAAATTCCTCCAAAATAATTTTTGTCAAATTTAGCCATAATTATGGAAATTCTCTAAAAATTCCACAAAAATTTCTAAAATTTATTTTCATCAATTCTTCACTCAACCCATCATCCTCAAGCCTTATTCTCTTCATTTCCTATTTTTCTCCAATTTTTCAATATTTTTGCCATAAACCCTAATTTTTCTACCAAGCAATTCTCAACAATATTCAACCACAATTCAATAAACAATTATGGCAATAATTAAATCAACAAAATCAAATGGAGAAAGGAACAAAATCTCACCTTCTTCAAATGGGTATCAATAAATTCTTTGATTATTTTTTTTCCAAATTTCCACCCTTTTTCTCTTTTTCTCCACACCAATCTTATTCTAATTCTTTTAATTGATAATCAATATGATTTGAAGAAGCAAAAGTGAAGAGATTAAGGAATTTGGGGCTTGGAGATTCTCGGCTATGGAGGAGAGGCAAGGAAGAAGATGGGAAATTTGATATTTTAATGAAATTCAATTTAATTTCCTTTATATACCCCAATTAATTAATTAATCACACTTAATTCCTTAATCAACCTCCTTATTAGCCAATAGCATAATTAACTATCTCTTAATATTGACACATGGCCCAATCAAAATCTAATTAATTTTGACTTAACAAATTTTCAACCAATCAAAATTTTTCTTCATTTTTTTTCATAATAAATTTTAAATTCTCTAAAATTCAACCTCCAAACAACTTAATTTCATCAATTTAAATATTCCAAAAATTATAAAATAATTTTCTCTTCGAAACGGTCACTTCGATTTTGCAAAATGACAACCGGAGCAAAAATCGAGTTTTTTACGGGTTAATCATTTTTCTTAATTTGACCCGTAAAAATTCATCCGCCGTCCGATTCCTAATTTATCAGTTTTAAAAATCTTTAAATTAAATTTTGATCACATTGACTCCATTGTGATCATAAACACATCTCTCTAGCTCCCGATCCGAAAAATCAGGCTGTAAACCTGAACTGAGGATCAATTTTCCATAATTCAACCTCTAAACCTTAAAATTTCACCTTATAACTCCACCTATGACCTTTAAATAATATTTTCTATATTCCGGTATGTTTAAATTAAAATTTCACTACCGAGCGAAAAATCCAATTTTGACCCGGGGCTGTCGTCTCGATTTGCGTGCATAACACAAAATTGCATTGTCTCATTTGATAAAATTTATATTCATTTTATCATATTAATATATTTAAATTTTTATGTATTTATCCGTATTTAGACTCCGATCGTACACCTTTATACTGCAGTATAAACGACCGCAGTACACGTATACGGTCAGGCTCTAACTCGCGGATGTGACAATTCTCTCCCCCTTAAAAGATTTCGTCCTCGAAATCATACCTGGTAAGTCATCACTGAATAGCTGAGGATGTTGGCTCCTCATTATCTCCTCGCTTTCCCATGTCGCCTCTTCAGTTGAATGTCTCTGCCAGAGGACTTTCACTAGAGGTATATGCTTATTCCGCAATTGTTTCACTTCTCTGGCTAAAATAGCTATCGGTTCTTCCTCGTACGATAAATCTGGTTGTACCTCAATTTCCTCTACCTGTATGACATGGGCTGAATCTGATCTGTACCTTCTAAGCATTGACACATGAAATACATTGTGAATTTTCTCCAACTCAGGAGGTAAAGCCAGTCTATAGGCTACTGGTCCCACTCGCTCAATTATCTCAAAAGGCCCAATAAATCTGGGACTCAGCTTGCCTTTCCTTCCAAAACGTAGTACTTTATTCCAAGGAGATACCTTCAGGAACACTTTGTCACCAACCTCGTATTCGATGTCCCTGCGTCTCAAGTCTGCATAAGACTTCTGTCTATCACTGGCTGCTTTAAGTCTATCTTTGATAATTCTAATCTTCTCCTCTGTCTGTTGAACCAAGTCGGGTCCCATTATCCTCCGTTCCCTGAGTTCGGTCCAACAAATTGGAGTTCTACATTTCCTGCCATACAGTGCTTCATAAGGAGCCATGCCAATACTTGTCTGATAGCTGTTATTGTATGCAAATTCCATCAGTGGCAAATACTTATCCCAACTACCTGTTAACTCAATCACACAACTCCGAAGCATATCCTCAAGCAACTGAATAACTCGTTCCGATTGTCCATCTGTCTGAGGATGGAACGTCGTACTGAAGTGAAGGCGAGTACCCAAATATCTCTGTAAGCTCTTCCAAAAATGTGAGGTGAATCTAGGATCTCTATCTGAAATGATAGACAATGGCACACCATGCAACCGGATTATCTCTTGTACATATAATTCTGCTAATCGATCCATAGAGTAGTCCATCTTAACTGGTAAAAAATGTGCAGACTTCGTCAACTTATCGACAATCACCCATACTGCATCATGTTTTCTTTGAGTCAATGGTAGTCCTGACACAAAATCCATAGTAACTCTTTCCCATTTCCATTCCGGTATGGCAATAGGTTGCAGTAACCCTGATGGCAACTGGTGTTCTGCTTTTACTTGCTGACACGTCAGACATCTGGTAGTATACTCCGAAATGTCTTTCTTCATACCCGACCACTAGTAGTAAGGCTTCAAATCCTGATACATTTTGTTGCTGCCAGGATGCATGGAAAAAGTCAATTCATGTGCCTTTTTCATTATATCTCATCTCAATTCTGAGACATCAGGCACGCATAGTCTGCCTCTATAATGGATACCACCATCAGCTTCAACTGAGTATTCCAGTTTCTCCCCATTGGAAATGAATTCTCTTATTTCAATTAACTTGGAATCATGCTTCTGAGCTTTTTTGATCCGAAAGACCAATGTAGGTAGAACCCTAAGCTCTATCATTCCAAGAAAAATCTTTAAGAATACATTATTATAAGAATTCAGATGCCTAATTGTACTTAGTATTCGAATTTACCTGCTAGAGTCTTTCGACTCAAAGCGTCAGCCACAGCATTAGCCTTTCCAGGCTGATAGTCAATAACACAGTCGTAGTCTTTAATAAGCTCTAACCACCGCCTCTGTCTCAAATTTAGCTCTTTCTGTGAAGGTAAATACTTTAAACTCTTATGATCTGTATAGATGTAACACTTCTCTCCGTACAGATAGTGTCTCCAAATTTTCAAAGCAAAAACAATAGCTGCTAGCTCCAGATCATGCGTAGGATAATTCCTCTCGTGCGGCTTCAATTGTCTAGAGGCATACGCTATCACTTTACCCTCTTGCATCAGTACACAGCCTAACCCACTCAGTGAAGCATCGCTGTATACCACAAACTCTTTTCCTACAGTGGGTTGTGTCAGAACTGGTGCCTCTGTCAATATAGTCTTTAATAGATCAAAGCTTGCTTGGCACTTATCTGTCCACTCAAATTTAACATCTTTGCGAAGTAATCGTGTTATGGGAGCGGCTATGGAAGAGAAACCCTTCACAAATCTTCTATAGTAGCCTGCTAACCCAAGAAAACTTCGTATCTCAGTTATATTTCGAGGCGGCTTCCAATTGAGAATGACTTCAATCTTACTAGGGTCAACTCTGATCCCATCTGCTGACACCACGTGACCTAGAAACCCAACTTCCTCGAGCCAAAACTCACATTTCGATAGTTTGGCATACAACTGTTTCTCTCGTAGTGTCTGAAGCACAATCCGAAGATGTTGATCATGATCCTCTCTATTCCTGGAATATACTAGAATATCATCAATGAAAACTACAACAAATTGATCTAAATAGGGTCTGAATATCCTATTCATCAGATCCATAAATGCTGTTGGCGCGTTTGTTAACCCAAATGGCATGACTAAGAACTCGTAGTGGCCATACCGAGTCCTAAAGGCAGTCTTAAGCACGTCACTCTCCTTGACCTTTAATTGATGATATCCCGATCTCAAATCAATCTTGGAGAATACCCCTGCACCTTTCAACTGATCAAACAGGTCATCTATCCGTGGCAGTGGGTATCTGTTCTTCACTGTCACCTTATTTAATTGTCTGTAATCAATGCACAGTCGTAGGGTGCCATCTTTTTTCTTCACAAACAATACAGGTGCACCCCAAGGTGATACACTAGGTCTAATAAACCCCTTATCCAGCAACTCTTGCAATTGCACTTTCAATTCTCTAAGCTCTGCTGGTGCCATTCGATACGGTGTGATGGATATGGGTGCAGTACCAGGTAACAACTCAATGACAAAGTCTATCTCTCTATCCGGAGGCAACCCAGGCAAATCCTCAGGAAACACATCAGGAAACTCACAAACAGTAGGAATGTCCTGAAGCCTCGGATTCTCTTTTCTGGTATCAACCACATATGCCAAATAAGCTTCATTGCCCTTTCTGATCAACCTTTGAGCCTTCATAGCAGAAATAACATTAGATGACATCTTCCTTCTAACATCTTGTACCACTCTATCCTTGCATCTAGGCTTCTTAAAAATCACCTTTCTGGCAGCACAATCTACTACTGCCCCATATCGTACTAACCAATCCATCCCTAATATGACATCATATTCATGGAATGGTAATTCAATCAGATCTGCGGGATATAGCTCACCCTGACTCACTAAGGGTAGCTGTCGGTGCACTCTGTTAACCCTGGCACTATGACCCAGGGGATTCGTCACTACTATATCAAATTCTAAATTCTCAACCTCTAAATGCTCCCCAGCCAATAGTGTAGTGCATATGTAGGAATGTGTAGACCCGGGATCAATTAAAGCATATATATCATAACCAAGTAAAGAGAATTTACCAACGATAACATCTGGGGCATCATGCTCCTCTCGTGCTCTCATAGCATATGCTCTGGCAGGTGCGGTGTGGCTACCCCCTGGTCTACTAACAGTTTCTGACCCGGCTTGCACTGATCCGGTTCGACCTCCCCTAGCCTGACCTCTGCCTCGGCCTCTAACAGGTACTGATCCCTGTGTCGAAATCGGTCTTTCCCCTGTAGGCTCTGCACTTTGGTCTCTGTAGGGACAATCCCTCTTGAAGTGGCCTGTCGCCCCACAAATGAAACAGACTCTGGATGTCAGCCAACACTCACCAACATGATATCTGCCACACTGCTGACACTGAGGATGAGGAACAAATCTTCCCCCTGCTGAACCCGGAGTACTAGCAACTGATGGTACTGCCCTAACAGGCTGTCCTCGCCAGACTGATGCGCCTGAACCTCTAGATCCCCTCTGGAATCTGCTACCAGAAAACCTGGTCTTCTTACTAGTGGATGAACTGAAACCCGGCTGAAAATGTGGTCTCTTGGGGTGGCTCGAAACTACTGTCTTCATCTCCTCAGCCACGGCCTCTTCAACTGCCTCAGCAGCAGTTCTCAAAGCAGTAAACTCCTTAATCTGTGCTCCAGCCAACCTAGCTCTAATAGGGGGTCGCAGTCCCTTTTCAAACCTCATACAACTATCAACCTCATCTGCAATAATACCCCCTGCATATTTACTGAGTCGGGTGTACTCCTTCTCGTATTCTTCCACAGTCATATCCCCTTGTCTGAGGTCTAGGAATTCTTGTCTCTTCCGATCAGTATAGGCCCGGGGAATGTACCTCTCTCTGAACTGCTCCAGAAAGAACCTCCAAGAAGGTGGATCAGGTGTCTGGGGGCGCTGTAATATTGTCTTCCACCAGTCATAAGCCCCCTCCTGCAGTAGAGACTCTGCATATCTATATTTGTCTCGTGATGTGCAATCCATATGTCGGAACACTCTCTCTACCCTCTCCAACCAATATTCTGCAGCTGCCGCGTCATCCTCCCTGCGGCCATAGAAATCTGGAGCTCCCAATTTCCGAAGTCTCTCAAATCCCATCTCAGCAGTGGCTGGTCTGGCAGAACGCCGTAAGATCTCAGCCATATCCTCTAACAACTCCTCTCTAGCTAGACCCGAGACCGGTGCATGTCTCTCATGTCTATGTGATCTATCCGATCCACGGGTGGATACACTGCCCTCAACTGTCCTCCGTCGAGATGAAGGGTGTGAAGCATCAGTGTCAAGTGGCTCATACGTATCTGGGGTCTCTTCTCTAACGCTCCGCATTTGAAATCTATAACCCTATAAAGCACAATAGTGACCCACATTAGGAAGCAGTAGCAGTTATATTTATATATTCAAATTATTTTTTTCAAAAACCAATGCATGAGCAGAAAATCTTAATTCTACCCCTAGCTATCCTAGAATCGCCTAAACCACGCTCTGATACCAATAAAAATGTAACACCCCCTACCCTTCCGTACACCCATCCGTATACCGGACGGATAAGAGGTGCTACCGGAAATAACATTATTTTCAAAAATAAATATTCATTTAATTTAAAACAAATATATTTAATATAAGAGATTTAATATACACACTCTTATTTTCTTATTTATATACATATCAAAATATAAACATATCAAAATATAACAAAAAGACCAACCCGCTCTGGGTGGCTACCACTGCTACCGCTGTGCTCCATAATGCAAGTCCCCAATTCAGCGTCTCTATCTACAAGTCAGGACACTCTCTGCTACTCTGATGACCTACGCGAGAGAAAAACAAACTCTCGCGCTGAGTATATAACTCAGTGGTGCAAAAACTCTTATAATAATAGTTATTAAAATAAAATATATATTTTTCTATAAATACAATAATATAATATTTTTATAAAACTCAATATATCGTTGAGTTCTCAAATATCTAAATTTTTCATATGCCCACATATTATAACATCCTAGACTTGCTCCTAGGGAATCAAAGGGGTATCATATTACATCTCAACTTAGGATCCACAGAAATGCACAGGATCCAAATGTAATATGACTCAGTCCACAGAAATGCACAGGACTGAAAAATGTATCAGGTGATCCACAGAAATGCACAGGATCACAGTATTTTTTTGGTCCACAGAAATGCACAGGACCATAATTTTTACCCTATTGGCATGCCAACAATACCCTAGCTCATATCTAGGCTAATATGTGGAAAAAAAAATTCTCAAAATCATAATTCACTTCATTTTTCAGAAAATAAATAAATATTCTTTCAATAACAAAATAATTATCATCATAGATAATTTTTAACATTTAAAATTTTCTGGAATACAAAAATATATATATATAACTCAATAATTGCAAAAATGCAAATTTTCACGTAATTTATATTTATATGACTAATATTATAAGGGTAGTTGCACTAACCTTCTACGCTCTGCCGATATCTGCCGGCTCTTTCCCCTTATCTCGGGGTAGCGTCTGTCCCGATGTCGTACCTAGAGATAGAAAATTAATATTAGCCATTGAAATCCTTACGACATAAAATCTAGTAAAAATTAAATTTTTCGCTCTCACGGATATCTAGATCCTATAATTAAAAATTTTCTTATTATGCATATTTAATGCATAAATTCCGGTTTTGGTCGTCATCACGCTTTCCGGTGCGACCAAAAATTCAAATATTAATTTCCTTTTATAATATTTGATTTTCTTTATTTTTTTTTCACATCCAAAACTATTTTTCTCCATTTATTTCTTTTATTCTCCTAATGTCCATTTTAAATTCTAGAATTCTCATTAATTCCATAATTACTCTAAAAATTCCAAATAAATTCCTACCATCAATTTAACTCATTTTCTTTCCTTTTCCATCATCAATTTTACCAAAACAATATTCAACAACTTCCAATAAATTTTTCCATAATTAGGCTAAAAATCTAAAAATTCTCAAAAAATTCTATTAAATTTTTCTTCCATCCAAAAATTTATTTTCCACCTCCATATACTCCAATTCACTCCATTATCTTCAATTTAAGGCAAAATTCCTCCAAAATAATTTTTGTCAAATTTAGCCATAATTATGGAAATTCTCTAAAAATTCCACAAAAATTTCTAAAATTTATTTTCATCAATTCTTCACTCAACCCATCATCCTCAAGCCTTATTCTCTTCATTTCCTATTTTTCTCCAATTTTTCAATATTTTTGCCATAAACCCTAATTTTTCTACCAAGCAATTCTCAACAATATTCAACCACAATTCAATAAACAATTATGGCAATAATTAAATCAACAAAATCAAATGGAGAAAGGAACAAAATCTCACCTTCTTCAAATGGGTATCAATAAATTCTTTGATTATTTTTTTTCCAAATTTCCACCCTTTTTCTCTTTTTCTCCACACCAATCTTATTCTAATTCTTTTAATTGATAATCAATATGATTTGAAGAAGCAAAAGTGAAGAGATTAAGGAATTTGGGGCTTGGAGATTCTTGGCTATGGAGGAGAGGCAAGGAAGAAGAAGGGAAATTTGATATTTTAATGAAATTCAATTTAATTTCCTTTATATACCCCAATTAAATTAATTAATCACACTTAATTCCTTAATCAACCTCCTTATTGGCCAATAGCATAATTAACTATCTCTTAATATTGGCACATGGCCCAATCAAAATCTAATTAATTTTGACTTAACAAATTTTCAACCAATCAAAATTTTTCTTCATTTTTCTTCATAATAAATTTTAAATTCTCTAAAATTCAACCTCCAAACAACTTAATTTCATCAATTTAAATATTCCAAAAATTATAAAATAATTTTCTCTTCGAAACGGTCACTTCGATTTTGCAAAATGACCACCGGAGCAAAAATCGAGTTTTTTACGGGTTAATCATTTTTCTTAATTTGACCCGTAAAAATTCATCCGCCGTCCGATTCCTAATTTATCAGTTTTAAAAATCTTTAAATTAAATTTCGATCACATTGACTCCATTGTGATCATAAACACATATCTCTAGCTCCCGATCCGAAAAATCAGGCTGTAAACCTGAACTGAGCATCAATTTTCCATAATTCAACCTCTAAACCTTAAAATTTCACCTTATAACTCCACCTATGACCTTTAAATAATATTTTCTATATTCCGGTATGTTTAAATTAAAATTTCACTACCGAGCAAAAAATCCTATTTCGATCCGGGGCTGTCGTCTCGATTTGCGTGCATAACACAAAATTGCATTGTCTCATTTGATAAAATTTCTATTCATTTTATCATATTAATATACTTAAATTTTTATGTATTTATCCGTATTTAGACTCCGATCGTACACCTTTATACTGTAGTATAAACGACCGCAGTACACGTATACGGTCAGACTCTAACTCGCGGATGTGACAGTTATATCCATCGTGGATTTTTGTTCATCTCTTGTCATTTCTTCTTTAAGACTTTTTAATAACTTTCAAATGCGAAATACCCAAGAATCCAAGAAAACCTTTCTGATGTGGATGATCAGTTTATGCCGCAATTATAGAGCATATAACTTAGTAATCTTGGCTCTGATACCAATTGTTGTAGAAATTAGGTTAGTTTCCACCAAAATTATTAAATATGCCAAAAATTAAGACAAAGAAAGATATTCAGGTAGTTGGTGGAGTCACAAATGGTCTCTCTTAAAAATCAACTTTCTTAGATTCTTAGAGTCTTTGTGATATAATTTTTCTTAGATAATTTAAAGCACAATATATCACTAAAATAAATGACCCGACAATAATTATTAAATAGATAATAAAGAGAACACTAGAATTTAATGAGGTTCGGTCAATTATTCCTACGTTATCGGACACTACTAAAATAATATTTCACTATTTCAATTAAATATTACAAAGTGAAATATTACAAGAGAGAGAGAAAATACAACAAATTTTTGAAGTAAGAGATTTGTGTTTGGAATGAATTGTTAAGAGGGGATGAAGTTTTTTTTTATAAGCTAATAATTTTCTTCCTCTCTCTCCCACTTCTGATGTGGGATTGGGAGATTGCCAAAATTCAACAAAAAATGGCAACCGGCCGCAAGCCTGGTTGGGTTGAAGTTAAAAATCATCCCTTTTAAAAAAAGAGTGAAAACAGTTGAACTAACCGGTTAGACCGTGATCCAACTTGTGCCAATGGTTTAAATAAAGAGAATTTATATTTATCTCTTGAGTTTTAACCTATTATACTAGTATCCGGTTTAAAAATTATACGATCGCCTCTCTGTTTTTTTATATTCTACTAGTATATGCCCTTATGTTAGATTTTATAATAGAAAAATATTAGAATATTGAATTTTAAGGGGTACTAATATAATAGATCAAACCTCAAACAATAAATAATTTTTTTTTCTATATTTTTTAGATATATTATTAAAAACTATTTCATTATTTCATCATAATTTAACATGTTTCTATCAAAAAATTTAATAGAAAAATATATTATTAGAATATAATAAAACAGAAAAGATCGATAATATAATTTTTGAATTTCAGATAATACTAAGTCAAACTTCAGATAATTAGTAATTTTCTTTTAAATAAATGTCACAAGGCCTAAAATGTGCCTAATGAATTGCAATTGAACTCAATTTTTTTTTTTCACTAAATAAGTCATTTTTCTTAATTAAAAATATTTCTTTCCTATTTAATTTCTTTAATTCATTGATATTTTTCCTTTATATATATCTTCCTTTCCCATTTAATTAGTTAAGCTTCAATCACATAATCTTTTCCAATTATATATATATATATATATATATATATATATATATATATATATATATATTTTAATTCCTTTTAAATTTATGCCTCAATTGTGCCCTAAAAGTTGAAATTGAACTCCATCTTCTTTTTTTTTTCCTTAATATTTTTTATATTATTCTTCAAATTTAAAGATCTTTCCTTTTTAATTTCTTTTATTTATTAATAACTTTCCCTTATATATTTCCTTTCCCATTTAATTAATCAAATCTTAAATGATTAAGACAGCATGCCATGATCTTTTCTATTTATGTTTTATTTTATTCCTTTCAAATTTATCTTGCGATTCTTACAACTAGACCAAATAATTAGATTTGATATAGTTTCCACTAATTTTCATGAAAACGATTCATCTGAGTTATTTAAAAAAATTATTACATTATTCAAGAGACATATATCAATAAAAAGTTAAATTTAATTAATTATTTTTTTAATTATTAATATACATTATGAAAAAAATTTATATAAATTATTTTGATTTCTATTAAATACATGTTGTATTTGTAACTTTTAGAAAATATCATCTATTTTAATTTTTAAAAATTAAAAAATATACAAATAAATCAATTTTAATTTTTATTAAAATAATAGATACGAATATAAACATTACTATATTTAAGAATATTTTTGAATATAGGTATATTAATTTGCATTATGGATATTAATATTTTGAATATATTATTGTGCATGAAAAATATTTAGTATAAGTATTTTTCATCATGTTTTTTCTAATTTGTTGATCGGACTGGTTTTGAAGATCTTGATAAAAACTAAATAAGCAATCAGATCACCTAATTAGTCATGGTTATAATTAACCAGTACACGCATACTATTAAATCTTTTTCTTTTTTTTTTTAGATAAAAATTTGTATGCATACTATTAAATCATGAATTAATGTTTCATGCAACAACTCAAATAATAACAAAATCCGAACATTTTGTGCTATTTAAACTACAGGTAATTAAATTTGAGGTAATAATATTTTCCCCTTTCAAACAAAAAATGCAGGGAATTAAAATAATCATGCAATAAAATAAAAATAATTCTAAAATATTCAAATACTAAATTAAATTTATTCATGCAAAACATTCCAAACATATTAAATCAGAATATTGATGATGCAAAATACTTGGCGTCACAATATCTAAATTGAAGTAAATATCATAACCATAAACATTAAACAATAATGTTAAAGCCAGATTAACATATAACACCATTATTTTGAGCCTAGTAAGTAATAATCATATTTTTCCCTCAAAATAATACAGGATATAAACAGATATACGAGTATAATATGTAAACAATAAAGATCAGAACATGCAAAACGATCAATCCAATGAAATAGAATAATAATCAGACCCACAGTAGAAAAAATAGAATAATAATCAAGAATATGACAAAATTTTAGGAAACTCATGCGAAATATAGAATCTTGCATATAATTTAGCCACTCAAGCCAAAGAATGAGCAGCTAAATTAGCAAAACGATTAATCCAATGAAAGGATAAATTAGAAAATCGATTCTTTAAGCTTAAACAATCTTGGATGATCCCACCTAACTCCGAGAGATAGGAAGAATTCAATGATAAAGTTTGAAAAACTTCATGACAATCCATTCTTAATATCTATATTGTCCACACCAGGGTGGTGCAATATGCTCCAAAAAAATGAGAAAGCCATACCACCTACTTTTGAGTGATCCCTCCCTTTAATTTAAGCAAACCTGCAACAATAAAACCAAAAGTAATTCAAAGAGTCAATCTCCAGCAAATTCCAAAAGCTATATGCTTTGGGGCACCGTGGAAGGGCACGATTTACATCTTCCATATCACCACAACCTAAGCAAGAATTTGAAACATTGATGCCTCGGTTAATAAAAGCAATGTTTGTAGGCAAAATGTTTCTCATAGCCATCCACAAGAACACTTTTATCTTTGATGGGGGAGTAAGATTCTATAGTTTCAACCAATTAAGCCGCAACCACAAGAGAGATAATATTGGTGAAATTATTTATAGCAACCATATAACCCGATTTTATTGAAAAAAAGACCATCCTTTAGTAAAATGCCAAATCTCACAGTCCTCCCTCCTACTATGATTGAGAGGAACGTTTGAAATTTTATCAACATCATTTGGAGAAAAGAGGGAATGCAACCTATTTAAGTCCCACCTCACTTGGTTGGGCAAAATAAGGTCACTAACCTAAGGTTCACATATTTAGCCCTCATATTAGACAAAACAAAAAAAAATTATGGTCATCTACAATCTAAGTGTCCCTCGAAATACTAATGAAACTCCCATTTCTTACTCTCCATTGCACACCCAACCTAAGCAATTTTTTGGCTTGCAAAATGCTCTTCCAAGTAAAGTTAGGATTAGATCCTTCTTGGGCTACAAGAAAATCCTAATAAGGAAAGCATTTGGCTTTGTAAACACGAGAAGGAAAAGAGTTCAGATTGGAGATGAGTCTTGAAACCTACTTACTAAGCATTGCTAAATTGAAGCAATGAAATTTCTGAAAATCCAAACTGCCCATCTTCTTAATTAGGTACACATTCTATCCCAAAATAACCAGTTTAAACTCCTTGCACCACTATATTCAAATCCCATCTAAAAGAATTCAACATTCTTTGTAGATCGTCACATAAAGATAAAAGGATATAAAATACATTCATACAATATGTTGGAAGAGCTTAGCCATTACGAAATTTATTTTTCCAACTGCTAATCGTCTGCCTTAATCGTTCTTTGAGGTAGGTAAAAACCTATTTTTTCTTCTTCCCTATAAGAGAGGGAAGGCCCAAATATCATCCATGATCCAGAGGAGAGTTAATTATAATAATTTTATATCCCTACAATCACCAGAAACATTAGAACTAAAGAAAAAACCTGATTGTTGATAATTAATGGCTTGACTTGAAATACACTCATAAATAGTCAGGATATCCATATTAACTTGACATTCTTTTTCATTTGCCCTACAAAAAATTTATTGTGAATGTTGTGCAATACTCCCTCACCCCAACAGCACGTGTCTGGATAAAAGAGTACTACACCGATTTCTTTCATTTTTAACTTCTTTATTGAAAACAATCAATATTCGTATATTTATTTTAACTCGAATAATATAAAGAAAAATATCATACAATTTTATTTACATAGGATAAAGTTTATAAAATATTAAGTTAATTTTACAAAATCATAAAAGATATTACATAAATCTAAATACAAAATATAAAATATAAGACACAAAAAATTGTGACCCACAGTTTGTAAAAACTAGCTACTTTACTGGATTCAGATCACCATTGCCTTTATAAAAAAACTTCAGCTATTTCTTTAAATCTACGCGGAAAGAAACTCTCGCGCTAAGCTCTAGGCTTAGTGGTGTATATAAATAAAGCAATAAACTATTTAATGCAACATGCATTGTCATGTATATTATGTACCATATTATTATTATATTATTTTTATATAATTTATTATTTATTTACAATTCTTATCTTATTACATTCTAGCATGCATAAACATCAAATTATATTCTTATATCTCATACTAGTTTTACTTTATCAAATCATCATTATATAATCCATCATAATTAACCGTATCAAAAATCATGATTGCTTTTACTTTCGATAATTTTTTATGCCCACAACACCTATGAACCATTAATTAGGATAACAGAGTTGCCATCCATACATTTAGGAGTGCCACCTGGGCATTCTGATTTGCGCATACAAGTGTCATTACCGGCTTTAATAAGGTTGCCATTATCAGCTTTAAAAAGATTGTCATTACCGGCTTTAATAAGATTTTCATTACCGACTTTAATAATTGTATCATTACCAGCTTTAATAATAATGTCATTACCGACTTCATTTATCGTGTCATTATTGGCATTAATCATACTCCCTTTACTTGGAATGCCAAACTATCCTAAGTCAAGTTCTAAGTTAGGTGTTCTAGGGCTTACTTAACATCATTAAAATTCATAATTATTAACTTCACACTTTTTATACATTTAATGACTCAGTTAATCATATAATTACTCAATAAAAATATAATTTACATAATATAACAAGGTTCACATAATTTTTCACATCAAATTTCTCAATTGATATTCTTCCCTGTAACTAGTAGATTCAATGCTCTATATTGGACCTTAATTTTAAACCTGTTAGAAGTCGAATTAAATTACAAGTCTTCTTAAGAATGAATCTTAGCTTTAATTTGTAACTTGAATTACTAAATTTGGAGTTATGTAGAAAAATATATGGTCAAATGAACATTGACTGGTCACTAATAATTTTGCCCATAATTTTCTGGGCAGATTCTAAGTCCGAATTTTATGTATTTTTCTGGAACAATTCATAGATATTTAGATTTTATGGTCTAAATAAAATTAAATATCTATGTCTTATATTTCAAACCAATAAAGAACACACAAATATGAATTCCACAACCTAAGTTATAACAATTTATGTTCTCACTGCTTCACATTTTCTAGCAAAGAATATACACATTAACCACATTCAATCTTTTCCAAAATTAAGTCTAAGTCTAGCAAACATGCATCCCCAAGATTAAATCACAAAATTCTTTTAATTAACAATCATTTACATGAAAAATACTCAAATATATAACTTTATAATAAATTATAGGTTATTGTCTTAAATTATGCACTTACCTAAAATTTTACTTTGCTTTATTTCTCTTCACTTCTCTTTCTTTTTTCCTTTATCTTTTCTCTCTTCTTAAGTAGCTAAAACATACAAGAAACTCATCAAATTCCTTTCTTTCATTATATATCTTTAACCCTTAAAATCTCTCTCTTCAGGATCAATTTCCAAATGAGCTTAAAACATAATCTTACTTTAGAGAAACTTGAAGAAAAGATGAATAACATTTTACCTCAAGCTTTTTCTTTCTATGGTTGTTCTCCTATTTTCTTTCTTATCACTCTCTCTTTTTGCTCCCCTAAGCTTTCTCAAGCTTTTCTATGCATGAAAACTTATTTTTCTATGTCTTTCTTACTTTTTTCCTCACTTTCTTTCTCACTTTCTCTTTCTAGAACTAAGCTTGGCTATGGAGGATTAGAGAAAACATGGGATGAATTAGGAGAATCGAAAATTCTAGACAGAAAGAGATAAGAAAGGAAGAAGAACCAATTAAGGAGAAAATAACAAAAGTCATTAAGGATCGGGACACCTAAGCTTAAATATCTAGATATTTATGTTTAATTAGCTTCTTAATATGTGACACTTGGTTTGTCCAGCCATCACATGTATTTAATGTCCAAATTCATGCATTTAAATAATAAATATCTCACTTCATCCCTTAATTTTTGATAAATTACAAATTGATTCCAAAACTTTTCAAATTTTGCATTTAGGTCCTCCACCGTAAAATAACATCTTTAATTACTTTAAACAGTTTTTTAAATATTTTTCATAATTATTTTCCATTATTTTAATTATTTTTCAGTCAAAATTTAGATTCCTGTCGAACTGACGAGTCGATTTAACAACCCGCGCGACTTGAGGCCTAAATTAGCGGATATGACATATTGCCCAAACAATTACCAAAAAGGGAAGGGATGAATTGGTGGCACATTATTAGGGCATAAAGTTCATAGGTATTTAATGCCTGTAGGCAATTTACTGCCAATTTTATGGTACATTCATTGTCCCATAGCATGGCGCCCATTCACATATTCCCTTTTTTTTTGTCTTATAATGTCTGGTTTGGGGATCTTGGGCACATTAAAAAGATTATAATGTAAAAGACAAATTGGTATAAGTATAAAAGAAAAGAAAAGAAAAGAAATTGATGAAAAGATATAAGAAAGATAAGTGCTTGTGTGCTTGCAATGTATGTTGATGTTGTATATGTAGTTAAATAAGGTTGATAACTAGTAATACATGGAATATATGGGAAATAGATTAATGCATGAATAAAAAGAAAGTACATAATTTCATAATGCTTGTTAGCATATATATGTTGTTGCATGTTTATAGTTTATTGCTTTTCAATATGTATCACTAGGTTCCCTCACATAAATGCAACAAAGTAGTAGAAAGTATTTAAACTAATGGAATCCTGATATAATGAAGCAATAGAGCTATCATATAGTGGGTTTCACATTTTGAATTTTTATATGCTTGCATGTCCAAGCCTTCTATGCCATCGCCAAGACTCATTGTTAATAGACACAGGACACTTAGAGAAAGGTTAGTGAACTTGTGTAAGTCAATTATGTTTGTGTTGCCATCTCTATCTCCCTTGAATATCTCTTAGCCATTTAAGGTGGTTACAAGACAACTGTTGGAGCTAAAAGTGACTTGGTTTCCCTTGTCATACAATTAACTCACACTTAAAAAGTTATGTTTCTAATCATCAACAAATAAAATATCTTTGTCATATCCACTAACTTAGGCCCCTAGTCACATGAGTTGTTAAATCGACTCGATGATTCAACCAGAGTTTAAATTTGGATTTTGATTAAAAAATAATTAAAATAATGTCAAATAGTTATGAAAAATATTTAATAAAGTATTTAAAATATTTAAAGATGTTAAATTAGAGTAAGAGACTAAATTGAAAATTTTGAAAAGTTTAGGGTTCAGTTTGCAATATACCAAAAATTAGAGGATTAATTGGGATAACCACCAATTAAATGCATGAATTGGGACATTATATGCATGTGGTGGTTGGCCACACCAAGTGGCAAGTTTTGAGAACCTAATTAACATACATGAATTAGACATTAAATACATATGGCCTTAGGTGTCCTATTATTAATTAAATTTGTCCTCTTTCTCTTAATTATCTTTTCCATCCTTATCTCTATCACCTAGAATATTATAATCTCCTCAAACTAGCCCACGTTCTTCCCCTCCCAAATCCTCCATAGCTAAAGCTTGATTCTAGGAAGAGAAATTGAGAAAAAGAGGACGAAAGGCATGGAAGAGCAGATTTCATGCATAGTTGATCAAAAGAAATCTAGAGAAATAAAAAGAAAAAAAATAAACTAGGAAATAAAAGAAAAATAAAACCTTAAGATTTGACTATGAAAGCAAGGAAGTGAAGGTAAGGTGATTTTTCTTCTCTTCCATGTTCTCTTTAAAGAAAGGTAGAGATTAGAACAAAAAAAGAGAGAGAGGTTAGGGTTTATGGAGTTTTAATGAAGAAGCTTTAGTGATCTCTTTTATGTATTTTAGGAACTCAAGTTGATAAGGATCTAGCTCAAAGGAGCAAAGGAAAAGAGAAAGAAAAAAAAAGAGAGGTTTATGCATAACATAGGGCAATATCCTATGTCTTTTTTTTTAGTTGCATGATTTGAGCATTTGACATGTTAATGATTCTGAATTAATATTATTTTTTGATAAAAATATTGGGGATGCATGTTTCTAGATTTAGGATCAATTTTGATAAAAATTGAAGATGGTAAATATGTGTGTTCTTTGATGGAATTGATGAGCAGTGAGTACATAAACTGTTATAACTTAAGTTATAGAATTTGGATTTGTATGTTCTTTGTTGGTTTTGAAAGATAAGACACAGGGATTGAACTTTTATTTAGACTATAAAATTCAGATATGTCTATATTTTTCCAGAAAAATACATGAAATTCGGACCTAGAATCTGTCCAGGAAATTCTGGGCAAAATTGTTAGTGACCAGTTAGTGTTAATTTCATCATATATTTTGATACAAAACTCCAAATTAAGTGATTAAAGTTGCATATTAAAGCTAAGATTCAGAACTAAATTTCTTAAGAAGACCTTATAATTTAATTCGAATGTTAATAGGACCAAAAGTAAGATCCACTATAGAGCACATAATCTGCCAATGACAGGGCAATATATGAGTTGAGGAATGTAATGAGTAAAATGATGTGAACCTTGTTATATTATGAAAATACTATTTTTATTGAGTAATTTTATGATTAATTGAACCTTTACATGCATGAAAAGTATGAATTTAATAACTATGAAGTTTAATGACATTAACTAAGCTCTAAAACACCTAACTTGAAACTAGACTTATGATAGTTTGGCATGCCAAGTAGGGGGGAGTATGATGAAAACTATTAATGGTATGATTATTGAAGCCGGTAATGGTACAATTATTGAAGCCGGTAATGACACTTGTATGCGCACATCATATTGTCTGGGTGGCACTCCTAAGTGCCTGGATGACAACTTCGTTATCCTAGTTAGGGGTTCATAGGTGTTGTGGGCTATAAAGAATGATGAAAAAAAAAGAAACCATGAATTGTGATATGGATAATAATGATGATTTGATAAAGTAAAACAAATGTGAGATATAATAATATAATTTGATGTTTATGTATGCTAGAATACTTTGAAATATATGTTTGCATGAAAATATGATTGGGTGTTATGGGCATAAAGAAGTTATGGAAAATAAATGGAATTATAACTTGTGATATAATTAATTATGATGGATTATATAATAATGTGTTAATGAATAAACTATGTATGAGATAAAAGAATATAATTTGATGTTTATGCATGCTAAAATATTATGAGATGTATATTTGCATGAAAAAATGATTGGGCATAAATTGATATATGATAATGCATGTTGCATGAAATAGTTTATTGCCTTATTTATATACACCACTAAGACAAGCACTTAGCGTGGGAGTTTTTCTCACGCAAATGCAGTGAAGAATATGTAGCGGCGCAACCCCTCACCCGACCAACACGTGCCCGGATAAGGGAGCGCTGCTGCCTGTCTTCTTTACTTTTTCAAATCGCTATTATAATTATTTACCTTTATTTCCTCAACATTCATGTATATATATATATATATATATATATATATATATATATATATATATATATATATATATCTATATATATATTTACAAAAATAGGGTACAATTTATTTACAAAAGATAGTAATTTTAAACATCAAATTAATTCTTAACAAGCTTCAAAAGTAAGTTTTACAAACTCTAAAATTCTTTAATATAAAAGCCAAATACAAAAATTTCAAAGATTGTAACCCACTTTTTCAAGGTTCGGCTGCTTTACTTGAATAGGATATCTGCTTGCTTTATCTAACCCTTCAACTACCTTTCTATATCTGCGTGGAAAGAAAACTTTACGCTAAGCTCTAAGCTTAGTGGTGTATATAAATAAGGCAATATACTATGTCATGCAACAGGCAATAACATGTATCATTTTTTTTTCATATTAATGTTCTTCCATACAATTCTATTCCTTATGATCCTATCTCATACAATAATGACTCCATGCATACATGACAAATATAATTTTCATTTCCATTAATTATAAACATCTCTTTTACATCATCAATCATGTATTTATATATGTATACCACTTTCCATCGTTTCTATATATATATATATATATTAGCCCACAACACCTATGAACTCTAGACTAGGATAACGGAGTTGTCATCCAGGCACTTACGAATGCCACACGACAATATGATGTGCGCATATAAGTGCCATTACCGGCGTAGTATTCATTATCCGTGCCATTACCGGCATAGAAAATCATTCCATTAATGGTTTTTCATCATACTCCCCCCTGCTTGGCATGCCAAACTATCCTTAGTATAGTTCTAGGTAGCTGTTCTAGGGCTTATTCAATATCATATAATTCATATATCTCTATTTACTTCCAATCACAACCATATCAATTTTCATGTTTATTACCTGTATTAGTTCATGTATTTCATCCGTATCATTTCTCATATATCATCCGTGTAAATTCACATATTTCATCTGTATCATATTCCATATATCATCCGAGTCAATTCACATATTTCATCCGTATAACAATACAACACGTTCTCACATCAATACATTTATATATAATTATTCTTATTTCCCTGGATAGACAATAACTTTCATTTATTTACCTGAATTCCTTATTTAATAACCACATTCATAATTACAAATACAGAGCATTCACGACCATGATTACTAATTTCATGCCCGTGAATTAGTTCACGCCCGTAATCCCAAGCCGTGAATGCTACTGGAATGAATCGCCCAAAAGCATTCACGGTCGTGATTACTCATTCACGCCTGTGAATAAGTTCACTTCCGTGAATGCTTCTGGAATGAATAGTACCATTTCCACACAGAAGTCACAACCATGATACAATCAGTCACAACCGTGAACCCTCAAGTTCACGCCCGTGACTCAATAGTCACGCCCGTGACATTCAGTAGGAAATCTGCATATTCACTTTTTATTCATTCTAACATTATCGAAATCATTCCAAATTCTATTTCATGCATTTCTAAGGTTCTTTACTCAACTTATTACTTTCTAATACATGTAAATGTCTTGATCATACAAGATTTTCTAACATGCATCATTAATTCAATGTCACACAAGGATCTCATTAATACATGTCTAAACCTAAGGTTTCATGCCATAATCATCATCATTCTTGAAATGCATTTATCTAAAATCATGTTCAACATGCATTATTTCAAACAAAAATAGGCTATTGCCTTAAGTTATGCACAAACCTTAATCTTTCTCCTTCACTCTTCTAGGTAGCTTTCTATTTTCCTTTGCTCCTTAGAGCTTGTTCCTTGTCACTTGGAACTCCTACAACATCATAAATCATTATTATCATCTGATTTTCTCAAGACCCTAAACTCTCTTATTCTCTCTCAAAACCCTAATTTCTCTCCCTTTCCATATAAGTCTTGGATGAGCTCAAAATTCGAACTTCCTTTAAGAAAAGATGAAGAAGAAGAAGAAATGCTTCTTACCTTACACTTTTCTTTACTAAATCACCACTTTGGAGATTTTCTCTCTCTACCAAACTTGATTTTTCTCCCTCTTTCTTGTTCTTTCCAGCTTTCTTAGGAGTTATGGGCCATGAAGATCACATTGTCTTGCTCTTTCCCTTCTCTTCTCTTCTCTTCCTTTCTCTCTCTAGAAATCAAGATTGGTTATAGAGGAGATGAAATGGCTGGCGTGACTGGTAGAAAAGAGAGAGAAGAAGGCAGAAAATGAAGAGAAGAAGAAGAAATGAAGGCATTAAATAGGGTACCCCAAAAGTCTTCATATGGGACCCACCATTTGACCATTATCTTCCAATTTTATACTTAATCAATATTAATCCTCTTTCTTTAATGTCATGGCCGGCCAACCCAAATTTTAAGTGTCCAAATTTCCTAGGTTAATTAGCAATTAGTCTCATTAATCCTCCAATTTTTGGTAAATTGCAATTTGACCCCAAAACTTATCAAATTTTGCAATTTAGACCTTTACCATAAATCAACCTCTTTAAACTTTAAAATCACTTAATTAGTCATTTATCATTTAATTTAGCCATTACTTGATCAATTTTTTTGTAAAAAACCAAATTTAGACTCCGATCGGTCAAACGCGTAAACTTCGCGACATGTACGACTCGGGGCCTAAATTAGCGGATATTACAGAATAAATAGAAGATAGTAGATAAATCTAGCAGTGACCTGATCCAGTAAAGCAACCTGTTTCATACACCGTGGATCACACAACTTTTTGTTTATTTTGGTTTGAACTTTATTTTATAATGGTTGTATAATAACATGTTTTGTAAATAATACTTTACTATATAAGATGTATTTTGTTTCCTTATTGTAATTTCTTTTACACCATAAAGTAAATACACAGTAAATAATAAATAGTAAATAAAGAAAAAAAATACAAGTGTCTCATATTTATATATTTATACAAAATGATATTTTAACCGCTGAAGTCAGCATAAAACTGCTTTATCTGGGCACGTGTTGCGAGGGTGAGAGGGTGTTATAGTTTTTGGTATCAGAGCCCAACTTGAGCGGTTTTAGGATAAAAAAAATGTTTTCAAAAATAATTATGGCATGTGTGTACCCACAATTAAATATTAAAGTTGCTACTCACTGATTGGGGTTGTTACTTTTTGATATAGGTATAGTATGGCTTCAAGGTCATGACATATTATGGCCGAAGGAGGCGAAAGTAACGAGCCTACCGAAATAGAGGCTTCATCATGACCCAGCCATTGCTAAGCTACTGTATCTAGATATGGTGCTAGCTCATCACATGGGCAGTCTGTTGCTGGCATAGGACAAACAAAGCTTATGAGGAACATCATGAATTTGTTACAGAGAGCATCACAGGCAGCCCCATATGTGCTACAATTTATGAGGTTGAGGAAGTTAGGGGCACCGATTTCTATGGTAAACGGGAAGATGACCCCTATGTGGTAGAGTTTTGGTTAGAACAGGCAGAGAGAGTCTTTGATCAGTTGCATTGCATAGATGAGCATATATATGAATATGCAGTATCTTTATTGCAAGACCAAGCATATGATTGGTGGCAGTCGGAGTCACATAGTTCAGAGGCACCTGACTCCATGACTTGGAAATTCTTTTTAGAGAAGTTCAAAGAGCAATACATTCCCCCTATTTATATAGACGACGAGAAAAGAGAGTTTTTGACGTTAAAATAAGGGAGCATGTCGGTAACATAATATTTGAGAGAATTCACACATCTCTCCAAGTATGCTGGTGGCATTGTGTCTATAGAAGTTGATAAATGTCGATGATTTGAAGATGGATTGAGAGACTCAATCAAGCTACAGGTCTTAGCTCTACACCTGATGAGTTTTCCTAGTTTGCTAGCATCTGCCAGAACAGTTGAGAGAGTTCTAGCAACACAACATCCAACACAAGATAGAGGGTTCAAGAGGCCCATATCACAGCCAAATGAAGGATCATCAAGTGGCAAGAGGGTCAGATCTTTCAGTGGCTGATTTCAGGCTAGGGGTTCCAATAGACCTCCTTCTTACAGGCAGGGACAACCTGTAAAATCTATTTCTTTGGCAGCCAGTGCACCGACATAGGCACCATGTGGGTCTCTACCTCTCCCAGAATGTCTGCATTATGGTCATCCTTATTCGGGAGAGTGTTGGTGGATGACAGGAGCATGCTTGAGGTGTGGCTCCAATGATCATATGAAAAGAAATTGTCCTTTATTATAGTATGGTAGAGGTTTGGGAAACACTGAGCTGATACATGCATAAGCTTTAAGGCAAGGTAGAGGCAAGGTCGAGGGTAAGGCAGATGAGGCTGATCAGAGCCTAGTCAGTTTAGATCAGAGACAGTTGAGAGGCCAGAAGGTAGTGAAGCTGGCCTAACCAGGGCGTATGCTATGTGAGGGTCGAGAGGAGTAGGATGCACCTGATGTCATAATTGGTAAATTCCTTCTCTTTGGCTCTAACAGACATGCATTAATAGATCCAGAGTCAACGCATTCATACATATGCACACCACCACTGGGTCGAGAGGGTTTAGAACCACAAGCTCTAGATTTTGAGATTCTAGTGACTAACCTATTGGGGCACAGTGTGAGGGTTAGCAAAGTGTTTAGGGGTTGCACAGTTGAAATTCAAGGTAGGCAATTCCCAACATACTTTATAGAGTTACCATTCCATGAGTTCAATGTAATCTTGGGAATGGATTGGTTGGCTTGTTATGGAGTGGTAGTGGATTGTGGAAGAAGACAGATGATCATCAGAAGTTTGAAACAAGATGAGATAGCGGTGATGAGTGAGAATAAAAGATATTCAGACAATGTGATATCAATGTTGAAAGCTCGAAATCTCATCAGTAAAGGATGTGAAGCATACGTAGTGTATGTGATTGATATGGAAAAGCAAGTCCAAAGTTAGTGGATATACCTACTATTAGTGAGTTTCCTGATGTGTTTTAAGAAGAGTTGCCAGGGTTACCGTTGGATAGAAAAATTGAATTTGCTATCAATTTGGTACCCGACACCATTCATATTTCCATTACATCATAAAAGATAGCACCAACGGAGTTGAAAGAACTGAAGATACAATTGCAGGAATTGTTAGATAAGGGATTTATACAACCCAGGGTATCACTATAGGGTGCTCCTGTATTATTTGTAAAGAAGAAAGATGACACCTTATGTCTCTGCATCGATTACAAGCAGCTTAATAAGGTGACTATCAAGAATAAATACCCGTTACCCAGAATTGATGATTTATTTAATTAGTTGAAAGGTGCAACCATATTTTCAAAGATAGATCTTTGATCAGGGTATCATCAGCTGAAGATCAAAGAGTCAGATGTATTTAAGATGACATTCAGGACTCGTTATGGTCATTATGAGTTCCTGATTATGCCCTTTAGATTGACGAATGCACCAGTAGCTTTTATGGATCTGATGAACCTAGTGTTCAACCCATATCTTGATCAATTTGTAGTGGTGTTTATTGATGACATTCTTGTCTACTCTAGAGACAGAGTAGAACATGATCAACATCTTAGAATAGTGCTGTAAACACTGAGGGAGAAGCAGTTGTATGCAAAGCTATCTAAGTGCGAGTTTTGGCTTGAATTAGTTAGTTTTCTTGGTTCTATAGTTTCAACAGAAGGTATTCGGGTCGACCCTAGTAAAATTGAGGCTATTCTTAATTGGAAATCACCTCAAAATATGATAGAAGTGAGAAGTTTCCTCAGATTTGCCTAATATTATAGGAGGTTCGTAAAGGGATTTTCATCCATAGCGACTCCTTTGACACGACTGCTATGAAAAGAGGTCCATTTTGAGTGGACAGATAGGTGTGAAGTAAGTTTTGATCGACTGAAGGTAATGTTGACTGAAGCACTAGTGTTGACTCAGCCCATACCTGGAAAAGACTTTGTTGTGTACAGTGATGCTAGTCATAATGGTTTAGGCTATGTTCTTATGCAAGAAGGAAAGGTGATTGCTTACGCCTCAAGACAACTTAAGCCTTACGAGCATAATTACCCAACACACGATTTGGAGTTAGATGCTATTATTTTTGCTTTGAAAATCTGGAGACATTATCTATATGGGGAAAAATGTTATATCTATACATATCTCAAAAGTCTTAAATACCTTCCCTCACATAAATAATTGAATTTGAGACAACGAAGATGGTTGGAGTAGATTAAAGATTATGATTGTATGATTGATTACTATCCAGGAAAAGCAAATACAGTTGTAGATGCATTAACCATGAAGGTTTTAGCTGAGATGCGAGTACAATCCACTTTAATGTAGAGGATCAAATATGTTCAGAAGCAAGATGAGAAATTAATAGAGATAGCCGAGGCAGTGAAGAAGGGAGAAAAGCTTGAGTTTTCATTAGCAGAAGATGGCACAATGTACTTCCAAAATAGGATTTGCATTCCTAATATAAAAGAGCTGAAGTTTGATATCTTAAAAGAAACACATGAAATGGTATATACCATGCATCTAGGTGGGAACAAAATGTAGCAAGATTTGAAAACAGAATACTGGTGGCCAGGGATGAAGAAAGATATCACCGAGTATGTTGCTAAGTGTAACATCCTTGACCTTCCCCACATGCATTTCATTGAACATAAGCATCTTGCATACAATTCAATTGAAGTGCATTTCATACGTATTTTCGTAGGAACAAGTTTATGACACGCACTAGCTACGTGTCCAAGTATTTGGCACTTGTATCGAGTCGCACTTGTGTAATTATAACCTAAATGAGGATAACAAAGTATTAGAAATGAATTGAATAAGGTGACTAAATTAAAGTAAGCAAAATGATTAGATTAAGATTAGTAAACAATTTACATTGTTAATTTAGTTAAATCGGGCCAAATGATTAAGTTGTATTATTGTGTGAATTAGTGGAATTACATATATATGTAAATAATAATAATAACAATATAAAATAAAATGAAAATGAAAAAAAAGAGAAATAGAAGAGAAGAGAAAAGAGAAATGAGAAGAGAAAAGAGAAGAGAAAAAGAGAAATGACAAAAAAAACAAGTTGGCTTTATCTTCATCTTTCTTCCCCATTTCTGTCTTCTTCTCCAGCCCGACTTCTTCTTCAATTTCCTCCATTTCAGACTTCAATTCATCCTTGTTTCACTTGATTTTTGAGGCAAATTGATCCCTTGCAAGTTTTTTCTTGGTAAGTAATCAATTCTTATTGCTATAGGGTTGATTTGAGTTGCTTAGGTTCAATATTAGGCACTGAATTGCACCCGATTTTGATATTAATAGAAATTGATTCTGGACAAGTGTAAAACACAAATGTTGTCCCTTTATGTCTTATATTTGTGGATATGTAAACATTTTTTCAAGATGTTATGTATAGGAAGAGATATGCTCTCTCTACTGAAACTGGTCAGGGTGTGAACCCTAACCAAGTTAGCTATTGTGTGCTTTGATTCTGAATATGTTAAAGCTATTATTTGAAGTATCTCAAAACATAAAAGTTGTAGATATATGTATGTTGTATCTTTATACCATATTTCAGGTTCATAGGTCTTGTAAATGGTGAGTTATGGTGAATGGATCTATGACTGTTCCATGGTTTGAACTGCCTACTAAGTGCCCTGGGCAGATCCAGTACATTGTTTGGCTAATTTGCACTTGTTAGAGCTCGATTCGGTAAATGATCAAAACATGAAAGTTATAGGTATATGTCTTAGCTAAATGTTGGTACTAATTTCAGCTTCATGGGTTATATATAGACTAATTTATGGCCTTTGGAAGTCATACTAGTGCGGAAGCCAATTCTATGTGATTCATATGATTGTCATGATTGGTCCTTGATAATGTAATGATGGATAATTTGTGACATTGTGGTACATATAAATGGTATACTTGTGGTATATTTGAAGTATATGTTTGACATATGTGATATATATACATGGTATATGTATAGTATATGCAAGGTATAAGTGTGGCATATGAGGTATATATGTGGTATATGTATATTATATGTGATAAGATACAATGGTTGATGAATGCTTAAATACAAGTGCATATGCATATGGACTAAAAAGGTGTTGTGACTAGTTAATCGATATTGTAAATCAAAAGAAGAGGCCTATGGCCCAACAAATGTGCAAATGAAACAAATGATCAAGCTAGCTAGCAAATGCAAATGCAAATGTTCACATGGGAAATGTTCACATGGAAACCCAGGGCAATGTCTGTTTAACTTGGTCACAACAAAATGAAATAAGCAAAGCATTTGCATACATAAAGAGTAATGATTATATGTTTCAACTTTATTGATACATATATGATACTGATGAATGGAATGGAATATATGGTATATATTGGATTTGTGATTTATTACTATGAGTTGTTTGCTACTTTAGAGCTCATTGGATGATTATTCTCACTGAGCCGCAACTCATCAATTTACAATATTTTTCAGGTAAAGAAAAGTGATAGCTCATTTTGAGTAGCGTATAGAAGACATGGAAAGGTCACTGGCCGAGCCTCATCACTCTCTCTCCTTGCATTCCACACGAGCATGAAAACATGTCATCTGTATTTTGGACTTATATGCTTGAATATGTATTACCACTCTAGATTAGTTTTGAAATGTATAAATGGAAACAACCCGTAATCCTTCGGATGGAAAGTTTATGTTTTAATATATGTGATATATCGTATTGTGGTTTTTAATGTTTACTTGAAAAGTCATTGAGTGATATTACAGGATATGAGACTTGCAAAGTCATTGAATAGAATTAGAGGATATAAGACTTATAAAGGCATTAGTTAATTTTACAGGATATGATATGAAAAAAAAAATTTACTACCACTGTTATCAGGGTATTTTCTCTTTCCAACATGCAGTATGTGATTATTTGATACAAAAATAGGTTATACTTAAATACATAAGGTGTGACATTATATTTTTGGTATTAGAGTAGGGATAGGTTCCATGGGAACATGCATATGCATAAGAGCTTGATAACATATGCATCATATGTGTTAAACATTATGTAGTGACATACTTTCATTTATTTTAGGGACATTATAAGACATGATACACCAAGGAGGGAGAGGCCAGCTGAAATGCATTCTCATGAGGCATCACCTCATTTACATAGAGATCAACCAGTACTAGGAGCTAGAGCTCTAGTACATGCATCACAGTCATCTTATGCAGAAGTACCCCATGAAAACCTAGAACAGGAAGTATATGGTCCTGAAATGTACAAGGAAAGACGTTATGACAAGTTGAGGAAACATGGTGCAACTGATTTCAATGGCACAACAGACCCAGCAGAAGCTGAGACATGGCTGAAAAGGACACAGAGGGTACTGAATATGATGAGATGTACCCCAGATGAGAAATTCGATTATGCAATATCCTTACTGCAAGGAAATGCTTATGAATGGTGGGAGACAGTCCCCAACAGTGATGCACAACCACCGGTGTTGACATGGAATGATTTCCTCCTCGAATTTCAGAATAATTACATGCCTGAAGCATATAAAGATGAGAAGAGGAAGGAATTCCTGAATCTGAAATAGGGGAATATGTCTGTTGCGAAGTATGAAGTACAGTTTAATAAACTTTCCCATTATGCCACCTTCATGGTCTCTACTTAAAGAGACAAATGCAGGAAGTTTGCGGAGGGCCTCAAATATGAGATCAGAAATAGAATCACGACTACTGATCTTGATAATTATGCCAGACTCAGAGCTGCTGCAATCAGAGCTGAACGGTTAATGAAAGAAGCTGGGGAGCAACAAATTAAAAGGGCAGCACGTGAGTTCTTCAGTGAGTCTAGCAGAAGGTCAGGAAAAAGAGGCAGATATATGCCTGTATAGTCTGGAAACAGAAGTGGGTACTCCAGTTCTAGAGGTCGAGGCATGACTTTCTCTTACCCAAGCAGAGGGCAGAGCCAATATGTTGAACAGAGGCCCACATATAGTCATTGTGGTAGACAGCATACGGGAGAATGTAGAAGGCTCACAGAAGCATGTTATTTCTGTGGATCGATGGAGCACATGTATAGAGACTGTCCAAATAAAGCCAAACTAGCAGAGACCAGCAGAGGTAGAGGAGTATCTAAGACTACAGCTGAGGCACCGAGGGTCTACCCTACTAGTGGGACACAGGGCAGAGGAAGAGGAAGGGGCAGGACTGGTACAATGGATAGAGGAGTAACTAGATCTGAAGGTCAGAGTTCTAGACCCTCTACACAGGCCAGGGTGTTTGCTATGACTAGACAGGAGGCGGTGGATGCTCTCGAAGTAGTTACTGGTAATATTTATATTTATGATATGTTAGCATATGCATTGATTGACCCAGGCTCCATTCATTCATTTATATCATTGTATATGGCATCTTAACTGCATCCAATGCAAGAGCCTTTGGGGATTGACATAAATGTGAGTACACCATTGGGAACAGTGGTAGTTGTGAATAATGTCTGTCGTGATTGCCTGATATGCATTGACAGAGTTGAGTTAATAGCTGTTATGATTTTTGTTGCCCAGATATTTGACCAAGAAGGGGGGTTGAATTGGAGTTTCAAAAAATTAAACTTTAAAGTGCAGAAATAAATAGTTAATTTTAGGAGGGATAGAGAAAATCAGACACAAATATTTATAGAGGTTCGGGTGTTAACAAACCCTACTCCTCTCCCCAATCACAATTGGGAGTTTCACTAATACACTAAGTGTTACAATGGAGTTTTACAAGCTCACTCCCAACTATGGTGTTTCTCACAATGGCTCACACCTAACCCAGAAAAACCTTGTGTTTTAATGGCTCACACAATAACCAATTCCTTGTGTTTTACAGGATCACACAAAAACCAATTCCTTGTGTTTTACAGGCTCACACAAACAACCTTCACTTTGTGTTTTACAGGCTCATACAAACAACCTTTTAATTTGTGTTTTGGAGGTTCACACAACTAACCCTTACAAGTGTTCTACTCTTAACCCAGAAATACCCAAAGCTCACTTGAGTAATGATTACAGAGAGAACCACTTATAAATCTTAATTTGCTCAAATATGAGGAGCAAAAGATTTTTACAGAGAATAGATTTGTTCTCAAAGTATGAAAGTACAAATAGCTTGTAATCAAAATTAAATTCGAAGTATATGCTATTCTTTTGTTATTCTCTTCATTCTCTTGTTCTTAATGCATAAATGACTTCTATTTATACTCCCATGGCTGAATATAGCCGCTGGGGTGCATTAAATAAGAAACTAGCTGTTGTACCAACTAAAAAATTGCGCATGACATTTTTCTCTTTCATTGTTCACGGGCGTGACTATGCTTGTCACGGGGGTGACATTTCTTCCCAAGCCGTGACTAAAGTGGTGACCATGGTTGTGAAGCTCTCTGGAATGTTTTGACATATAGAGTCACGGGCGTGACATACTCATTCACGGGCGTGACAAGCTTCCTAGCCATGATCCAAGTGGTGACCTTGGTCGTAAAGCTCTCTGGATGATATTGCATGAATCTTCACGGGGGTGACTAAAATTCCCACTTCACGGTTTGATTTTCCTTCATGGCCGTGAACTTTAAATGTTGGTTTTGGTAATGGTTAGCTTCCTTCACAGGAGTGACTCATAGAGTCACGGCAGTGAACATGCTACTACTTGAATTTTGTCTTTCAAAGATTTTTCTTCCAATTCTCCATTCTTGCTATTTTAATCCATGTCCTGTATAATATACTTACAAAAACAAGTATGTTAAATACAATATTGCTATATTATTTGTTATCATCAAAATGATGAAATACCCCTCAAGGTTTAACAATCTCCCCCTTTTTGATGGTGACAAATAATCTAGCAATATGTGAGTTTGAGAAGACTACCCCTCAAAATATACTTAGGATAAAAAATTTATCATGTGCAAGAATAGTAGATAATGATGTAGCATTTAAATAAACTTTAAGTATATGCAAGTTATATGAGAAGTATATCCAATACATACCATAATTCCTTTTTAAGACATAAAGTATATGTAAGGTATATTTAAGGTATATCATGGCATATTTATATTTGTAACTTGCTTTAAGGTATATTCAAGGTATACTTAAGTTGTATCTAAGGTATATAAAGCTCAATTTATATACTTTGCATATGAAATTTTGAATCAAGATTTTTTTAATCCATTTCAAAGTCAATTCACTTTTAATTATTTGATTCAAAATTCATTTACCTTAATATTATTGCTAGTTTGATCTTATATTGCTAGTTTGATACCATTTTCCTTATCATATATTGCCTATCATATATTGCTAGTTTTCTCCCCCTTTTGTCATCAATCACAAAGGATATGAAGATTGAAGTAAACAAAAGCAAATATATATATATCATAAAGGAAAGGATACAAACTAAGTTAAAATATTCAGAAGGGAAATTTAAAAATTTCCTACACAAGCAAACATAAAAATAACAAACAAGCTAAAAACAATCAAATTTAGGCTACACTCTAGCCTATCTCCTAGCCAGACATCCTATCACGAAGCCTAGCTACTTCAGCCTCAAGGCTGTCCATCTGAGACTCCATGAAGTCTTTGAGGTTCTCCAACCTCTCATCCATTGAAGTCTGTAGCTGCTCAAAACGTGGTGCCAAGAGGTCAACCACCTGCTGCGCTAAGGACAGTGTAGAAGCTGAGGACTGTTCGATGTCCTGCTCAACTGCTGGAGGTGCTTCCTCAACCCGAGCCTGCTAAATCTGCTGGACTCCCTGGAGGCCTACTTTAAAGTCCTCCGTGTCATTATCTTCCCAGATAATCTCCCCAGCAGTGTCAGTGAAGCGATAGAAGATATCGTTTTGAAAAACGATTCTGATAGCCGCTCCTATCTTGATGAACGACTCGACATCCAAGCTATCTCGAGGATGTGCAGGAATGATGTTGAAGTGATGGTCATCCAACTTCAAGTAATTGAGCTTCACTGCGATATGGGTGACATATGCCCCAATCAAAATATCTCCTGTGGGCTTGGTGGCAATGGAGAGAAGATGGTTAGCAAACCATCTGGAAAATGCCACTGTAAGTCCTCTCCGAGCCATCTCAAATAGGAAGAGTTCTGACTTCCTGATAGTCCCGTTGCTTTCTCCCCTAGCTAATATGCTATAGGTCAGGAACCTATGCAAATACCTATGCACTGGGGTTCTGAGATGTGTGCACTTTGTTTTCTTGACATCCCAGCTGCAACCGGTGCCAAAATGTGTCCAGGCTGGAGGGGTAAAGAATTCTACCTCAGTATCATTTAGGATGCCCTCAGATGGTAGGCTGAACAATTCTCCAAACTCAATGGCACTCAGGGTGTTAGGATTGTCGCAGAGTTGGAATTTCACCACTCCAGTAGGTGAAACCTGCAAGGCGCTGAGGAATTCCAGTGTTGGCTCCCTCAGAGTCGGCTGATGAATTTGAACAAAATCTTTGAGATGACAGGCTTGTAGTTGCTCTGTCATAGCCGATTCAAGCTCGAGACTTCAGACTGTCTGCCAATCGAAGGACCTTGATGACAAAAGGGGTCTCTTCTTCAAAGTTGCATACCGAGGATGGCAATTCTCCGAAATGCGGTTCATGAGGTAATTTGCATACCTCTTTAGTGCATGGGACTTCTTTCTCTTTCCCTTGGATGAAGCAGACTCCATATTTGAAGAAATTTTTTATTGATGGAGTTGAAAATAATTTTGATAGAAAATTTGATGTAAAACCCTAGAAATGTATGATTTCTGATGAAGATTCGAACTTTTGGTGGTATTTATAGTGAAATTTCAAGTCTTTGGGGTCAGAATCTTCAATGTCTTAATGAATGAGAGTAAATGAGAGCAGTTTTGGGAGATGAGGAGTTGAAATGAAGGTTGTAACCGACTGTTCTCTTATATATTCGATACATTCACGGGCGTGAATTATGGTTTCACGGGCGTGAATGGTCATGTTCACGGTTTGCTGAAGGAGTGTCCCACCAGTGAATGAAGACGTGAATAAGTCCATGGACGTGATCTTTGAATATCACGGGTGTCAATGATCATCGGTCACGGGGGTGAATAAATGGTCACGGGCGTGAACTGTTGAATTTCACTACTTATGCCTGTGAAGCAAGCCGTGATACAAGGCGTGAAAGCTTCTGTGAGTTTTGGGGTGTAATTGTTAACGAGAGTGAAAACTCGTCACGGGCGTGAAAGTCTCTTGTCACGGGCATGACTCAAGCCATGAAAATAAGTTTCACCACTTGAAGCAGTGAACCATGTCGTGAACCAAGTCGTGAACAACACTGCCTCTTTGGGCCATTTAAGTCACGGGCGTGAATATATGTCACGGGCGTGACTCCCCTAAAATTTTCATCAAATTAAAATTAAGTCCTACAACGAGACTAAATCATTTCTACAAGGATTCTACTCCTTAAAACATGAATTCTCATCAAAATTTCTATCTTATAACTTGTGATATGATTTAAGATCAACAATTAAAATTTCATATTTTTGCTATCACAAGGTTAATCCATCAATCATACCAAGTTCTCTTTTAATGAAATTAAATCTTTCCTCATTTAGAGACTTAGTGAAAATATCTGCTAATTGATTTTCTGTGTTTATAAATTCTAATGCAACATCTCCATATTGAACATGATCTCTAATAAAGTGGTGTTTAATGTCAATATGTTTGCTTCTAGAGTGTTGAATAGGATTCTTTGAAAGATTTATAGCACTTGTGTTGTCACAATGTATAGGTATATGGTTCATCTCATGACCATAGTCCTTAAGTTGTTGTTTCATCCAAAGAATTTGTGTACAACAGCATCCAACTGCTACATATTCAGCTTCAGCAGTTGAGAGAGCAACTGAAACTTGTTCTTGCTAAACCAAGAAACTAAACATTCTCCAATGAAGTGACAAGTACCTGAAGTACTTTTCCTATTCAAAAGACTACCAGCATAGTCTGCATCTGAATATCCTATAATATAAAAAGACGAATTCCTAAGATACCATAAACCTAGATGCAATGATCCATGTAAATATCTTAAAATTCTTTTTATAGCATTTAAATGAGATTCTTTAGGACATGATTGAAATCGTGCACATAAGCAAACACTATACATAATATCGAGTCTAGAAGCAGTAAGATATAAAAGTGATCCGATCATACCTCTATAAAGCTTTTCATTAATGCTCTTACCCTTTTCATCTTTGTCTAATTTTGTTGATGTGCTCATAGGAGTCTTGGCATTTTTGCATCTTTCCATACCAAATTTCTTGCATTAAATCTTTGGCATATTTGGATTGGTTGATGAATATGTCCTCATTACTTTGCTTTATTTGTAGACCAAGGAAATACTTAAGTTCTCCCATCATGCTCATTTCAAATTCCCTAGTCATGCACTTAGCAAATTCTTGACAAAGTAACTCATTAGTAGAACCGAATATTATATCATCAACATAAATTTGAACAATTAGTATATCATGCTTATGTTTTTTGATAAATAGTGTAGTGTCAACATTTCCCTTTGTGAAGCTATTTTCTAATAAAAAGAACTTAGTCTCTCATACCAAGCTCTTAGAGCCTGTTTTAAACCATACAAAGCTTTTGAAAGTTTAAAAACATGATTTGGAAAATCATAGCTTTCAAAACCTGGTGGTTGTTCTACATACACTTCTTCATCTATATAACCATTTAGAAATGCACTTTTCACATCCATTTGAAAAAGTTTGAAATTCATATGACATGCATATGCTAAAAGTATTCTTATAGCTTCTAATCTAGCTACAGGTGCATATGTTTCATCATAATCTATGCCTTCTTCCTGATTATATCCTTTTGCGACTAGTCTTGCCTTGTTCCTGGTTATTAACCCTTGTTCATCTAATTTGTTTCTAAATACCCATTTGCTACCTATGATTTGATGATCCTTGGGTCTAGGTACTAGGTTCCATACCTTATTTCTCTCAAATTGGTTGAGTTCCTCTTGCATGGAAAATACCCAACTTTCATCATTAAGAGCCTCATCAATATTTTTAGGCTCAATTGAGAAATAAAAGCAATGTCAGTGACTAAATGCTTGAAATGAGATCTAGTACTTACTCCCCTTGATAGATCACCAATTATTTGCTCTTTTGGATGATCTTTCATCATTCTCCATTCTTTTGGAAGTTCTTGTTCCATTTGTTCTTGATTTTGAGGTAGTGAATTTTCTTGATCATTTTCTTCTTTTCCATTTTCAATATCAAGTTTTTCCATATTACCTACAACATCATCAAGAGCACTACCTTTCACAAGATCAAGTCTACTAGATTCATTAAAAACAACATGCATGGATTCTTCAACTGTTAATGATCTTTTATTAAATACTCTATATGCTTTGCTGGTTGTAGAGTATCCTAAAAAGATACCTTCATCAGACTTAGAGGCAAATTTTCCAAGATTGTCCTTGGTGTTCAATATAAAATATTTGCATCCAAATACTCTAAAGTATGATATCAAGGGCTTTCTTCCATTCCATAGCTCAAATGAGGTTTTGTTTAAAAGAGGTCTTTTGAAAACTCGATTTGAAAAATAACATGCAGTGTTTGTGGCTTCTGCCCAAAAATAAGTTGGTAATTCATATTCATTAAGCATTGTTCTTGCCATTTCAATTAAAGTTCGATTTTTCCTTTCAACTATCCCATTTTGTTGAGGTGTCCTAGGAGATGAGAAATTATGTGAAATGCCATGTTCAAGACAAAAGCTTTCAAAGTTTTCATTTTCAAATTCTTTCCCATGATCACTTCTTATTTTTGAAATGCAGTACCCCTTTTCATTTTGAACTCTTTTAGCAAAGTTTTTGAAATTTTCAAAAGCATCACTCTTTTGAGCTAAGAAAATTACCTAAGTAAATCTAGAGTAATCATCTATGATGACAAATGCATAATGTTTTCCTCCTATGCTAGCAATTCTAGTAGGTCCAAACAAGTCTAAATGCAAGAGTTGAAGAGGTTTTGAAGTACTTACTATATTTTTGGCTTTGAAAGATGACTTGTGTTGCTTTCCTCTCTGACAAGGATCACATGTCTTGCCTTTTTCATATTTAACTCTTGGTAATCCTTGTACTAGCTCTCCTGTGCTGAGACTTTGTATTAAGTCCATGTTAGCATGACCACGTCTTCTATGCCACAACCAAGATTCATCACTAGTAGTCACAAGACACTTAGAGGAATGGTTAGATAGCTCATGTAAGTTTATTATGTACGTATTAATATCTCTATTTCCTTTAAATATTTCTTGACCATCGATAGAGATTACAAGACATTCATTTGAAGTAAAGATTACCTTGTTTCCTTTATCACATAATTGACTTACACTTAACAAGTTATGTTTCAAGCCATCAACAAGTAAGACATCTTTAATAAAAGTAGTACCATTAATACCAATAGAACCAATTCCAATTACCTTACCCTTTGCATTGTTTCCAAAGGTAACTTTACCTCCATCAATACTTTTGATTTCATTGAAAAGTTCTTTATCTCCTGTCATATGCCTTCAGCATCCACTGTCTACTAGCCAAGCATTTTTGTTTATTATGGACTTGAGGCATACCTATAGAATCATAAATCAAGTATGATTTTTAGGTACCCAAATGAGTTTGGGTCCTTGGGGGTTAGCACATGAAGGTTCCCAATGAGCCTTCCTTATCCAACAATGTTTATTTATGTGACCAATTTTCATACAATAATTACATTGTTTCGGTCTAAACTTGCTTTTTGGACTTGCAATGTATTTGAATGCCATTTTATTAGACTGATTTTGAGAACAATGGCATGCATAATCATGATTAATTTGCATTTTTCTAGATGCATGCTTCTTATACATAAAAGCATGATTATTCTTTTTCTGTATAGAGGGATTAATATGCTTATTTCTTGGTGCTTTCTTAACAAATGTGGAGATGTTAGGTTCTTTAGACTTAACATATACAGTTTTGTTAGAAGATGATGACGTGTCCTTAAATCCTAGACCATGTCTAATTAGGGGTGATCTTTGAGACACAATGAGAGTATCTAAGCTCTCTTTACCTTTGTGAAATTTAGAAATGGGATTTCTAAGTTCTTCAACTTCATTTTTCAAAGTATCATTTTCTTTTAACAATGAAGCTGTTGAGGGTCTTGATGAGTATTCATCTAATGACTTTTGAAGAGATTCATTAGATGATTTAAGCTTTATGTTTTTCTTTTCTAAAACATCTATCTTATTTTTTAAATTAGAGATATTGTTTCTATAATTACTAAATTTATTTCTATATTTTTCTAATTCTATATTTAATTCTTCTATAAGGCTTTGCTCATCATCATCATCATCATTATCACTATTACTATCATTATCACTACTATCATTATTGAAAGAGTATGAGTGTAGTGATCTTACTTTATCCAAGATGTGATCCTCAATAGCCATGAAGCATAGGTTGACCTCTTCGTTTTCATTGTCATCTCTTTCATTTGAAGAGCTTTCATCATCCCATGTGGCTTTGTGGCATTCATGATAGTTTTCCAATGTTTTCCACATGCTATATGCAGTTGAACAGTGTTGTATCCTGCCACATTCTTTAATAGATAATGAACTTGAGATAATTGTCATTACCTTTTATTTTTGAAATTTTCTCTTCTTTGAGCCTCTGTCCAATCATCTCTTGACAGGATTTCTTCTTCACCATTAACTCCTCTTCTAATTGGTGGTGTCCATTCTTTTCGAATACTATCCCATACTTCAATTCCTTCATTATCCAAATATGTCTCCATCTGAAACTTTCAATGGGCATAATTTGCTCCATCAAAATAAGGTTTGAGACTTTGGAATCCTTCACTGGCCATATCTTACTCTTTACTAGCGCTTTTTAGGCTTCGATACTAGACAAGCTCTGATACCAATTGTTGCCCAGATATTAGACCAAGAAGGGGGGTTGAATTGGAGTTTCAAAAAATTAAACTTTAAAGTGCGGAAATAAATAGTTAATTTTAGGAGGGATAGAGAAAATCAGACACAAAGATTTATAGAGGTTCGGGTGTTAACAAACCCTACTCCTCTCCCCAATCGCAATTGGGAGTTTCAGTAACACACTAAGTGTTACAATGGAGTTTTACAAGCTCACTCCCAACTATGGTGTTTCTTATAATGGCTCACACCTAACCCAGAAAATCCTTGTGTTTTAATGGCTCACACAATAACCAATTCCTTGTGTTTTACAGGCTCACACAAACAAC